>CM039674.1:221245548-222445548 GCA_022496015.1 Hordeum marinum
AATTAATCCATTGGCACAAATTCATAGGATGCATGGACCATTTACTATGGTTTTTACAAAATGGAACATTCCGTTAAGAGAATCACCGTTTAAACATGATGATCACTTAAGTGCAAGAAATTGACATTATATAGATGTTTTACATGGAAACCAAAGGCATGGCATTGTAGAGAACATCGCAGAGACCAAATTACATGAAGAAATCATATGCACATGTCCTATGGATTAGATGCAATCATCCTCACAAGTTTGAAAGTCTAACAGTTTTCTGCAATTATATCATGATGCACTTTTGCAATAAAGATTATGACATGTAGATGAATATTAATATGTGTGCAAATGCCACCATCGTGTAGTACACCAAATGTAGATCAATTTTATGTATATAAAACATTTTAATCGGATACATTGGTGCAAAGATATATCCACTTAAACATGCTTATATTATGTTTTTTAACAAGTAGAAAAAGACTTGGTGGAAATCGCAGAATCTGGGAAAAGGGATGGCGTGGTACCGAGGATCTGGGGATCCCGTTTGCATCGATGGACGTGATATCCATGGAAGAGCATGTCCCGACGGGAAAGGCAGGAGCCATGGCGACGGACGCTGGCGGCGGGGCACGAAAAGGCCAGGGTGGCGGTGCATAGTGTGGCGGCGGCTGGAGGGTGCACAGATCTGAGGTGGGGTCGCCGGATCTGGTCACCAGCAACCAGCGGCAGCGGATCTTGTGCATGGCGGCGGCAGCGGCGGAGCTGGGTGGATGAGGCGGTGACAGCAAGGGCGGAGCAGCCATGGCACGGCAGGGCGGCCATGATGCGGAAAGGCACGGGCGGCGCTCACTGGTGGAGCAGCTCGCCGCCAGCGTCGTCGACTCCGATGCTGACAGCGAGGTCAGGGCGACTCGGAGGCGAGGAGGCAAGGGATGCGGGCATGCACAATGTGCGGATGACATTGTGGCAAGGCCATGCGCGGGCTCTTAGCGATGGAGATCCGTGCTCGGGCGGGACTTAGATGGGTTTCAAGGGTTGCCGCCGCGGGAGGAGAGAGGTGGCGTCTAAGGAGTGGAAGGAGGCTGGCAGCAGCGCAGATTTCAAGGATATCTAGTGTTAGGCCAAAAATGGAAGGGGAAGGTGTCTATTTATAGGAGGGGAGGCTAGGGTTGAGGGTTTGTCTCCATTTTTGAGTCGTTTGATATCGATCGAATGGCTTCGGTTAAGAGGTTGGTGTAGGTGAGCTAGGTGGGGTGTGTAGGGGAGTTTGGTATGAGATGATAGGGAAGGTTTGGCATCCCGGCACAAGTTTTAGTTACGAAAAACGTCCGACAATTTGACCGGCTATAGTACCACTATAGGTTAATGGTTGGGGTATCAAACGAACTCCAAATGCGACAAAATTTGGTAGGCGGTCTACCTACATTATATTAAGACCGCATGCCAACTTTCAAACCATTATGTGAACATTTTTATTCCCACTTATAAAATAATACTTTTACGATGTCACGAGCGCGTGCTTGTGTCATTGGTCTCGAGACGATGGACGAAGACAACGGAAAGAAGCGGCAACTATGAAAGGATGCAAGTTTTGGAAAACAATGGCAATAGAGTGCCGATGCAATGCTGATGATGCCATGATGAAATGATGCAATGCAAAATAAAATAGAACAAACAATAGAATAATGGAAAGAATCGGTCTCGGGTTGTTACACTTATCCTAACCAAGCTGTGTAGGTGTGAGAGACATGTTTCAGTACCAATTATACTACTTCCATTTTGCCATAGTGCTAGACAATTATGAGTACCTCCACGATGAGCGGACAAGAAAAACCTAGTTCTTTTAGCCACCAAAAGAGACTTGAGGTATGCGAGTGAGAGCCCATCAAGTGTCCTTCACTTTGTACACGTGTGCAAAGATGAGGCCGTTAGTACTAATAGTTCACAACTTTTACCTTTAATTTTGTCTCGTTTATTGTAGGAATTTGAGAAAGCTTCTCCCCATGAGCAACCTTCGGGACTACCTCCACTTCGCGGCATCAAGCATTGTATTGACCTCATCCCAAGCACACCTTTACCGAACAAAGCACCATATTGTGTCAATCTCGAGGATACAAAAGCAATCCAAAGGCAAGTGCACAAACTCCTCAAAAACAGGTATGTATTCGAGAGCCTTAGTCCACTGTGATTCCGATTATCTTGTGCCTAAGAAAGACGGTAGTATGCGCATGTGTTCCGATTGTCGTCCTATTAATGATATCGCCGTTAGATATCGACATCCCATTCCACGCCTTGATGATATGCTAGGTGAACTTACTGGTGCCACAATTTTCTCTAAAATTGATCTTGAAAGTGGCTATTACCAAATTCGCATGCAAGAAGGTGATGGGTGGTAAACGGCTTTCAAAATGAATTTTGGCCTTTATGAATGGTGGGTTATGCCTATGGGTCTATCTAAAAGGCCTAGCACATTTACGCGTGTGGTGCATTATGTCCTTCGACATTTGATTGCTTATTGTGTTGTAGTTTACTTTGATGATATTCTAGTTTTTAGCAAATCTCTAGAAGAGCATGTGACACATGTTAGGGAAGTTTTGCAAGTTCTACGAAAAAAGCAACTTTATGAAAATATGGAAAAATGCACTTTGGGTGCTCACAAGCTCGTTTTCCTAGGATTTGTAGTCTCCTATAAGGGTGTTCAAGTTGATGAGTATAAGATTGATGCAATCAGAGCTTGGCCCCTACGAACCAATTTGCAACAAGTGTGTAGTTTTGGTTTAGCCGGTTTCTATCGTCGATTCGTTAAGGACTTTAGCAATATTGCCTCTCCTTTACATGCTTTGAGTAAGAAGAATGCTCCTTTTGTTTGGGGACCATTGCAAGACCCCGCATTTCATGAGCTTCCAAATTTCCTTACACATGCACCTTTGCTAGCATTACCTAACTTTGATAAAACTTTTGAAGTGCATTGTGATGCTAGTGGTAATGGCATAGGCAGTGTGTTAATGCAAGAGAAACGCCCCCATTGCATACTTGAGTGAAAAACTTTCTGGTCTAGGCTTAACTAACCCACATATGATAAGGAACTATACGCTTTGGTGATAATTTTGCATGTTTGGGAGCATTATCTCCGACCATGTGAATTTGTTATTCAAATCGATCATGAAACTCTTAAGTACCTTAAAGGTCAAACTAAGTTGAATAGACGTAATGCCAAATGGAGTGAATTCATTGAGTCTTTTCCTTTGTCATTAAGTTCATCAAGGGTAAAGTGAATGTAGGAGTGGATGCTCTTTCACGCAAATTGACAGGGCGAGTTTCCCGGAACATAAAATCCCAGCAAATGACCCTTGTGTCACCACCAGCCCTAGGATTATTGTTTTCTCGTGGACACCTCCTTGATACAAAATTCCAAGCAGTTACAAGAATTTGAGTACAAGACAATAAAGGTCCGTTGACTACGAAAATGATTTTTATTGGCGGATGACGGAAGCGACTCATGGATATCCAATGTCTATGGTACTCCATTCCAATAGGAGCAACTGACCTGGATAACTCTTATCTCGTGTGACTGCTATCTCCGATTCCTAGGTTATAGGGGTGTCTCCGTATTTCAAAGCACAACTTTTCCCTAGGTGGTTTTAGTAATTAATAACAACATATATTTTATGTGACTAATCAATCTATCAAGTATATTTCAGGAAAGTTCAATGAATGGATTGTCTAGGATTGTGAGGTGATTCCCTAGATGCTTGGAACATTAATTAGCAAAAGCTTCAAGACTCTACATTTTTTATATATGTGAGAAATCACATTTGAGTCCAAAAGAAAGCCAATACTATTAAAAGGGGATGAGGTATGTATGATGGTCCGGTTGCTCAAGTGCTTAGAGATTAGCCACCAAATGCCTCAACATTTCTCCCACAATATAATTTGTCCAAAATCCTCATGTCAAATTAGGTGCCGCCAACTTTCCACAATCGTCCATACCGAGTCTTCCTTAGACAGAATCCAAAGCCAAACCCTAGCAACTCGGTGTAACCAAGTTCCATCTCGGTACAACCGAAAAGCCGTGACCCACCTTCTGGTGTCCATTTGCTAAAAACAGAATTTCCGAGTTTACAAATCGGTGCCACTGACGTGAGGAACTGCCTAGGCCAACCGAATTGGGCTCACTAAGAAGTTGTATATCAGTCTCACCAAAAAGCCTAAATTTAGAGCATTTTGCCCTAGCTGGTGCAATCGAGTTTTTACTTTGGTTCCACCGAATTGGGAAATAATCTTGTAACGATTGGATTTTTGGAGATGGCTATATATACCCCTCCATCTCCCTCTCATTCACAAAGAGAGCACTCAGAACATGCCAACACTTCCACCATTCATTTTCTGAGAGAGAATCACCTACTCATGTGTTGAGATCAAGATCTTCCACTCCAACCATATGAATCTTGATTTCTAGCCTTCCCAAGTAGCTTTCCATCCAATCAATCTCTTCCACCAAGCCAAATTATGTGAGAGAGTGATTGAGTGTTGAGGAGACTATCTTTTGAAGCACAAGAGCAAGGAGTTCATCATCCATACCACATTTATTACCTTTTGGAGAGTGGTGTCTCCTAGATTGGTTAGGTGTCGCTTAGGAGCCTCCAATTCATGTGGAGTTAAACCAAGAAGTTTGTAAGGGCAAGGAGATCGCCTACTTCCTGAAGATCTACCCTGAGTGAGGCTAGTCCTTCATGGACGTAAGTCGTGATGGAATAGACAAGGTTGCTACTTCGTGGAACCTCCATGGGTGGAGCCCTCCGTGGACTCGGGCAACCGTTACCCGCCATGGGTTGAAGTCTCCATCAACGTGGACGTACGATAGCACCACTTATTGAAACCACGGGGAATATCTTCCAGTCCCCATTGCGTTTGATCTTCCTATCTCTTCCCCCTACTTACACTTGCATGTCTTCACTTCCCGCTGCTATACTCTTAGAATTGCATGTGTAGGGTGTGCTAGACTTGATAGAAGTGCTAAAACTTGCCAACCAATTAAATTGAGAAAAGGTTAGGATTTTATTTGGTGAAGTAGTCTAATCACCCACCCCCCTACAATAGTGCTCCTCTCTGAATCGTGATCTGGACAAGACAATGGCATGGGACAAGTTAGTAAGTACTTTTGAATGTACTCACAAACATCATGAACAAAAGATATAATGAGGTAGGTATGATGCATGCAATTAAAATTTAGGTATAATCTACAATGCCGTGACAAGAAATTATCATAGTCATGTGGAGTATTCTATTTATATAGTTAATAAAAGTTAGTTATCTAGTATTTATATAGAATGAGTAATCATATTGTCATCAAAATTTAAAGCCAGGTTCTACAGGTATAACTATAACCATCTTGAAAGAACCCAAGAGTATTAGAAGAATGCCACAGTCGGGCGTCTGAAGCAATAGCACAGAAAGGGCTTATATTGAAAATAGCAATGTGAGTATCCGGGAGGTAGAACCTTCCCAAGAGATACTCAACAATTTTATATAAGAGGAAAGGTTAGTGCATGACAACATCAGTAATAATAATCGTTCATCATAAAGTAATATCTTATTTGGTTGTTGCCTCCGAAGATCGACACTAAGACCAAAACTTGACCCTCCCAGACTGTAGCCCTTGACCGCAGACACGACTATTCGAATAGGTTTTATACTCTACATAGGTTATACTCTTTACCCACAAGTAAAGGATTTCTTCAGCCAACACCGAGAAATTGACTAATTCCAATTACAGTCTTTGGGTTGCAAACACACCTAATCAACACACACCAGCTTAACTTTCCTAATTCCTGGAATCACCCAAGCCATCATCTAAGAAAAGCTCTAAGATGGGAAGACTCCAATGTCGAATAACATGGGATCACAATTTATACCGCGCGCAAACTAAGGGATGCCCCCCTCTTGGCCTCGGCCGCAAACAACCATGCCCCCTGACTAGGTGTGTAACAGCCCGAGACCGCCACTCCAGATGCCTTCCATTTATTTCAAGTTTTGTCATGTGATTTATTTATTCGTCACATTCATCATCGCATCATTCACATGATTCGCATAGCATCGACACTCTGTTGCCGTCATTTTTTAAAACTTGCATCCGTTCGTAGTTGCCATTTCTCCCATTGTCTTCACTGACCATTTCGAGACCAAACACACACGCACGTGTCCACGGCGTCGTAAAAAATATTGTTTTTAAAGCACGTATAAAATATTCTTGGAATGAGTTGAAAGTTGGTGAGCGGTCTTAATATATTGTAGGTACACCGCCTGCCAGATTTCGTCGCATTCGAAGGTCGTTTGATACCCAACGTGGAAATGTAGTGGCAGGGTCATCGATTAAATTAGAAGACATTTTGGTTGATAAAACCTTGTTGTCGGGCTGCAAACCTCCCTCTCATATCAGTCCAACACCTCTCTATAGCCCACCAAGACCCACCAAACCCCCCTCCGATCGGAGCCATCGGATCGCCCTCAGAGGATACGAAAACACCCAAAAAAAACTAACCCTATACCACCTTTCCTATTTAAGCAATCTACCCCTCCATAAAATGGAACCCTAATCCCACCCTTGAAATTCGTGTCGCCAACACCTCCCACCACTCAGCCACCGTCCGCTCCCTCCCTCCCACCGCACGGGCCAGCCAGGCCCCAACGGGGCCCACCCACGAAGCCCATCCGCCTGCCTGCCCTCTCCCCGATCTGGATCGGGAGGTGCGTGGAGCTCGCCCTGCCGACTGCCGCTCGCCGGAGCCTCGCTGCACGTGCTCTACACTCACCCCACAGCCCGTGTCAGCCACCATCGCTGCCCCGTTGCCTCTAAACTCCTCTACAACCGCGCCCTGCCTCTGGACCTCACCTCCTCAAGCCTTGTCATGATCCGTCGCGGCCACTACCCCACCGCGGGAGCTCGCCGCTGCCCCAGTCCACTCTTCTTTGGCCTAGATCTGGTGACCCCCCTCGGGTCCGGCCATCCGCGCCACCAAGCTCTTTGTCCCGTCACTACAACACCATTGCAAGGCGGCACCACCATCTGCCTCCAGCTCGGGAACGAGCAAGGAGACGAGTCGCCCGAGCCAGCGAGCGCATCGCTCGGGTCGCGTGAGTGGGGCACATCGCTCTTGGCCCAACTGTGCCCCTAGCTCAGGCCCAGCCCCAATCCGTCGGCCAAACATCGCCCCCGCCAAGGACCAGCTCTGCAGCTGCCCCAACCCACCACCAGGCAGACCCATGGGCTCGAGGTGAGCCCCTGCCCTGCTAAGCTTCGCCATGTGCGACATATTTTATCTTGCACCCACATGTGTAGCCTAGTTCTAGTAGATTCAACCTGATTCATATTTTTTCTAGGAGACGAATTTATCTATTATCTAGATAACGCCGGTTTTACAGAAAGACCTTCTGATCTTCATGCATATCATAACTCACAAACCATGCATCGGACTAAAATGATTTGAATATGTAAAATGCTCAGAATTTCATGTAGAATAATAATTTGCAACTTTCTTCCATGATAAAAAAATACTAACTTGTTGTTTGCATTTAATTTGCACAAATTTCATGAAATGATTTATTTCATAACTAAATAACCATAGCTCCGATTAAAATGATCCACATATGTAAATTGACTAGAAAAACATATAGAACAACATGGTGCACTTTATATTGCTGTTTAACAACAATAAAAATATGGTTAGTTCAGATCTTGATCAATTTCGAAATTAACATATGGGGTCATTTTGGAAATATTATAAATTGTTTTCGACCTCTTTTAAAATGCCTAGATAGTGTAGTTTTTTATGCTTCACCCCTTGCCATGATTAACAGCATTTAAAACGGTTGTTTAGTTAAAACACCATTAACCACATTTCTCTTAATATGGAGAGTTATGATTTTGTTATATGTATGTTCTCATTCTCCATTTAAATTGCTTAATTCCATCTTTACCTTATGCCATGCCCACCCATGTTTACCAACATTTAAACTTGTCGTGTAAATAAAAAAAGAGTGAACTAAATGATTCGAACAGGGAGTTTCGTCTATATGCAATATGTTGCATATTAAGGTCCATTTAATGTGTAGTATTAAATTGTTGTGCTTTGCCATGCCTTGAATATTTAAACTTGACATGCGTCATCCATGATTGTGCATCTTGCCATATATATATATATATATATATATATATATATATATATATATATATGTTTGGTGTTTACCGTGTCATTTTTTTGTTTTTGGATTTGCTTATCCTCGTTGAAGTTCCGAAAGCGTTCCGGTGGGTGAGGATTCGTTCGACTATGTTGGTTCGTCTTCTTCAGGATTTTGTTCTTCTTCCAAACGGGGTCTTAGGCAAGACGATCATTTCCGTAGATACCACTACTATCATTGCCATGCTAGTTGTCTCATTTCTATCGCTATGTCTCGCCTCCTACCACTTGTTTGCCATGCCTCCCAAATGCCATGATAAGCCTGTAACCCTCCACATCCCAACAAACCATTGTTTGGTTATGTTACCGTTTGCTCAGCCCTTATTATAGCGTTGCTAGTTGCAGGTGCAAGTTGTTTCCGTGTGACAACATGGGTATCTTGGGATATCATAATATTATTTCTATTTAATTGAATACACATATATACTTGGTAAAAAGGTGGAAGGCTTGGCCTTTTACTCGGTGTTTTGTCCTACCTTTTCCGCCCTAGTTACTTGTGTACCAACGTTATGTTCCATATGTGCGCCTAACATGCTTGGGGTTTTTATGGGAACCCCCTTGATGATTTGTGTTGGGATAAAACTCTTTCGACAAGGCCTAACATTGGTACTAAAATTTGCCCAACATAATAATACTGAATGCCTTTATTAAAGCATAGGGCGTCATGAACCCATGGACTAATTCAACATAATACAGTGCTGGTCCTACACAGAGTTGTGTGCCTGGCCAACCCAGGGCAACTCGGGTGATTTCTATCGGGCCACTATACGTTATGCTCATTTTTCATGTCCTGAGAACGAGATACGTGGCTCCTTTCGGGATCGTCGACATGTTGGGCGGCCTTGCTAGATTTTGTTTTAACTTTCTCGAATATCTTGTGTGTCGGGATTCCAAGGATACTTTGGTCTATCTCAAGGTTGAGGTTTTCCACCACAGCTTGTGGTTAGTTTGTGATGGATGAGTTGGAGCACCCCCCCCCCCAGGGTTAAATCTTTCTAAGAACCATGCCCGCGGCTATGTGGCAACTTGGAAATTATTTAACACACGATTATAGGAAACTTGAAGTAAACTCAAATAAAGTACACCAACCATGTGCGTAACCGTGACCATCTGTTGTTGTGAGGTTGAACCAAGAAGGGAACGCGGTGGGGTTATTTTTGACTCCTGAGTAGGTGTTCAAAATCACTTCTTGATCATTATTAGATCATGTCCATTTATGCGTAGATCACTCTTCTTGTTATTGTACTCGTAAGTTAGCTAGAGAAAGTGCTTAGTGATGTTGCAACCTCACCACTTAATCATACCTCAACCATTAAGCTTTGCTAGTCTTGATACCCTTGGAAATGAGATAGTTGAGTCCCCATGGCTCACAGATTATAACAACAACAGTTGCAGGTACAAGTAATGCGATGCTTTGATGTGAGCGTGATGCTTGTTTGATTTGGAGTTCTTATTATTATTCTTCGATCATAGAGTGAGCTCTAGGCCGGCAGCCTCGGATAACAAGGATGGATGTCGCTTTTATCGTTTGATTTCGCCTGTAGTTCGATCATGCTTATATGTATGATGATTGATATGTAAGTTTGTAATTGAGATGATCATGATTTAGCTTGTGGCGAGCGTAAGCCAATTTCATATACTCATATCCTCTTTACATGTACTTGTAATGATATACATTCTTGTGAAACAACGAGATGCACTTCTATCCCTATCAAGGCCCTCGAGCCCGAATGAGGATAGTCTCGCATCTTGGGCTTTACAAGTTGGTATTGAAGCAGTACTGATAGAGGCGAAGTTGTCCCTGTCTTTCGATGAGATGGTGGCTATCGTTTTTGGTGGAGTAGACTTTGACGATCCGACTACGAACGTGTGAGCCGTCGCGCCTTAGCAATCGCTAAACCAACTCTGAGAGGTTATTGACCACGCCGGAGCACGATCAACCTGACCACGAGGGTCTATTTCCTGCACGCAAACGAAGAACAAGCAAGAAACTAAGATTGCAATCTGGATACTGCGAATATAAGAGGAAAACTTTATTGATGAAGTGGGGTTCTGTGACGCCTTTGTCTGGTCGTGGAACACAAACGAAGAACGCCAAGTTGCTGCTATGGCAAACTTGTAATCTAAACAAAACCCAACCCTAAAACGAAGCCCTAAGGGCTGTATATATGGGGGAATAGAAGGGAATTTCGTGGCCCCTTGGAGGAGGGGTCCGAAACCGACCCTAAGTCAGTTTCCCCATATATACAGACTCTAAAAATAGCCTATAATATGGTATTTCGAAATTACATGGGCCTGGCCCAAAAATAAGGTGGCGCAGCACCTATATTAGCCTATGGACGAATTTTATAAAGTGGCATCATGCATATTTCGTCCAAGGCTTCCCGCTCCCATTATGGTGGCTTCAATGTGCGAAAATCATCACTGGAAGCTCCATTGTTCTTCCCCGCGCGCGCACCTTCTCCTCCATGCTTGATCCCGCTCCAATGGTCATCCTTCTTATCCATGCTAGGTCCTTCATTCATAAGTAAAACAAAAGTATCCAATTTAGGCAGCATCATATGTTCATGAATATTAGAAGGATTTCCAAGAAACGAAAGTACCTGGTAATTCAATTGACGTGCGCGAGCTCTAGTAATTGGTCCTGTATGTATAGCAGTCGGGGTGGGTGTAACATTAGTAGGGATGTCCTCATCATCCTCCCCTTCTTGAACTGACGTCGTCCTCGACGGAAGCTCATCTTCCTCACCCAAATAAGGCTTCAAATCTGCAATGTTAAAAGTGGGGCTAACCCCAAACTCTGCAGGCAGCTCAAGTTTATATGCATTATCATTTATTTTCTCTAACACCTTAAAAGGACCATCAGCACGTGGCATTAGCTTTGACTTGCGCAAATCAGGAAATCTATCCTTACGCAAATGTAACCAAACAAGATCTCCAGGTGCAAAGACAACATGTTTTCTACCCTTATCTCCAGCAAGTTTGTATTTAGCATTCATACGCTCAATGTTTTCCTTAGTTAACTCATGAATCTTTAATATCAATTCAGCACGTTCTTTAGCATCAAAATTAACCTTCTCCGAAGACGGAAGAGGCAACAAATCAATAGGTGCACGAGGTAAGAAACCATACACAACTTCAAAAGGGCACATCTTAGTGGTAGAATGTAGCGAACGATTATAAGCAAATTCAATATGAGGCAAGCATTCTTCCCACATTTTCAGGTTATTCTTCAAAACAGCCCTAAGCATAGTAGACAATGATCTATTGACTACTTCAGTTTGGCCATCAGTTTGGGGGTGACATGTAGTACTAAAAAGCAGTTTAGTCCCCAACTTAGCCCATAAACATCTCCAAAAGTGGCTAAGAAATTTAGCATCACGATCGGAAACAATTGTATTTGGCACACCATGCAACCGAATAATTTCATGAAAGAACAAATCAGCAACATGAGCAGCAGCATCACTTTTATGACATGGTATAAAGTGTGCCATTTTAGAAAATCTATCCACGACAACAAATATGCTATCCCTCCCCTTCTTTGTTCGAGGTAAACCTAAAACAAAGTCCATAGATATATCCTCCCAAGGAACACTAGGTACAGGTAAAGGCATATATAAACCATGAGGATTGAGTCGTGACTTAGCTTTTTGACATGTAGTGCAGCGAGCAACAAAACGCTCAACATCCCGTCTCATCTTTGGCCAAAAGAAATGTGTAGCAAGTACGTCCTCCGTCTTCTTCACGCCAAAGTGTCCCATTAATCCTCCTCCGTGCGCCTCATGTAACAACAAAAGACGAACGGAGCTAGCTGGAATGCATAGCTTGTTAGCACGGAACACAAATCCATTATTAATAACGAACTTGTTCCATGTTCTCCCTTCTTTACAATTCTGCAACACGTCTCTAAATTCAGCATCATGCACATATTGATCTTTGATGGTCTCCAAACCAAATATTTTAAAGTCAAGTTGTGAAAGCATAGTATAACGACGAGACAAAGCATCAGCAATAAGATTGTCTTTACCCTTCTTGTGTTTAATGACATAAGGGAAAGTCTCAATGAATTCAACCCATTTAGCATGTCTACGGTTCAGTTTTGCTTGACTTTTAATATGTTTCAAAGATTCATGATCAGAATGTATAACAAATTCTTTGGGCCATAAATAATGTTGCCATGTTTCCAAAGTCCGAACAAGAGCATATAATTCCTTATCATAAGTAGAATAATTCAGACTAGGCCCACTTAATTTTTCAGAAAAGTACGCAACAGGTTTACCATCTTGTAGTAACACACCTCCTAACCCAATTCCACTAGCATCACATTCAAGCTCGAAAGTCTTATTAAAATCAGGAAGTTGGAGTAAAGGAGCATGTGTTAACTTATCTTTCAAGACCGTGAAGGCTTCTTCCTATGCGGTACCCCAAGAAAAAGGCACGTCCTTCTTTGTAAGCTCATTGAGAGGCGCAGCAATGGTGCTGAAATCTCTCACAAAACGCCTAAAGAAACCAGCGAGGCCAAGAAAACTCCTTACTTGTGTGACCGTTTTGGGCTGCGGCCAACTCTCAATAGCTTCAATCTTGGCTGTATCAACTTCAATTCCCTGTGGAGTAACAACATAGCCAAGAAAAGATACTCGGTCGGTGCAAAAGGTGCACTTCCCAAGGTTACCAAACAAACGTGCATCACGTAGCGCAGTAAAAACAGCACGTAAATGTTCCAAATGTTCCTCCAAAGATCTACTAAAAATCAATATATCATCAAAATAGACTACCACAAATCATCCAATGAAAGCACGTAAAACCTCGTTCATTAATCTCATGAAAGTGCTAGGTGCATTAGTTAACCCAAAAGGCATGACTAGCCACTCATATAATCCAAACTTAGTTTTAAATGCTGTTTTCCATTCATCGCCCAATTTCATACGAATTTGATGGTATCCACTACGCAAATCAACTTTGGAGAAAATTGTAGAGCCACTTAATTCATCAAGCATATCATCTAGTCTAGGAATAGGATGACGATAACGAATAGTAATATTATTAATGCCTCTACAATCCACACACATGCACGATGTACCATCCTTTTTAGGCACTAGAATAATAGGAACAGCACAAGGACTAAGGGATTCACGTATATAACCTTTGTCAAGCAGCTCCTGTACTTGACGCATAATCTCCTTTGTTTCCTCTGGATTGGTACGGTAGGGCGCACGGTTGGGTAGGGATGCACCGGGAATTAAGTCAATCTGATGCTCAATCCCGCGAATAGGCGGTAATCCCGGTGGCACGTCTTGTGGAAAGACATCAGCGAACTCCTGCAAAATGTTAATGACAGCAGGAGGCAAAGAGGGAGGCATGTCCTCGAATGAAAATAATACCTCTTTACATACAAAAGCATAGCAAACATATGTAGCAACATCCAAATCATTAATATCAGATTTAGTAGCAAGTAAACATCCACTCTTCAATTTTATTTCGGATGCAACAGTAGATGATGGTTTATTATGCTTATGGTGCTGCTCAAATTCCTGTGCTACAATCTGATTTTCACTCTTATTTTTCTCCTGTTTTGCTTTACTAGCTCTAGCAATGTCATCTTTCATAATATGTTCGGGAGACATAGGAAGCAAAGTGATATTATGATCCTTATGAACAAGAGTATACTGATTTGTCCTACCATGGTGTACAGAATTTTTATCAAACTGCCATGGTCTACCAAGTAAAACAGAACATGCTTGCATGGGTACCACATCACAATCCACATAATCAGAATATGTAGCAATGCTAAAATGCACACGAACAGTACGTGTTACCTTAACCTTGCCACTATTGTTGAACCATTGGATGTAATAAGGATGAGGATGTGGTCTGGTGGTTAGAGACAGCTTCTCCACCATCTCCATGCTAGCCAAGTTATTGCAACTCCCTCCATCGATGATGATGCGAACAGAACGCTCTTTCACAACTCCCTTTGTGTGGAACAAGTTGTGCCTCTGATTTTGCTCAGCGTGTGTAACCTGCACACTGAGAACACGTTGAGCAACTAAACTTTCATACCTGTCAGCGTAATCAGTAGACATGTATTGTGTTTCTGGTTCTGCATCCTCGCCACCCTGTTCGTCACTTGCAATGAGTGCCAAAGTCTCCTCATCATAATCACTAGCGGATGCATATCCACCATCCTCAGTAACAATCATTACACGCTTGGAAGGGCATTCTCTCGCATAGTGACCTCCACCCTTGCAACGATGACATATAACCTCATGTGTTTGCCCTGTGGATGCAATAGATGAAGAAGAACTCTGTGCAGGCCTAGAAGGTGTGCTCTTCGCAGAGGGTGCAGTAGGAGCCTGTTTCCTGGTATCGCGATTAGAGTTGGAGGTTGAAGGAGGTGGTGTTGCAGCAGGATGTGCGGAAGTAGAGGAGGTACGTGGCGTCCATGATGAAGTACGGCCTGCAAAATTAGTAGTTCTCGCCATTGCCTGTCGATCCTGCACTTCACGTTCAGCTTTGCAAGCAAGATGAAATAAACGAGTGATAGTGTTATACTCCTTATACTCTTGAATAGTCTGAATCTCTCTATTTAATCCACCCATAAAACGTGCAAGCATAGCTTCATTCTCCTCAATAATACCACATCTAATCATACCAGTTTGTAATTCCTGATAATATTCTTCTACAGAATTTTTTCCTTGTCTTAAACGCTGCAAATTTTGAAGCAATTCACGTTGATAATAAGGTGGCACCCAACGATTTCGCATAGCAGTTTTCAAAGCAGCCCAAGTAGTTGGAATATTATCAGGGTGTATTCTACAATGTTCTGACCACCAAACACAAGCAAAACTAGTGAATGAACAAACAGCAGCAGCAACACGTCGATCCTCTGGAAATTGTAAGCATGTAAAACGTTGTTCTGTTTCTAACTCCCATGTAAGATATATATCAGGAACATATCTACCCTCAAACGTCGGAATATTCAATTTAAGTTTAGGGAGATGGTCATGATCCCGTACCTGCGGGGGTGGTGCAGCCCTACCGTTACGGTTGTAGCCATGTGGTCGACCTGGTGCGTATGGTGGTGGTTGCCCCTGGGGCGGATCTGGAGCAACCTCTCCCTCATCATCGAAATCACCATCATAATCTTCAACCTGCTCAACGACAGTAGCCGCACGAGCCACCGAAGTAGCAGCAGTATCAACAGTACCAGGATGTTGGGCGTGGCCGAGAGGCACACGTCGCGCTCGTCGTTCGAAAGGAATAGGAACTACAGCTGGTGGAGGTAGATGGGCAAGCACCTCATTGAACTTGGCGTCCATCTTGGTGTCGAATGTCTTCTCCAAACCATCTAGCTTCTCCATGGCCACTCCAAAGTTGTTCACGAAGTCCTGTACCTACTCAGCCATCATTTGCTGAAATTTATCATAGAGCGCTTTGTTGGTCATGCTCTCCCAGTCGATCTCGTCATCGTGTGATCCTGGCATGGTTAGCAGAAATAGGAAACACACAATATGAAACCTACAAACTACTGGGACGTGGTGGTGGTGGTGGTGTGGCACAAATCCTTTAAGCGAATCTCAATTTCTTACCAGTTCTTACCCAGTAGCAGGCGGTGATCGGCAACCGTTGTAGCCAAAACTCACAAAGCTTGGATAGAGTGATTGCCAGGTGGTGTCAAGCACACGGCGTAGAAGTATGTGGAGCTGGGATGGCTTATAATATGGTAGCAAAAAGGGTCAGCAATAATCAATTCAGAGATGCAAGGTTGAATAAACGCTCAACGACGGTACTGTGCTGGTCCTAGGCTAGACCGTGCTAGAGATGCGAGCCTAAAACACCGACAAAAGCACGACGATACACGTAAGCAAGGGAAAAGCACACTCGGAATTATTATTTTTCGTTTTTTTTTCGGCGCCTTTTTTTTTCAAAAAGTCACTACAATGGCGAGTGTCTCAAAACTCTTGCCACGTCGTATAAGCAAGATGGGCACGAATTTTTTTTTTGGACTATTTTTTTTCTTTTTCTGGAGCAATCCGGGGGCTGCGACGACCAAAAATTTCGACAAAAATCACTATGATAGCAAGTGTCTCAAAACGCTCTGGGGAACCTAAAATCAAGATAGGGAAAAAATATTTTCGGCCGAAATTTTTTTGGGCCAAAACGTGCTCTGCAAAGCATGCCAGACTTTTTTTTTTCCGACACCTACGCAGGTAGCAAAACACGGATCCGAAATCAAAAGGATCTCGAAACTAAACCTAAAACGAACTGGACTTGGATTGGTGGAGGATTTGTGGTGGTATATATGGACACCAATGGATAGTGATGATGGATGATGAGATATGGCAGCGGCGATGTTGGTGGTGGTATATGGCAACAATGAAGACAATGCGGTGGCGGCGTGACAACCTGTGAAAAGAACTCGAAACTCTAAAGGACTAGACACTAAGACCAGCAACTCGACACGACGATGTAACCGCCAATTCAACAAAGCAAAATACTGAAAAGACTATGCAAAGGCTCAGATTGGTTCGGATATGATGATCTAACCCTAATTTTTTTGTGGCTTTTTCGTGGACTAAAGGTATGAAGAACAGATGCGATCTAAACTACGAAAACTGGTAAAATCTCACCGAGCAACCTGGAACTCTGATACCACTTGATAGAGGCGAAGTTGTCCCTGTCTTTCGATGAGATGGTGGCTATCGTTTTTGGTGGAGTAGACTTTGACGATCCGACTACGAACGTGTGAGCCATCGCGCCTTAGCAATCGCTAAACCAACTCTGAGAGGTTATTGACCACGCCGGAGCACGATCAACCTGACCACGAGGGTCTATTTCCTGCACGCAAACGAAGAACAAGCAAGAAACTAAGATTGCAATCTGGATATTGCGAATATAAGAGGAAAACTTTATTGATGAAGTGGGGTTCTCTGACGCCTTTGTCTGGTCGTGGAACACAAACGAAGAACGCCAAGTTGCTGCTATGGCAAACTTGTAATCTAAACAAAACCCAACCCTAAAACGAAGCCCTAAGGGCTGTATATATGGGGGAATAGAAGGGAATTTCGTGGCCCCTTGGAGGAGGGGTCCGAAACCGACCCTAAGTCAGTTTCCCCATATATACGGACTCTAAAAATAGCCTATAATATGGTATTTCGAAATTACATGGGCCTGACCCAAAAATAAGGTGGCGCAGCACCTATATTAGCCTATGGACGAATTTTATAAAGTGGCATCATGCATATTTCGTCCAAGGCTTCCCGCTCCCATTATGGTGGCTTCAATGTGCGAAAATCATCACTGGAAGCTCCATTGTTCTTCCCCGCGCGCGCACCTTCTCCTCCATGCTTGATCCCGCTCCAATGGTCATCCTTCTTATCCATGCTAGGTCCTTCATTCATAAGTAAAACAAAAGTATCCAATTTAGGCAGCATCATATGTTCATGAATATTAGAAGGATTTCCAAGAAACGAAAGTACCTGGTAATTCAATTGACGTGCGCAAGCTCTAGTAATTGGTCCTGTATGTATAGTAGTCGGGGTGGGTGTAACATTAGTAGGGATGTCCTCATCAAGTACCGACCTAAGAGCCCCCTTGATTGATCGAACTTGGCCGAGTCGAGTCTAGTTATATATTGGAGAGTGGGATTCTTTTTAGTCCTCTTCCTGCTCTGGTGAGGAATTGTGACGTAGGAATTTTAATTCTACCCCTCTTCTCACTCAAATATTTTTAGAATCACGCGGGTATTTTGGAACGTCTACGATGTCATTGTGGCCTGGATTTTGTTCTTGGTGCCTCTTGTCAATTTGGGGTAGAAGTGTCCTGAGGAGTTGAGCTCGAGGGGATTCTTGTCACACTCGCCATCGTTCTGTTCCTTAGTATCTCAGGAAGAGGATGTTCGAAATTGCTTCAATACTCTTTGTGGCGAGAGGAGTTTGGCGTCACCCAGTACTAGGGAGAGCGTCCACATGTAGTTGCATAATTGGTATCATTGTGATTACGAGGGTCTGAGGTAGATGAGTTTCCGAGGTTTCTCTTGTTATGTGTTGACGGATGTGATACACTGGAGGTGTAGTATTACTACTAGGAGTTGAGTGATTTATTAAGTAATTGATCAGTGTATCCATTGGACCAGATTGCTTAACGAGAAAAATTCGGTAGTTCTCAGGTGGGAATTCAAGTAGTTACATATGATTATCCTTCCAACAAATGCATAATGGGTTATGTATTTGTTTCCCGCTTAATTTACAAACCTCATCCTTTATTTTGTTAGAGTATGGTAATTCGGGTTACTTAGATGTCAAGAGTTGATTTCATATATATTTTTCGTAAGCGTTGTTCTCATATTCCTATGGGAATGTTAATACTTTTCATCAACCGACATTGTCATGTAATTCTTTCCAACCGGTGTGCTACTCCTCAAGATAATTTAATCATCTCCAATATTTGCAAGATCAGTCCTCATAATTCTTTCCAGAGTTCTTTTCATCTGTACTGAGTTGTTTTTGTTTTTCCCACCATCGAACCATTTTTCTTCAATGATTAAATTCTCATTCAAGTGCTTTTGTTTTCAGTGATGCTTCCACTATCTTTTCTTCCGTACTGTATCTAGTGATTCATTCTGAAGATGCTTAAGTGCTAAATTCATCATTATTCATTCTTGTTTTCTTTCCTGGTGGATTCATTTCAACATCTCAGTGTTCATCGTATCCTTTTCATTCGTTAAATGCTTTCTCATGTTAGAAATCCTTAGACATGCTATCTTATTTATTCATCCCTCCCTATTCCATCCAGATTGATGAAGATATCTCAGAAGATTCGTGTTTCATTTCAAATCCTTTGAAATTATTTTGAGGATCTCATCTCATCAAGTTTCTCGTACCGGTGCAATCTCTCTTCCTAAGCAATTGTTTCAATGGTGTTTGCTTTTCAGTGGGCCCTTTACCCACAGGTTTTTCCCAGGATCTTACCTGACTCTTCTAATCTTTTACGAAGATCTCAACTTATTTCAAATATGACGTAAGAATGATTCTCATCAGTCATATTCATTCTCCAAGATTGCTTCAAATTATTTTTATCGTTGGTTTAACCTTTATTTATTCATTGTTCCGAAGTGTCTCCATAATTCATGGTAGCGTTTCTCATCATCATTCTTAGCTTGAAGACCGAAGAAGAGTTTCTCTTAAATCTTAGTCCATCGTCATGAAGATTCATGGTTTCAGCTTTGCGTTATCCTCTCAAATTGTTCCCATTCATGATAATCTGGAGCATTTCTGTGTTGTCTTTATTTCTCGATCCTCCGAAGGCCATCATTTCATAAGATTTCTTCATTCTCACTTTTCAACTTTCATTCTCAAATTCTTCCCGATTGATGTCTCTTCATTCGTTCGATAGTCTTTCTTCATTTGTATCTAAATTCTTATCGGTTCCTTGTTGAAGTTTTCTATTAGGCGGATCGTGATCTCTTCATTCTCATGTTTTCCCCATTCACTTGATATATCCCCAATCGTTTGCAAATTCTTACCGTTGGTTCGTTCAAAGCTTCAAGTTCATGATACCCATCTTCAATCTTTTGAGGAAGAATAAGTGGCATGCTAAATATGTTGCTTGTCATCAATTTAAGTTGATGAAGGATAAGGATAACATAATTCTTAATCTTATTTCCTTCACATGATTTCAATCCTTGTTGTAGAGTTGTTCTTGTTGGGAGACGTAGTAGTAAATCAAAATTTTCCTACGTTCACCAAGATCTATCTATGGAGAAACCAGCAACGAGAGGGGAGAGATTGCATCTTCATACCTTTGAAGATCGCTAAGCGGAAGCGTTACAAGAACGCGGTTGATGGAGTCGTACTCGCAGCGATTCAGATCGCGGTAGATCCGATCAAGTGCCGAACGGACGGCACCTCCGCGTTCAACACACGTGCAGCCCGGTGACGTCTCCAACACCTTGATCCAGCAAGGAGGAAGGAGAGGTTGGGGAAGGGCTCCAACAGCAGCACGACGGCGTGGTGGTGGTGGAGTAGCAAGGTATTCCGACAGGGCTTCGCCTAAGCGCTGCGGAGGAGGAAGAAGAGAGGTAGGGCTTCGCCGTGAGAGAGAGAGATCAAATCTTGTCTCAAAACATCCAAAACCTCAAGTATATATAGGAGGAGGGACGTGGAGGGCTGGCTTGGCCTCTACTCCAAAGAGGAGATGGCCGGCCGAATTAAAGGGAGAGTCCACCTCCCACAAGGGAGGTGGATCTCCTCCTTTTAAATCCTTTTTGCCTTATCTCCTTATCTCCAGCCGCATGGGCCTTTAGCAAAAGTCTTGCCCAGCCCAATAAGGGCTGGCACACTTTATCTAACAGCCCATGTGGTCCTTTGGTCGTCACACCCCTCCCGGGGGTCATCCGGCACCCTCCCGGCACTCCCGGTACACTACCGATGAGCCCGAAAACTTTCCGGTGACCAAAACTGGACTTCCTATATATCAATCTTTACCTCCAGACCATTCCGGAGCTCCTCGTGACGTCCGGGATCTCATCCGGGACTCCGAACAACCTTCGGTAATCACGTATACCTTTTCCCTATAACCCTAGCGTCATCGAACCTTAAGTGTGTAGACCCTACGGGTTCGGGAGACACGTAGACATGACCGAGACACCTCTCCGGTCAATAACCAACAGCGGGATCTGGATACCCATGTTGGCTCCCACGTACTCCACGATGATCTCATCGGATGAACCACGATGTCAAGGATTCAATCAATCCCGTATACAATTCCCTTTGTCTATCGGTATGATACTTGCCCGAGATTCGATCGTCGGTATCCCCATACCTTGTTCAATCTCGTTACCGGCAAGTCTCTTTACTCGTTCCGTAATACATCATCCCGTGGCTAACTCCTTAGTCACATTGAGCTCATTATGATGATGTCTTACCGAGTGGGCCCAGAGATACCTCTCCGTCACACGGAGTGACAAATCCCAGTCTCGATTCGTGCCAACCCAACAGATACTTTCGGAGATACCCGTAGTGCACCTTTATAGCCACCCAGTTACGTTGTGACATTTGGCACACCCAAAGCATTCCTACGGTACCCGGGAGTTGCACAATCTCATGGTCTAAGGAAACGATACTTGACATTGAAAAGCTTTAGCAAACGAACTACACGATCTTGTGCTATGCTTAGGATTGGGTCTTGTCCATCACATCATTCTCCTAATGATGTGATCCCGTTATCAACGACATCCAATGTCCATGGTCATGAAACCGTGACCATCTATTGATCAACGAGCTAGTCAACTAGAGGCTCACTAGGGACATGTTGTGGTCTATGTATTCACACATGTATTATGGTTTCCGGTTAACACAATTATAGCATGAACAATAGACAATTATCATGAACAAGGAAATACAATAATAACCATTTTATTATTGCCTCTAGGGCATATTTCCAACAGTCTCCCACTTGCACTAGAGTCAATAATCTAGTTCACATCACCATGTGATTAACACTTACATCACCATGTGATCATATCATCATGTGATTAACACCCAATAAGTTCTGGGGTTTGTTCATGTCCTGTTCGTGAAAGAGGTTTTAGTCAACGGGTCTGCGACATTCAGATCCGTGTGTACCTTACAAACTTTCCATGTCATATTTGTAGATACTGCTCCCACGCTCCACTTGGAGCTATTCCAAATGGCTGCTCCACTATACGTAGCTGGATTTCTACTAAGAGTCATCCGGATTGGTTTTAAAGCTTGCATCATCGTAACACTTTACGATGAACTCTTTATCACCTCCATAATCGAGAAATATTTCCTTAGTTCTCAAGTTACTAAGGCTAACTTTGACCGCTGTCTAGTGATCCACTCTTGGATTACTCTTGTACCCCTTGACAGACTCATGGCAAGGCACACACAGGTGCGGTACACAGCATGGCATACTATATAGAGCCTATGGCTAAAGCATAGGAGATGACACTCATCTCTTCTTTATCTTCTGCCGTGGTCGGGTATTGAGTCTTACTCAATTTCACACCTTACAATACAGTCAAGAACTCCTTCTTTGACCCATCTATTTTGAACTCCTTCAAAAACTTGTCAAGGTATGTCTTCGTCGAAAAAACTTATCAAGCGAATAGATCTATCCCTATAGATCTTGATGCTCAATAAAATAGTAGCTTTATCTGGGTCTTCCTTTGAAAAACAAAACTTTTCAAACAACCCTTCATGCTCTTCCAGAAATTCTACATCATTTCCGATCAATAATATGTCAACTACATATTCTTATAAGAAATTCCATAGTGCTCCCACTCACTTTCTTGCAAATACAAGTTTCTCATAAACTTTGTATAAACTTAAACACTTTGATCACCTCATCAAAGCATATATTCCAACTCCGAGATGCTTGCTCCAGTCCATAGAAGGATCGCTGGAGTTTGCATATTATTAGCATCCTTAGGATTGACAAAACCTTCTGGTTGTATCACATACAACTCTTCCTCACAGAAACCATTACGGAAACCTTGTTTTGTCATCCATCTGCCAGATTTCATAATCGAAAAATGCAGCAACTGCTAACAAAATTTTAATAGACTTTTAGCATCGCTACAGATGAGACAATCTCATTGCAGTCAACTCCTTGAACTTGGCGGAAACTTCTTTGCGACAAGTCGAGCTTTATAAACGGTGACATTTCACCATTAGCGTCTATGTTTATCTCAAAGGTCCATTTGTACTCAATGACCCGCCATTCAACAGGCAAGTCTACCAAAGTCCATACTTGGTTTTCATACATGGATCCTTTCTCGGATTTCATGGCTCCTAGCCATTTGTTGGAATCCGGGCCCACCATCGCTTCTCCATAGTTCGTAGGTTCATCGTTGTCCAACAACATGATTTCCAAGATAGGGTTGTCGTACTACTCAGGAGCAGTACGCGTCCTTGTCGACCTACGAGGTTCGATAGTGACTTGATCCGAAGCTTCATGATCATCATCATTAACTTCCTTTTCAACTAAGTAGGCTCTACAGAAACATCTTTCTGTGTTGCGCTATTCTCTGGTTGAAACAAAGGTTCAACAACCTTATCAAGTTCTATCTTCCTCCCACTCAATTCTTTCGAGAGAAACTCTTTCTCAAAAAGGACCCGTTCTTAGCAACAAACACCTTTTGCGCTTGGATCTGAGATAGAAGGTATACCCAATGTCTCATTAGGGTATTCTATGAAGATGCATTTGTCTGCTTTGAGTTCGAGCTCGCTAGGTGAAAAACCCATTTTCACATAAGCGTCACAGCCCCAAACATTAAGAAATGACAGCTTAGGCTTCTGTCAAACCATAATTCTCACGGTGTCATCTCAACAGACTTAGATGGTGCCCTGTTAAAGTGAATGGATTTGTCTTTAATGCATAACCCCATAACGATAGTGGTAAAACGATAAGAGACATCATAGTACTCACTATATCCAATAGAGCACGACTACGACGTTCGAACACACCATCACACTATGGTGTTCCAGGAGGCGTGAGCTGTGAAACAATTTCCACATTGTCTAAAATTGCATACCAAACTCGTAACTTAGATATTCACCTCCATGATCATATCATAGACATTTATCTTCTTGTCACGATGATCTTTAACTTCACTCTGAAACTCCTTGAACCTTTCAAACATTTCAGATTCGTGTTTCATTAAGTAAATATCCCCATATTTACTCAAATCATCAGTGAAGGTAAAGAAAAACAACGATATCCACTGTGTGTTTCAACACTCATTGGACCACATACATCAACATGTATTAATTCCAATAAGCCACTTGCCCGCTCCATCATATTGGATGACGGGGTCTCAGTCATCTTGCCCAAGAGGCATGGCTCGCATGTCTCAACCGATTCGAAATCGAGTGAGTCAAAAAACATCCATCATCATGGAGTTTCTTCATGCGATTTATACCAATATGACATTACGTGGCAGTGCCACAAGCATGTGGTACTATCATTATTAACTTTGTATCTTTTGGTACCAATGTTATGAATATGTGTACTACTACGATCATGATTCGATAAACCATTTCGAGTGGGTGCATGACCATTGAAGGCATTATCCATGTAAACAGAATAACCATTATTCTCTAACTTATATGAATAACCGTATTGCACTAATCATGATCTAATCACGTTTATGCTCAACGCAAACACCAAATAACATTTATTTAGGTTTATCACAAATCCTGAAGGTAGAGAGAGCGTGCGATGGTGATCACATCAATCTTGGAAATACTTCCAACACACATCGTCACCTTTCACCTAGCTAGTCTCCATTTACTCCGTAGCTTTTATTTTGAGTTGCTAACACTTAGCAACCGAACCGGTATCTAATACCCAGGTGCTACTAGGAGTACCAGCAAGGTACACATCACTAACACGTATATCAAATATACTTCCATTGACATTACCAGCCTTCTTATCTACCAATCATCTAGGGTTTTTCCGCTTCAGCGAACATTCTCCTCATAACAGAAGCACTTAGTCTCGGGTTCGGGCTCAACCTTGGGTTTCTTCACTAGAGCAACAACTGGCTTGCCATTCCTGAAGTTTTTCCCTTCTTGCCCTTGCCCCTTTTGAAACTAGTGGTTTTCACTTAACCATCAACACTTGATGCTCCTTATTGATTTCTACCTTCGTGGTGTCAAACATCACGAACAACTCAGGGATCATCTTATCCATCCCTGGCATGTTATAGTTCATCACGAAGCTCTAGTAGCTTGGTGGCAGTGACTTGGAGAACTGCATTAATCACTATCTCATCTGGAAGATTAACTCCCACTTGATTCAAGTGATTGTAGCACCCAGACAATCTGAGAACACGCTCACCGATTAAGCTATTCTCCTTTATCTTGCAGGCAAAGAATCTTGTTGGAGGTCTCATACCTCTCAACATAGGCACGAGCTTGAGATCACAATCTCAGCTCCTAGAACATCTCATATGTTCTGTGACGTTCAAAACATTTTGAAGCCTCAATTCTAAGCCGTAATGCATGACGCACTGAACTATCACGTAGTCATCAAAAAGTGCCTGTCATATGTTCACAACATCTACAGACAACGCTTGAGGGAGTGATGCAGTTAGCGGTACATCAAAAAACATAAGCTTTCTGTGCAGCAATGAGGACAATCCTCAGATCACGGACCCAGTCCGCATTATTGCTACCATCAACTTTCAACTTACTTTTCTCTAGGATTGTATCAATAAAACTGGGGAGCTACAGCGCGAGCTATCTACGACATAATTTGCAAGGACATTTTTAGACTAAGTTCATGATAATTAAGTTCATTTAATCAAATTATTAATGAACTCCCACTTAGATAGACATCTCTCTAGTCTTCCAAGTGATACATGATCCATGTCAACTAGCCCGTGTCCGATCATCACGTGAGACGGACTAGTCATCCATGGTGAACATCTCTATGTTGATCGTATCTTCTATACGACTCATGTTCGACCTTTCGGTCTTCCGTGTTCCGAGGCCATGTCTGTACATGCTAGGCTCGTCAAGTCAACCTAAGTGTTTCGCATGTGTAAATCTGGCTTACACCCGTTGTATGCGAACGTTAGAACCTATCACACCCGATCATCACGTGGTGCTTCGGAACGACGATCCTTAGCAACGGTGCACAGTTAGGGTGAACACCTTTCTTGAAATTTTATTGAGAGATCATCTTATTTACTACCGTCGTTCTATGCAAATAAGATGTAAACATGATAAACATCACATGCAATCAATATAGTGACATGATATGGCCAATATCATTTTGCTCCTATGATCTCCATCTTCGGGGCACCATGATCATCACTGTCACCGGCACGACACCATGATCTCCATCATCATGATCTCCATCATTGTGTCTTCATGAAGTTGTCTCGCCAACTATTACTTCTACTACTATGGCTAACGCTTAGCAATAAAGTAAAGTAATTACATGGCGTTTATGATTGACACGCAGGTCATACAATAAATAAGACAACTCCTATGGCTCCTGCCGGTTGTCATAATCATCGACATGCAAGTCGTGAATCCTATTACAAGAACATGATCAATTCATACATCACAATGCATCACATCACATCCTTTGGCCATATCACATCACAAGGCACATGCTGCAAAAACAAGTTAGACGTCCTCTAATTTGTAGTTGCAAGTTTTTACGTGGCTGCTATAGGTTACTAGCAAGAACGTTTCTTACCTACGTCAACACCACAACGTGATTTGCCAATTGCTATTTACCCTTCATAAGGACCCTTTTCATCGAATCCGATCCGACTAAGGTAGGAGAGACAGACACCCGCTAGCCACCTTATGCATCTAGTGCATGTCAGGCGGTGGAACCGGTCTCACGTAAGCGTACGTGTAAAGTTGGTCCGGGCCGCTTCATCCCACAATACCGCCGAATCAAGATAAGACTAGTAGCGGCAAGCAAATTAACAAACTCGACGCCCACAACTGCTTTGTGTTCTACTCGTGCATAGATTCTACGCATAGACCTAGCTCATGATGCCACTGTTGGGAGACGTAGTAGTAAATCAAAATTTTCCTACGTTCACCAAGATCTATCTATGGAGAAACCAGCAACGAGAGGGGAGAGATTGCATCTTCATACCTTTGAAGATCGCTAAGCGGAAGCGTTACAAGAACGCGGTTGATGGAGTCGTACTCGCAGCGATTCAGATCGCGGTAGATCCGATCAAGTGCCGAACGGACGGCACCTCCGCGTTCAACACACGTGCAGCCCGGTGACGTCTCCAACACCTTGATCCAGCAAGGAGGAAGGAGAGGTTGGGGAAGGGCTCCAACAGCAGCACGACGGCGTGGTGGTGGTGGAGTAGCAAGGTATTCCGACAGGGCTTCGCCTAAGCGCTGCGGAGGAGGAAGAAGAGAGGTAGGGCTTCGCCGTGAGAGAGAGAGATCAAATCTTGTCTCAAAACATCCAAAACCTCAAGTATATATAGGAGGAGGGACGTGGAGGGCTGGCTTGGCCTCTACTCCAAAGAGGAGATGGCCGGCCGAATTAAAGGGAGAGTCCACCTCCCACAAGGGAGGTGGATCTCCTCCTTTTAAATCCTTTTTGCCTTATCTCCTTATCTCCAGCCGCATGGGCCTTTAGCAAAAGTCTTGCCCAGCCCAATAAGGGCTGGCACACTTTATCTAACAGCCCATGTGGTCCTTTGGTCGTCACACCCCTCCCGGGGGTCATCCGGCACCCTCCCGGCACTCCCGGTACACTACCGATGAGCCCGAAAACTTTCCGGTGACCAAAACTGGACTTCCTATATATCAATCTTTACCTCCGGACCATTCCGGAGCTCCTCGTGACGTCCGGGATCTCATCCGGGACTCCGAACAACCTTCGGTAATCACGTATACCTTTTCCCTATAACCCTAGCGTCATCGAACCTTAAGTGTGTAGACCCTACGGGTTCGGGAGACACGTAGACATGACCGAGACACCTCTCCGGTCAATAACCAACAGCGGGATCTGGATACCCATGTTGGCTCCCACGTACTCCACGATGATCTCATCGGATGAACCACGATGTCAAGGATTCAATCAATCCCGTATACAATTCCCTTTGTCTATCGGTATGATACTTGCCCGAGATTCGATCGTCGGTATCCCCATACCTTGTTCAATCTCGTTACCGGCAAGTCTCTTTACTCGTTCCGTAATACATCATCCCGTGGCTAACTCCTTAGTCACATTGAGCTCATTATGATGATGTCTTACCGAGTGGGCCCAGAGATACCTCTCCGTCACACGGAGTGACAAATCCCAGTCTCGATTCGTGCCAACCCAACAGATACTTTCGGAGATACCCGTAGTGCACCTTTATAGCCACCCAGTTACGTTGTGACGTTTGGCACACCCAAAGCATTCCTACGGTACCCGGGAGTTGCACAATCTCATGGTCTAAGGAAACGATACTTGACATTGAAAAGCTTTAGCAAACGAACTACACGATCTTGTGCTATGCTTAGGATTGGGTCTTGTCCATCACATCATTCTCCTAATGATGTGATCCCGTTATCAACGACATCCAATGTCCATGGTCATGAAACCGTGACCATCTATTGATCAACGAGCTAGTCAACTAGAGGCTCACTAGGGACATGTTGTGGTCTATGTATTCACACATGTATTATGGTTTCCGGTTAACACAATTATAGCATGAACAATAGACAATTATCATGAACAAGGAAATACAATAATAACCATTTTATTATTGCCTCTAGGGCATATTTCCAACAGTTCTTCGTATCAAAATTCTTGACTCTAAGTGTTCATCTTTTCTTTTGCGGAGTTCCAAGTTTTCTCAAGTATCTCATCGCGAAGTCCCTTCTAGATCTTTGCAAGGTCATGATCTTATTCTTTTCAGAATTCATTTCTTTTGAGCATTCTTTTGCATACGGAGGTTCTTCATGGTGGTTCTTCAAGGATTTAATTCATTCTCGAAGTGTTTTTCAAGATTCTTGTTGGAGGAGCTCCAGTATTCTTTATATTACATTTCAAAGTGCAATTCTTTCTCCTTTATCTTTCGATATGGTGTTATAGCATTCCTAATTCACGAGGAGTATCGAAGAGAATTTGTCAAGAATGATATATTTAAACCCATTTGTATTTCTTCGAGTATCTTGGATTAGATTTCACCTAAATATTTTCCAAACGATTGTAGCTATCAGGTGTTTATAAATGATCCAAGTTCTCAATGTATCCTGTAGGTGAAAGAAGTTTCGCATCTCTTGTGGCTCCCAAGCCATCATTATTTCTGTTAGTGGTGGGTTGTCACCTCATAATTTTCTGATATTTTTCATAAGCCCACAACAAGTTAAATCTTTTCGTTGTTTATTTTCTAAAAACTCCGTTCAATCCTTCTTGCGAGGATTGTTTCAAATCCAATGATGGTTTAGTTGTCATTTCCTTCTCTTTTCTTTTCTTTTCAACGATCTAGCTTCTATTCTTTTGTTTTGGAGGCATTTTGATGTTGCTCTCTTCAACCCATCATCTCGTTTTAACAAGATCTTGTTCTTTCCTCGCTCATCCATTTAACTAGAGTGTTGTGTCCTCTTTTCAGTTGTTTCCATCTTATCAAGTATTGCTTCCCTTTGCAACCAAAGTGCTGCCCAAATTCTTCTCTCTCGTTTAAACCGGATTGGTATTGAATTCTTCATCTGTTGCAACTTTCAAGGTTAGTTGGTTTCACTCGTTTGTCAAAGAAGCAACTTAGTTTTACCTCTTCCACTTTCTCTTCCTCTTCTCGTTCTAAGATCTCGGGTCGAGCTGTTAGTGGAGGAGAGTTGTAACAACCCGAGACCGGCGCTTCATATGCCTTCCATTTATTTCGAGTTTTGTCGTGTGGTTTATTTGTTTGTTGCATTTATGAGCGCATCATTCGCATATCCTCCATAGCATCGGCACTCTGTTGCCGGCATTTTTCGAAAATTGGATCGGTTCGTAGTTTTCGTCACTCCCCTTGTCTTCGTTGGCTGTTTCGAGACCAAACACACACGCACGTGCCCACGGCATAGTAAAAATATTGTATTTAAACCGCGTATAAAACATTCATGGAATGGTTAGAAGTTGGCGATCGGTCTTAATATATTGTAGGAAGACCGTCTGCCAAATTTCATCGCATTCGAAGGTCGTTTGTTACCCCAACATACAACTATAGCGACACCGTCCTTGGTTAAATTAACGAACGTTTCGGTTGATAAAACCACATTGCCAAACCGCAAACCTCCCTCTTATCTTAGTCCAACACCTCACCACAACCCACCTAGACCCACCTAGTCTCCTCCGATCGGAGCCATCAGATCGCAATCGAAAAGTACGAAAACACCCCAAAACCCCTAACCCTAGACCACCTTTCCTATTTAAGCAACCTATCCCTGCTTAAAATGGAACCCTAATCTCACCCTCGAAATCGCGTCGCCGCCACGTCCCACCACTCAGTCGCCGCCAACTCCTTGCCTCCCACCGCGCGGGCCAGCTAGGCCCGAGCGGGGCCCGCCCGCGAAGCCCATCCGTCCGGCTGCCTGCCCTCACCCCGATTTGGATCGGGAGGCACCTGCAGCTCGATTCGCCGGTTGACCGCTCGCTGGAGTCGCACTGCACGCGCGTGGCGCTTGCCCCACAGCCAGTGATGGCCGTCGCCTCTGAACTCCTCCGCGATCGTGTCCTTCCTCTGGAGCTCGCCTCCTCAAGCCTCGTCAAGATCCGACGCTGCCATGATAGTGCCCCGCCGCGGGAGCTCGTCCACTCCTCTCCGGCCCAGATCCGGTGACCCCCTCCTCGGATCTGGCCATCCCCGCCGCCAAGCTCCTCGTCCCGTTGCCACAACGTCGTTGCAAGTTGTCGCCGCCGTCTGCCTCCAGCTCGGGAACGAACAGAGAGACGAGCCGCCCGAGCCAGGGAGCGCGTCGCTCAGGTCGCATGAGTGGGCCACGTTCCTCTCGGCCCATATGCGCCCTCCGCTCAGGCCCAGCCCCAATACGCCGGCCCAACAGCGCCCCTGCCAAGGCCCAGCTCTGTAGCTGCCGCAGCACACCACCAGGAAGGCCCATGGGCCCGAGTTGAGCGCCCGCCCCGCTAAGCCTCGCCCTGTGCGACATATTTTATCTTGCGCCCTCGTGTGTAGCGCAGCTCCAGTAGATTCGGCCCGATTCATGTTTTTCCACGAGACAAAATTATCTATTTTCCAGAAAATGTCAGTTTTACACAAAAACCTCCCGATCTTCATGCATATCATAACTCACAAACCGTGCATCGGATTAAAATGAGTCAAATATGTAAAATGCTCAAAATTTCGTGTAAAATAATCATTTGCAGTTTCCATCCATGATAAAATGATTAACTTGTTGTTTGCATTTAATTTGCATAAATCTCATGCTAAAATGATTTATTTCATAACTAAATAACAGTAGCTTCGATTAAAATGATCTGCATATGTAAGTTGACTGGAAAAAAATGTAGAACAACATGTTGCATTTTATATTGCTATTTAACAATAATAAAATATGGTTAGTTCAGATCTGGACCAATTTGAAATTAACATTTGGGGTCGTTTTGAAAATACTATAAGTTGTTTCCGACCTCATTTAAAATGCCTAGATAGTGTAATTTATTTATGCTTCACCTCTTGCCATCATTAACAACATTTAAAATGATTGTTTAGTTAAAACAACATTAACCACATTTCTCTTAATATGAAGAGTTATGATTTTGTTATATGTATGTTCTCCTTCTCCATTTAAATTGCTTAATTCCATCCTCACCTTATGCCATGACCACCCATGTTTAGCAACATTTAAACTTGGCTGTAAATAAAAAAAAGTGAACGAAATGGTTCGAACGTCGAGTTTCGTCAGTATGCAATATGTTACATATTGAGCTTCATTTAATGTGTAGTATTCAATTGGTGTGCTTTGCCATGCCTTGCATATTTAAACTTGAAATGCATCATCCATGATTGTGCATCATGCCATGTATATGTTGTGGTGTTTACTATGTCATTTGTTTGTTCCCGGAATTGCTTATCCTCGCTAGAGTTCCGAAAGAGTTTTGGTGGGTGAGGATTCGTTCGACTACGTTGGTTCGTCTTCTTCACGGTTTCGTTCTTCTTCCAAACGGGATCTCACGCGAGATGGTCATTTCCCTGGATACCACTACTATCATTGACATGCTGGTTGTCTCGTTTCTATCGCTATGTCTCACTTCCTACCACTTGTTTTACAAACCTCACAAAATGCCATGATAAGCCTCTAACCCTTCACATCCCAGAAAACCCTAGTTTGGCCTTTTGCTCGGTGTTTTGTTCTGCCTTGCCACCCTAGTGACTTGTGTACCGGTATTATGTTACATATTGAGTACTCCTAATATGCTTGGGGTTGTTACGGGGACCACCTTGATAATTCGTTCTGGGATAAAACTCTTCCGACAAGGCCCAACATTGATACTAAAATTTGCTCAACATAATAATACTGAACACCTTTATTAAAGCATAGGGCATCATGAACCTGTAGATTAGTTCAACATAATATAGGGACGACCGGTGTTGATGGTGCTGGTCCTAAACAAAGTCGTGCGCGTGGCCAACCCGAGCCAACTCGGGTGATTTCTATCAGGCCACTGTACGATGTGCTCAATCGCCGTGTCCTGAGAATTATATGTGGCTCCTATCGAGATCGTCGACATGTTGGGCGGCCTTGTCGGATTTGTTTTAGCTTTCTCGAATGTCTTGTACACTGGGATTTCGAGGATACTTTGGGCAATCTTGAGGTTGAGGTTTTCCATCGCGGCTTGTGGTTAGTTTGTGATGGATGAGTTGGAGCACCCCCTACAGGGTGAAATCTTTCTAAGAGTCGTGCCCGTGGTTATGTGGCAACTTGGAAATTGTTTAACACCCGATTATAGCAAACTTGAAGTACACTCAAATAAAATATACCAACTGTGTGCGTAACCATGAACATCTCTTCTTATGAGGTTGAACCAAGAAGGGAACATGATGGGGTTATGTTTGACTGATAAGTAGGTGTTCATGATCACTTCTTGATCATTATTAGTTCACGTTCATTTATGTGTAGATCACTCTTCTTATTCTTGTACTTGTAAGTTAGCCAGATAAAATTCTTAGTGATGTTACAACCTCACCCATTAAGATTTGCTAGTCTTGATATCCTTGGAAATGAGATTGCTCAGTCCCCATGGCTCATAGATTACGACAAGAACAGTTTCAGGTACAGATAATGTGATGCTTTGACATGAGTGTTATGCTTGTTTGATTTGGAATTCTTCTTCATCATCATCGATCATAGGATAGGTTCTAAGCCGACAGACTGGGATAGCAAGGATGGATGTCGCTTTTATTGTTTGATTTCGTCTGTAGTCGGACCCTACTTTTATGTATGATGATTGATATGTATGTTTCTATTTGAGATGATCATGATTTAGCTTGTGGGGAGTGTAAGGCAATTCCATATACTCATCTCCTCTTTACATGTACTTGAACCGATATCCATTCTTGCAAAACGATGAGGTCCGCTTTTATTCCAATCAAGGCCCTCAAACCCGAATGAGGATAGTACCGCATCTTGGGCATTACAAGGACATGCCTACCAGAGGCTTCTGGTATCTTTCACCATTGACACTCTGTATAGTGTGTGCTCAGAAAAGGGTTAATAACTTACTGAACCATACCCTACCTCTGGCAGAGACAAGTGGTGGTATAATCCAAGTATGGGGGTTACCGGAACAAGACTCGATCTATAGTCGAATCAGGAGGTTTAAGTTTTCCTGTAGTGGTTAGCATAATATATTTCCTTGATAGTACCAAACAGGGTCACCACCTAGCATGTCCCAACATGCCCACATTGATCATTCTCGTTACAACAAGATTCATGTTTCACGGTCACGTTTACTCGTGACCGATCCTTGTAGGCATGTGTGGCATGGGGTAATAACCACTTACACATATATCGCATGTTTACATGAAAACAATTCTTATCAAGGAATCCACACATGAATAATTATCATATGAAATTTTTATTTGAATTAAACGTAATCATGATTTAATTATTCTAGCAAACAATCGACCAAGAATACATCATATCAAGTATTCAAGATGCTTGCCTTGGGTATGTAGTGGTGCTGGTTCACTCCAAAATCTTGCAAAAATTATCATCCCTCCATTTTTCCTATTTTCAAAATAATGCAATTATCACATAATTTCAAAACTGTACCAAAATGTAAAAATAAAATAAAAAAATACTGAAATAAACTAGATGAAAAATGAGGAATGTTGGAAAAATAATCAAGTCATTTAGAGTTGTGGTTTAAAAACTAGAGGCGGTCAAAGTTGCGTCAATATTCTGATTTTGAATTAACTTAAAAAGAAAACGTTCACATGAGGATACATTTTCTAAAAAAGAAGACATACTTTGGCAGGGCACCTTCACTTAGAGATGGCTCGGCGTGGCTCGTCACTAACAGTGGGTCCCACTCACCTATCGTCTCCTTTCTTGTGCTCGAACAGGGCGCGGCCTCTGGCGGCCCTAGCCGACAAACGACGGCTCCACCTGAGGAGTTGATCATGTGGGTATCCTCACCCCTCCGAGATGAACCCAATGAGGTGTGCCTCGACCATCGTAGGTCATAGAGTTGTCGACGTTGTGGACTCCCGAGTTGCTCCAGCGGTGGCAAAATTGAGGCTCACACCCACGAGCTGGCTCCGGTGGTATTAGTTGTGGTAATAGATTCGTGGGGCTACAAGGATGCCTAAGGCGGAGATGTCGGGCATGGCGAAGGCGTGGTTGCGTTGGAATAAACCGAAAGATGGTGGGGGTTAGTTTAGCTAGAGATGGAGAAGATGACTACGACCGGCTCGATGGGGTGGTCTGGAGGCGATCATGGTGTTCTAGGAGTGTTGCTTTGAGAAGAATGGGACTCGGATTGGGTATTTACATTGGAAAAAGTTAGATTCCGCATCGAGCTGCTTGGGTAAGAGGCGGTGGTGTCCATTAATGGCAGAGGAGGGCGGTGGCGAGATAGGCGTGGACCGTGGGGTGGTATGTGTGGTTAGGAAAGGGCGGTGGTTGTCCAATTTAGTCTAGGGGCCAGGTGGCTCAGGGCGCTTGGGCGGTGGCTTTCCCAACAGGGTGGCGGTCATGGCCGACATGGATGGGGCCTCGACGATGCTAAGGGACGCGGTATTTGTCGGTGAGGTGCGTGGGTGTCTCATGAGGGCTCTCGAGGTAGTCTGCGTGTAGGGGGAGCAGACGTGGGGCCGTGTTTTTGCAATGCTACGGCCTGTAGTACTCGCGCTTTGGTCATACTCTGGACATGTCTACAAAGTGTTCGACGAAATGCTAATGGCATTTATATTGATCCAATCAAGCTATAATTTGGCAGCGTAGTGCTAATGGGAAATATAGAGATTCTGGACATCCTAGTTTTGCAAATAGAGCTAGAGTCATGTGGGGTCAGAGAGTTGTGAGTTTTTAGCCATGCCCACCACTTCTTCGATGAAATGCTACTGTGTCCTAGGAATTTTTGTTAATCTTGAAAATTAGCATGATGAGGTCTCTTTAGATGCTATAGATGATGGTGAAGTCGATTTGAGAGATGGGATAACTTGCTATTGCAGGTTTTACAAGAATTCAGTTCTGACCCTAAACTTGGAGGATATATTTGGTGGACTTAAAATATGATATTGGAGATGTTCTCCTAGACTTAAGGGTTTAGTTGAAAGGGCTATGAGATGGAAAATTTCAGAATTGTTTGAGCAAGAAACATTAGGGTTGTAGTTTAATGCTCAATTTGGACCATATTTAAAAATTGGAAGTTATGCTCAAAATTTTCAAAATACCATGATGGGTTTTCGCATAATAATGATCTATAGACATCAGATGACCCCTCATAATTTTTGTGGAATTTTAAAAGAATTATTTGAAATAATTGAGTACAAGAGGAGCATTCTAGAGCTTGAAAACATTAATAAACGAATTACTTTGAGGCCAAATTATTTTGAAAATAATTCCTACTGATGTTCTCAAGATAAATAAAAGGAATGAGAGAAAAATTCAAAACCCACAATATATTTCAAAAATTATCTATATGGAGGGAAGAATGTTTGAGAGACAGAAAACAGAGAAAATTCAGAAATTAATAAGCGACTAAAGATAATTCAAAATTTTATTTCTAGCCAAAAAAAATTCCTAACAAAACATGGTTAAAATTTTGGGGTGTTACACAAATGCATGTTAGTCACTCAGCTTGAATTGAATGTGATTGGTTTTGAGCATATAAAAAGACTTGGATGAGCTTGATTCTTCATTTGCAAATCCTTATGCCAAATGTCAAGCTAACAATTGTTGGGAGCGATATTACATGAAAGATGGATACCTTATGCGTGCTAACAAACTTTGTATTCCTGAGTCTTCTTTGCATTTGTTACTTTTACAAGAGGCCCATGGCAGAGGACTCATGGACATTTTGGACGCATCAAAACATTTGCCACGCTCTCTAACAAGTAATTTTGGCCAAAGATGTTCCGTGATGTGGCACGATACACCAACCGTTGCTCGACATGCCACAAAGCTAAGTTTAAAGCTCAATCCCATGGATTATACATGTCTCTCGCAATACCATTTGCTCCTTGGGAAGATATAAGCATGAATTTAGTAATTAGCTTGCCTAGAACTAGAAATGGCAAAGGTTCTGTATTGGTAGTTGTGGATTGTTTCTCGAAAATGGCAATTTTTCCCGTGCAACAAAGTAGATGATGCTTCACATGTTGCAAATCTCTTTTGTAGGCAAATCTTGAGGTTGCATGGAGTGGCAAGGACCATTGTGTCGGATCGGCACGTCAAGTTCCTAACCTACTTTTGCAAGACATTATGCGCCAAGCTCGGAATCAAGCTACTCTTCTCATCGGCTTACCATCCTCCAATTGACGGCCAAACTGAGGTCACCAACCGGTCTCTATCTATGCTTCTCTGCATGTTGATCAAGAAAAACATCAAAGAATGGGAAGAATGATTGCCCATCACCGAGTACGCCTACAATCGTGCACGTCACTCTGCTACCAGCAAGTCTCCCTACTAAGTGGTCTATGCCTTCAACCCATTCTCACCATTTGACATCCTTCCGCATCCACTCCAAGAGCGAACGAACATGGACGCAAGCGCAAGGGAAACTTACCTCAAGAAGGTGCATGAACATACACGACGCACAATCGAGCATCAAGTACAACACCTCGCCAACAAGCTCAACACCAACAAGCTTCCCATGGTGTTCAATCCTGGAGACCTCGTGTGGCTACACCTCCGCAAGGAATGCTTCCCCAACGAACACAAGTCAAAGCTTCTACCTCGAGCCCATGGATCATTCAAGGTAGTTGCACGCTACAACGACAATGCTTACAAGATCGACCTCCAACACGACAAGTACAACATGAGTGACATCTTCAACGTCAAGGACCTATCTTCCTATCATGGTGATGAGGATTTCGATCCGAGGACGGATCTTTCCCAAGGGGGAGATGAAGCGGAGCATCCTATGGCCGTCCCCGTGGATTTACCTTTGTCACCTCAAGCACAAAGTGGACAAATGACTAGAGCACGTGCTAGGGCCATCGAAACAAAGGAGACATCTCTCCTTAACGAACTTCCATTTGAACCACCTGAGACATGGCTACTATCTCAAGCAGATACACTGTGTGATCAGGTACTTGGAGGAAGGCCATAGAGCTGCTACAAACAATGGAGAAGACCACAACGACGACAAGTGCGAGAAGCTCGAGAAGAAGCTCCTGACAAGCTACAGCCACACGACGACCCGTCTTTACTGGACATCCGGCACCCTAAGGATCAGCCGACTAGAAGGCCCAGCCGACGAACAGTCCAGCGACTAGACAACCGGCAAGTACCTAAAGTTTATGATTTGCCTACTCTATTTTAGTGCATATCACTCCAACGAATGAACACTCCAGCAGCCATGTAAGGTTTTAGTACAAATCATTACATACTATTCTATTTTAGACATATTGTATTTTTAATTGCATAGTGTGCTAATTTTAATTATTCTATGGATTGTATCGGGGGGTATAAGTCATGGGAGAGTTAAAATATAGTATGTATTATGCTAATTATGAATTGGTTTATGACAGTATCTAAAGTTTATGATTTGCCTATTATACTAACACATCTCACGAGGTTTCTATTGAGCTTTGTGTGTTGAAGTTTTCAAGTTTGGGTGAGATCGCGATGGATGAAAGAATAAGGAGTGCCAAGACCCTAAGCTTGGGGATGCCCAAGGCACCCCAAGGTAGTATTCAAGGAATATCCAAAGGTCTAAGCTTGGGGATGCCCTAGATGGCATCCCCTCTTTCCATTCATCGGTATGTTACTTGGAGCTATACTTTTATTCATCACATGATATGAGTTTTGCTTGAAGTGTCGTGTATTATAGTTTCATTTTGTTTGCTTGTTAGTTTGCCATAATCATTGTTTGTTGGACACACCTTTTTAGAGAGACACACATTCATCATGATTTGTTAGAATACTTTGTGTGCTTCACTTATATCTTTTGAGCTATGCAGTTGCTCATGTGCTTCACTTATATCTTTAGAGCATGCTGGTGATTATATTTTATAGAAATAATTGCACTCTAATGCTTCACTTAAATATTTTTGACGGTCTAAAATATAAGTGGTAATAGGCACAGGTTATAAAGACTAGTCTGAAAATGGTAGGTATATAAGAGTGATATAATACAAACTTTAATGTAGATCACTAAATATGACTTGCGTGATTTGATTATATTGATGTAGTAATATGAAAGGGTATAGATTCATGATCATTGGTTAGGAAAGATATGATATTAAATCTTGTTATTAACTAATATTTAAGTGCCGATTATGCCATGACCGAGATGTTGGAACACTTATTCCTCGTTAAAATCCTTGTGTTTTATGAGTCGGGAGCGCGTGACGGTTAACTCCTACTAACTTCCTTCCTAGGAGCATGCGAGTAGTACTTTGTTCTAGGGCTAATAAAAATTCCACAATAAGTATGTGAGTTCATAATGACTAATGTGAGTTCATGGACTATACGCACTCCCACCTTTCCGCATATTGCTAGCCTCTTCGATGTCGTGCATTGCCCTTTCTCACCTCGAGGGTTGGTGCAAACTTTGTCGGTCCATCCAAACCCTCTATCACACATAAGCATCCTTATATCTTTCTCAAAACAACCACCATACCTACCTATCATGGCATTTTTATAGCTGTTCCGAGATATATTTCCATGCAACATCCATCCTTCCGTTTCATGACATGTGTGTTCATTATTATACTGCTTTGCATGATCATATAGAGCTGACATGATATATTGGCAAAGTTTGTAGTACATGCTATGCTAGATCATTGCACATCCTGGTACACTACGAGAGGCATTCATATAGAGCCATATTTTGTTCTAGGTTTATGGAGTTGTAAATAAATAAAAGTGTGATGATCATTATTATTAGAGCATTGTCCTAGTGAGGTAAATGAATGATGAAGGCTAATGATTCCTCCAAAGAATGAGGATAAGGTTCCGGACTATGAGAGATTGAAAAACAAATGAGAGAGGAGCAATGCTACTATCCTTTTACCATACTTGTGCTTCAAAGTAGCACCATGTTCTTCATATAGAGAGTCTCCTGATTTGTCACTTTCATATACTAGTGGGAATTTTTCATTATAGAACTTGGGTTTTATATTCTGATGACGGGCTTCTCAAATGCCCGAGGTCTTCTTGAGCAAAGCGACACCCACTTAGTTTCAGTTTTGAGCTTTCATATACTTATAGCTCTAGTGCATCCATTGCATGGCAATCCCTACTCCTCGCATTGATATTGATTGATGGGTCTCTTCATTGCCTATTGATCTGTGGATGCAAGACTTTCTTCATTTTTTACTTTCCCTATTAATCTCTACCAACATATTATATTCCACGTGTAGTGCTATGCCCATGGCTCACGCTCATGTATTGAGTGTATTTGAAAATGTTGAAGCGCGTGAAAAAGTATGATCCAGTTGCCTGAATTGACATCAGGGTGCTAATGATTTGTACATGTGTTAGGAAGACGGAGTCATGCCATGCTTAGTTCAATGAGTAGGGATGACATTCGTGAAGCATGGTATATTTTCAAACAGTAATTATTATGTTCTTATATTCATGGATATTATTATGTTTATATCAATTACTTCATCGGTTGTCAATATTCATGTCGTACAAAATATTACATGATGAACATTTTACGTAGCATTCAACATCAAAAATTTTGTTTTTAACATTTACATACTCGAGAACAAGCAAGAATTAAGCTTGAGGATGTTGACACGTCAGTAACGTATCCATAATTTTTTTATTGTTTCATGCTATTATATTATCAATCTTAGATACTTTTTATGTAATTTTATATCATTTTTAGGAAATAACCTATTAACTCAGTGCCTAGTGTCAATGGTTGTTTTTGCCTGTTTTTGGTTTCACAGAAAGTCGCAAACGGAGACCAAATGCTATGAAACTCTTTGACAAAAAAATTCTGACAGGAGGGACCCTGGAAGCTTCGGAACGAGACCAGACATGAAACAAGGAGACGGCAAGACAACAGGGCACGACAAAGGGGGTGGTCGTGCCCTGATGTCTTGTGGGCCCCTCATGGCTTTGGCTGGCCTAATTCCAACTCTATAAATTCCCAAATATTCGGAAACCCGCGAGAGCTACCCGAAACAATTTTCCGCCGCCAAGTCTCTACTCTTCCATGATCCTATCAGGAGGCCTTTTCCGGCACCCTACTGGAGCGGGAACCGGTCACGGAGGGCTTCTATATCAACTTTCCTCTGATGATGTGTGAGTAGTTTACTACAGATCTACGGGTCCATAATGATTAGCTACATGGCTTCTTCTCTCTATTTGATCTTCAATACCATGTTCTCTTCGGAGATCTATTTGATGTAATCCTTTTGAGCGATGTTTTTGTTTGGATCCGATGAATTATGGGTTTGTGATCAAATTATTCGTTGGAAGTAACTGACTCAATTTTGACTTTATTTTGTGTGATTTATATATATATGCAATGTTTTCCGATCTATGGGTTTCTTTGGCCAAGTTGATCTATCGATCTTTAGTGGAAGTGGTGCATAGTAGTGGATTCAATCTTGTGGTGTCCTCACCAAGTGACAGTAGGGTTAGCGAGACACATATTGTATTGTTACCACTAAGGATAAAATGATAGGGGTTTAATAATATGGATTGGTTTTATTCTACCTACATTAGTGTGGTCTTCTTTAAAGCGTTACTCTGTTTGTCATGAACTTAACATCATAGATGAAGGCACGAGTCGGTCAGTTGGTGGAAAACAGTAGTAGATGCAGACAGGAGTCGGTCTGCCTTTCAAGGATGTAATGCCTATGTGTATGATCATACCGTCAATAACGTCATAATTATGCCCTTTTTTATCAATTGTCCAACAGTAATTTCTTTACTCATCGTTTGATATGCTAAAAAGAGAGAACCCTCTCATGAAAATTATGGCCTCGGGTCTACCTTAATCATATTACAAAAACCAAATTACCTTGATGCATTTTATCTACTTTTATTTTACTTTGCAAATTATCTATCTATCACTATAAGATTTAATACTTGATGTCAAACAAATATGAGGGGATTGACAACTCTCTTGCCTGTGTTGAGTGCAAATATTTGCTCTTTTATGTGTAGGTGCTGCTAAAGTTTGTTTGCTTGATTCTCCTACTAGTTTGATAAACCAAACCTTGGTGCTTAGTCGAGGGAAATACTTTTCGCTACTTTACTACATCACCATTCCTCTTCGAGAAAAATCCTAACACATCACCTAGTCGGCGTGAATGCATGACAACCGCTATACGCGGAGAGGGGTTCCGATGAATATAGTTTTGGATAGGACGTGGCGCTCAGGCGCCTACATGGCATACGTGGTTTGCATGATTTCAAACACGCGGGCCCGTCTGCATACCAATGCGACACCTCGTTGGATACCTTGCATCGTTCGGACACGACAATCCGAACATTTTGAGGACCCACGTTAGAGATGCCCTAATTGGTTGTAATTTATGATGTGATGACTAAGAATTGGGTGGCAAGCTGAATTGGTGGTGGAGCACTAGAGAAGTGTACCAGGGGGAACTAGCAGGGGCAGAAGTGACAAGGAAAGAGAGGGGGTAGTGCCAACATGGATAGCAAGTATTGTGGCAGCTTCAACGACACAAGCAATGGCAGAGAAGGTCGTTGGGAGAGCTGAAACAACCTATGGCTCATAGACACGGGAGTATGGACGGGTAGAATTGGAGAGCACCTACAAAAAAGCTAGAGATGGGGAGAATAATTCTCCCCTTTTTTGAACAAAAACATCATCAACTTTATTAATTTGAAATAATTGTTACATCGTCTATAAGAATACGTACAATATTTTTCAAAGGCTCCTCAATCAACTCCATCGTACCAGAACTTTTTGCTAGTCTAGCGAGCTCATGAGCTATCTTGTTTGCTTCTCTATTACAATGCTCAAAACTAGTAAAAATAAAATCACAAGCCATAAAAAATCAATCCTCGAAGATTGCAGTCGCCGCTCCTATAGAGTATCCTCCGTTGTTCATTGTTTCAATTACTTCCATATTGTTAGAATTGATAATAAGCCGATTGCATCCTCCTTTTTGTGCCAACAAAAGGCCAAACGTAAGTGCTAATGCTTCTGCAGCTAGGGCATCCGCACAACACTCAATCTTCCAGTTTGCTCCTACAATGAAGTTTCCTTTGTCATCCCTGATAACAGCACCCGCTGTGCCCCTTAGCTCATCGTGATCAAAAGAAGCATCCACATTTAATTGAACAAACCCTTTTGGAGTTCTACTCCATCCTCCGCTCTTCTTCTTGTTCGCATTTGGTAATGGGCGTTTATGTAGTTTGTCGTTATAGCTGGTTTCCCCATCGAGGTTTGGGATGCCTCTTTCGACTTCCCCTCGTGAACAAGCTTCCTTCTGTTCCACCATAGATACCATGTGGTAATAGCGATCAACTCCCTTCCGTTCTGGCAACTCAACATAGATAGATCTTGATCAGACATAAGTAGTAACACTTCAAGAGTTGTCTCTCCTGCATGGTCCACCATGCTAGCTTTCCCATGCCTTTTTAGCCTTCTAACATAAAAACAGGACGTGTTTAGTATCCTCTAACCCATTCGCACATGCTGGACAGGCTGGCAAAGTTTTAGCGAGCGTAACCCGACACTGAAGAGTTCCTTGGAGCGTATAAAAAATTAAACTTCGTCGGACAAGCTAATTTCCAAATCTTGCTCCAAATACGATTGACCTTACTTCTTCCCATGCCGTTTGAATATTCTCGTTTCCACCCGTGTTGTTTATTCCATTCCTCCATATAAGCTGGTCTTACAGTGAACAAACAACTCTTAGTATAGCTCCAAGCAATGAAGTCCTGCATATTATTCATATGGAGGGGAATTGTCAGGACTCTTCGAGCGCCGATTGGAATATTTTTCTTACCAAATCCTCATCCCAAAAATTTGTAACTGGATCAATAAGGTCAGCCACTTTCATCAATAAATACCCCCTCCTAGGTGTAATAATTGTCCTATTCGCACATCTCCATATAACAATGTTTTCTCTCGTTCCAACCCTTCATATGTAACCATTCCTAAGAGATTCCACTCCTACCATAATACTTTGCCAAGTGAAAGAAACACCCTTTTTTAAGCTTGCACTCATCAAATCACACCCGGGTAAATACTTAGCTCTTAAAATGGTGGCACCTAACAAATCATCCCCGGAAGAATACTTAGCTCTTTAAATGGTGGCACATAATGAATTGGGATTATCCAAAGACACCAGGCTTGTTTAGCTAGTAGTGCCAGATTAGAACAGTGTATATCCCGAAAGCTCATTTCACTTTGGTCTTTTGGAACACACATCTTCCACCACTCCATCCAATGCGTCCTTTTCTGATTTTCCTCATCACCCCACCAGAATTGCGACATCACGCCAATAATTCCTTTACAGACGAACATCGCATATGTCGGGATAGCTTGAACAACAGATTTTAGTAAAATTTCCTTTCCACTAACAGATAACAACTTTTCTTTCCATCCACTATTTTTCATTATAATTCGATCAATTAGGAATTGAAAATAATCACTTTTGTCCATCCCCACATTGGCAGGTAGTCCCAAATATTTATCATTAAGTGCCTTAGTCATGATATTTAAAATAGCGTAAATTTGTGCTTTATCTTCCACTTTTGTGTTGGGGCTAAAAAATATATTTGATTTTACGACACTCATCATTTGCCCCGAAGTAGCACAATAAGTATCTAGAACCGCTTTCAAAGCCTCGGCATTTGTAGCATTTGCTCACATAAGTATGAGCGAATCATCTGCAAAAAGGAGGTTGGACACTGATGGTGCTTTTCTACTAACCTTTATGCTAGAAATGTTGCATGTTTCCTTCGCCTTTGCTAAGAGAGCAGTCAGACCCTTCATACATAACAAAAACAAATAAGGCGAAAGGGGATCCCTTGCCTTAGCCCTCTAGAGAGTTTGAAATTGTCAATCTCGCCACCATTGAAACGTACTCTATATTCCATAGAGGACATACATTGCATAATCAAATTCACCCAATTTCCTCGAAACCCAAACTTCAACAATTTGCTTTTAAAAAAGACCATTCCACTTGATCATATGCTTTATGCGTGTCCAGTTTGATGGCACATAATCCCTCTGTCTTTTAAATTTTGTGAAACACTCATAGGCTATTAGAATGTCAGCGATCATTCTCTCAGGAACGAAAGAACTTTGGGTTGGACTAATAATATCCGAGAGAATTACCTTCAAACGTGTCGCAATCATTTTTTGTAATAACCTTATACACCACATTGCATGAGCTAATTGGTCTAAACTGAGTAATCTTTTCCAGAGCATTAACCTTAAGGATCATTACAATTGTAGTACCATTCCATCCTGCCCTTAGGGATCATTACGTAAGCTAAGTGAATAATTCTTCCCTTAATCGTAATGAGAGGTTGCTCACCAGGCGTCGTGGAGAATAGGCACCCAAGCCGTGGCGACGAAGATCCTAAAGACTACGAAAGCTACATAAACCGTGCAACGTTGCAACACGGTTTAACATAATACTTCCTTTGTTCGGAATTACTTGTCACACAAATGTATAAAAATGGTTGTATCTAGAACTAGAATACATCTGATACATCTATACCTACTATTAAAGTACGCAGTGTTTTTGTCCATACGTCATCGAAATTACCCCAAAAGTTGCAAAATATTACGCCCAATGCCACCTATAAGTTATAAAAAACGTTTCACACAAAAAAAATTCAAACTGGGCTGGCCCATGTAGAAACCTACTATATTGCGCTCTGCATGCTAGAAAAACACACAACTTGTCGATTTGGGCCGACCCATGTGTGGACGTCTGTTTTCTTATTTCGTTTTTTATTTTTATTTTTCAGTTCCGTTAGCATTCATTTTTTTCAAATTTTAAAAAAATTAATATTCTGAAATAAAAATTTCGAAAAACATGTAAATTCAAAAACTTCTCAGGATTTTTGTAAAATGTTTGTATATACAAAATAATGTTCGCAATTTTGAAAAAATGTTCATAAAATAAATTGCATGATTTAAAACAAAAGTCTGTGTATTAAAATTATTAAATAAATTTAACCAAATGATTTCTAATTCAAAATGTGTTCATGCATTTTTTAAATTGTCCTAAATTTTAAACACAGTTCGTGCCTGTTTTCAGTTTCATTTTTTATTTTCAGTTTTCAGTTTCGTTTTTTTTGTTTTTTCTACTTTAAATAATTAGAACTTCAAAACAAAATTTAATTTTAAACTAACTGAGAATTTTGAAAAATAAAATGTTGAAGAAAACATAAAATGTTTGTGAATTCAAAGACTGCTTGGGATTTTTGTAAAAATGTTCGCATACACTAAAAAATGTTTGCAATTTTGAAAACAATGTTGGTGAAAACAAAAAATGTCCATGATTTCGAAAACAGTCCGTGTAAATTTTTTGTGCAATTGAACAAAATAGTTGCTAATTGAAAAAATATTCGTGCATTTCAAGAAATGTCCTAAAAGTTTAAAAACAGTTTGCTAATTACAAAAGAGTTTATTGGCTAAGAAAATGTTCGTGCAATTACAAAATATGCGTGAATTTCAAAAAAAAAGTCCACCAAATTCTAAAAATATGTTCGTCTATTCTAAAATTGTTTGCCAATTCACATAAAATACTTGCAAACGTTCGCAATATAAAAAATGTTCATGATTTTTTTTTAAATGTTCCCAAATATGAGAAAATGTTTACGAATGATCGAAGGTATGTAGTTAAACAGTAATGTTTCTTAGTCTTTGTGACAATATACCCACGTGAATTTTAGAGTCAACTACCGGGATGGATCGGAATACCATAGTATGTTTTTTAAAACAAGTTTCTTGAAATTCAAAATAATTCCTTGAATTACCAAATTTTTGGACAACCATGATATTTTATCGAAAGTTGCTCAATTTGTGAATAAATTTAAAAGAAACATTTTCTTGCATTTCTAAACAAATTTTCAAAATCATGCAATGAGATGCAAACATAATGTGGTCACCTTCATTGGATATTATGATTTTCTTTCTCTCGTTGCAACGCATGTGCCCTTTTGCTAGTCGATTCCTATGACAAATATTTCCGGACGAAGGGAGTATGCTGTCCCAGATGATTAACAATGGGAACAGAAAAAAGAAACTGTGACACGAGGCAAACGTACCTCAAGTGGAGGAAGAAGAATAGTTGATGAATAGTACACGATTTTACTCAAAACTGCTACGCTAGAAGAAAAAACAAGAATCGCCAAGCGTACACAAATACAATTGAGCTTCTGTAATGTACAACGGTGGATGTCCGATGCCGACATTGGTGAAAATAAATTGCTCAGGCTCTCTTGTCAGATCTATTAAGATTTAGATTAAACCACTTCTTTTTAGTCGATTTGTCCCTGCCGTCTACGTTACCGTTCTCAGGACTCTCAGTTTTGTTCCGCTCAACTGGATATCTACTGCTGCTGCTACCAGCTCCAAGAGAGCTCGTGATAGTTCGTTCGGTCGTGAATGAAGAATGGATGTCATCCCTTTCTCTCAACATATCATCAACCTGCAGGGATCACAGATCTTTAGCAACGATGTATATCAAATGTTCGTACTCAATGTCACAATAAATTATTTTCAGTATTCAGGATCAACTCTCGTAATTATAACAACACATGTCACTATTTGTTTTGATTCCGATGTACGCCTCCCATGTCGCTCTCCTCGGCCAACAAAACCTCATACTCTTGTTACTTCCCCCTTGAGGGAGCCGCCGGCCAGCCAATGGGGGTGGTCGGGTCTCTCCAGCGCTTCTCCCCAGTTCGCATGTGTCGCTTTGCCCGGTCCTGCCGGCTCCTGCGTGCTCCCTGGGTTCCTCTGTGCCATAAACCCATCGTGTAGCCATGTTTGTTGGGTGCCTCATTGGCCTTGGGACTGCGTGGTCTGTGGTCATCTGATTTTGTAACAGGTGGGGCGCACTGGCTGTGGTCCAGGTCGGCTCAGATCTGATCTCCCCAGGTCTAGATCAGGTTACTCTCCATGCCAGCATGGGTTGCTGTTGTCATGCCGGTCGTCTCCTTGTAGTGGTGGGCATGCAACTTGGTCGAAAGTCGTTCGTGGCGCCGCATGACTCGATCAAAGGTCGTTTGCTCTGCCAGCATGTGTGGCTGTTGGTCGTCAGAGGATCCGCCGGTGGCTGCGCTTACAGGGTGCTTTGATTGGCTTGCCTGATGTTGTGCAAAGTGTTGATCAATCTTCTCTTGAGGCAGGCAGTGTTCATGGCTGCTGCTCCTGCAGTGCTCGTGCAATTATGGTCGTGCCCTGTCTCACACATGCCTTCCCTTGGTGCTTCGTGCTTGCCCACCTGCAACATCGCATCCGCTAAAATATACACATGGTGGTGGCAACTCTAGATCGCATCATCCGGCAGCTTCGGTAGGCATTGATTATTGTGCTTCAGAGCCTAATTTATCGACTTCCACGGGTGGTGCTGGCCTCTCTTCTCCTAATGATGCAACGTTGACCACTTCAGTTGTGTCCTTCAATGAGCAGGAGATTGCACGACTTACACCTGCTTACTGCTTCTGTTCTCTAATGCTTCTACCTTGACCTCTTCAATTGAGCCCCTCACTAAGCTAGAGATTAAGCGACTTTGGTGCCTGCTTGTTGCTTCCCGTTCTCCACCGATAGGTTCTGTTGCTGAATCTTCTGGCACAGAGAGACCACCTTCTACACAGCCAGGTACATCCCATCATCCCCGTGCACACGAGACCATCTTTTCATATGACTTGTGATTCAACCACTATGTCCTTCATTCGACCTCTCGTTTCTCCTATTAATGTTGGTACTCCCCTTCCAATCCATAGTGGAGGCACTCTTAGCACTTTGCCTTTCATGTTCCTTCCATTGTTCATGTTCCTCAACTTTCCAAGCAGCTCCTTTCTGGTGCCAGATTATTGACTCTGCTTGTCGGGTCATTCTCAGTTTTTGACACCTGTTCCACTATGGATCGTTGCACAGAAGCTCTGCATCTCCCCCCCCCCCCCCCCCAACACACACACACACAAACAATCGCCACCAAACTTTCCACCTCTCTTGCCACACTAAGTGGCTCCTTTTAGCAATGGCATCATTGTCTCCCTCATTTGTGTGGCTCTCGTCTGCTGTCTTTAGTTTCTTGTGGTCTCTTGGATATGCCTCTAGAAAATTTTCTTTAGATTGTCGGGGTTGTCAGATCGGTAAGCAGATTCAACCACCTTATCCTCATAGTGACTCTACGTCTCAACGTCCTTTTGACCTTCTTTGGGTCTGAATCCTTCCGTTTCAAAAGGTCATCGTTACATATTATTGGATCATTTCTCTCGGTCGCATTTGGCTTACTTGACTTCTCCTAACACACCTATCACTACTGCCTTGCCCTTGTCCACCAATCCCACTGCATCTGCCCCTACTATTGTTGCAGTCTCCACGCCTTCGTCACCACCTCGTGTATTCCTTGAGGCTCCTCGAGTTGATTCCTCGATGTAATGTTCCCTCTCTTATCCTCTCCACTACACCTGTTATCAGCTTGTGGACTCTTGTGTTGCGCCTTCTTCTGATTGGCCAACTTCAGCTGACATGTCGGCTTCTCATAATGAGCCTTCGTCACCACCTCGTTTGTTCCTTGAGGCTCCTCGAGTTGATGTAATGTTCTATCTTATCCTCTCCACTACACCTGTTATCAGCTTGTGGATTGTTGCGCCTTCTTCTCATTGGCCAACTTCTCCTGACATGTCGGCTTCTCCTAATGAGCCATCTTCCTTTATTGTTTCGCCTCATTCTAACGGTGATGCACTCCCTCCTACCTATGGCTTCCACGTCCATCCAAGTTCGGCTATTGATCGTTATGGTTTTGTTGGCGCTGCTTGAAAGTGCATCTTATATACCCTCATTGGGTTTTGGTGATTAATGACGGGGCAATTGAGAGGATCAACATTTTGTCTAGTAATTAGGAAATTAATCCTCATGTATGAGTGGAAAACATCAATGGTGACCCCTACTTTTGGTTCTACAAGAGGTTTTCTTCCTCACGCCCTTGCGTGTAATTTATAGGATTTTGGTGAATCCAAGATTCACACTGAATTAAGGACAACCTTGTACTATCAAGAGGGGCATGATATCTAGGGTTGAACTCCAAGATCCTCAACCAAAACCCCCCAAGTTTTCCACTCCTTTCACACGCTATCTCTGATTTGAATAGCACTGGTACTTCCATGTTTTTCTACCCGATGCTACAGAGCTTGTGAGGTCTTAGTGCTTGTGAGGTCTTAGTGAGTATGTTGAACAAACCTTGTTGCCTAGTAGCGTAGGAGCTGCCAACAATCTTTTCTAGTACTGACAGCCTAGTTTACTTTGAGACCATCTTTTTTAGTACTGACAGCCTATATTTTCTTTGAGACCGTCTCCATTAGTTAGCTTCGGTACCTTTGAGCATCATAGCCTTTCCCCGTCACTTCCATGACTTCACGGTTTGCTGCGGCATCAAAGTCTCCGCATAGGCCCAGTAATTCCAAGCTAAATCCATCTGGCACCTCTTAGTTAGGATTTAAGTGTTTTCTGCTACATTTTCCTTTGAGAACAGCTATGTCGACCCCAGTATCTTCGAGACTTTGTTTTCTTCTGTACTTCTGAGCCAGTTCTATCTTCGCAAAAAAGAGACCTTTTTGGTGCAGTTGTCACGACCTAGGTTATGAAGGGGATAGTCACTGGCGATAGGAGGGCGAGGGCAAGGGAGTTTAGGCTTGGGCATCCTGATGCCTAAGGTGGCAGATCTGTTCTGGAGGTAAACATCCCTTTTTTTGTATCTATTCTTCAATACCCATTGCACGAGTACTCCCTGGCTTATATAGCATATATAGCAGCCAGGCAACTAGAGATGGAAACTGAATCAACTAGGACTCCTGCCTCACAATGGCCAATACTTGCAAATAAAGAAAGCTAACAAATTCTACGATAGGAAGGCTTATCTAGATCTAAACAGAATCTGAACTAACCAAACTAACTTGAATAGGAAAGCACTAAAGACCTATCTGGCTAAAGTAGGCCATGGCTGGCGTGACATCACTCCCCCATTCAGCTCGACCTCGAGCTTGAAAGAACTTCCCACCCATCTCGGCCCAGTGAGCTGCAGAAGGTGCCACTTGCTGAGCAACATCTAGCCTTGGGAGGAGACACAAGTTCTAGAGTAGATGGCATGATGCCTCCCTCAATGTTTCCCTTGGGCACGAGACCCTTCTCGTTGTCTTCTATTGTTCACGCTCCTTGTACGCACTTGCATGATCAACTAGAGGTACATGAGGTGGACGTCGGTTCGGATTGACCTGAAGACCAACCAGTGGCGCACTACATCGATGCCTTGGTGTAGTGGAAAATGAGCAAGGGTCTTCACATTTGACTTGACAAGTGCGAAGGGTAAGGAAGCTAGCCGAGCCTAGGAGGATCCACTTAAGTAGCTGGAACGTAGGGTCCCTGACAGGTAAGCTTTGGGAGCTGGTTGATACAACGGTGAGGAAAGGTGTTGATATCCTTTGCATCCAAGAGAGCAAATGGAGGGACAAAAGGCGAATGAGGTTGAGGGTGTCGGCTTCAGGTTGTGGTACACGGGGACGGCTGCAAATAGAAATGGGGTAGGGATCTTGATCAACAAGAGCCTCAAGTTGTAGACGTCAAGAGACATAGGGACCGAACTATCCTGGTCAAGTTGGTAGTTGGGGACTTAGTTCTCAACCTTATCAACGTGTATGCCTCGCAAGTAGGCCACAATAAGAACACCAAGAGGGAGTTCCGGAAAGGCCTGGAGGACATGGTTAGGAGTGTACCGATTGGCGAGAGGCTCTTCATATGAGGAAATCTCAATGGCCACGTGGGCACATCTAACACAAGTTTTGAAGGGTGCATGAGGGCTTTGGCTATGGCATCAGGAATCAAGAAGGAGATGTCTTAAGCTTTGCTCTATCCTATGACATGATCGTAGCTAACACCCTCTTCAAGAAGAGAGAATCACATCTAGTGACTTTTAGTGGTGGTCAACACTCTAGCCAGATTGATTTCATCCTCTCGGGAAGAGAAGACAGGCTTGTGTGCCTGTAAGGTGATACCCGGAGATAGTGTTGTCCCTCGGCATAAGCTTGTGGTTGCTGACTTCTGCTTTCGGATTCGTGTCGAGCAGGAAAAGCATGCCAAAGTCACTAGAACGAAGTGGTGGAAGCTCAAGGGGGAGGTAGCTCAGGCGTTCAAGGAGAGGGTCATTAAGGAGGGCCCCTGGGAGGAAGGAGGTGATACTATAGTATGTGGATGAAGATGGCGACTTGCATTCGTAAGGTGGCCTCAAAAAAGTTTGGAGTGTCCAAGGAAGTAGAAGCAAAGCTAAAGATACCTGGTGGTGGAACGATGATGTCCAAAAGGCTATTAAGAAGAAAGATTGTTTCAGTCGCCTATACCTGGATAGGAGTGCGGATAACATAGAGAAGTACAAGATGGCAAAGAAGGTCGCAGAGAGCTATAAGTGAAGCAAGGGGACAGGTGTATGAGGACCTCTACCAGCGGTTAGACACGAAGGAAGGCGAAAGGGACATCTATAAGATGGCCAAGATCTAACAGAGGAAGACAAGGGATGTTGACCAAGTCAAATGCATCAAGGACGGAGCAGACCAGCTCCTGGTGAAGGATGAGGAGATTAAGCATAGAAGGCGGGAGTACTTCGACAAGTTGTTCGATGGGGAGAGTGCTACCATTGAACTGAATGACTCCTTTGATGATACTAGCAGGCGTTTTGTGCGGCAAATCCAGGAGTTGAAGGTCAAGGAGGCTTTAAAAAGGATGAAAGGAGGCAAGGCAATGGGCCCTGTATCCCCATTGAGGTGTGGAGAGGCCTCGGGGACATAGCGATAGTATGGCTAACCAAGCTTTTCAACCTCATTTTTCGAGCAAACAAGATGCCTGAAGAATCGAGACAGAGTATATTACTGCTAATCTTCAAGAACAAGGGGGATGTTCAAAGTTGTACTAATTACCGTGGAATTAAGCAGATGAACCATACAATGAAGCTATGGGAGAGAGTAATTGAGCAACGCTCAAGAATAAATGACAAGCGTGACCAAAAATCAGTTTGGTTTCATGCCTGGGAGGTCGACCATGGAAGCCATTTTCTTGGTACGACGACTTATGGAGAGATAGAGGGAGCAAAAGGAGGACCTGCATATCATGTTCATTGACTTGGAGAAGGCCTACGATAAGATGTCGCGGAATGTCATGTGGTGGGCCTTAGAGAAGGCCTACGATAAGTCCCAGCAAAGTACATTGCCCTCATCAAGGACATGTACTATAATGTTGTGACAAGTGTTCGAACAAGTGATGGCGACACTAATGACTTCCCCATTAAAATAGGACTGCACCAGGGGTCAGCTTTGAGCCCTTATCTTTTTTGCCTTGGTGATGGATGAGGTCACGAGGGATATACAAGGAGATATCCCACTGTGCATGCTCTTTGCAGATGATCGTCGAATGGGGGTCAATAGGAAGTTAGAGCTATGGAAACAAACCTTGGAATCGAAAGATTTTAGACTAAGTAGAACTAAGCACGAGTACATGAGGTGTGGTTTCAGTACTACTAAGCACGAGGAGGACGAGGAGGTTAGCCTTGATGGGCAGGTGGTGCCTTGGAATGACACCTTTCGTGGGGTCAATGCTGCAGAAGGATGGGGATATCGATGAAGATGTGAACCATCGAATCAAAGCCCGATGGATGAAGTGACGCCTAGCTTCTGATGACGAGAGTGCCACAAAAGCTAAAAGGCAAGTTGTATAGGACGACGGTTCAACCCGCAATGTTGTATGGCGCTGAGTGTTGGCCGAGTAAAAGGCGACATGTGCAGTAGTTAAGTGTGGCGGAGATGCGCATATTGAGATGGATGTGTGGCCACACAAGGGAGAGCCGAGTCCAGAATGATGATATACGAGATGAGTTGGGGTAGCACCGATTGAAGAGAAGCTTGTCCAACATCGTCTAAGATGGTTTGGGCATATTCAACGCTGGCCTCCAGAAGCTCCAATGCCCTAGCGGACGGGTAAAGCGTGCCGATAATGTCAAAAGAGGCCAGGGTAAACCGAACTTGACATGGGAGGTGTTCGTAAAGAGAGATATGAAGGACTGGAGTATCACCAAAGAACTAGCACCATGAGATCTTATGGGTTTCACCTCTACCCTACCCCAACTTGTTTGGGACTAAAGGTTGCTGACAAGTCGCTCTTCTCAAAGGTGGGGAATTCCAGCTTGTGGAATTTGGGTTTCCACTCAGTTATGTCCACGACATCTGAGTGACTGTTGTTGCGGCCATTCGTTTCATGCATGTGCTCCTCCATGCTGAAGGGTTGACTAGTCGCTCTTCTCTAGGCGGGCAATGGCTAGCCGGTTGGTTGTTGCCTGCTCCTTGAGCTCTTCAATGTCCTCTTCAAATTTGTTGAACGCGTTGCCCCTCAGTTCATCAAAAGGTTCCTTCTGGTGAGCGGGGAGCTTCTCATCCAGAAATTTGGTATCTTTGCAATGGCGGCCGAGGATCGGTAAGCCGGATACCAAGTTGTCACGGCCGGTTATGGAAGGGATAGTCATGGATGATGGGAGGGCATGTTAAGATTGATGACATGGCAGGTAATTAATGATGAAAGAGAGGCATGTGGTAACATAGCTAGTTACTCATACTATGAGTAACATCACACGTACCAAGACAAGATGAGTCTACAACCTAATAAATGAAGAGTTGCATGACACCATACATATGTTACTCCCCACTACAGAGTTTAGTAACATAGACTAGTAACATATGCATGTTACTAGTCTAAGTTACTCCTCACTATGGGTAGTCTAATGTAAGGTGTATTATTTTCGACACGGTGACCAAGGCACATAATTATACACATGTAAAGACAAAATTAGCCTTGGCTAAATCAATGATTAGCGGCAACTAAATCATTTAGGCTAGGAATGTAAGAGATACACGCAATCGGGGAAGAGATACTTTCCTTTTTTCTCTTTACAAGAAGAGATGATTGCAATCACGGGAGAGATACTTTCCTTTTTTTTGAAGGGCTAACGACGGAATTAAGAGGAATTAGAAGAAATGCACCTTACATTGTGGAATTTTCTCAAAAAACAAATACACCTTACATAAAGGCACAAGGGGAGTACCCATGACATGAGTTACTCCCTGGCTTATATAGCATCCAGGCCCTTCGTTTGCGGATTTGGACAGGGTGGATGGTATTCAGATGAATGTGCCATCGATTAATGCTCAGATGACAATTTCTGCATGGAAGTCTCAGGAGATTCCGCATAAGTTGGAACTTAAGCAAGTTTGGCTTCATGTTGAGGGTGTTCCGCACAAAGTTCGTCATTTTTGGGGCTTGTGGGCAGTGGGCTCTCTTATGGGCAAAACCATGGACGTTGATCTCGTTAATCTGAGACGCCGCGGGGTTGTTCGTGTTTTGGTTGCCATGAGTAACACTCAGATTTTGACGAAGGAGAAAGACGATGTTGGGCCTTTTATTCCCATGGATGTGGTGGTTAAACTTAAAGGTTATGCAGTCACCTTTAGAAGGGAACCAGCAGACTATACTCCCAATCCAGATTTTATTCCGTTTGTTTGGAAGCGCAAGGGCGATGATGCCGATGATAATACTAATGAAAAGGAGGACAATAACATGGATACCTCAGAGTTGAATGGTGATCCCTCAACCAGGCGCCATCGAGTTCTACACCTGCTTATGATGGTCGCTCGACACATGTACAAGGACGTGGACTCACGGACGTTGCTTCTGCAACCGTGTCGGGTACTGGCTCTATGGTGATGGCGGTGACTCCTTTTAATTCCACTCCGCGGACCCCTCGTGGTATTGAGCTAGCTACGGAGTTGAGTGTTAATTCACCATTGAGAGGCTGTCTTGAACGACCGTCGGTGCTGCAGCATCAAGAGACCACGTTATTAGCATCTTCTGTCGCCGCGCCAACACTACGTCCATCTTCACCAACAAGACATATTCTGGCTCACGCCCATGCCTATGATGTGATGGTTGACAAGACGTCGCAGCCGGACAGCCCATGCATCATGCATGCACCGGCTGGAACAAAGCATGGAGCGATGGCGCTGGATGGGTCTTTCGGTGGACGGCTACGCATACACGTACAACCGGCGTCTAGGATAAGGAAGCAAGTGGATCCAACTGTGACTAGCCCGCTGGCAATTGTAGACGAGCCAGCAATGCTCGCTTCCCATGCTCCCGAACCAGTAAGTCCGTCCTTGGGAGTGCAGGTAGGTAATACTACACCGACGGCTGCTCTTCGGGCGCAGGTGGAGCCGGCCACGTCCGCATCAACTCTGTCCGCCACTCCTTCGATACTGGCTCCCGCTACACCAACCGTGTCATTCTCGTCGCTAGCGCCGGCGTTCAACACTGTTGGGGAGGGGGTTGCTACTCCACCCTCATCCCCTCCTCCGACAAATAAGCCTGTGCCACAGCTCTCGTCGAGTGTGATGCCCACACGCCGAAGCAACCGGCATACGGTTACCGAGGATGGGAGCATGGACACGAACAAGGATTCCCTGGCAAGGGCTATGCGTCGTAAAGCAGTACAGAACCTCGATAACGTCATCATCAAAATCTTTTTTAGCTTTTCCTAGTACATCCATTGTTTCTAAGTTGAATAATGTGAATGTTAGTCTAGGAAAAAATGAGAAGGATATTTCTATTTTGACTAACGCTTTGAAACATTGGAATATGACCGATTAAAAGTTACTCCACGTGTTTCTAGCAAGTCTTATGCCTCTCATACCGATGAGGAGGAGCTGCATGCCACATCAGATGGTCAGCTACTCTCTCATTTAGTAGGAGCGGTTTCGGGCGTGGGTCTAGATGAACCCAGGCTTAGCTCACTAGTTGAGCTTACAGCATCTGAACGTAAATCAAAGACCGCACGTTCGAAAAAAAATACCAAGTCCCATAAGAGGGCGAAATGTTCTAAATCTCCTATTGTTTCCTCATGAATGGAATGTTTTTTAATAGCAGAGGTCTTCGTGACTTAGCTAAACATTTATTCATTGCGGAAAGTAATAGGGAATACAATTTAGATTTCTTGGCTATCTCTGAAACAGGGAGACGTGATTTCTCAGTAAGTCTGCTTAACCGTCTTTCTGGCGGGATAGACTTTACTTGGGTTTCACGACCACCTAGAGGTCATTCTGGGGGTATTTTACTTGGCGTAAATACAGGGACGATGGATGTTGTGGCTAGTTCAGATGGCAAGTTTCATGTTAAACTCCATATTCGCAACAAGGCCGACAACTTCACATGGACCCTCGTCGCCGTGTATGGGGCAGCCCAAGATGAGTTCAAGGCAAATTTTCTCCGAGAATTGGTTAATCTGGCGAAAGATAATCCCTACCCCATTCTTATAGGTGGGGATTTCAATTTGCTTCGATTTCCAAATGAGAAAAGCCGCGGTAGGTTTGATAATCATTGGCCTTTCCTTTTCAACATTGTCATCGATAGCCTAGATTTGCAAGAGGTTTTCATGATTGGAAGACAGTTCACGTGGGCAAACAGTCTTCCGGAACCGACATATGAGAAACTAGATCGCATCCTAATGGATACTGAGTGGGAGTCTAAATTTCCTATGGTGTCTGTTCGTGCTCTACCTCGTATTGAGGCAATATCATACCACGCACCCATTCTCCTAACTACTGGTTTGCCATGCCCGGAACATAGACGCAAGTTCAAGTTCGAACTTGGTTGGTTGCTTCGGGATGGCTTCCATGACATGGTCAAGGAGGTGTGGGAGAAACCGGTTGGCGGACATACTCCATTACACAAATGGAATAACAAAATGCGTGCATTACGCAAATTCCTTGGTGGTTGGGCTAGGCATACAATGGGTATCCTCAAAAAGGAGAAGCTTCGTCTTTCATCTATCATTGATGAATTAGAAGCTTTGGCAGAGGTTAGACCACTATCGGAGCATGAAATCGAGATCAAGAGTCATTCGAATGCACAAATAGCTAGCATACTGCGTGAAGAGGAACTCAAATGGTACCAACATTCCAACTCTCAATTCATCCTGAAAAGTGATTCGAATATTAGATATTTTCATGGAGTCGCCAATGGCAGACACCGAAAGAATATTATTCATTCCCTACAACAAGATGAGGGCACGATTGAGGGACATGAGCAACTTAAATCGTACATCACAAAGTTTTATAAAAATCTCTTCGGAGCCCCAGAGGAAGGAAACTTTTCGATGGATGAGTCCCGAACAGATGACATCCCCCAGGTCTCTGATGAAGAAAACGGTCTTCTAACAACCCATGCTCTGAGGAGGTAGTTAGAAAGGCGGTTTTCCTTATGGAGCACAACAAAGCCCGGATCCGAATGGTTTTCCCGCTGAATTTTATCAAAACTTCTAGGAAGTCATCAAATCAGATCTACTTTTGTTTAGTGACCTACATGCTGGCCAACTAGAATTGTTTCGCTTAAACTTCGGCGAGATTATTTTACTACCTAAGGTTACTGAGGCTCAAAGGATACAACATAGACCTATTTGCCTCCTTAATGTTAGTTTTAAATATTCACGAAGGTTGCGACTATTAGGCTAAATTCGGTTGCTGAACATGTGGTTCGTTCGTCACAGATAGCTTTTATGCAAGGCAGACACATCCTAGATGGAGTTGTTGTCCTTCATGAAACAATCCATGAATTACATCGGAAAAAATTGAATGGGGTGGTACTCAAAATTGACTTTGAAAAAGCTTATGACAAAGTCAAGTGGCCATTTCTTCAACAAACTCTCAGAATGAAAGGATTTTCTGCAGAGTGGCGCGCTATGATCCATAATTTCGTTTCTAGAGGAAGTATTGCCATTAAGGTCAATGATGACGTTGGACATTATTTCCAAACGAAGAAGGGATTGCGACAAGGTGACTCAGTATCTCCCATGCTATTCAATATAGTGGCGGATATGCTAGCGGTCATAATTGAGCGAGCCAAGGTTGATGGCCAAATTGACGGGGTAGTAAATCATTTAGTTGATGGTGGTCTCACTATACTTCAATATGCCGACGATACGATTCTCTTCATGGATCATGACCTCAAGAAAGCGAGAAATCTGAAATTAATGTTATCAGCATTCGAGCAACTCGGGTCTTAAGATCAATTTGCATAAAAGTGAATTGTTATGTTTTGGCAAGGCTCACGACGAGGCTCACCTGTACGTTGAACTATTCGGATGCGGGTTGGGTCAGTTTCCGATCACATATTTGGGGATACCGATACATTATCGGAGACTCACAAATGTTGAATGGAAACACGTCGAGGAGAGACTGCAAAAAAGACTTAGCAGTTGGAAAGGTAAATTGTTGTCTCTGGGTGGAAGATTGGTCCTCATAAATTCAGTACCAAGTAACATGGTACTATATATCATTTCCTTCTTCCAGTTACAGAAAGGAGTTTTACATAGATTGGATTATTTCCGATCAAGATTCTTTTGGCAAGGAGATAGCGAGAGAAAGAAATATCGACTAGCTAAATGGAGTGTGGTTTGCCGCCCCAAAGACCAAGGCAGTTTGGGCATTCATGACCTTGAGGTTAAGAATAGGGCCCTCCTTGGCAAATGGTTGTTTAAATTACTGATGGAAGATGGTATATGGCAAACCCTCCTGAGGAGGAAATATGTGGGTTCCAAGGCAGTATCCCAAGTATACTGGAAGCTTGGAGATTCTCACTTTTGGGCGGGTCTAATGGCTACGAAGAAATATTTCTTCTCCTATGGATCCTTGTCGATTAAGGACGGTTCGGAAATTAGATTCTGGGAGGACAAGTGGCTAGGAAATACCACACTCCAAGAACAATATCCGGCTCTATACAATATTGAGCGTCACAAGGGTGATACTATCACCACAGTAATGGAATCATTTCTGCCAAATGTGACATTCAGAAGAGATTTAATTGGACCCAAACTCCAATCGTGGCACATCCTGCTCCAGCGGTTGTCCACGGTGCAATTGTCACATGGGTCTAATGTATTTCGATGGAATCTACATGTGAATGGACAATTCTCGGTGGAGTCTATGTACAAAGCGTTAATCCAGTCTGATGTGCCAGTTGATAATAACAAGAAGATGTGGAAGATGAAGATACCTCTTAAGAATAAAATCTTTGCATGGTATCTTCGTCGCAGAGTCATTCTTACTAAAGATAACCTTATTAAGAGGAATTGGCATGGAAGTCTGCAATGTGTCTTTTGTCACCATGATGAGACAATAAAACATTTATTCTTCCAATGCAAATTGGCTCGTTCTATATGGTCAGTCATCCAGATAGCTTCTGGCTTGTATCCTCCTTGTAGTGTTGCTAATGTATTTGGCAACTGGTTACATGGGATTGATTACAGGTGTAGAACTATTCTTAGGGTGGGAGCGCTTGCCATTATTTGGTCGATTTGGCTATGTAGAAATGATAAGGTTTTTAACAATAAAAGTACTTCTCTAATGCAGGTTGCCTACAGATGTACTGGGACTCTTCGTTTATGGTCCTCTCTACAACGCATAGAGAATCGAGACCTATTTATGGAGGTGTGTACACGATTGAAGGCTACGGCGAGGGATACTTTTACCCAACATGGGTGGCAGCATGATCTTAGGATTGGTCCACCTCCGCTTTAGGCGTTATACGGATACTACATGTTTTTTGTATTTTGCCTTTTTTTATTTTGTGTTTATATGAGAAGACTTTGTTTGGCTGTGTGCATCTTAGTTATGCAGAGGCCGGGTGTAATGCTTAAACCTTTTGAGTAATAAAGCGCCCCTTTTCGGAAAAAAAAAGCATCCAGGCAACTAAAGATAGAAATCAAATCAACTAGGACTCCTAATTCTAAACAACTACCAATACTTACTTTTGCAAATAGAGAAAGGTAACAAATCATAAGATAGGAAGGCTTATCTAGATCTAAACAAAATCTGAAGTGACCAGACTAAGACTTGGAAAGCACTGAAGATAACCATAAGCTTTGATCATGTACCTCCCCTTGTGGGATTACTCCTTCATGGAGAGGGCTCCTCTCATGGAGATGAAGACCTCCTCTTGAGGGGATGACTCAATAGGAGTACAAGGACCTCCACTGATGGGGAAGATTCTTCATGGAATTCAAGCCCTCCTTGTCCTAGGACTTGGGAAAGAACTACCTTTATCTTACTTTCCTTTGTTGTTGTTGAATGATTGAGATCCATCACTTGGCTTGTGATTTGAAGGATACTTGGTGTGGATCTTTTGTGTTCTCTCTCTTGTGTTTTCTTGTGGATTTCCCTCGTGTTCTTCATGAATCCACCCCAAATCCCCCTCCAATTCATGATGATCGGGCAAACTAGGGCTTGGTCCCACGCGCGCAAACGCACGTGCGCACACACACACACACACACATAGAGAGAGAGAGAGGGAGGTCCTATGGGTTCTTGAGTGCTTCTGATTGAAGATCTTTTCAGGTGTTCGCCCACGTGATTGTTTTACTTGTTACTCTTGGGAGGGCGTGCACCCCCTATGCAATTAAAATTCACTTGAGAGCCTCCAAGCTTTGTGTGAAGGAATCAAGAGTTGCTACAGTGTACAGAGATCACCTTCGTGGAAGACCAACCCTGAGTGAGGCTTCTTCATGAAAGCCATGGTAGAATAGGCATGCACTTTGTGGGCGATGGTGTTGAGACTTGTGTGGTCTTTAGAACCTTTGTGGTTCGAACCTCCACTCACGAGTAGGATAGCACCAACATTACCTTGGGATACAACATCGAGTCAACCCGTGTTTGCATCTTTCTAGCTCAACTTCATAATTGTCTTTCAAGATTTACTTCCGTTTTTGCACTCTTTGATTGCCTGGATTTGCAGGATTTCCTAAGGGCCAACTAGGAAAGCCTAAACCTTGCACCTTTCTAAAACTTGAAGCGCAAATTTTTATAGGACTGCATCCACCACCAGTCCTTGAGTGTCAACTCAATTGACCTCGATATCCTTTCATTGCTCTTCTCGAGACGGTTTTTCTGATGCTACTGTCCATCCAAAATGGCAGCATGCGATGGTGCAGGAGCATGGTCATGACATTTGCCATTGTGGCCCACATGACAAATTGTCCGTACCTTTCTTGTTGTGGCTTTTGTTCGCGAATCGATATGTCTCTCAGTCTGATGTCAAGAACGCCTTAATGGTGAGTTGCGTGAGGAGGTCTGCATGCAACCACCACTTCAATATTTTGTTCTTGACAGCATGGCATGTCGTCTTCACCGTTCTCTATAGTCTTAAGCAAGCCCATCATGCTTGGTTTGTGCAGTTCACCTCAATGGTCATTGTTGCTGGTTTTTCACCGAGTGATCATGATCCTACCTCTCTATCCACCTTTCCTCCCAGTGTCGGACTCTTCTTCTAAATGTTAATAACATGATCATGAATGGCGATGAGTACACTGCCTTTGTGAAGGCTAGTCTAGTTTCTTATGTCTGGTCTTTATCATCTTCGCTACTTCCTCAGGATTGAGGTTTCTACCTCATATGGCTTAGAGAATTCGATGGAGCTTAATGTCCATCTCAGTGAGGTACATTCAGAATGTTGCCCGTGCTACTCCTATGATGAGTGTACCTTAGAGAAATCAATGGAGCTTAATGTCCATCTCGGTGCTTCTGATGGTGCGCCTTTTGTCTAATCCGACGCGCTACCAACTTCTTGTTGGTAGTCTAGTCTCCTATCCAGTTCACTATCTGAGTCAGTTTGTCTCTGCTTATAGGTTCGCTACAATCACCTTCAAGTTCAACGATATCTTTGTGTGACTATCTCTTGTCGTCTTCTCTTTCAACGCTCCGATTCATTACAACTTCAGGCCTACTCGGATGCTACTGCTAAGCTTAATGCACTAGCCAACACAACCAAAAGTCCGAACTAATGGAAAGGGCTAGGCAACCCACATATACACTTCAACACCCCCTCTCACGTTTGACGCCAAAAGTCAACACGTGGATAGACTCATAGGTATGGCTCAAGAGGCATATATGTGGACACAAATGGGGGAACAATTTTTTTTGGATAAATTGCAAAAGCCCTTGTTATATTAAGAACTCAAGGCCATGGGCTCTGATACCATGTTAAGCTACATGCACTAGCCAACGCAACCAAAAGTCCGAACTAATGGAAAGGGCTAGGCAATCCACGTATACACTTCAACAACTACTATCTTTCAGATCGTCGGTCATGTTATGCTTACTTTGTTTTTCCTGGTAGACCTGAAAGAGAAAGAAACAAATTACAGTTTCCTATTCAAAGGAGAGGTTGAGTTGTGAGGTATAGCTATTCCGTCAGCGGTCATGACTTGGCTAGAGTAGATGCTTAATGATTTTGGTATTTCTATCACTACTCCTGCTCCTCTTCTGTCATACAATACAGGCGCTATCAGTATTCCATGTGACCCTATGGACCATGAGCTCACCAAACAAGTTAGTGTCAATGCTTATTGGGCAATTGCTCTGCAGTATGTGCCTTTGAAGTCATAGTCAACGGATTTCTTCACGAAGCATGTTAGTGTCCAAAGTCAGTTTTGTTGATCAAACATGAGTTGTGATGGAGATATTTATTGTCGTATGGCCTCATGGATATTATGTATATATAGCCTCCGGGAACACAAGTTGCATATTTCCTCACAGTGTGAACATATAAATTGCTATAGAGCATAACAAGAAATATGTGCAAAACAATAAGGCATCTCACATTAATGTTAAAAACACCAAGGGCAACATAGCTATACAAACTTTTTTCCCTAGCAAAGATATAACATTTTTGTAGTAGAACAATGTGAATTGCTTTCGGGAGAAGCTTACAGACGCCACACTTTCCAATCCTAATTTAACTTGTTTCCTAGGTCAAAGCAAACATGGTACAACAGGACCAAGTAAAATGGCGACATGCAAGAAACAACATAGGTCCCAAAGTGGTCGGACCTTCCCCGGACCCTGCGCAAGCGGGAGCTACATGCACCAGGCTGCCCTTTTTTTCAAGAAACAACATAGGTGTTTCAACAGACATTTTCTGAAAGTGAGCTTAAGATCTCTCTATCTAGAAGAGTGTCACATGATTACATCTGTCTGGCTCTGTTTGGCATGGCGGTGGATTATGATGTTGTTCGCCTGGCTAGATTTTTCCTATTCAACTCTTTGACTAACCGTCTCTTTTGAAAAGTAAAAAAAAACTGTCTGACTAACCAAATTTTTCCTATTTACTGCATTCAAAATAAGTGCCGCACCACACCTACTTTCCGATTGTACAATTAGAGGGCGACAATACAATGTCTCGTTCTTAACACCACGTTAAAGGTACAAATTCAGGGGTGTGGAGGGGGAGGCAATACCGCTTCTTTTTCTTGTGTATATCTGGTGGTCGCTTCCTGAAACCGTGACAAAGCCTGCATAGCCATTTCATTCTGTCAATGCTTTCTTGAAATGCAAAAAGAAAACTAATATTATGCTATATTTATTATCGCATAACAAAGAGGGAACGAAAATATTCTGACGGACTTTTCTGTACTCAGTTTCGAACTGACGCAGATCATTTCTTTTCTCCAGAATTTTAGTCTCTATTTCTTTTAGCCTCTCTGTTGTGTCTTCGTAACTCTTTGCGCACATTGCTTCAATTGTATAGCTAGCTGGCTTGAAAAAATTATCACCTGAACATATCAATTAGGATAGCTCAGAACAGAGAAATGTCATAGATATAAACAGATAAATCAAAAATGCATACCATATACAGCAAATATATGAGTTCCAGGTTTAAGTGTCGAGACTTCGCAAGGTTGGAGACCTTCCAATCTTTTAAAGAATGCAGCCTCAGGATCTTTAGCCATTGCCAACTGTATTACAAAAGCGACTCTGCAGATTAGTTCCAAGGAGCATAAAGACTAAAGCCACTAGATGCAGCATACATACCGCATTCACTGTCGAGTCCATACGGTAGACTTGAAAATGCAGGAAATACATGCCTGCGGATGTCACCTTGCCAGTCTTCTGACTATCTTCCTGGAGAGAATAAATGACATGTTAAACACAATGACACAACCCCTAGCCAGAGTTTCCCAGCCGCCTTAATGATATGAGTGTAATTTGTGCAAGCAAATATTGTAAGAGTGGCTAAGAAGCTTGACTGATAAATGGGAGATAGAGATGTCACAGGAAACTATATGAAACGCTCCCCTTGGAAACGTACAAATTCTAATGTTTTAAACAAGATAAGGAATATTGTATATTCATAGATAAGGGAGTAATACATATCTATGGAAAGTAAACAAAGTGTCTGGGTTTGGTTGGCAAATTAATAACATGATAAATTGGTTTGGATGGTGGCACATGCTTTTTTAGCACATCTACATCTTAGAAGTTGGACTGGTGAATATGGTAGAAATTTGAGTGCTATAAACTCTTATTCAAGGTTAATACACCATGCACAGCAGGTATAATAATAAGGGTACGCCATTAAGCCATTGGAATATAATCCATGGCATGCCATTGCCAAACAATGAGAACCAGAAATGGAGTAAAGCAGGACATACCTGTAGAGCTAGTCCATAGCCTCCATTGACTTCTTGTTCGAAGAAAAGAAGCTGTACACAATATTGGAAAATTAACAGTGAATAGTAGCTCAATACTCGCACGGAAAACAGCAAGCAAAGCTTCAATTCAAGTGAAAATGAAGAAAGAATCAAACTTGTACCTTAAATTTACTTTGTGCAACTGAAGTGACTCTAACTACTATTCCTGAATGAGCTTGTTCTTCACTTATTGTCACACCAAAGAAATGAGCAGATTGCTTTTCAACCTACACACACAAAAATTGACATTTTACAGCCCTCCCGTATAAATAATACCACAAGAATGGCAGCAGCAGAACCTTTCCCATAGCTGATGTCCCAACTGGGAGTGGCCTCACTGTCACCGTTCCATTCATAGCTTCTTCAAGAACAGTAGGAGATACCGTCGTCTTGATAGGAACCCCGAGCTTGCTAAAAGTTGTATAAGAGAGCAGGTAATTAGGAATCTTGAATCGTCACTGAAGAATAATTCTCACTGTATTCTGCAATCACCTGAAAAGTGCAGCAAACATTGTGTTCACAGTTCCAAGATTGGACAAATCAATCTCCATATCCATTCCTTCGTTTTCCAACGCCTGAGAAATAAAATACAACAAGAGATGTAACCTATACTCCCTCCGTCTCAGTATATAAGCAAAAGCCTAAATGGACCTGTGACAAAAAAAAAGGAGTATTTTGCAAGACAAATACAACAATATTATTTTTATATGCCCAATCCATATAGTTCCTCACATATTAGTGCTCAAAGTTTAAAATGTTCGACCGCACACATAATAATATGCCCTATATTTTGGGACAGAACAAGTAAGTCTTATTTTCTACATCAAACAAGAGATATATTCAGATGCTAAATATCTGATATTTAGCAAACACGCCTTCACAAAATAATAAGTAAATAAGCATCAGTGCCAAATTCCATTTCTGTAATCCTGCATTAATTCATTTTAATGATGTCACCCTGAGTCTCAACTTGTCTAAGGAAAATCAGAGGCTCTAATCTTGCAAAATTATCCAGAAATAAAGATTTAGTCAGATAGTTATAGTTCAATAGTGAAAATGCTTCCTTGCTGGTCGATAGAAGCTCTCATTGCACCTTCAGCAATTTTGATGGATCACCAGACGTTTCTCTACGACGTGACACCCGGTATTTGAGTAACCACAGCTAGATTCATCTTGTTACAGCATAAAGGGCTTAAATGTCTGGTCACATAATAAAAAATAGACAGTCAACACCATGCTGCTTGTAGACGTAACCAAGTCAAAAATCACGTTCAAATGATGGATCTCTAGTTTGGAAATTGCAGTATCACTGGAGAGCTAGCCCTACATAGTTAGAAGGTGAATGGCAGGCCAGGGGTTTCTTCCTACAGCCAACAAAGCACAAAGTTACGAAAGGGCCAATTTTTCATCTCTAATATTTCTGGTGTAGCTCTAGAAAAATGTGCAGTAATTGTAGAGTTAAAGAAAGGAAAAGATTGCTAAAACTTGATGTATTAGACAAAGGAGTTCAATTACCATGAAATGCTGGAGGACAATTCAAGAACAATATTGATCTCAATAAAGCAAATAAACACCACTTCGAAGTATTGAGGATAAACAACAGTAATCAAACAGGTATTTCGGTATCTAGATTTTTGCCAAACTCCATATTATGAGAAAAGGTGATAGAATGCAGAACCATTGCAGTTAAAATAAAATATGCACAGACGGAATAAATGCTATTCGAAAGTAGTCTGGCGCATTCAGCGTGAGAACAGCACCTCAAAACCAGCAGTATCATATTGCCTCCGTTTTTCAGGATCTGACAAGATACTGTATGAATATGCAACTTCTTTGAAGAGCTCTGACGCTTCTGGGTTGCTAGCATTTTTGTCCGGGTGATACCTGTCAAATATAATAGGAACTATGAAAATCATCCTAGATAGGACCAAGGACGAAATATTGAGAAAAAGACATAAAATATTATTCAACTCTGTATTTCTCCAAAATCAAACATCTATGACAATCAAGCCCTAATTTTGTGGTACAGTGAAAAAACTAAAGAGTATACAAAAAAAGTGAGGATGCCAAGTAAATGACAAGCATGAGGAAATTTTCATTAGCAACCCAGGATTTCAATCGTCTCTTGAATTTACCATGAAACTTGAGATTACACAACTATATAAAGAACTACTACATAAAAAAGGGTTAAATGAGATATCGCAGAGAGAACACATAAGACCATATATGAATCTATGAAATATATGGTTTTACATAAAATCCTTTGCAGTGCATCGATAACACTGTGGTCGCTATGTGTCCTTATGTTTCCTTGTAAATAAAAGCAAACGGAAACTATTGTAGTGCATTTCCACATTGACATAAACTTCGCCAATCAGCAATGGTCAGCATTGGATGACACAAGTTTAGTGATTCTGAGAAAATGCTTCTTTCTGCCTGTTGTATGAAGCAACATGCTGACAAAGTAACTTGTGGGAGAGTATCCCTTGACTAAAGAGAAGAGAGCCTCTCTTTCCAGGCACGGAAAAAAAATTAGTATGAACTGAACCACCGTCATGTTTATAACATCGCGATAACATAATCACATAAGAACCAGGCAATTTCGTAAATGACAAATGAAGCCGTGTCTTCTGCATAGCACAATCTAAACAGCACGACCAAAAATGGACTGAGAACCAGAGGGCGGAGCACGAACTTGAGCGCGAGCTTGCGGTAGGCGGACTTGATCTCCTGGTCGGAGGACTCTCTTGATACGGAGAGCACCTCGTACGGGTCCCGTCGGAGCGCTGGCGCCGACGGCCCCTCCATCTTCCCCGAGGATGCCATCAGGGAGCAATACCCTAGCACACAGAACAACAAATCACAAACCAAATCAGAGAAAGTCGGCGTCAGATCGTGGACCTCACCTGCGCGAGGATGCGGCCAGATCTCGCCGCCTTCCTAAGAACAGATACGGGACGGCGAGACGGGGAGAAACAGGGTCAAAGAAGGATTAGTCGCAAGTGGGATTTCCGTTGCCTTGATTTTTTAATTTTCTGATTTCACTGCTATTAATATTTTAAAAAGGCAAAACTGAGTGGTCTTTAATAGCGATTTGACAAACCGTCTGATTTGCTTTATTCAAAAGTATCAAATACTCGCTGTTTCTAGGATTATCTAGATATTTTTTTCTTGATCGCGTGACTAATGATGACAGGCGTAGATAGGTTGAGAAAGAGGACACCAATATGTGGGCCTATTGATTTCCTTGTCTTTTTTTATTTTTTTATGGATGTGTGTGTTCTCAAAGTCATCATGTCTCCATAAAAACGCAGAAGGAGGGGAAGACAGTGATGACAGAGAAGAAAAAGACGAAGCAGATGTCTTCATCCATGGAAGATGGCGCTTCCATCTTCACCCCACTGTCAATGATGCTCTCCTAAAGAGCCTCCTCGTCGTTTTGACATTCGCATCCATCCGAGCAAGAACTAATTGTTTAGACTAGTCAGTCAAACGGGTCCTACAAATACGTATTTGTCGATCCTAAGTACTCGGGGCAGCTGTTGTGATGAACTATATAAGCCAATTTAGGCTTACCCATGCCCCCATCGTCATATCAGAAAAGGACGACCCAGGTTGGCATTATGGACATTAGCCCCTTCATGCCTTCATAATTTTCATCACCTCCTAGCCTCCCTACCGATAGCGACCGTGGATGTCTCGTGCGCTCGATTTCCTCGCCCGACATTGCCCTCTCCACTCCCTGTCGCTCGTCGGCATCAATTGCCACTTCCACACCACCGTTGTTTCCTCCTTTTGTGCCTTCCTTTAGCGTTTTGCTTCTTTCGTGACATGGAGAATGTGACGAAGCATGCCTCTACCAGTGGCGAAGAACGAAAAAAAAATTAAGGTGGGGCGAACCCTTCACCGGCAACCGTCGTGTCGTCCCGCCATCCGGCACCGGCCACTAGGAATGCGGCGGCTGCTCAGTTGACGCGTAAGCAAGCGCCTACATGCCCACAAAACTAAGCCATGTCTAGCCTCCATTACTTATGTCATCCCACTAGCGTTTGGGTTGGTCGATCGAGTAACATTTGTTGTGGTTGCACTCGATGCATCTTTGTTTTGGTCCACGGACTTCTGTTTTTTTAGGGGAATAGATTGTTGTTGTCGATCGAAACGGGATGATGCACAGACAAGTAGCAGGACGAGGCCCAAATAACTGGGTCGAAGCCTCGCCAACGACCAAGCCCTCCTTTTGCTTCTTTTCTTTTCGTCCACACAATGCCGCACATATAAATCCATGTGTACGATCGATGTGGGATACTGGTATAGAAAGTTATGTGCCAAATAAAAGGTAGGGCGAAGACCCACCCTCACCCTACTGGGTCCTCCGCCTGTGGCCCCTATTATGACCAAAACGACAAGGATGGCGGAAGCGTCTGAGGAGGAAGGGAGCGCCCACCCATAGGCCATAGCAACACAACGGATCCACATAAGGAGGTGCCGGTGGAGGGGTTGGGTGGTTAAGAGAGGGGGCCAATTTCACAGGTCGTAGCAGAAGAGGCTTCGACACTTTGATCACCGCTACGACATGTGCACTTTGGAAGCAGAGGAACGATAGAGTCTTCAATAGGCTAGATCAGCAAAAACACCAAAAATCCTAACTTCCATGGTACTAGATGAGATTGCCGACTAGCGGTAGGCCGGAATGGGTGCTGGAGGACTATAACGTTTTGTGAGAACTTAGCTTTATGAAGGTAGGCGGAGTGTGGAGTTGTCTGGATGTTCGCATCCGGGTCGGGCTCCTTGTAAATGTCTTTCTACCTTCTATAAAAATATGGTACGTCATTGGTGTACTTGGAAAAAAATGTTCCAAATGTAGAGAATATTATTCCGACTTAATAGGAACTAATTATATATTTTTAGACTTGTAACAGAAAATAAATAAATACTCAAAGACAGGTAAACACCATTTCAAAATAATCCATAATTCCAAATTAATGGGAATACACAACATTACGAAATTATAACTCTATTAACCTCTCGAAGTAAGAGTTGACAACAATAACCTAACAAAAGAAACTGAAAGAAACACAATTATAAATCTGTAGAAGGTTAGACGGGGAGAGAAACAATGTCATCCTATGCATAATAGCATCTTGCAGATTTCTTGCAACATTTGTCCTTATCGGACTATATGTCGTTTTTAGCACGAGAGGCACCCGTGAATCTCAAAGCCTCAAGTTACACTACCCATCGATTATCGATCACCACGCAAGTTGATACCTTTGCATGTCCTTTGTTTATGTTGTCGTAAAAGCTTTTTTGCAAAATCCCCTACTTATAATATCTATTCATTGCATTAAATATAATTATATTTAGTACTATAAATCATGGAGGTCGGTGCAACTCGGGATGTAACACGATGGTAGAGTTCTATTGCATCGGGCTTAATGACCCAAGTCAGCAGATTCCAGTGTCGTGGCGATAGCGTTGACCACGAAGCCTGGAATGGGGACGGGCGAGTAAGTAACTTATCCTCATATAGATGTCCCCTTGCACACGTTATCGCCACCTGGTGTCAATCCGTGAGCCAGTCCAAGGAGATGTACATCCCATTGGCAATGTGTGACGTTAAGACCCTTTCAGCAGGGGGGCGTCAATCCCCTATAGCCAGAGCGACATAAGCTCATCAGTCATGGGACCGTAGAATCCCTGCATGTTGCTAATTTCGGCCAAAAGAGGGAGTACATCTCGAGCCATGGGCAGGGGCATTGGTAAACGTGGACAGGTGAAAGACTCGGATCTTAGACCTAGCCACACATCATGGATGTGCAATGCTACAGACCAATCGAAAGGGCTAAGTAATCGTTCCTGGGTAAAGTAGCGCACCTTTGTAGAGTGTACTAAATTGTGGTTTGTCTGACGGGGGTAGCCTCAGGCGGGTCTTTACTCCAACTTTTCGAAACGACTGCAGGACGAGCCGCCTCCTCCTATAGTCCGACTCCACGCAACCGGTTGCGACCGGCCAACCGGCTAGAGGCATAGACGCCTGGCTCTCTAGCCGGCGGTGCCGCAAGTACCGCGGTCAGGGCACGCGTGGCTGTAGTGGCCCCCGTCGTATCGGGGTCAGCGCTCGCATGGCCACAGTGAAGGCAATAGTTCCTCTAACCCTGGACGACTACGACCGGGTGAATGACACAGTGTTGGCGCGCCCTCAACCACTCCATTACCTGCCCCGCATGGCTATAGCGCGGCCGGCCGTACCGCTGACCGCGGCCGGCTACCGCAAGACGACGCCCCGAAGGACGACCCGTGCCGCGATGTGGCGGGCACGTGGGCCTACCAGGCAGGCCCCCTTTGGCTCCCGACTGGACCTCACAGCCGGCAGGCCCTACCAGCAGCAATACCCCTCGGCCGGGGGCCCCATGGTCAGCTAGGGAGACCACTAGCTGGGGCCCTCCGGTGCCTTCTACTCATGTTGTAATCCGAGGGGTTGGCCTATACCCCCCCCGGAGCTCCCCCATGCAGAGGGGCGATCAATTCAGACACACTCACGCACACCCTCACGTGGAGAGGCAGGGAAGGCGAAGTAGCTCCTTCTTCCTCCTCTACCCATATAGCTCAAGGAGCACCATTGTAGTCCCCCCTTGGTTCATCAACCAGACTAGCAGGACTAGGGGTGTTACCTCCCATGGAGGGCGCTGAACCTGGGTACATTGTGTGTCCCGCACCGCTTGTTCCCATTCCCGCTCCCGGAGTCCATCGGCGCTCTTCGGCCCCCAACCACTCTCGATAAGCCTCCCCATGGCATTTGTCATGAGAAAACAACGACAGTTGGCGCCCACCATGGGGCCGTACGCGACGCCGACCGGAATCATACTTCGGGCAGGACCCCTCGCTAACTCCGCCGGGCGTTTCACGTCCGGACTGATCAGCATGCCTGTTGGGTTCGCCCTCGTAGAAGCTCCCGCGGTACCCCTCCTCCCCTGAGATGAGTCGCGTCGACGCTCCGCTCGACATCAGCAGCCTCTGCACGCTTTTCGCCGAGCTGCATCTTGACGACGTGCCAGCGCTGGACGAGTACCCAGCTGGTGCTCAACTGCAGCGACCTGCCCCCGTGCATGGGTGGAACCCCCATGGGCGGCGCGCGTGATTTCCGCGTCATTGCGGAGGTGCTGACCACCGGCTCCTCCATGTCCTTCGATCGCGCCAGGGCGGACGCACTGGCATTTGTTGCTGTCGTCGGTGCTGGCGTCTCCGACCCCATCAGCTCCGCCCTCTAGGGCCTGAGCACCCTCATCGCGCCGACAACCAACCCAGGTACGGCTACGAACAAGCTGGAAGCGGTGCGCCAGATGCTATTCGCCGAGGCTACCTCTCTCGCTACCGCCAAGCGCCGGATGGAATCCGCGCAACATGAGTATAACTCCGCCTACGGCCTCACCCCTGCTGACAACAAGCCCAGCTAGCGGAACGACGTCCGCGGCCGCGGAAATCCTTGGTGGTCGGCTCCCCACCTACGATACACCAGTGGCCAACATGAGGGTCGCCCACGTGGCCTATGCCGACCTGGCCGGCTTGGAAGGCGAAGAACGCGCCCAGCAGGACCAACACATCCAGGACCTCATCAACACTGCCTACGCGCAGCAGGCCCGACTCGACCACATCAACCTCGGCTTCGAGGTCCCGCCTCCCGAAGGAGACGATGCGCCGACTGCCGGCCAGCATCGGCCGGTCCAACAGGCCTCTTCCCCCCACGACTTTGCCCGACGCGACGGAGGCTCTCACGGCACGCGTTCTCAGCATGCGAACGAGACGCCGGCTGTCACGTCGGCGCACCAACGGGCCGGAAGAGGCCGGCCGGCACTCGCGTGCTCACACCCCACCTCTGCGGCAGGGGCGCGTGCACTCGCCCGCCCTGTTGGTTCGCCCCGAGCTCATGGCTTGCCTTGGCTCGCACGTCCCCCGAAGCAAGGACGATGCCCGAACCCGCATCGACTGGCTAGCGCAGTTGGCCCTCCTTGAAGAGGAGGGTTCGATCGGCCCGACATACTTCAGCCCTCGGATCCGCAACGATCCGTTCCCAGCCGACTTCACTCTCCCTTGCGACACCCCGAAGTACAACGGCACCGCCAAGCCGGAGGACTGGCTGATTGACTACACCACCGCAGTCGACATCACCATGGGAAACAAGCGGGTAGTCGTGCGCTACGCCCCCCCTCATGCTGATCGGCTCGGCCCGGACTTGGCTTAACAGCCTGTCGGTTGACAACATCAACACCTGGACGAACTTCGAAGAGGCGTTCATCCGCAACTTAATCGGCACCTACAAGCGGTCGGCCGGGCCCGCGAGCTGGCCATGTGTGTCTAGGGACGAGACAAGCCCCTCCGTGACTACCTCACGCGCTGGACCGAGCTTTGCAACTCCTGCGAAGGGGTACACGACGTGCAAGTCACCCAGTACTTCATCGAGGGCTGCCGTGACGGCACCCACCTCAAGCACAAGCTCGTGTGCTGCGATCCGCGACCCTAGCGGACCTAATGGCCAAGGCAGGCAAGTACGCCACGGCCGACTTTGCGATGCGGATCAAGGCCACCACACCTGCCAAACCAATCCCGCCGCCTACCCCGCCACGGGCGGCTACCGACAACCGATAGCCGCAAAACAACAGCGCAAGGCCCGGATCCCCGCTACGGGAGCCGACAGGTCGCCATAGTCGAGGAAGGACAGCCGACTATCTAGGCCACCAGCCAGCGTGAGTGGACCGGCAAGGCCGCCTAGCAGCCCAAGCTGACCTTCGAGCAGATGCTCAACGCGCCCTACAAACATCACTTTGGGGCCAAGCCGTCAACACACACGCTCCGGCGGTGTAGCTTCTCGCAGTGGCTGGCCCGGGGCGAAGGCCTTGCAGCTCCCCTACTGCCGCCGCCCCGAGCACCGGCTCCGGCTCCTGCACCTGCGCCAGCATCGGCCTCGGTGCCACATGACGGCCGCCTACATGACCAGTTCCTCGACCAAGACGGGACCTACGTCGTCTTCACCAGCAAGGAGACAGACAAGCACGCGCAGCACCGCCTCCGGCATGAGGTGAACGCCACCGTGCCCTCGGTTCCCCAGTATATGCACTAGTCCGAGCCGGTCACCTGGAGCCGGGCTGATCATCTGGCCGTGATGCCAAACCCGGGCAGCTACGCCCTCGTCCTCGATCCCACCATCATCTCCGAGAGGCGCACCTACCGCTTCTCGCGGGTCTTGATCGATGGCGGCAGGTGTATCAACATTCTCTATCGCGACATGTTGCTCAAGCCGGGGCTCAAGGAGAAGGACCTGTAGGCGAGCCGAACAGTCTTCCACGGCATCGTGCCGGGGCAATCTTGCTCCCCCATCGGCAAGATCTGACTCGATGTCCTCTTCGGCGATAAGCATCACTTCCGCCGCGAGCCAGTGTGGTTCGAGGTGGTGGACCTCAGCAGTCCTTACCACGCACTGCTAGGGCGACCGATGCTCGTCAAGTTCTTGGCAGTACCCCATTACGCCTACCTCAAGCTCAAGATGTCGGGGCCCAAGGGCATCATAACCATCGTCAGCGACTACAAAAAACCGATCGAGTGTGCACGCGACGACAGCCGACTAGCCGGCGCTTTGCTGATCGCAGAGGAGAGGCGGCAACTCGACCGACTTGTGTCTCATGCTGCCGAGCAGCCGCCGTACCGGCTCCCTCACCCCGAACATCCGGCGAGGCATCCTTCCAGCCGTCCAAGGACACGAAGCAGGTGCTGCTCGACCCAGCTAACCCCAAGCAGTGCGTCACCATTGGCACCAACCTTAGCAGCAAATAGGAAGGCGATCTTGTCGAGTTCATCCGTGAGAATCGGGACATCTTTGCATGGTCTCCCAAAGACATGTTGGGTGTTCTGAGGAAGTACGCTGAGCACAAACTTCATGTGCGGCCGGATGCGAAGCCAGTCAAGCAACCCCTACGCTGTTTCTCCAAGGAGAAGCGGCGCACTATAGGAGAAGAGATACCCGGCTGCTCGCAGCCGGTTTCATCATGGAAGTATTCCACCCGGACTAGCTAGACAACTCAGTCCTGGTGCTGAAGAAAAACAAGACCTGGCGCATGTGTATCGACTACACTAGCCTGAACAAGGCGTGTCCCAAAGACCTGTTTGCCCCGCCTCGGATCGATCAAGTAATCGACTCCACGTCCGGCTGTGATGTGTTGTCTTTTCCGGACGCCTATTCAGGCTACCACCAGATCAAGCTAAACCTAGCCTACCGGGTGAAGACCTCCTTCATCACCCCTTTCAGGGCCTACTTCTACATCACCATGTCCTTCGGCTTGAAGAATGCAGGCGCCAGCTTCTAGCGCTGCATGCAGAAGTGCCTCCTGTTGCAGATCGATAGGAACATCCACATCTATCTGGACGACATCGTCATCAAAACCAAGGAGTATTTCAGCCTCCTCGACAACCTCCGGGAGACCTTTGCCAACCTGCGCGAGTACAAGGTCCGGATCAACCCAGAGAGGTGCGTCTTCGGCGTGCTAGCCGGCCAACTCCTGGGTTTCTTCGTGTCCGCTCCTAGAATCGAAGCCAACCCAGATAAGATTAAGGCAATCGAGCATACGCCCAAGCCGATCCGGCTCCGTGATATTCAAAAGTTCACCGGCTGCCTCACCTCACTCAGCCGGTTCATCAGTCGGTTGAGAGAGAAGGCCCTGCCCCTCTACCAGCTCATGAGGAAGATGGTGCTAATCGAGCTGGGAACCGACTCGTGAGGAAGCTGGCCAAGTTCAAGTGGAACGACCAGGCGGATGAAGCATTCCGCGACCTCAAGCGGGTCCTCACCAGCGCGCCCATCCTGGGCGCGTCGGCTGAGAAGGAGCCCCTGCCCGCATACATCGCGGTGACCATGCATGTCATCAGCGTCGTCTTGGTAGTGGAGCGATCGGCGGATGGCAAGGTGCTGCCAGTCCAGCATCCCGTCTACTATCTCAGCGAGTTCCTCTCCACCTCCAAGCAAAACTACCCCCACCACCAGAAGATGTGCTAGGGCATATACTTTGCCACCTAGAAGATCAAGCAGTATTTCCAAGAGCACACCATCACCGTGGTGAGTACGGTGCCGCTCGTCGAGATCATGAGCGGGCGGGACGCCACCGGATGGATCGCCAAATGGGCAATCGCCCTCGCCGACTACGAGATCCGGTACGAGCCGCGCACCGCCATCAAGCCGCAGGCGATGGCTGATTTCCTCGTCGACCGGCCAAGACCCAGTTCGTACCACCTCCTTCGGACTCTACGCATTGGCGCATGCACTTCGACGTCTCGAAGATGCGAACCGCAGGGCCGGCTCTAGCCCTTGGCGAACATGGGCGACGCCCAGGGGCCCATGTTTTTGGGGAGGCCATCACCGCATATGTGCATGACTATTATACGGACTGGAAACAGGTATCTGATCGGGAGAGAAAAAGGCATTTGATCGGTAGAGGAAAAGGCATCGATCGATCATCCAAATTCCAGAACATCTACTTGTTCGTTCATCGCCTCACCTCGGTCGCCTGCCTGCGTCGCTGCGCGGTTGCGCCTGCGACGATCCAGCCCTGACTCCCATGCATCGTGTGTGTGGAGATCACCCAGGCCGTGAATCTGCGTCCCTGATCTCTCATTCGCTCAAGGTAATCTGAACACTGCTTGTCTACGTACATACTTGTCTAGTGCCTTGGTCCTCTTAGATCAGTTGATAATTAATGTTCCAAATCTTTCTCTCAAACCTTTATCTAATGACAACTTTAAATAAGAATGTGTGGTTAGATGTAAACTTTAATAATTTATGCTTGTATATCTATAGATGCATACATATTTATTATCTGTAGGGGACTATTTTTTAACTTTGCCTTAGGGCCCCGAAAAATATAGAGCCGGCCATGGCAAACCGGCCAGGGTGACGACACCGTCTTGTCATCTCCAAAGGGAGACCAGCTCAAGTACGCGCTCCAAATCCACTTCGCTGCCTCCAACAACATGGCCGAATACGAGGCACTCGTCCATGGCCTCCGGATTGCCAAAGAGATTGGCATCCAACGCATCCTATGCTTTGGCGACTCCGACCTCGTGGTGCAGTAGGTCTCTTGCAAATGGGATGCCAGGGACACCAACATGGCCAGCTACCGCTTCCTTGTTCAGCAGCTTACTGGCTCCTTCGAGGGGTGTGAGTTCCATCACGTCCCCCGGGCGGACAACGAGGCAGCGGACGCCTTGGCAAAAATTGGCTCCACCTGCCAGGCCATCTCGGTTGGCATCTCCCTCAAGCAGTTGTGGAAGCCGTCAATCAAACCCTCCACCGAGTCGGAGTCCATCTTCGTGCCTGCAGATCATGTCGGCTCCTCGATGGGCTTGGGGGCTCCATCGGCTCCACCAAAACCGTTGGCTATGCCCGCCGCGCCGGCCCCAGCCACTGTCGTTCCAAAGGCTGTCGGCTTCGAGCCCATAGCCGTCATGATGGTTGTTGACCATCTGGACTCGGGGACTAACGAGTCTGGCCCGGGGGCTTCGGGGACGGACCCGGGGACTCCGGCTGCCTAGGATTTCCAGCTCGAGCTGGAGCCGGCACTGGTCTCGGCCCCTTTATGGACCCAGTCGATCTTGGCTTTCCTCTTGCGCGGCGAGCTCCCCTTGACAAGGACAAGGGCCGGCAGATCTAGCGACGGGCTCCCGCCTACAGCATCATCAACCGTGAGTTGGTCCACCGCAGCACAACTAGCATGTACCAACGCCACGTCGAGTCTGTGAAGGGCCAGGAGATCCTCCGAGATATCTACCAGGGCGAGTGTGGGCATCATGCTGCCTCGAGGACCCTGGTGGACAAGGCGTTATGTCACGGCTTTTACTGGCCGACTGCCCTAGAAGAGGCAATGCAGCTCGTCGATAGGTGCGAGGGGAGCTAGCGTTTCTGCGCACAAAGCCACCTGCTGGCTGCGACACTCAAGACCATCCCGCTGTCGTGGCTCTTTGCCGTGTGGGGGCTCGACATGGTGGGGCCATTCAAAACCGCTCGAGGCGGCATGACACCCCTCCTGGTAGCCATCGACAAGTTCACCAAATGGATCGAGGCCAGACCCATCAAGAAGTTGGACGGCCCCATCATCGTCCGATTCATCGAAGACATCATGGTCCGCTACGACGTCCTGCATAACATCATGAGCGATAATGGCACCAATTTCGCCAAGGGCGCGCTAGCGTGTTTCTGCACCAAGTAAGGCATCCGGCTCGACCTGGCCTCCGTCGCCCACCCACAGTTAAATGACCAGGCCGAAAGAGCAAATGGATTGATCCTGGCCAGCATCAAGCCCCGACTCGTGGCACTGCTCATCCGGTCAGCCAACTGCTGGATCAAAGAACTACTGGCCGTCTTGTGGAGCCTCAAAACAACGCCCAACCGATCAACCGGCTTCACGCTTTTCATCCTCGTGTACGGGTCCGAGGCTGTCATCCCCACAGACATCGAGTTCGACTCGCCTCGCATCACTCTGTACACAGAGATTGATGCAAAGGAGGCAAGGGAAGACGGCGTCGACCTACTCGAGGAGGCCCGTGATCTAGAGCTGAGCCGAACGGCTATCTACGGATCACTCCTTTTGCGAGGGAGACCTGGTGCTTGGGCGGATCCAGCGAGCTACCGGCTAGCACAAGCTGTCCTCCCCATGGGAGGGCCCATTCATCATTAGCAAGGCGCTACACAACAATGCGTACTATCTAATAGACGCCCAGAAGCCGCGGAAGTGCAAGAGAGACGCCTCCGGCGAGGAGACAGAGCACCCGTGGAACGCGGCGCTCCTCCGTCCATTTTACTGCTACGAAGGACTAGTGTATGTATATACCTTCCCTTTTGGGCTTATGAATGCAACGGGTGCCCCAAGCCAGTCCTTGGGGCACACCTCTTTCGTTTCCTTCCAAAGTAGTTCGCCCCACACACCGGCTCCTGGACCCGGTCCCATGGTCTCGGGGGCTTGCCGGCTAGCCTTGGCGTCGCTCCCCGAAGCCGGTCAAGTAATGTGAACTAAAGAAAAACCCTCCCACCCCTCCCAGCTACAGACCGGCTCCCGGCTGTCCGGCTGATGGGTTCTTGGGATGGTAAACTTAGCCTACATGAAAAACAGTCATAAGGGGTCGCCGGCTAGGGCTAGCCAAAACACTTTTCTTGGCCTCTGCCACTCACCTTAGCCAAAACATCCTCGTGGCTCCCAAACTCATGACCGAATCCCCCGAGGCGGATGCCCCATCCCAGCTACAGACCAGCTCCTAGCTATCCGGCTGGCGGGGCCGAAGCCGAAGGGGACAAGGCTTTGGGCAGACGGAGCCAAAAGGACAAAATGCTAAGGCCGAGTCGGCATGCACAAAAACTTTGGCCACCAAAAGCATAAACTTATACACAAAAGCATGAACGGCCCACGACCACAAGTTCATTACATTTACACCCCCAGTGGGTGGGATTGCGGTCTAAAAAATATAGGAAAGCAAAAGGATCCTAAATGGTGGCGGCACCGTCTTCTCCCCGACATTCTCCATGGCCGCTAAGGTAGAGGCCCCACCCTTGTCTACGACATGCTTCGTGTCGGCCCCCGTGTCCAAGTCCTGAGCCGACTCGAAGTCGACCTAGTCATCGGTGCTGAACCCGGCGTCTCCGTCCCCATCTCGGTGGCACTACCCTATGGATCGTCAAAGGCAAGCGTGAACGGGTCCTCTGGGATCACCTCGCCATCTGCCGTGCGCTCCAGGAAGTACTCGTCCCACGCGGCAAAGGACGTGAGATCACTCGCCCGCATAGCCAGCGCATCGGCAACCGCCTCTAGCTCCGGATCGGTGCCGACATGCTGAGCTGTAAACATCCCCAAGTCCATCTCAGGGTACCATGACCTCGCAATGCTAAGTACCATGGCCGCTTCGGCGCGTGCGGCGGAGGCCCTCTAGGTGTTCACCCTCGTGGACCCAAATTCTAGCCACCTTGACAGGCGGCTCATGGAGTTTGGCTCCACCGCGTCCGGCCAAAGGGTGCGAACCAGCACCGTGCCAGTCGCCTGGAGCCACTTCATGGCCTGGACCACCTCGATCAGGCGCACCTTGGCGGTGATGCCCACCTCATCCAGGGTCCAGGCGGCAAAGTGCCCGACGGGGACTCCCTGCGCCCATTGGTCGTTGCAGTGGGCCTCCACGGCCGCCTCCACGACCTCCTGTGTGCCTGGGAAAAGCCCTAAGGGAGAAGGGGATGCAGGATGAACGATGAAGGAAACCAAGAACCTTAAAATAACGGATGGAGAGAAGCAAGACAACAAGACTTACAGGCCAGAAGTTGGTCCACCTCGTGCCCTTGCTCCTGCAGTGCGACCTCCCTGGCCAACCACTCCTGGAGCCAGTGCTTGTGCTCAGCCTGGGCCGTCTGCGCCTCCCCGTCCGCCTTTGCCAGCGAGGCGTCCTTGGCCTCCAACTCTTGGCAAGGAGCCGTCTCCCGCTCCTCCAACTCCCGGCGAAGAGCCGTCTCCCGCTCCTCGAGCTCTCCACGGTGGGCCGCTTCACGCTCATCCTTCTCCGCCTGTGCCCGGTTCGCCTCCTAGCAGAGCTGGTCGCACTCCGCGGTCAGGAGGTCCTGCCGTTGGTCAAGCTGCGCCACCTGGCGACAGAGGTTGACGTCTCAGCATGGGTGGCTGCCCAGGACGAAGACGCCTCTGTCAGAAAACAAACAAAGAAAGGGATTCAGCCAGCCTCCGGAGTAGCCGCCTGAATCCCGGGGGCTACACCCAGTGGGTGCGCTCACGCACCCCCACTAGAAATTCGCAAGACCCTTACCTTGCAGATTCGTGGACATGACGGACATCCGGCTCTCGGCTTCACGTTATAGGCTTAGCAGCGTGTTGTATGCGGTCACCCGACGGTCGTGTATAGCATGCGAAGAACACAGAAACAAAGAAACTATCAGAATCGACCCGCCGGTGTCCCAACCGACCCGAGTCTCGGGGGCTACACCTAGTGGGTGCGCTGGCGCGCCCCCACTAGAAAAAACCAAAGCAAAAGACAAGGCCTCAAGCCCTTACCACGACGGATTGCTCGAGGTGCACTAGCCGGCTACTAGCGTCCTGGGCCTCCTGCATTGTCTGGGCGTGGTAGGCAGCAAACTCAGTGACGACCACAGCCACCGCAGCCCCAAGGGTGCTCGGCGCGTCGTTTATGGGCGTGCCACCGGCCGCGGCCCAGGTTGACCCCCGTCGGCGAGCCTGGGTGCACCCTTTGCTGCGGCAACCATGGGACCCGCCTTCCCAGCACCATGGTTCCGGGTGCCCCGGATGACGAGCCCGGGGCGGCCGTGCCCAAGCGTCGCAACCTCGATCTCCGGCACGCCGCCTTCAGCGGCGCCTCCTCAGCTCGCCTCCGGGGCCGAAACCTCCAAAGCCGGGGCCTCCAGATCCAAAACGACAACCTTCGGGGGCTTCTCCGCACCCGGCGACACATCATCCGCCCCCTACGAGGCCGTGTTGCTGTCTGACTCTGCCGATCTGGCGGTGTCCGCTGCGCACGCGGCCGCACGCGCTTCCTTCTCGGCTCGTGCGTCCGCCTTCGCCTACCGCGCTGGGTTGTGCTTGTCCTTGGACCTCCTCTCCCGGCCAAGGGGAAACTGTTCTCATGACTGACCGACCGCCTCCACGCTGGCATTTCCCGACGGGTACTTCTGCGCCGCTTCCTCCCACAAGAGGTGCTCCTCTTCGCGCCGCTCCCGCTCGGCCACCTTGAGGTCCCGCCACGCTCGCGCTCTGTCTCCTCAGCAGCGATCGGCGATGTTGTCCCCGCCATCTTGACGGTCGTGGCCCTCCCTAGGGCGCGTGGCTTCCTGGATAATCAAGATGAGAAAAGAAGGCCGACTGGAAAGCAAGCGAGTACATAGAAAAAACTTACCCGATGGTAATGGGGACCATCCGCCTGACGGGACCCGATCGGGCGACCCACGGCTACTTCCCATTGCCTCCACGACTGCCACCCGGCTGCTCGCTAGCTACTCGTTTGGGAACCGACCTTGAGCTGGCCGGCTGCTTCCTCCTGTCGCTAACAGCCGCCTCGCCTCGGCTAGGCTCGCGGTCAGCGCGGCAAACGCGTCTCCTTTGTGCCGTGGTGTCGTCTCCCGAGGCTTCGGGCTCCTCTAGGGCCGCTGCATTGCACATCTCTTCCATTTCAGCATCGTCGTCGGTCCAGTCCTGCAAAAGTGACTGGGGAAGGAACTCACTCGCCGACTCGGTTGCCTCCGGCTCTGTCCCACTGGTTCCGGATGCGCCTTCGATCTCCTTGGGGTCTGACTCTGCCACGTCGGCAGCCGGCTACCCGTAATTCTGTAGCTGAGGAAAGACCTGCACACAAGAGAAGCCCCTCCGTCGTCAGGCCAAGGAGGAACGCCGACCTCAGAAGGAAAAAGGGTGGGGGGTGGCTCAACACGTACCCGCAAAGCCGGACGGTCTCGGTTGTACGGGGCCTTCCCCCATCGCCATTCACCCTCGTCCATCTTGGCGATCGAGATGGTATTCACCCTCCTCGCCACCTGCACCACCTTTAGCTCTTTGGTGGAGAGCCGACAAGGGTCATGTTGCCCTCCCATCTAGCAAATGAGGTGCGGCCGGCGCTGCAGCGGCTGCACCCGGTGCTCCACCATCATGGATACATGAGGTCCACAACCGTGAGCCCCTTCGTCTTGGTCATCACGACCAGCCGCTTGCAGAGCCGGTCCGCCGTCTCGGGTGCTTAGGGCGGAGGCGTCCTCTAGTTTTGCATCACGACTTGCGGCTGATCGATGAAGTCGGGGAGGTTGATGTAGTCCTCCTCTGGCTTCACATTCTTCACGTAGAAGAACTCCTTCTGCCATCTCCTCACCGACTCCTGCAAGGGGAGCTGCGGGAACCCGACTCCGGGGCGATGGTGGACCAGAGCGGCTCCGCAGGTGGTCATGACCTTCTGGCTGGTCGCCTGGACCTTCACCGTCTAGCGCTTGAAGTAGAAGATCCGGCACCAGAGGTCGAGGCACGGCTCCACTCCCAGGAAGCCCTCGCAGACTGTGACGAATGCTGCCAGCTGCAGGACGGCATTGGCGCTCAGGTGGTGTGGCTGTAGCCCGAAACACGACAGGAATCGCCGGAAGAATGTGCTCGCCGACAAGCCGAGCCCGCGAGTGAAATGTTTGGCGAAGACCACCACCTCTCCATCCCGCGGGGCCAGCGCGTTCTCTGCCTCGACAATACGCGCCTCTAGATGGGCCGCCGATGGCAGCTTGCGATGGTGACAAAGGTGCTCGATGTAAGCCTCGTCGACATCACAGCCGTCCCAGGCCCCTTTGCTCGCCATTTGAAAGAACATTTGCTCCCTTGGTGGTTTTGGTAATTAATAACAACATATATGTCATTGAACTAATGTTCCCACTAAGCATGTTTCAGGAGAAGTTCAACGATGGGTTGGCAAAAGGATTGTGGAATACCCCAAGATGCAAGGAAATAGATTGACAAAGCTTTAAACAAGAGGACTCTACATTTTACCCTTTGTGAGAAATCACTTTGAGTCCATAGGAAAGCCAATACTATCAAAAGGGGGTTAGGTACTGTTGGTGAACAAAATGCTCATACGTGCACAAGTGATAGTCACCACATACACCCACAAGCTCTTCGACAGTCCGTCCAAAGCCAAACATCCAAAATTGGTGCAACCAACACTTTTCCACTCGGTGCCACCGATTCTCAGCCTCAGACAGACTCAGCCAAACCCTAGCCCTTCAGCGCAACTGATTTCATTTTGATGCCATCGAGTTTGGGTTGCCAACTTCCTATTACGCAAATTCACAAAGTCGGTCCGACTGAGTTTGTTGAATGGGCATCACCGAGTTTGGCAATCTGACCGTTGGTCACCTGATCGGTGCAACCAAGTTTTATGTATCGTTCTCATCGAGATTCAAAAGTTTCTACCTTTAAGGCAACTCGATACCACCGAGATTAACACATCGGTGTCAGCAAGTTTGACTTATTAGGTGTAATGGTTGGATTTTTGGAGATGTCTATATATACCCCTCCACCACCACTTGAAAGCACATTTCCTCCCTTGGTGGTTTTGGTAATTAATAACAACATATATTTCATTGAACTAATGTTTTCCACTAAGCATATTTCAGGAAAAGTTCAATGATGGGTTGGTAAAGGGATTGCGGAATACCCCAAGATGCAAGGAAATAGTTTGGCAAAGCTTCAAGCAAAGGACTCTACATTTTACCTTTTGTGAGAAATCACTTTGAGTCCATAGGAAAGCCAATACTATTAAAAGGGGGTAAGGTTTTGTTGGTGAACAAAATGCTCATACGTGCACAAGTGATAGTCACCACATACACCCACAAGCTCTTCCACAAAAGTCCGTCCAAAGTCAAATACTCAAAATCGGTGCAACCAACACATTCCACTCGGTACCACCGATTCCAAACCTCAGACAGACTCAGCCAAACCCTAGCCTTTTGGTGCAACCAATTCTGCTTCGATGCCACTGAGTTTGGGTTGCCAACTTCCTGTTGTGAAAGTTTATGAAACCGGTCCCTCCGAGTTTTGTGAATTGGCGTCACCGGGATCGGCAATCTAACCGTTGGTCATGTTATTGGTGCAACCGAGTTTTATGTATCAGTCTCAACAAGATTCAAAAGTTGCTACCTTTGTGGCAACTCGGTACAACCGAGATTCACACATCGGTTCCACCGAGTCTGACTTATTAGGTGTAATGGTTGGATTTTTGGAGATGCCTATATATACCCCTCCAGCACCACTCACTCGCAAGAGAAGCACTCAGAATAGTTCCCCACTCATACCTACTGATTTTCTCAGAGAGAGCCACCTACTCATGTGTTGAGATCATGCCATTCCATTCCAACCATATGAATCTTGATCTCTAGCCTCCCCAAGTTGCTTTCCACCCAATCAACCTCTTCTACCAAGCCAAATTTGTGAGAGAGTGATTGTGTGTTGAGGAGTCTATCATCTTGAAGCACAAGAGCAAGGAGTTCATCGACACTATCGATCCTATTACCTTTTGGAGGGTGGTGCCTCCTAGATTGGTCAGGTATCGCTTGGGAGCCTCCTACTTCATGTTGTGGAGTGAACCAAGAAGTTTGTAAGGGCAAGGAGATCACCTACTTCGTGAAGATCTACCATGAGTTAGGCTAGTCCTCCGTGGACGTAGGCCGTCATGGTATAGTCAAGGTTGCTTCTTCATGGAACCCTCCGTGGACTCTCGCGACCGTTACCCTCCGTGGGTTGAAGACTCCATGAATGTGGACATACGATAGTACCACCTATCAGAACCACGGGAAAAATCATCATGTCACCAATTGTGTTTGCTATTCATACTCTCTGTTTACTTACCTGCTTGTCTTTACTTTCCACTGCTATACTCTTAGACATGCATGTGTAGGGTGTACTTGACATACTATGAATGCTAAAATCTGCCAATAATTAAAATTGGGAAAAATAAGATTTTTATTTGGTCATGTAGTCTAATCACCCCCCTCTAGCACTACTTTTGATCCTACACCACTCACTCGCAAGAGAAGCACTCAGAACAGTTCCCCACTCATACTATCGTGGTTTTATCACGGCAGATGTCCGGGTGAACGGACTTGGATTCGAGGCCATCGCTAAGGTGATGGACTCAAAGGGGTTAGTTGGGACGAAGGACACGAGTTTACCCAGGTTCGGACCCTCAAGTCGAGGTAACAACCTACGTCCTGCTTGTGTTTATATTGCTTGGTGTATCGATTACAAGGGAGCTATTGCTTGACCTAGTTCTCGATAGCCTAATCTCCCTTAAGTCGCCCCGGGTCTCGCCTTTATATAGGAGGTCAAGCCCACGGGTCATACAAGTTGTAACCGACACTCACTATGTATCTGAATCCGTCTCTACGTTGTCTTTCCTTCTTGAGCAAGTTGTCTCCGGGCGGCTCACCCGCCCGGGTCTTCATGCTTTCTCTGTCTGGGCCACGTCCCGGCCCATCTTGTTAAACCGCCCAATGTCTTGGGCTTGAGTCTTCACGGCCCGTTCTTGGGCTGGTGTACGAGCTGCCTGGTGTGACCCGGAGCCTCAGAGGCGGGTCTCACCATGGGGTTATATCCCCAACATTAGGCCCCAGGTTGATTTGAGCCCGCTCACTTCAGCCTTCTTCTTAACCATCGGCGAGTCTCTCTCATGTCACCTGAAAGTAAATGATAACCCGTTGTGATGTCATGTCAAATCTGTTAGAAAGATCCTCTGACGTCTATAGCGAATCTTCCCTTATTAAATGGACGGTCCGATAATCGAGGCGTCCGCCTCGGTCAAATGATATTCGTCGCCTGGACTTTCGTGCATGTTTCCTCCTTTGCCTATTAAATAGGACCGCGAGGGGTGGCATTTGCTTTACTCCCCGCTCGCTCTTCATCTTCCTCCTTCCAACGCCGCCGCTCTAGCACACTTCACTCCAGTGCCGTCTTCACACCGTCGTCGTCGAGGCCGCTGCATCAACCTGTTCGTTCCAGAGTTCTACCCGCGTCCGCCGCGCCATCTTTGATGAGTCCTTCTTCCCCTAGATCCGTAGGCATCTCGGTAGGGTTTCATGGAGTTCTCCCGCCGCTTAGAACACGAGCCTATCTCAATGGCGGCCATGCTTAGTCCATATGAACCCGATAATATCTTGTCCCCAATGCGGCGTTCTGTAGGAAATCGATAGTAGCACATCACAGATCTGTAATGGCTCCGCCTGCCGTTTTCAAACTTTCGCCGTTTTGACTGTTCGTCTCTAGGTTTGAAATGAAACCATTTTTCTCTGTTTTATAGATCCATAATTTTAGAGATACTTTGTGAAACCTGTTTTTCGCACTTAGCCAAATTTTGCTTTGTCTTCTCATAAACTTGACCCGCCATGTAATGCCGGCTCTCACCAACTGGATCTTGGCGGCTTAATCTTAAAATCTTAAGCTTTTAACCGCCCGTAGACGTCTTTCGTTCCCTGACTCGCCGTACATTGTTATCTTGCGTAGTTTTAAGCCACCGCCATGTCTCGTGCATCCAACTCATGCAATTGGGTTGGCTCTTGCATCATTGAAGAGTTCCTGATGGACTTTGTACACGCGGGCACCCTTCCCGCCAAAGATGTCATCCATTGGCGGGTTCCAGGTAATGAACTGAAGCTCGTTCCTCAGGATGGCGAAGTAGTCATCTTTTCAGATCATGTCGAACGTGGGTTTGTACCCCCGGCTCAAAATTCTTCTGGAATGTCCTTCACTTTTATAAGCTGCGCCCTCAAGACCTTGCCCCCAATTCTGTCTCCAACATATGCAACTTCCAAGTGCTCAGCAAAGTCTATTTGCAAATTGAGCCGTCTGTTGGTCTCTTCCGTGAGTTCTTTTACGTAAACCGCCAGACAGAAGTGAAGGCCGGCCCAAGCTTAGAACTCGGCGGGATTTCAATTCAGAGGCGCCTGGACATAACTTTTCCGGTTGGTCAAATGCCGAGTCATCCGAAATATTGGAACAAGACTTGGTTTTACTGTAAAGATACCTCCCCAGAGGGTGAGCATCCTCTGCCAGGTTACTGCCCATCCCGTCTCAAGACGACCTCTGAGCTTCCTGGTCGACTGTCAACTGCTGAATGGGCGAAGCACGAGCTGGCTCACGCAAAGATTAAAGCCCTTATGGCCAACGGACTGACATGATTGGATTTGATCCGCTGTTGGATTTCTTGGAGGATTATGCCCTTGAGCCGGCGAAATCGCCTTATGTGCGAATACCCGGGCCAATATGATGACTCCCTCTGCTTCAGTCGGACAACGTTAATAGAAGATGACATTACAACTATCATTCAGAGTCTTGTCCATGAAACTTCAGGAGCTTATAGTGCCACTGGGCTGGCACCTTTCTGTGTCAATAACCCGGCCCCAAATGTAAGACGACTCTTTATAATCTCTTTTTTTATTAGCCATGTCTTGGCAATCCCCTCACTACTTGTCGGCTTATCTCTTCAGGCTGACTCCGACTTCTGGAAGAAGAAATATATTCCTCCTCTGAAGAAAACCAAGAAGAAGGCCGCAGCCAAGAAGACGAAGAAGACCACTCCTCAGTTAGAATGGTTTGAACCACCGGAATCAGACGGCTCAGAGGTATAACTTGACTATTTTTTTCACCTCCTTATTCTCTTCATTGACAACAACCATTCACAGGACGAGACAGAGACCAGCCGCGCCAACGCCCCTAAGGTAACTTATGTTTCGTCCGACTCAGACTACTTTGTACCCCGGAAGATACGGCGGGTCATTCGAAAAGTTCCCCTTTCTCATCCTCTTGCTTACTTGGACCCCCAATTTCTTTTGAAAAAGCAACAGCAAGCCGACCGACGCCAGACCTGGAGTGCCGGCTCTACTAATCTCATGTCCGGGTTACCTAACTCTCCGGCTCAGAAGAAGCGTCTCGTGGAGGTATGCACTTCTTCTCTGCTTGTTTTTACTAGTTCTTCCTTTGTAATTCCAACATTGCCTTACCTTATCTGAACTGCTTTTCAGGGATCATCACCTTCGTCTGGCGACCCTACGGCCACTGCTCTGCCGCCTCCAAAGATTAATCTGTTGTACGTGTTTTTCAAGCCTTACATCCGAACCTTCGGCGGTTGTAAATCTTGGGCTCTAACTTTTATGCTTTTCCAGGGCTCAAGCCAAGCGAAGGAAGACCAACAAGTCCTTCCCTGGTCCTAATGCTCAAGAACCGGAGCTTGCCAAGCCAGATGCTCCCATGCCGGATGTAAACCCCTCGACGGCTTCTGCAGAGCCGGCAGCTGATGATATTATTCCAGAGAGTCCTCACAAGGACCATTCCAAGCCGCCGAGCCCTGCCAAGGCTGCTAATGACACCACTATTCAGGACGTCCTGATTACTGGTGTCGGCTTCCACTCTCCTCCACCTCATGTGCTGACAAAGCATAGTGAGACGACTGAGGCCTCCAAGAAGCTGGAGTTTGAGCTCCTTGCCCTTGAGAAGATGATAGCTGACGAACTTTATGCTGGCTATATGAGCCGACTGTCCACAAGCCGGGACTTGGAGCTCAAGCTCGTTAACTTAATGAAGAAGAAATATGAGGTATTCTTTACTCTCCTTATACCCTTACATAGCCCCCAAGAGCCGGGTTAATATTGGCTAATGATAACCCGGGTCTTCAATCTTGGTAGAAGTAGAAATATTTAGCCTGTAGGCCTCAACTTACTTAGGGGTAATCTCAAACCATTGTTGTTAGCCCCCAAGGGCCGGCTCAAGGTTGATAATCATTGAGCCGGAGGTTTATAAAAGATAGGTAATAGAACCAATTGTAGCCCCCAAGTGCTGGCTCAATCTTATCAAAGTTGAGTTGGGACTTTATTGAGAATAGGTAACCGAGCCAATTGTAGCCCCCAAGGGCCGGCTCAATCTTGTCGAAGTTGAGTCAGGACTTTCATTCTGAACAGCCTTAAAAGCCAGTATGTAGCCCCCAAGTTTAGGGTTAACTTGATAAAGATGATTCAGAACTTGTTGGGGATATAACCCCGCAATATGACCCGCCATTAAGGTTCCGGTTCACATTGATGGATCATGAGCCGGCCCAAGGGTGAGCCATAAAATCCACAGCCCAGGAAGATAAGCGGCTCAAGGTGTGGGCCGCAAGGTGGCCCGGACGGAGAAGACCCGGGCATGTAAGCCCCTCGGGGACAGCTTGGACAAGAAGATAGAGGAAGACTCGAATCGACAATGAGACTCGGTTAGACAATTGTAAAGACCCATGGTCCTGACCTCCTATATAAAGGCAGACCCGGGGCGACTTAGGGGGGAGGTTATCGAGAACTAGGTCAAGCTTTAGCTCCCTTGTAATCAATACAACAAGCAATACAAGAACAAGCAGGACGTAGGCTATTACCTCGACTTGAGGGGCCAAACCTGGGTAAACTCGTGTCCTTCGTCCCAGTCAACCCCTTTGAGTCCATCACGTTAGCGATGGCCTCGAATCCAAGTCCGTTCACCTGGACATCTGCCGTGATAAACCCACGACAGTTGGCGCCCATCGTGGGGCTTGCACTTGGTGGTGTTGAGTTCTCAAAGGGCTCTCTCCCAGGGCTCGAGGGATAGGTGGTCGGAAGGATGAGCAAGAGTCACCATGGTTGGTTCTACATCGACGATGCCGGCTGGGGGCTTGACGCCGAGTCCGTGAAGTATGGATTCCGGGTTCCGTTCGGCGGGATCCACATTTTCATTGGAAGAGCTGATGTATCTACACCCGGGCCGGATGTCTGCACCAACATCGTCGAGCCGGCTCGACGTCTCCAATCTGCAAGTAATGTGCGGCCTGCCCGCGCCAATCCGGGTCAGAGGCATGTCTTTGTAGGCTTCACTCAAGGTATGGATCTAGAAGCATCCGGGTCACAGGAAACCCTTGTTTATTCAGAAGATGAATCTTCAAGTGGAGAAACAGAATCAGTGTACCAGCTCCGCAACGGTGTCCTTGGGGGCTACGATGATGCATACCCTGAGTCGGACGGCTTTGAGTCGGATGTTATGAAACCTCCGGTTCATGCGGCGGTGTTCATGGCGGGGTCAACCCCAGTCGCAAGTAACGCAGCCACGGGGGTCGCCACTTTGGGTGATAACCCGCCGCCGGCTCAAGTTCTTGTGGAGCTGATGGATGAACTCGCGGCTCTCATGGCCACTGAAGTCACACCAGATAATCAAGCAGCTCGGAATCTAGAGATTGCAAGGATCAAGGGCCGGATGGTAGAGGAACGACAAAGGATGGCTGAACTGAAGGACCAGATGGAAGAATAGGCGGAACGTATCAAGACTGATGCTTTCCGTCTAGGGCTGGAGCAAATGTCAGCTGCGGCGGTACACCGGAGGAGGCATCAGTCCCGTCTACCAGAGTGTTATGAAGCGAGGAACCTCTTTAATACCCTTGGCACGGGGCGAGCCGCGGGCGCGCCCGAGAGCCGCCCAACGGAACGGCCGACGACTCATCCGGACCAGCATAACCAAGCTTCACCTCGGGGCTTTCCAACGCCGGCGGGTCATTATTCTAACCCCGTCGAGAATATGGTAGCAGCTGCCACCCGGCTTGAGACGATCCCTATCCCGGATGAAGCACCCTTTGCAGAGGATGTGCGGAACGCCATCGGGTACTTGTAGACGGCCATGGCCCAGCAGGAGAGATACGCTCATAGCCGGAGCCGCGTCCATTCAACCCCTCTTCCTAGCCGTAGTTTTAGCCGGCGGTACGAGTCACCAGCAGGTTCCAGCAGCAACCATCACAGAGAGATTGCAACATTTCACCGACCGCGAAGAGATACACAGGCATGTGTAAACCATGCAAGAAGCCCGCAAGAGGCGCCAGCTAGGCCGGCTTACCAAGAGCCCGGGCCTTCCGTTTCCGTAGGGGCAGGAGTAACCACCAGGACGGGAGGGCTGCCGTGTCTATCGCCGACCCTCCGAAGTGAGCGGTTGCCAAGAGACTTCAAAGGTCCCCGCAAGGTCCCAAATTACACCGCTGATTTACCCCCAGAGGCGTGGGTGGAAAGCTATGAACTGGCCATGGAGATGTTGGATGTTAATGATGCGGTTTGTGCCAAGTATTTTTTCATGATGCTTGAAGGCCCGGCTCGTACATGGCTAAAGGGGTTACCACCTAATACCATCAATTCATGGGCAGAGCTCAAGGCTCGATTCATTAAAAACTTTCAAGGGACGTGCAAGCAGCCTATGACTATAGTGGATCTTGATCACTGTGTCCAACAGGAGAGCGAGTCGGCTCATCATTGGTTACGGTGGGTCTCGACAATTATTCACTCATCAGAGCAGATCACGGCGGCTCAAGCGGTGTTGATCTTAGAGAAGAACTGCCACTTTATTCCTCTAAAGCAGAAACTTGGCCGGCTCAAACGTACGTGCCAGGACATGGAAGAGCTCATGATGGCTCTCACAAAATACGCCGACTCAGACAGCACGAAGGATCCGGGTTCTGATGAGGAAAAGCTAGTCAAGGCAAGAAGGGCAACCAAGGCAAGGGTGTGGTAAACAATGGTAGCCAGAGTAAGCGCAAGAATCCAGAAGCAGGATCAGAGCTGGTGGCCAACACAAATGTCCAGCAGAATCATCCCAAGGGCAACAAGAGGTTTGGACCGCCCTCGGACAGGGATAATTTTTCCTCGAACATGGAAGAGTTGCTTAAGTGACCTTGTCCGAATCACAGTTTGCCTGATAGGCTGGCAAATCATACATGGGAGAGTTGTTCTTTTATGCAGAAGTTCAAGCGGTATGTCACACAACCTAACCATCGCGGTGGCGGCCCAGGACATGGCGGGTCAGGAGCCGGATTTGGTTCTAGCGGTTCAGCATCCGCTCATCCGGGTCAGGATAATCATGGGGGACAGCAGCCGCACTCCAGTAATAATAATCAACAACAGCAGCAACAGCGGAATCAGTCCGGTTTTCAGAGTAACCCGAAGCAGCTCAGCTCCGGGTAGTACCACGTCTTCATGACTATTCTCAATAGACGGGACCAGAAGTTGCGAAAACGGGCGGTCAATGCGGTTACGTCGGCTCTTCCACATTATCTAAAGTGGTCTGAATATGACATAACATGGAGCCGTGAAGATCACCCGCAACGCGTTGATGACCCGGGGCGGCTGGCTTTGGTTGTAGCCCCCCAAGTTGGTGGATATATGTTGAACAAGGTGCTCATGGATGGCGGCAGCAACATAAACATCCTTTATTATGACACCTTCCGACGGATGAAGTTGCTCGACAAGGACTTAAAACCTTCATCCACTATTTTTAATGGTGTGGTGCCGGGTAAGTCGGCGCATCCGGTGGGCAGGATTTCTTTGGAAGTGGCTTTTGGCGATGAATACAACTACAGAGTGTAGTCCTTATGGTTTGAGGTGGTTAAGATCAAGAGCCCTTATCATGCCTTGTTTGGACGATCGGATTATGCTAAGTTCATGGCTCGGCCCTGCTATGTTTACTTATAGCTCAAGATGCCCGGCTTAAACGGTACCATCACCGTTCATGGTAACCGAAACACGGCTATTGAGTGTGAAGAAGGAGATGCGGCTTACGCAGAGTCCAGTTGCGCCCAGGAGGAGCTTAAGTTTTATAAGGAGAATGTTGATCCGGAGGATATGACCCCCCCTGAAAAAGCCAACCACGGAGGTTGAGCCGCCCCTCAAGTTTTCAGCAGATGATACCAAGGCAGTAGTTCATCATTGGAGCTCATATGGATCCCAAATAGGAAAGCGCGCTCATTGAATTCATCCGTGAGAATCGGGACATCTTTGCATGGAAGCCCTCTGACATGTTAGGTGTACCGAGAGAATTCGCTGAGCACAACCTTAATGTGGATCCAAAGTTTAAGCCGATCAAACAGTTTTTGTGGCGGTTCAATGAGGAGAGACGCAAGGCTATCGGGGAAGAAGTTGCCCGGCTCTTGGCTACAGGTTTTATTGTTGAAGTTTTTCACCCGGAATGGTTGGCTAACCCAGTGCTAGTGCTCAAAAAGAATGACACATGGCGTATGTGTGTGGATTACACGGACCTTAACAAGGCTTGTCCGGCTGATCCCTTTGCCCTCCCACGTATTGATTAGATCATTGATGCTACAGCAGGATGTGAAAGCTTATGCTTCCTGGATGCTTATTCCGATTATCATCAGATCAAGATGGCAGTGAAAGACCAGGAGAAGATGGCGTTCATTACACCCTTTGGGGCATTCTGTCATGTCTCTATGCCTTTCGGGCTCAAGAGTGCCCAGGCGACTTATCAACGATGCGTGCAGAATTGCCTTCACAGTCAAATTGGCCGTAATGTTCATGCTTACGTAGATGACATCATGGTCAAATCCAGAAAGAAGGAGACTCTTTTGGAGGATCTAAAGGAAACCTTTGACAATCTCCAGGTCTACAAGATGATGCTTAACCCAACCAAGTGTTTCTTTGGTGTTCCAGCGGGAAAGCCTTTGGGTTTCTTGGTCTCTGAGCATGGCATCGAGGCTAACCCGAATAATATCAAGGCTATTACTTCGCTTGGAGAGCCGGCTTGCATTAATGATGTTCAACGCTTGGCACGGCGGATTGCTGTGTTGAGTCAGTTCATAAGCCATCTTGGAGAGAAGGCTATTCCTTTATATCAGATGATGAAAAAGACAGACAAGTTTGTCTGGAGCAAAGCGGAAGGTGAAGCACTTGAGGCACTTAAGAAACAGCTCACTGAGCCGCCAGCCGCTCCGGCTGAGAAAGAACCGTTGCTCCTTTATGTGGCGGCTAACAACAGGGCAGTCAACGTTGCAATTGTGGTCAAGCGCAAGGAGGCTGGGAAGGAGTATCCCATGCAAAGGCCAGTTTATTATATCAGTGAGGTCCTAGCAAAATCTAAGCAAAGATATCCGCATTGGCAGAAGCTGGTATACGGAGTTTTCATGGCCAACCGCAAGTTAAAACACTACTTTCTAGGGCACCAGATAACTATGGTCAGTTCTGCTCCGTTGGGGGATATTATCCAGAACAGAGAAGCCACAGGAAGGATTGCTAAATGGGTGTTAGAGTTGGGACCTCTTAATTTAAAGTATGTTCCTCGCACGGCGATCAAATCCCAAGCTTTGGTGGATTTCATAAATGATTGGATAGAGTGTCAATATCCCGAAGAAAAGTTGGATAACACATACTGGACTATACACTTTGATGGATCCAAGCAGTTAGAGGGGTCCGGAGTGGGGGTTGTTCTGACATCCCCCAAGGGTGAATTTTTTTGTTATGTGCTCCGGCTGATGTTTCCCTGCACTAACAATGCGGCTGAGTACGAGGCTTTGCTTCATGGTCTTAGATTAGCCAAGGAGATGAATTTGAGTTGGGTCAGGTGTTTGGGCGACTCAGATCTTGTGGCTCAGCAAGTTTCTGGCACTTGGGACTCCAAAGACCCGTGGATGGCGGCTTATAGGCAGGCGGTTGATATTATGGCGGGTTACTTCAAAGGGTATCAGGTAGATCACATTGATCATCGCAAGAACAAGGCGACTGATGCTTTATCACGGCTAGGTTCCCAACGTAAGCCGGTGCCGCCTAATGTCTTTCTGGACGTCTTACACCATCCGACTGTCACGATACCTTCTAAGGAAGATTTGGCTGTTCCTGACCCGGAGGCAGAATTGGTGGCGGCTTTGCACGCTATCCCCGATTGGACGATTCCTTATTTGGCCTATTTGACCCGGGGCGAGTTACCTGAGGATGAAGACCGGGCCAGAGAGATCACCCGACGCTCTAAGTCCATGATGATAGTTAATGGTGAGTTGCATAAATGCAGTGTAACAGGGTTTTTTCAATGTTGTGTTTCACGAGAGGAGGGCCGACAGATCTTGAATGAAATTCATGCTGGTGATTGTGGACACCACGCCAGCTCGAAATCTTTGGTGGCCAAGGCTTTCCGGCACGGGTTCTTGTGGTTAACGGTTCACAAGGATGCAGAGGATTTACTCCGCAAGTGTGACGGCTATCAGAAATTTGGCCGGCGTGCTCATGTTCCGGCTCAACAACTGAGAATGATACCAATCACTTGGCCATTTGTGGTCTGGGGGCTGGACATGGTCAGGCCCTTCAAGAGATCCAAGGATAAGAAAACGCACCTCCTGGTGGCAGTTGACAAATTTACCAAGTGGGTAGAGGCAGAGCCGATCAGCAAATGTGATGCGGCTATAGCGGTTCTATTTATTAAGAAGCTGATCTACCGTTTTGGTTACCCGCACAGCATCATTACTGACAATGGTACAAATCTATCCAAGGGGGTTATGAAGAAATTCTGTGACGAAGAGCATATCCGGCTTGACATTTCAGCCATGGCACATCCACAGTCCAATGGTCAGGCGGAGCGCGCCAATCAGGAAATTCTAAGAGGGATTAAACCGCGGCTTATGGTTCCTTTGCAGCGAACGCCCGGGTGTTGGGTTGAAGAATTACCCTCCATCTTATGGAGCATCAGAACCACCCCTAACAGGTCCACGGGTTTCACGCCCTTCTTTATGGTGTACGGCGCCAAAGCCGTCTTACCCAGTGACATCCAACATGACTTGCCAAGGGTAGAGGCTTACGTTGAGACAGACAACGAGACGGCACGCCAAGACGCATTGGATGCTTTGGAAGAGGCACGAGAGTTAGCAGCGGCCCGATCAGCGATTTATCAACAAGACCTGCGCCACTATCACAGCCGCAGGGTTAAGACTCGGACATTCCAGGAGGGCGACTTGGTGCTCCGGCTGATTCAAGACCAGACAAATATGCATAAGCTGTCACCTCCATGGGAAGGACCCTTTATGGTTAGCAGAAATCTCAACACCGGGTCATATTATCTCATCGATATTCGAAACGACTCAGATACGGCGGGTCAGGAGACCCGTCGGCCATGGAACATCGCCCATCTCCGGCCCTATTTCACTTAAAGGGTATCGAGACCCACCATTGTACACTATCATTGTACATATCATAGATGCATAAATAAAGAAGCCTTTGCTGTTTCACGCATCCTCATATGGAAAAAGATTACACAGTATTCCGGTTAAGGCATCAACTGAGATTGGCAAACGACAGTAGATGCCTATCAGCCAGGCGTTATGCCACAAAATCCTGGCTCAGGAAAATGAGTCACGGCACCAGGTGTTATGCCACGAAATCCCGGCTCAGGAAAACGAGTCGCGGCACCAGGCGTTATGCCACAAAATCCCGGCTCAGGAAAATGAGCCGCGACACCAGGCTTTATGCTACAAAACAAAAAACCGGCTTAGGAAAATGAGTCGTGGCGAGGGCGGCTTCTTACCTCCAGGTACAGCTTCTAACGCCTATCCGCCAGCGGGTCATGCCGTAATTGCTGAGGGGGGCTTCTTACCGATGGGTACCACTTCTAACACCCTATCAGCCGGCTTTATGCCATCTCTGGCTAACCAGTTTAGCCGCGGTTATGAGAGTTTTTTACCGACGGGTAGCTAACATCTCATGACCCGCGAACGGCGGCTTCTTACCTCTGGGTACAGCTTCTAATGCCTATTAGCCGGCGTAAGGCCATGTAAAAACAGCTAAGGAAATTACCTGCGGTGAACGACGGCTTCTTACCTTCGGGTACAACTTCTAACGCCTATTAGTTGTTCTTATAAAAATCTGGCTAAGGAAAATTAGCCGCGGTGAGGGAAGCTTCTTACCTTCAGGTACAGCTTCTAATGCTTATCCGTCGACGTTTACGCCATATTATTACCTCCGGGTGTATCTTCTAAAATGCCTTATCGTCCAGGCGTTACGCCATCTCCGGCTGACCAGATTAGCCGTAATTACCAAAAAGGGAGTCACCACCTCCAGGTGTAGCTTACCTAATCTTGGCTGTAGGTGTCCTCTATGATGATAAGGCAAGTTAAATGATTCAAAGCATACAGAGACAAATGGCGGCCACAAGCCGGATCATCTTATAGAAACATCATGACAAGTTTCGGACAAGTTTCATCTAGCTATTACACTCCCAAAGGAGATCAAAATTTCAGACAAGTTTTTCAGCCGTCACACGGCGGGTTAAGCTAATACAAGTTCTTAAAGTGGAAGCTAATTAGCTGACGGGTCATCCTGCGCCGGCTCTTCTGTGGCCCCGATCTGAAGGTTGTCCAAATCCCAATTGCAGTTTGTTAGAGCCGCAAAAGAGCCTTCGAAATAAGGTGATGGGTCAAGATTTGGAGCAAAGAGGTCCTTACTCCGAGCAGGCGTCAAGTCTTTGTACTCGTACAAAGGACCGCGGACTCTCTTCTGCTCCGGATCATAGGCTGCTTGATAGGTTGATAGATCAACCTCCTCTACCAAGACAGAAGCTAACACCTGGGACTCCTTCATGCACCGGCTGTAATCAGCGTCAGTAAACTCTGAGCCGTCATCTTTCCTTGAAGGGAAGCCCTCCATCATCTCGGCGGCTGTTAGACCCGGAGCAAAGGCCAAAGCCCGGCTGATGCCCGCAATGGCCCCTTGGCGGGCGGCTGATTTCTTGAGCTCGGTGATTTGTTTAGGCATGGTGGAGAAGAGCTCTAAAACACCCTTGAGAGTTGCCAGAATTTTATCCTTATATTGCATGGCCTTGATGGTGCAGATTGCACCATAGTACAACTGCTCAGTTAAGGTATAGATGGCCTTCAACGGCAGTAGGCTATCAGAAGCCAACTGCCGACTCCTAGGACCTGTATAAATCGGACAATTTAGATGAGTCGCCAGTCTAAGTAAAGATGAAACCATTTGAAACACAAAGTTGTCAGAAGCTTACCAAAGAGGGCGGCTGACATCTTGCTTATGTGACGCTTCAAGCCTTGGAGTTCATTCGCCACAGCTATCAGCCGCTGGTCGGCGTCATCCGCCCGTTGGGTCAAAGCGGTCTTCTCAGATTCAGCTAACTCCTTAAGAGCAGCAAAATCAGCCTTGATTGTGGCCAGCTCTTCAGAGAGAAGCCGACACTTTTCATCGGCGATGCTGCGTGCTTCTTGTTGAGCCGCCAGGTTGGTCTTTAGGTCCATCAACTACGACCCGACTTCATTTAAGGCTTCATGTGACATGTCAAAAAGCAGAATAAGTCGCCAGAATGGAATCGTATCAAATGATGAAGGTTAAAGACAAAGTTGTACAAGTCTCAAGCAGATTGCAAGCAATATGTTTGACACTTGGGGGCTCATGTATATTTGATCTTCGAGAAATCAGTATAGTTCTGGCTCATCTTCATCAAAGTTAATCCGGAACTTGGGGGCTACAATATGGCTCTTCAAATTGACTTATACTAAAAGCTCCGACTCGACGTTATCAAGTTTGAGTCAGCCCTTGGGGGCTACAAGTGGTTCTTCAGGCTATCTACATTAAAACTCTGACTCAACTTTATCAAGTTTGAGTTAGCACTTGGGGGTAATGGATTTGGATTTTCTACAGAGGATCAGAAAAGACCCGGTTCAACTCTTAAGCTAGAATTGAACCGGCCCTTGGGGGCTAAGTAAGGTTATAGCAAGAGGAGGAGTACCTCATATTTGAGCTTCATCAAGTTGACCAGCCGAAGTTCTAGATCTCGGCTGGTGGAAAGCCGGTTCGTATACCCGGCGTGGAGTTCTTCGACCGTCATCTTCTCAAAAGAAGAGTCGAAGTCCAGCTTCTTGGAGGCCTCGGCCGACTCTTTATGCTTGGTCAGCACGTGAGCCAGAGGAGACTGAGGAGCAGGACCGGTGATCACGACTTCCGGAGTTGCAGTGGTCTTGGCAGGACTTGACGATTTCGAAGGACCCCTTAGAGGGCTCTCCGGGATGATATCTTCAACAGCCGGCTTAGTGGAGGAAATTGGCAGATCTACATCCGGTTGTGGCTCCTCTGGTTGTTCTTGCTCCGGCTCTTGAGCAGCAGGGCCGGGGGAGGGCTTGTTGATCTTCCGACGCTTGGCCTGAGCACTGCAAGATAGAAAGGTCAGAATCCAAAGGATATTACTACCCTACAAAGAATCAGATGTTATAGTGGAAAAATATTTACAGCGGGTTGATCTTGGGAGGCGGCAGAGCGGTCGCCGAAGAGTCGCCGGAAGAGGGCGATTTCTGAGATGAAATTTGAGAAAGATGAGACAACACCAAGGTTATAAAGAGAAATGAATAAAACAGGAGCACATACCTCTGCGGGGAGTTTCTTCGGAGCCGGCGAGTTCGGCAAGCCAAACATAAGCTCAGTGGAGCCGGCGCTCCGGGTTTGACGACGTTCAGCCTGTTGTTGCTTTTTCAAAAGAAAGTCGGGAGCCAGATAAGCAAGAGGATGAGAAAGAGAAACTTTTCTGATAACCCGCCGCGGCTTTCGGGGGACAAAATACTCTAAGCCAGAAGAAACAAAGTTTACCTCAAGGGCATTGGCACGGCTGGTCTCCACGTCATCCTATGAGTAAAACAAGCATTGGTAAAACAGGAAGGCAAAGTATCAAACAAACAACTAAAATTTTACCTCTGAGCTGGATGACGGTGGCGGGTCAAACCATTCCTCTCGCGGGGCGTCTCTCTTTGGCTTCTTGGCTAGAGCCTTCTTCTTGAGCTTCTTCGGAGGAGGGACGTATTCCTTCTTCCAGAAATCAGAGTCGGCCTGCGAAAATAAACCAGAGAAGAGTAATAGATCATCAAGGTACAAACAAAAATCCAAGAGACGTATGGAAAGAAATTGACTTACATCTGGAGCCGGATTGTTGACGCTAAAAGGCGTCAGGCCAATGGCGCTGCATGAGCCGGAGGCTTCATGGACAAGGCTTCGGATGACAGTGGTGATGTCATCCTCTGTCAGGGTTGATTGACTGAAGCATAAGGAGCTGTCATACTTGCCTTCATATTCACACATAAGCCGACTTCTATGGCTTAAGGGCATGATCTTCCAAGAAATCCAGCAGCGGATCAAATCCAATCCAGTTAAACCATTGGCCATGAGTGCCTTGATCTTGGCATGAGCCGGCTCATACCTGGCATGTTCCGAAGCTGAGAGCCGACGAGGAAGTTCTGAATCTGTCCTGAGCCGGGAGGGACGATAACCCGACAATGGGCGCTCATTCTCAGGAGAGGTGTCCTTGCAGTAGAACCAAGTCTTGTTCCAATCCTTCGGATGACTCGGCATCTGCGCAGCCGGAAAGATGATGTCTCTACGTCGTTGAATGGAAATACCGCCAAGCTCCAGACTCGGACTGCCTTTCATTTCGGTTTGGCGGTTGGCATAGAAGAACTCTCGAAACAAACCCACAGACGGCTTGATTTGCAGGTAGACTTCGTAGAGCACTTGGAAATTACATATGTTTGAAACGGAGTTGGGGGCCAAGTCTTGAGGATGAAGCTTGTATAAGTGGAGAACATCACGGAAGAATTTCGAGCCGGGTGGCACGAATCCTCGCTCTATATGGTCAGAGAAAACTACTACCTCTCCTTTTTTGGGAGAGGGTCGTGTTTCGTCACCCGGAACCCGCCAAGGAAGGACCTCCTTGGAAGGAAGAGTGCCCACGCCAACAAAATCCGTTAAGTACTCTTCTGTGATGCAAGACCCGACCTAGTTGCATGAGTTGGAGGCGCGAGACATACTGGCGGCTTAAAGACTATGCAAAATTAAATACGCGATGAGTTAAGAGTAAGCAGATATCCGTGATAGCTTACAAATTTAAGGGCTCTACGAATAATGTGCCATGATCCGGCTGATGAGAGCCGGAAAGGCATGGCGGATCAACAAGGAAAGGAGGGTGAAAATGGGCTAAGTCCTGAAAACAGGTTTCACAAACTACCGCTGCAATTACGGATCTACAAAAGCAGGAAGAAATGTTCTTATTTTCGACCTAGCGATGAACAGGTGAAGCACAAGAAAGAAAACAAAGCCGCGACGGATCCGCACATTGCGTACGGCCACCCCATACGCGGTGGCGCGGTAGAGACACGCGTTAAAGGCGTCAACAACATCGGGAGTACACCGACGATGGTGCTGGCGAAGCCCGAGCGGCGGCGGCGGAGCTTCCACAAACCCTACTACAACGGCGATGGATCTAAGGAGGAGCTTAGGCTTACCGATGATGGAGCAGCGGACGCGGAAGAAGCTCTGGATCAACACAGGTTGATGTAGCGGCCTGGTTGATGACGATGCGAAGATGGCGCCGGAGCAGGGAGTGCTAGAGCGGAGACGACGAGAGGAAGACGATGAAGGGTGAGGGGGAGAAGGAAAGTTTCCACCCGCAATAGGTCTTATTTAAAGAGAAGACAAGGCGGGCGCGAAAATCTAGGCGACGGAAACCATTTGACCGAGGCGGACGCCTCGATTTTCGGGCTGACCATTTAATAAAAGATTCGGTGGTACGTCAGCTGATCTTTCTTGCAGGGAGCACATGACATCACGCCGGGTCATCACCGGGCGACTCGCCGAAGAGCAGAAGAGAGGGATGAAGTGAGCAAGCTCAATTCAACCTGGGGCCTAATGTTGGGGATATAGCCCCGCAATATGACCCGCCATTAAGGTTCCGAGTCACATTGATGGCTCGTGAGCCGGCCCAAGGGTGAGCCGTAAAGTCTACGGCCCAGGAAGATAAGCGGCTCGAGGTGTGGGCCGCAATGTGGCCCGGACGGAGAAGACCCGGACGTGTAAGCCCCTCGGGGACAACTTGGACAAGAAGATAGAGGAAGACTCGGATCGACAATGAGACTCGGTTAGACAATTGTATAGACCCGTGGTCCTGACCTCCTATATAAAGGCAGACCCGGGGCGACTTAGGGGGGAGGTTATCGAGAACTAGGTCAAGCTTTAGCTCCCTTGTAATCAATACAACAAGCAATACAAGAACAAGCAGGACGTAGGCTATTACCTCGACTTGAGGGGCCGAACCTGGGTAAACTCGTGTCCTTCGTCCCAATCAACCCCTTTGAGTCCATCACGTTAGCGATGGCCTCGAATCCAAGTCCGTTCATCCGGACATCTGCCGTGATAAACCCACGACAGAACTGGCTTTAATCTAGGAGATCAAATAGACATTAGCCCCAAGTGTCATACATATTGCTTGCAATCTGTTTGAGACTTGCTGAGTTATTTAAACTTCTCCTCCTGCCGGCTCATTCCATAGTTTGATATGTTGTAGGAAGCTTTAAACGAAGCCAGGTCAGAAGTGGCGAGCTTAAAAAATAATATAGCCACGCAGCACGCCGCCCGAAGTGAAGTTGATGAAAAATGTCAGCTCCTTTCTGAAGAACTGACCAAGATTAGGGCCAACTTTGCAACCTTCAAGGAATATGTTAAGACTGAACAAGCCGCCCTGACTAAACGAGCAGATGATGCTGATCAGCGGCTTATGATCGTGTCTGATGAACTGTAGTCCTTGAAGCGCCACATCAATAAGATGACAGCCGCCATCTTTGGTAAGTATTTGATAACTTAACTCAATTTGTGTATTGTACTTGTGCTGGCGACTCATGACGAGGCGTCCGTCTTATGTAGGTCCTAGGAGCCGCCAACTTGCCTCCGACAGCTTGCTGCCCCTGAAGGCCATGTATACTCTGACATAACAACTTTATTACGGTGTTGTGTGTACAATCAAGGCTGTTCTATACAAGGATAATACCCCTTCAACTATCAAAGGGGTCTTAGAGCTTCTGTCGACGCTGCCAAAGCAGATTGTAGAATTGAAGAGATCAGCCGCCCGTCAGGGGGCGATCGTAGCCATAAGCCGGGCATTGGCTTTTGCTCCAGAGCTAACTCCGGCTGATATGATGGACGGATTTCCTTCCAAAAAAGATGATGGCTTCGAGTTTACAGAAGATGAGTATGCATGGTGTGTAAAGGCTTCCCAAGTCCTTGCCTCCGTGTTAGCAGAAGAAGTCAACCTGGAGACATACCAAGCGGCTTACAACGTTGACCAGAAAAGAATCTTTGGCCCTCTCTTTGAGTCCAAGGATCTGACGCCTTCCCACAGTAAGAATCTTTTCGCCTCTGAACTTGACCCGCCCCCCTTCTTTGAAAGAAGGAACCTTTGCGGCTTTAACCAACTGCAACTAGGACTTGGAAAATCTTCAGATCAAGGCAGTCGAAGACCCGGAGCAGGGTGACCCGCTAGCTAGTTGATCGCGTTGTGAATGCCTGTTGATAGCCGGCTCTTTGTGACCCGCCATGAGCGGTGTAAAAAGACTTTAAGATATTTTTGGGCTCTACAGAGAGCATATGTAATAGACTGGTAGTAACTTTGCCTTTGCTTGAATAGTGCCATCATGCACTTATGAAAATAGTCCAGCTTAACATATATATGCCATCTTTCTTGTGCTTCTCATTGGATGCTTTACCGGCTCTTGGTAGCTTAATTTCCTGCAAGAATAGATGTATCTTTATATCGTTAGGAGGGCGTCTTAAAAGCATAACCCAAAGATGTTGTATCTTCCTAACGTGTTGACGGAGTCAACTGCTTGGCTTAAGAGCCGGCCGATAGGGTTTGATAAGCTACACTCGTAGGGCAGGAAGCCCCCTGGACGGTTATGTTGACTTGTGAACATTTTTGGCTTAAGAGCCGGGTTGTTAGGGTTAGATAAGCTACACCCGGAGGTGGGAAGCCCCCTTCGACAACCAAGTTGACTTGTCAATTTTTTTTGCATAAGAGCCGTCTGTTAGGGTTAGATAAGCTACACCCGGAGGTGGGAAGCCCCCTTCGACAACTATGTTGACTTGTCAACATTTTTTGGCTTGAGAGCCGGTTGTTAGGGTTAGATAAGTTACACCCGAAGGTGGGAAGCCCCTTCGACAACCAAGTTGACTTGTTAACTTTTTTGGCATAAGAGCCAACTGTTAGGGTTAGATAAGCTACACCCGGAGGTGGGAAGCCCCCTTCGACAATCAAGTTGACTTGTCAACTTTTTTGGCATAAGAGCCGACTGTTAGGGTTAGATAAGCTACACCCGGAGATGGGAAGCCCCCTTCGACAGCTATGTTGACTTGTCAACATTTTTTGGCTTGAGAGCCATTTGTTAGGGTTAGATAAGCTACACCTAGAGGTGGGAAGCCCCCTTTGACAACCAAGTTGACTTGTCAACTTTTTTGGCATAAGAGCCGTCTGTTAGGGTTAGATAAGCTACACCCGGAGGTGGGAAGCCCCCTTCGACAGCTATGTTGACTTGTCAACATTTTTTGGCTTGAGAGCCGGTTGTTAGGGTTAGATAAGCTACACCGAGAGGTGGGAAGCCCCCTTCGACAACAAGTTGACTTGTCATTTTTTTGGCATAAGAGCCGGCTGTTAGGGTTAGATAAGCTACACCTGGAGGTGGGAAGCCCCCTTCGACAGCTATGTTGACTTGTCAACATTTTTTTGGCTTGAGAGCTAGTTGTTAGGGTTAGATAAGCTACACCCGAAGGTGGGAAGCCCCCTTCGACAACCAAGTTTTGGATTTTTCTTGCATGGATGAAGATATGCAAAATGGTAGAGGCCTCGGCTTGTAGGGATGCTACTTTATTCATATATGAATATGATATGTACAATGATAGTGTACAATGTCGAGTCTCAACAACTCAGGTATAATAAGGCCGTAGATGCACTATGTTCCACAACCGACGGGTCTCCTGCCCCAAGGTATCTGAGTCGTCCCGGATGTCAATGAGATAATACGCCCCGTTGTTGAGATTTCTACTGACCACGAAAGGTCCTTCCCATAGAGGAGATAACTTATGCATATTTGTCTGGTCTTGAATCAGCCGCAACACTAAGTCGCCTTCTTGAAACGTCCGGGTCTTGACTCTGCGGCTATGATAGCAACGCAGGTCTTGCTGATAGATCGCCGAACGAGCAGCCGCCAGTTCTCGTTCCTCCTCCAAAGCATCTAACGTGTCCTGACTCACCTTCTCATTGTTCGTCTCAACATAAGCCGCCACTCGTGGTGAGTCATGCCGGATGTCACTTAGCAACACGGCCTCTGCACCGTAAACCATGAAGAAAGGTGTATAAACTGTGGATCTGTTGGGGGTACTTCTGATGCTCCATAAGACGGATGACAACTCTTCCACCCAACAACCCAACATCCGCTGTAAAGGAACCATAAGCCGGGGCTTGATACCTCTCAATATTGCTTGGTTAGCATGCTCCGCCTGATCGTTGGACTGTGGATGAGCAACCATAGAAACATCAAGCCGGATGTGTTCCAGGTCGCAGAATTTTTTCATAGCCCCCTTAGACAAGTTTGTACCATTGTCGTGATAATGCTGCGAGGGTACCCAAAACGGCAGATCAGCTTTTTGATGAACTGAACCGCCGTAGCCGCATCACACTTGCTGACCGACTCAGCTTCTACCCACTTGGTAAATTTATCAACGCCACCAAGAGGTGCGTTTTCTTGTCCTTGGATCTCTTGAAAGGCCCGACCATATCAAGCCCCCAGACTGCAAACGCCCAAGTAATTGGTATCATGCGCAATTCTTGAGCCGGAACATGTGCACGCCGGCCGAACTTTTGACAGCCGTCACACTTGCGGACCAGATCCTCTACATCCTTGTGAGCCGTCAACCAGAAGAAACCGTGCCGGAAAGCCTTGGCCACTAGAGATTCTGAGACGGCGTGATGTCCGCAATCTCTAGCATGAATTTCATTCAAGATCTACTTACCCTCCTCTGGCGAGACACAACGTTGAAGCACCCCGGTGACGCTGCACTTGTGCAACTCACCATTAACTATTGTAATGGACTTAGACTGCCGGGTGATTTGTCTGGCCAGATTTTCATTCTCAGGTAACTCGCCCCGAGTCAAATATGCCAAGTAAGGCACAGTCCAATCCGGAATAGCATGTAGAGCCGCCACCAATTGTCCCTTCGGGTCAAGAACAGCCAAATCTTCCTCTAAGGGTAACTTGACCGTTGGGTGATGCAAGACGTCCAGAAAGATATTGGGCGGCACCGGCTTTTGCTGAGAGCCTAACCTTGATAGGGCATCAGCCACCTCGTTCCTGCGATGATCAATGTGATCCACCTGATAACCTTTGAAATGACAAGCAATGACATCCACTACTTGACGATAAGCCACCATCCGCGGATCCCTGGAATCCTAAGTACCTGAAACTTGCTGAGCCACAAGGTCTGAGTCGTCGAAGCACCTTACCTGGCTTAAGTTTATCTCCTTAGCTACCCTGAGGCCATGAAGGAGGGCTTCGTATTTAGCCGCATTATTAGTGCAAGGGAACATCAGCTGGAGCACATAACGGAATTTATCACCCTTGGGAGATGTTAACACAACCCCTGCCCCTGATCCTTCCAGCTGCTTGGATCCATCAAAGTGTATTGTCCAATATGTGTTATCCGGCTTTCCTTCAGGCGCCTGATACTCTGTCCAATCGTTTATGAAATCCATAAGGGCTTGAGACTTGACAGCCGTACGAGGTACATATTTCAGATTGAGAGGTCCCAGCTCCAATGCCCACTTAGCAATCCTACCAGTGGCTTCTCTATTTTGAATTATGTCCCCCAATGGAGCAGAACTGACCACGGTAATATGGTGCCCTAAGAACTAATGCTTTAACTTGCGGTTGGCCATGAACACCCCATACACTAGCTTCTGCCAATGTGGATACCTCTGCTTGGACTCTCTAAGGACCTCACTGATATAATAAATCGGCCTCTGAACCTGATACTCTTTCCCTGCTTCCTTGCGCTCGACCACAATTACAATCCTGACAGCCCGGTTGTTAGCCGCCACATATAGGAGCAAAGGCTCTTTCTCAGCCGGAGCAGCTAAAACCGGCGGCTCAGTGAGTTGCTTCTTGAGCGCCTCAAACGCTTCACCCGCTGCCGTACTCCAGACAAAATTGTTTGTCTTTTTCATCATTTGATATAGAGGGATGGCTTTCTCACCAAGGCGGCTTATGAACCGTCTCAACACGGCGATCCTCCCTACCAGGCGTTAGACATCATTGATGCAAGCCAGCTCAGCCAGGGAGGTGATAGCCTTGATCTTATCCGGGTTGGCTTCAATACCACGTCCAGAAACCAGAAATCAAAAGAGCTTGCTAGCTGGAACACCAAAGACACACTTTTCCGGGTTAAGCATCATCTTATAGATCCGTAGATTGTCAAAGGTTTCCTTTAAGTCATCAAGGAGGGTCTCCTTCTTCCTTGACTTGATCACAATATCATCCACATAAGCATGAACATTGCGTCCAATCTGATTGTGAAGACAATTCTGTACGCAACGCTGATAAGTCGCCTGGGCACTCTTGAGCCCGAAAGGCATAGACACATAACATAAGGCTCCAAAAGGCGTGATGAAAGCCATCTTCTCTTGGTCCTTAACCGCCATCTTGATCTGATGATATCCCGAATAAGCATCCAGGAAGCATAAACTTTCGCAACCCGCCGTAGCATCAATGATTTGATCAATACGAGGGAGAACAAAAGGATCACCCGAACAGGCCTTGTTAAGATTCGTATAATCCACACACATATGCCATGTGTCGTTCTTCTTGAGCACAAGCACTGGGTTAGCAAGCCACTTCGAGTGAAAGACCTTGACAATGAAACCCGCCCTAAGAGCCGGGCGACCTCCTCCCCAATGGCCTTGCGTCTCTCCTCATTGAACCGCCGTAGAAATTGCTTGACAGGTTTAAACTTAGGATCCACATTAAGGTTATGCTCAGTGAACTCTCTCGGTACACCCGGCATGTCAGAAGGTTTCCATGCAAAGATGTCCTGATTCTCACAGATGAATTCGATGAGCGCGCTTTCCTATTTGGGATCCATGTTGGCCCCAATGATGAACTATTTGGATGAGTCGCCCGGAGTGAAATCTACCGCCTTGGTATCATCCGCCGAAAATTTGAGGGACGGCTCAACCTCCGTCGTAGGCTTCTTCAGCGGGGTCATATCCTCCGGGTCAACATTCTCCTTATAGAACTTGAGTTCCGCCTCAGCACAACTGGATTCCACGTAAGCCGCGTCTCCTTCCTCGCACTCAATAGCCGTATTCCGATCACCATGAACAGTAATCGTGCCTTTTAATCTGGGCATCTTGAGTTGTAAGTAGACATAACAAGGTCTAGCCATGAAGTTAGCATAAGCCGCCCGCCCAAACAACGCATGATAAGGGCTCTTGATCTTGACCACTTCAAACCACAAGGACTCCACCCTGTACTTGTACTCATCACCAAAGGCGACTTCCAAAGAAATCTTGCCCACCGGATAAGCTGACTTGCCCGGTACCACACCATGAAACATGGTTGATGAGGGCTTAAGGTCTTTATCAAGCAGCTTTATCGGTCAGAAGGTATCATAATATATGATGTTGATGCTACTGCCACCATCCATAAGTACCTTATTCACCATATATCCTCCCACTTGGGGGGCAACTACCAAGGCCAGCCGCCCCGGGTCATCAACACGCGGTGGGTGATCCTCCCGGCTCCATGTTATGTCATACTCAGACCACTTCAAGTATTGTGGCAGAGCCGGCGCGACTGCGTTAACCGCTTGCTTGCACAATTTCTGATCCCGTTTGTTAAGGCTGGTTGTGAAAACATGATGCTGGCCCGAACTGAGCTGCTTTGGAATACTCTGATACCCAGACTGATTATGCTACTGCTGATTGTTGTTACCAGAGTGCTGAGGATGTCCTCCTTGATTGCCCTGACCATGATGACCGGACCCTGAGCCACCGGATCCAAATCCGGCTCCTGACCCGCCTGGTCCTGAGCCGTCGGGCGGGCCACCACCATGGTTGTTGTGCTGCTGCATGCTGTAATTTTTGAACTTCTACATGATATGGCAGTCCCCTCATGTGTGCGCCGAAGGTTTATCGGGCCAACTGTGCTCCGGACAGGGTTTTTTGAGCATTTCCTCCAAATTGAAAGGAGTCCTATTCTTGTTAAAAGGTGTTCTGAACTTCCCATTGCCCTTAGAATGATTCTGGTCGGTGCTCGCATTAGCCACCAGTTCTGACCCGCCATCCGGGTTTTTCCGCTTGCTCTGGTTACCATTGTTTGTCGCACCCTTGCCCTGGTTGTTCCTCTTAACTTGGCTGGCCTTCTCCTCATTAGAGCCTGGATCCTTTGTGTTGTCAGAGTCAGCATACTTTGTGAGAGCTGCCATGAGTTCTCCCATGTCCTGACACGTACGCTTGAGCCGACCGAGCTTCTGCTTTAGAGGGACGAAGTGACAGTTCTTTTCTAGGATTAGCACCGCTTGAGCTGCCGTGATCTGCTCAGATGAGTGGATGATGGTCGACACCCGTTGGACCCAATGATGAGCTGACTCAGTCTCTTGCTGGACACAATGATCGAGATCCACAATAGTCATAGGCTGTTTGCAAGTCCCTTGAAAGTTTTTGATGAACCTTGCCCTCAACTCAGCCCATGAATTGATGGTATTGGGCGGCAAACCCTTTAACCATGTGTGAGTCGGACCTTCAAGCATCATAATGAAGTACTTAGCACACACCGCCTCACTGACATCCAACATCTCCATAGCCAGCTCATAACTTTCGATCCAGGCCTCCGGAGGTAAGTCAACAGTGTAGTTCGGGACCTTGCGAGGTCCTTTGAAATCCTTAGGCAACCGCTCGCTCCGTAGAACCGGTGCCAAGCATGGCGCTCCCACGGACCTGGTGGTCACTCTCGCTCCTATTGATACGGAGGGCGCGGGCTCTTGGTGAACTGCCGTGGCCAAAGCCGCCGCCTCTTGCTAGTTCCTCGCCCGGTTTATGAGCGCTTGTGCATCCAGAGCCGCCTGATCATCCCCTGGAGGCCCTCTATGCCGATCGCTGCTGGAGACCGCTAGCAATTCATAGCGCCGGCTAAAGCTGTGACTGGGGAGGGGAGTTGAATGAACGCGGCTCCGGCTGTAAGCATATTTCTCCTGCTGGGCCATCGTCGTCTGAAGATATCCAATGGCATTCTGTACCTCTTCCGCAAAGGGCGCCTCATCTGGGATAGGGATTGTTTCAAGCCGGGTGGCCGCGGCCACCATGTTCTCTGCTGGGTTGGAATAATGACCCACCAGCGTAGGAAAGACCAGTGGTGAGGCCTGGTTTCGTCGGGGCGGGTTAAGCTGCGGTCGAGCCATCGGCCGACTTCCAAGTGCATCCGCTGCCCGTCCCATTCCTGGCGTATTGAAGAGATTCCTAGCCTCATAATGTTCTAGTAAGCGGGATTGATGCCTCATTCGATGCACCATAGCCGCTGATTGCTATTCTAGCCCGAGGCGGAAGGCATCCGTCTTAATGCGTTCCGCCTCTGCCTCCATCTGAACTTTTAACTCAACTATCCTCTGTTGCTCCTCCGCCATCCGGTCCTTGAGTCTCACAATCTCCAAGTTCCGAGAAGCTTGATTATCTGGCGTGACTTTAGTGGCCATCAGGGCCGCGAGCTCATTCATCAGATCTAGAAGAACTTGAGCCGGCAGCGGCAACTCAGCCCCTGAGGCTGCTACTCCGGCGGCTGTGCTGCTCGCACCTGGGGCCGATCCCGCCATGAACATGGCCACATGAACTGGCGGCCCGAAATCGTCCGACTCAGAATGCTCCAACTCAGGGTAAAGCTCGTCGTAGCCCCCGAGCTCACCGTTGTGAAGCTGGTAGATCGACTCTGCTTCCCCGCACGAAGATCCGTCCTCTGAATAAACAAGAGTCTCCTGCGACGCAAAAGCTTCAAGATTCATACCTTGAGTGAATCCCACGAAGACGTGCTTCTGACCCGGGTTAACATGGGCGGGTCGGACATTACGGGCGGGTTGCGCGTGCTGAGCCGGCTCGACGATGCTGGTGCAGACGTCCGGCCCCGGGTGTAGATCCGTCGATACTACCGACGAAGACATGGATCCCGCCGAAGGGAATCCAGAATCCATATTCGACAGAGCCGGCATCAAGACCCCAGCCAGCGTCGTCGATGTAGAGCTGGCCGCAGCGACTTTTGTTCGTCCTTCCGACCATGTATACCTCGAGCCCTGGGAGAGACCCTTTAAGAACTCAACACCACCGAGCGTGAGCCCCACGGTGGGCACCAACTGTCGTGGTTTTATCACGGCAGATGTCCGGGTGAATGGACTTGGATTCGAGGCCATCGCTAAGGTGATGGTATCAAAGGGGTTAGTTGGGTCGAAGGACACGAGTTTACCCTGGTTCGGCCCCTCAAGTCGAGGTAACAGCCTACGTCCTGCTTGTGTTTATATTGCTTGGTGTATCGATTACAAGGGAGCTATTGCTTGACCTAGTTCTCGATAGCCTGATCTCCCTTAAGTCGCCCCGGGTCTCACCTTTATATTGGAGGTCAAGCCCACGGGTCATACAAGTTGTAACCGACTCTCACTATATATCTGAATCCGTCTCTATGTTGTCTTGCCTTTCTGAGCAAGTTGTCTCCGGGCGGCTCACCCGCCCGGGTCTTCATGCTTTCTTCGTCTGGGCCACGTCCCGGCCCATCTTGTTAAACCACCCAACGTTTTGGGCTTGAGTCTTCACGACCCGTTCTTGGGCTGGTGTACGAGCCGCCCGGTGTGACCCGGAGCCTCAGGGGCAGGTCTCACTGTGGGGCTATATCCCCAACACATACCTACCGATTTTTCCTAGAGAGAGCCACCTACTCATGTGTTGAGATCATACCATTCCATTCCAACCATATGAATCTTGATCTCTAGCCTCCCCAAGTTGCTTTCCACCCAATCAATCTCTTCTACCATAGCCAAATCAGTGAGAGAGTGATTGTGTGTTGAGGATTCTATCATCTTGAAGCACAAGAGCAAGGAGTTCATCGACATTATCGAGCCTATTACCTTTTGGAGGGTGGTGCATCCTAGATTGGTTTGGTATCGCTTGGGAGCCTCCTACTTCGTGTTGTGGAGTGAACCAAGAAGTTTGTAAGGGCAAGGAGATCGCCTACTTCATGAAGATCTACCCATAGTGAGGCTATTCCTTCGTGGACGGAAGCTGTTATGGAATAGTCAAGGTTGCTTCTTCATGGAACCCTCCATGGGTAGAGCCCTCCATGGACTCTCGCGACCGTTGCCCTTTGTGGGATGAAGACTCCATAAATGTGGACGTACGATAGCACCACCTATCGAAACCACAGGAAAAATCACCGTGTCTTCAAATTGCGTTTGATCTTCCTACCCTTCCTCTACTTACATGCTTGTCTTTACTTTCCGCTGCAATACTCGTAGACATGCATGTGTAGGGTGTACTTGACTTGCTATGAATGCTAAAATCTGCCAAGACTTAAAATTGGGAAAAGGTAGATTTTTAATTGGTCAAGTAGTCTAAGCACTCCCCCTCTAGCAATACTATCGATCCTATAAGTGGTATCAGAGCTTTGGTCTTCATTGCATTGGTTTCACAACCTAGGAGAGTATGGTGTCCAGTGAGAGAAATTATAATCGTAGATGTCCGTACTTTGATGGCACTAATTTTGCTAGTTGGAAGCACAAAATCAAAATGCATCTACTTGGTCATAACCCCGCTGTTTGGGCTGTTGTTCGTGTTGGATTGCAAGGTGAACTCTTCGCAGATGGAAGGGAACCGGATCGCGAAGCGACTGCAGATGAAATGAAGATGTTGCAACTTAATGCTCAAGCATGTGACATTCTCTTCAACTACCTATGCCCCGAAGAATTCAACAAAATCAACCGTCTTGAGAATGCAAAAGAGATTTGGGATACTTTGGTTGATATGCATGAAGGTACTGAATTTGTGAGAGAATCCAAGTTGGATGTTCTTCAAAGTCAGCTTGACAAGTTCAAGATGAAGGATGGTGAAGGAGTCACTGAGATGTACTCTAGGGTTGCTCTCATCACCAATGAGATTGCCGGCTTAGGAAGCAAAGAAATGACCGACAAGTTCATCACAAGGAAGATACTTAGAGCTTTGGATGATCGATATGACATCATATGCACATTGATCCAAATGATGCCCAACTACAAAGATCTCAAGCCAACGGAAGTGATTGGAAGAATTGTTGCTCATGTGATGACTCTCAAGGACAAGGAAGAGCTTCACCACAAGTCTAGCAGTGCTTACAAAGCCACAAGTGATGATCCTGCACCTTCAAGCGACAACATTATCACAAATTAAGAGATAAGCCTCATGGTCAAGAAATTCAACAAGTTCTACAAGAATAAAAGCAAAGATCGAAGCTCCAACTCAACATATGAAGAGAAGCATTCGTCAAGTCGTGACCGAAAGTGCTACAATTGTGGGAAGCCCGGACACTACTCCAATGAGTGCATGACTCCTTACAAAAGGAAATAATAGTCACCAAGAAGATGAAGCTCAAGAGACAAGTCACCTCGAAGAGGGAGAAGGAGTAGGGATGATCGTTATGAACGAAGACCCTCAATGAGAAGAAGTGACTTAGAGAATAAGGACAAGTACACCAAGAGCTACTCAAGAAGAAAACATCAAGTTCATGTTGGTGAATGGGTTTCCGGCTTCGAATCCGACAACCATTCCGAGACAAGCTACCACTCCAACTCCGACTATAGTCAAGATGAAGGTGTTGTCGGGCTTGCACTAGTGACAACCGACTCCTACGACATATTTGATTCACCAAATGAAGGGAGTGGATGTTGCTTCATGGCTAAAGGCCCCAAGGTATCACACCCTGAGTATCTTGATTTCAATAGTGATGAGGATGACTTGTTAATTGAAGATGACTTGATATTTGACAAATCTAGTAATGTTAGTCAAAATGAAGTTGCTAGTAATCACTCTATTCTAGATAAGTCATGCGATGACGATAAGCTGGAAATAGAATGACTGACTCAAGAACTAAACACTCTTAAGTTAGCTCACGAGTCTACTCTACAAGATCATAGAGAGCTTGTAAGGACACACGAGAAGCTCCGCTTCGAGAAGCTCAATTTAGAGCAAGAGCATGAGTTCCTTAAAGCAATCAATGACGATCTTCAAAAGAAGACTTCCTCTTATGTAGCCAAGCGACTTCTCTTGTCTATGTTCATGCCACAAGTTAAGACTAAGCAAGCTAGTAACAGAGGAAATAAAGGTTCTTCAACTAGTAGCAATAAAAATGATAAATCCAATGATATTGCTTCTAGTAGCTCTACTGATCCCACTAACTCTTCTCTTAGACAAGTTACACTTGAGCAAGAAAATGAACTTTTGAAAGGGATTATAGAGAAAGGTATCTACAAGAGTCTTGAAGGGTGCAAACAATTTGAGGAGATTGTACGCAAGCACGGAGGATACCAGAAGAATCATGGTGTTGGCTACTTCAACGCTGAAGGAGTTGAATGGGACGAAGGTCAATATCCTAATCCCAAGTTTGTTCCTCAAAAGGAGAAGTATGAAAATACTCTCCCCAAGGGAACAAAAGCTCAATATGACCTTATACCACAAGATCCCAAGCTCAAGGGCAAGAACAAGCTTCAAGAGGTCATTGAATCATATGAAGATGAATCCCAAGCTTTGGTGAAGTGGGTTCCCAAGGCTACTACAAGCTCAACTTCTAGAAGTGCTACTTCAACACTAAGGATCCCCATCAACTTGATGTGGGTCCCCAAGAATAAGAACTAGATAAGTTCTTGAGGGGTGACTCCGCCAATGAAATCCACTCATATTCATTATTGGCAAGAACTAGTTGCAATCAACATCAACATCATGCAATAGTTCAAGGAGTCACACATTCCCTCAAAGGTAAGCAAGGGACAAGGTAATCAACAAATCAATGGACATCATCATATATGCTTTGCACTCCATGTCCATAGATATCCTTGTATTTGTCTCTTGTGTGTTGTGACTAACCCATGTAGGTGAGAAGAGTAATGAAACAATAAGGATGCTCCCAACTCTTGGTGTTCTTCATCAACTTTGAGCATCCACCACTACTTCACCTAAATGAAGTCTTCATCGACAAAACCCAATGTTAGTTTATCCCTCCTATGGGGGGATGTCACCTCAAGGGGGAGCTTTACTCTAAGACTTGAGTCAAAGCATCTCATAGTATGTGACGACATTAAATGCTTTATGTAAAACTGGTAACCCCACTTGTGCTTAAATGATGAGTATGACCTGTGATCAAGTATTCTTTCTTGGCTCCTAAGTCAATATACTCATATATAGATGACTCCGTGATCGCCAAAGTGTTTGTTAGTTGCTAGTGTGTTTGTGCATGTTTGCCATGTTTTCATTTGACATCTTATTGTGTGAGCATGTTGGTCTACATTTATTTACTCATTCGAGGATATCCAATTGTTGTTATTTGGCTTTCGATTTTTCATTTTCCAATTGGATATACAAGAATGCCTAGGACCACTCCTCTAGCTATCTATGCTTTCTCACCTCATACTCTATTCATGCAGCATCACAAAATTTGAACAAGTACTATTCGATCTCTTTGTGTGAGGAGCACTCGGAGTTCCGTATCGACAAAGGACTGACCATTAAAACCTCCCAAGTGCATCTTGGTGGAACCAACTCTAAAACTCGGTCTCACCGAATGCGTAGGGTTGATCTGGTTTTCCTCGGTACTGCCGATTCCATATTCTCGGTTACACCAAGTTTCCCTGTTAGCTGACAGTTGAGAAACTCGGTGACACCAAAAATTTAGAATCGATGTCACCGACAGTAAGGGGTATATAAGCTATGGACCCTGACGCTTTGAAATTCAATCTCAAACTGTCGCCCCAGAACCCTATGCCACCGAAAAGGACCCCTTGGTCGTCGCCTTTGTCTCCCCGCGCTCCTCCTCCGTTGGTATTTTCGCCGTCATCGGGCATCTTCGCCGCCGTCCTTGCCGTAGCAGAACTGTCACCAAGCTAGGGTACGAATCCGATTCTTCTTGCGCTCCCCATCCGATTCTTGCGCAATGAAGTTAGATTTATATACAAGCCACCGATTGCATATCTATCTATCCACAAGAAAACTCAATAGAATACAGAATGATGGATTTTTTAGGTTTTGCCGTCCGCCTCATGTATCCTGGTAGAACCGATGTAAAATAGTCGATATCACCAATTTGGTTTTTTGGCACACTTAGAAGACCTTGGTGGAACCGAGTGCCTATTTTTTGTGTAACCGAGAATGGTGCCAAGTTCCTGAAAAGCAGGTTGTTAGTCTTGGTGTGACAGAAAAATTTGTCTCGGTTGTATTGACATACATTTGGCAGAATGCAAAATTTGAGAAATCTTTTGTTGAAACTTTCGAAAACTCTGCATTTTTTGATGACTTATCCTATTCCACTCTTCTCAACTCTATTTACAGGGTTAGATATGTCAGGTTCAGAGGATAGTTAGAACTTGCAGGAGCAGAATGTTGACATAAGTCCAGGCACTAGCCCTGAGTCCAGCTCTTTCTCAGATCCAAGCACCCCTAGCTCTCATGGGCTGCCTAAAGTTGCTACAAGGACCAGGAAGAGACTGAATTCTGATGAGAAGGATTCATATTTTGTGCCAGAGGAGGTACTTGCAAAGAAGCAAGAGGAAGGCAGCCAATGAGGCCACCTCATCCAGGAGGGTGGTCAAGAAAACTTATGCACCTCTAGAGACTGTGAGAGCACCTAAGAGTGCTAGGACTACAATGACTATTGAGCCCCCAAGGAAGTCTTTGCCTAAGAAGGCAGGAGAGAAGATGGCCAGAAATCGGATCATTCGTGTGACTGGCAGGCCTACTGTCGGTGTCAAAACCGGCAGGTCTCGGGTAGGGGGTCCCAAGCTATGAGACTAGAATCAATGGTAACATGAGACAAGGGAGACGATGTTTACCCAGGTTTGGGCCCTCCTATGGAGGTAATACCCTACGTCCTGCTTGATTGTATTGATGATGTGTAGGTTACAGAGTCGATCTACCTCGAGATCAAATAGCTAAACCCCTAGATGAGTTGTTCTCTGTCTACAACCTAAAACCCTCCGGCTTATATAGACGCCGAGGGTACCTAGGGTATACACATGGTCGATTACACGCCAAAGGGATAAACATGCCTATTCACTATATCAAACATGGAGGACAAGCCACAATTCCTGAAGCTTCCTTCCTGGAGACAGGGCCTTCGGTCGATCCAATGTTCGGAAAACAACCCATACAGTCCGGCCCATAAGGAATAGGTCGGCCTCCCGAGGACCCCTTAATCCAGGACTCCCTTAGTAGCCCCCGAACTTGCCTCCAACGCCAAGGGTCTTAGTTTCAGCTATTTCATATAGTCAGAGTCTTCGGCTTGCGAGGCATGTTCTTCCTGACGAGTTTAATTCACCCTCCGATGACATATAGTTTTCCGATTAGAGGCTCGTCCGAACACCATGCACAGGTTGGCCTTGAAGGCCAGGCGTCAAGGAGTAAAACAATGTCTCCCAATGACCTTTCTGACAAAAGGTCACGACCCACCACGACCGCTAAACCAGCTGCAAAAACTCGATTCACGGTTCGAGGCTATTATCAGCATGATCCATCAATGCACAGATCGTGCCCTGTTTTATACATGACATTTTTAACCATGCGCATGCAACGGCACACACATCTCGGGAAGCAGAGGGATTCATGGTGCAGGAAAGGGAGGCCAAACAACGATAAGCCTCATAAAAGGGAAATAAAATCCTAAGGCTTAACAATGCTCCCCATTCGCACCCTCTTCTTCCCCATCCTTTCGAGCTTCCGCAATGCAGAGCTAGGTCTTCCACTACACCTCCTTCGAGCTAATCCATGGTAGGTTCTGGCTCCAATGGCAAGTGGGAGGCTTCCATGATCACCGACCAAGACATCCAGGACCTTAAGGCCGCCGGCTACCTCCCCGCCAACATGTTCCACAGCACGTCGGAGAAGGACCAGGTGATCCCCACTCCCAAGCCAGGCGAAAGGGTGGTCTTTATTCCCCACTTCGTCCGGGGACTGAGTTTCCCGCTCCACGCCTTCGTCAAGGGATCATGTTCTTCTACGGCCTTGACTTCCACGACCTCCCGCCGAGCTCCTTCATGCACATATCGATCTTCATCATCGTCTGCGAGGCCTTCTTGCGAGTCGAGCCACACTTTGGACTTTGGCTCAAGATTTTTAATATCAAGACGAAGTGTGTCGCAAGCGAACACATGGACTACGGCAGGGCTATCACCAGCAAACACTCCCACGTTGGATGGCCATCCGGCACCTTCATCGACACTGTCAAACTATGGCAGAAAGAGTGGTTTTACATCACCAAGCCAAGGGAGGAAGGCCGAGCCGCACCGGTTGAATTCAGATCCGGCCCCCCCACCAGATTGACCTCGTAGCTCCGAAAGGGCCTCGACCGGGGGTCGGACAAGGATGTGGACAACCTGCAGAAGTGTATTGCCTCCATGGTCAGAAACGATATCACGTTGACCAACATGGTCCAGGTTATGTTTCGGCGGCGCATCCTCCCCTGCCAATGCCGGGATACTCCCCCGTGGGCTCGTCGACTCGATGATGAGACCACGATTCGTCACCTCTTCCGCACTACTCAGGAGAAGCTGTGGAAGGCGCTTTTCAAGGCGCAAAAGGATTGGCCAGCCGAGGAGGAGGATCGGGGTCTACACGCCGATAAGCCTCCTACCGAGGTATAACATAATTTTGTTTGTTTGGCTCTATCTTTCCTCAAGAGGATCTAAAACCCCTTCAGATCAATTTTGTAGAAATGGTTGAGCAAAGCCACGAGCATCGACTGCCCGACGCCTCAGCTCGAAGACGTCAATTCGAGGCTGCTGGCGGAGATGCTCGTCGAGGCGCCTTACGAGGCGCCCACAAAGAAGGAGAAGAATAAGAAACCAGGTTGGGAAGGCCTTCGCATCAGGGACCAGCCAACGTCTGTGTTCGAGGAAACCCATGCCTCCTCGAATCAAGAGGAGCATGAGGATGAGAACGTGGGGGAGGGCGATTCCCCCTCACAAGAAAGAGGGCGGCATCATCGGATGCCATGGAGGACATGCCTCCTCCTGCCCAGAAGAAAGCGCGTTGGACGTAGGTAATCCTTTCCGGTGACAGTTCGGACTCGGATACCGAGTCCAATGACTTTGAGAGGGTTCCACGAAGGAACCTAAGGGTCAAGCCCCCAGCTCGGAGGTAAGGGTCCAAATACTTCCTCGGCTATCATCGATAGGTTTTGAGGGTTACTAACATGCGAGCATTTACTGACTATGCAGCTCGCCGCGCGTCCTCCCCACCGACCAGATCTCGGATGGGGAGACCCCCCCGCCGATCTAGCGAAGAGTGGGAATGTGTCGCATCCCACTCCTCTGAGTGCCAAAAGGACACCATGGAGGTGTCGTCCCAGCATGCTCCTATGGAGCCGGGCGCCAGCGGTCAGGGATACAATATCATGGTCAAGGCTAATGCCTTGGCCACCAAAGACTGGGGGGCGGGACTCCACCCAGATACTGAGGAGACCAGACGAGTATAAGTTCAGTCTCCTCCGAGGACCTCTCCGGAGGACAACACACCTCTAGAGGCACCGGAGGACAACACACCTCCGATCACCGTCGGCACCACTGACCAGTGGTGGCCGATCATGAGGGAGGATCTATCAAGCACCTTCATCTCCAAGGAGCACCGCACCCTTATGGGTGCGGTATTGCAGAGCATTCAGTCCATCGACAACGGACTGAAGGAGGCCTTCAAGGGTCTCTTGATGGGATTTCAGGTGAGCCACGCGCCACTGTATTTGTAAGATATTAATTTCTTTGTGTTATCATTATATACATGGCAGCCCCCGAGCCCTAGGTGAGTTTGAAAAAACTCACCTAGGGGTCAATCATGGATCATTTTCCGAATATATACCAAATTATATGTTCGGAATGTCCTAACCAACCCTTAAGAAGACCGAAGATAGGATCATATTGACGCTAGTTCGGTAATTTTGAACCCTTGTGACCTGATAAGGATTTGCTTTTTACAGGCTTCGTCATCGGCGGCGGCTATGAATGCTGCCGAGCTAGACGAGCTGAATCGGAAGCTCAAAAGCTCTAAAGACGAGCTTAATGCTCTTAACAAGAGATTCAACGAGGCGTAAGGTAAGCCTTACTCAGTGTCCAAAAATTTTTGGTCATCCTACTGTCAATGCAGTGTTCTTATTCTTGATGCTTACACAGCCTCAGCGAAGGAAATGGAGAAGCTCAAGGCCGAGCTACAAGATGTGAAGCAGGAGGCTTCGATCAAAAGGGCGGCGACCGAACAAGCGACTTCCATGCTGTCAGCCTTAAGAGCCACCAGCGACAAGCACGAGGCTCACGAGGCTCGGGTGGAGGATATCCAACAGGAGCTCAAGGACGTCGGCCACAAGTGCGAGGTCCTTGAGCAGAAAGGCAAGGAGCAGGCCATCGAACTATCCACCCTGAAAACCAAACTCCAAAAGGAGCGGGTCGATAGGAGGTTCTTCGAAGAGCAAGTTCGCCAGGCGAAGGTTATAACGGATCGTAAGCCGTACTTATTGTAGTGTGTCTTTGGGGATAGCAAGTTCGAGTTGCTTACCCAGGTGTGGCATTCCTCAGGCACCTGCTCCGACCTCTAGAAGAGCGTAGTGAACGCGAATCAGCTCTATGCTTCGCGGGAAAAAGGAGATGAAGCTCATCCATTCTGGGCGTAGTTTGAAGCCCCCGAACGCTCTCCTCTCCCTACTGAGCAGCTGAAGCATCTGATGGAGCTGCATCGAATGGTGAAGCCAGCCATGAAGGATCTCTGTATCCGGTTATGGCCCAACGAGCCATTATCGGGCATCTACTTCGGACTGGTCCAGAAGCTGGTCAACGCCTCGCCCCGGATCGATGCACTAAAGTGCTCCTCCTGCATCGAAGGATCTCGGATGGCCTTTGCAAAGGCCAAGGTGCACGGCTGGGCTCGATCCGATGAAGATAACCACCGCTCCTCCGCCTCCTAGAAAGGAACATCGGCGCCCAGAGCTATACTTCTCTGGAGTAATGGAGGGTGCTCGGGCGATAGAGTCCCAGTATTCTAAAGAGGAACATGTATGAGTAGATTGTAATATGTCCAAAGACATATTAACATTTTAAGGTTATAATTTATCATGCTTTCAATGTTTTGCGTTCCTTATAACTCTTGTGTGGCCATTGAAAGTGCAAGCTGCGAGTCGTCGGCTTCATCCCCCATGTAGATACTACATGGGATGTCTCTACCAATGCACCATGTCCCTTAGCCGAGCTATCGAAACCCGAAGGGGGTGGAGTGTGGCAGACCAGGCAATCAGACCATAATGCTTTATTGCTTTCACATAGTCGTAGGGGCGCGAAAAGGACCGCGGGGGCTGATGACTAGGCCCCGGTGTTTTGTAATGTTCGGATGAACCGCGGCTAAAGTCTAATATCACATGGTTTGTATGAAGAACAAACACCTCTCATGACACGGAATATCCTCTAACGAGGATTTGAGTATAACACTTTAAGCTCGAATTAACTGACCGGTTCTCGCATACTATGATAGTCAGTTTTCGGCTTTCTCCCTTGAGGTGCTTGACCAGACTACCCGGAAACACAATCGCAGGGGGTTCTCCCTTTGCCCTTTTAGCCGAACAAGCAAAACGTAAAGGGGCAAGCACACGAGCCGGGCAACCCAACTATTGACCCAAGACATAGTTCGGAACCAATGTATATAAAGCGAATTCCAAGGCATCGAACGCATAATCAATTGCACGTAAGGTGATTTTTTAAACTCGAGCCCTCGGTCTATTAGCCAGTTGCATCGTCGTATACCGAACAGTTTCATGAGAAGAGGGAGAAAATATGTGCAAAAAGGACAACAAGGCAAACACGTATAGTGATGTTGCATGTTTCTGAACAACTCTTATTGCTCGGATTGCCGAAGCAACTGTTTACAAGTATTTGAAAAAAGAATTTTTACAGGAGTGGTTGTACCAGGGGTCTTTGATTGGTGACCTTACGTCCTTGATGTGCCCTACTACTTGTCTATTATTGCGCCTCTTGGGGGTGGTGCACCTCGATAGGTGGTACTGTTCAGCGAATGGATCTTGCAAACAAGGTCTTGAGAAGTCACCGAAGTATGGATAAGCTTTACGCCTTTAGCAGGCCATTGATGGTACCTGCAATGTGTCTAAAGACATTTTGATGGTAGTAGTTTGGTTCAGTCGAACACTTACCCTTTTTCCCCGCCGTCGCCCATGGAATTTTAAGTGCAAAGTTGTGCTTTCTTGGCACATACTTCGCTAGTCCTAGGGCTATGTGATGGCGGGCGAGTCCCTATTTAAGGGGAGAGGAGGGTTCTGAGAGCTTGGGTTAAGACCGTGCTCACTTCCCAACCTTGCGTGCCTTTACGGCAGATGTCAGTGTTTGCTGATCATCATTGTAATTGAATTCGGCCGCCAGGGCCAACGCATGTTCCTCAGTTCGGAGAGCGTGCTCTGTATTGCCATTGACAGTAATGACCCCGTTAGGGCCGGACATCTTGAGCTTGAGGTATGCGTAGTGCGGGACGATGTTAAAGCGAGCAAACACTATTCGGCCGAGAAGGGCGTGATAGCCACTGCGGAAGGGTACAGTGTCGAAGATCAAGTCTTCGCTTCAAAAGTTGTCGGGCGAGCCAAACATTACTTCCAGGCTTACGGAGCTCGTGCATCGGGCCTCGACGTGTGGAATCACTCCTTTAAAGGTAGTGTTGTTGGGTTTGATCCTTGATGTATCTATACCCATCTTTTTCACCGTGTCTGAGTAAACCAGGTTAAGGCTACTTCCTCTGTCCATTAGGACTTTTGTGAGGTGATACCCGTCTATAATGGGGTCGAGAACGAGGGCGACCAAACCCCCATGACGAATACTGGTCGGGTGATCACGTCGATCAAAAGTGATCGGGTATGCCGACCATGGGTTTATACTTCGGGGCTTCAGGCTCTACATCGTAGACCTCTCAAAGGACATGCTTCCTCTCCTTCTTGGGTATATGGGTGGCATATATCATATTTACTGTGTTTTCACCTCTGTAGGGAATTTCTTCTATCTGCCACCCATCTAACCCCGAGGCTCATCCTCATCCTCGTTGCGAGGGCTCTTGCTTTGACCCTCGGGCATGAGTTTGCCAGCATGTTTGAACACCCAACAATTACGGTGCGTGTGGTTGGCGGGTTTCCATTGAGTGCCATGGATTTGGCAATGCCTTTCCATGATATTCTCCAGTGGGGTGGGTCCATCGCGATTGCCTTTAGGAGGCTTCTTCCGCTACCCGGGTTGAGAATTGCGGAAGCCAGCGTGTACTCTCGTGTTATCGACATCACTATTGTTATGCCGACACTTGTTCTTGTTGCGCTTGGGTTTCCCGTTGCCGTCCTGAACTTCGGAGGTGCCGGAATCGTTGGAGTTGTGGCTACGTCTTGCCAGCCAGTTATGTTTGCCCGCACAAAAGCGGGTCATGAGTGATGTAAGGGCGAACATAGTTCGAGGTTTATCCTGGCCGAGCTGTTGGGCCAACCATTCATCCCGAATATTGTGCTAGAAGGATGCTATTGCCTCGGCGTCCGGGCAGTCAACAATTTGGTTTTTTTGGTCAAAAAACCGATTCCAGAATTGCCACGTAGACTCTCTGGGCTTCTGAATGACATTGCTTAGATCGGAGGAAGCCGGCGGCCGAACATAGGTGCCCTGGAAGTTAGATCGGAATGCATCCTCTAGGTCTTCCCAGCATCCAAAGGAGTTTTCGGGGAGGCTGTTTAACCAGTGCCGAGTTGGCTCCTTGAGTATTAGGGGGACATATTTGATGCCGTGGAGATCGTCTCCTCGCGCCATGTAGATGTGGAGGAGGAAGTCCTCAATCCATATGGTTGGGTCAATTGTCCCATCATACTGCTTTATGTTCACGGGTTTAAAACCCTCTAGGAACTAATGCTGCATCACCTAATCCGTGAAACACAGTGGGTGGGCGGCACCTCTTACCCGAGCTATGTCGCGCCGATATTCGGCGTCTGTTCTAGCTCGGTTGCATTCCCGACCTCTATTGTTGCGGTCGAGCCAGGGTCTGTACCCATCCCGTCTATCGGGTGAGTACCCTCTGGATCCATAGATGGATCTCGTACGACCTGCTCTGTAGTCCAGGTCGTGGCGTAGGTCGAACCTATCATCGGGCTCTAGTGGCTCCTTTCCCCGTCTTCGGGGCATCGCCGACCTATAACCGGTGTCGTCAGCCATGTTGTCTCGTCCTCAAGGAGGTCGGTCTGGCTTATCATATGGGGTATGGGGTATTCTAGCAACCTGTGAAGTCTGATGACCACATGTTTTAAATAAAGCTTGATGGTGCAGATATTTTCCTAAATCATTGATGAGACCTATTTGGAATCAATAGTAGTTATCATTTCAACCCATAATATTTATGAACTTGTTGAGTACCTCATGTACTCATCTCTTGTATTCTCACCCCTTAATACTTTTAGTATTTGGAGGAAATGTCGGGTGATCCCAATGTTGCCGGAGAGTACTTCTACGAAGAACCAGACCTTTCTAGAGGAATCGACTACGTCATCACCTATGGAATCGACAATGGAGGAGAAGACCCAGTGCAGCACGAGTACTGTAGTCTTAGTAGTAGCAGTCAGACTGATCATGTGGGACCTGATCAGAACCATTGTTCTAAATAGCGCACTAAAAATAGTGACCCTCCTTCAAATAATCTATAATATGTCTAGGGCGATGCTACACTTGTGCAATGATGTCCTATACAAACAGTTTTTAACCCCTTTCCGCGATGTAGTTTTAAACCGTGGACTAGCATGTGTGGGTGATAGGGGGTCCATCCCACACGTCATGGAAAAATCGTCGGTGATAGTGACCAATAAACACAAACTCTTGGCAAAACTAGCCGTATGGGATGTGCGCATCTATCACAAATGAGAGTCATTGGTCAATCGTTTGAGATATGTCATACTTCCCATACGACCCATCTTTGATGCTCGCGTGAGATCACATTAACATCGCACGGACTATTCTATGGCGCACCATTTACGATGTGTGCCGCATCGCAAACAATTCACGATTGTAAAGCGTGTATGATAAGGGGACTATCACACACATTTAGTTCTACCATGATTGTCTGTCATATGATATAAGAGTGCATAAGTTTCTCCTTATAAAACCGTATGCAAAGGTTAAACCTATCCCACACAATGCGTTATTAATAAACGTTTGTGATTTATTAAATGTCCCAAACATGTTTTCCATACTACCCGTGTCGGATGAAGTCCTATCGCATGCGTTCTTCTTTGACCAATGTTTATGATGAGCACGCCATCATAAACAGTTCACGATACCAAATCTTGTGTGATAAGGAGACTATCGCAAACACTTGATGATAAGTAACTATGTGCGTTGGTGTTGTTAATCTCACACATTATTTCTCAGCTGACCGTGTGCGCAATAGAGATTCATCGCACACGTTGTGAGTGGAGAAACATGTGTGATCTTGAAGTTGATCACGGACATTTTGCTTTCTCAAACTGTGTGCATTATAATGGCCTCCAGAGCATAATTTACCCCTAATTTAATACATGCTTTCAAAAGTCACATAATTTAAATTCGAAAGTAGGAAATAATTTATTTCATATCAAATCATGTTTAAATATAGGTTGAAGAAGGAATGCATAATTTGATTCACATGTACATATACTCAAGATCTACATAAGCATCAATTTGCAAAAAAGGAAAACTACAGAAGGGACAAATAAAGAATGATGTAACCACTATGGTATCAAAGACGGTAAAGGGAGAGCCGAAAGACATTCTGGTTGCTAGAGAAGCTGAAGCAAAATGGACATAATTTGCCCTCCTCCATGCCTAGGCACGAACGACTCTAGGCCATCCCCTAGTGATGGTCGCGCCCATCCTTCATTGTCTTCATTATGACTTCTCCATACTCATTGTTGTCTCAATGATATACTTTAACCTTCATTGCATGTCCACCAACCATGTACTTTGTGAGGTAATCTTGAGTAAACTTCTTTGGAAACCACTTCAAAAGAAAAGATTCAGACATTGCTGTGAGTACAAATAGAAGGCTATAGAGTTCGTAGTTACGATCCTACAACTCATTGTCGTGTTAGATAGAGCGTAAAATATAGTCCAATTGGCATCGTTTGTCTCTTTTCCCCAACAATCCTTATTAGTTTCCTCACTTGATGTTAGTTCATGAATATTTCATTGCCTCACACGCAAAAAGGGTCCAGACGTGGATCTTTATTAAGGACATGTGTACCTACAAGCAGCAAGTCAATATAGAAGCTAAAATGCAGTTATAGAATGTTTTAATATATTACTCCATCAGTTCCACAATGTGTTGTGTATAAACGTTTTGACAAATCAACATTTACTAACTTTGACCAAGTTTGCAGAGAAAAACATATACATCTAGAATCCAATTCCATTTCATTAGATACATCTCAAAATTTACTTTCATATTGTATACATTTTGGTGTTTTATATATAAATAATATTCTCTATAAATTTGTTAATAGTTTGCAAAGTTTGACTATTCAAAAAATCTATATGCACTACATTATGGAAGAGATGGGGTATAAGCAGATTGATGGAAACAACCTTGATGGAAAACGTTGACCACTCCCATTGTTGTCATGTTAATGTGGCATGAATGTTTAAAGCGGGAGTTAAGGGCACTGATTAACAACACCAGGCATAATATGTGGTATTGATGAAATTGAACTGCACAGTTCATACTTGCACATAATTAACATCACATTGTGAATAACCGAAAGAAACAAGACATATATGCTCAGTGTAACAACCAAATATAGCCATTGAAAACTAGAAAAATACTCAATGCGACCAACCTAACAACCAGATACAAAAAAGCAAGGCATATGCTTGAAAACTAGACAAATGCTCAATTAAACATTGCATGGTTATCGCATGGCAAAATCGACTACAATAATGGGTACGTGAGGGCTAGCTAGAAAAAGTATGAGTTGCTCACGGGATGTTGCCTCACTTTCCATGGATGGGCTCCTTACACTTGGAATTTGTGGTGCCCAGGGTGTGCTCCCTGATGTCGCAGATGGGATGTTTCCCCTTGTAACAGTCGTAGTGTGTGCCCTTCTCTTGGTGAAAGTGCTAGTTATCGACTAGAGGGAGGGGGTGAATAGGCGATTTTTGTGAAAATCTTCGAAACAATGATTGTATTCGAATGATGCGGAAGAGGAACATGATCAGGTAGGGATAGTAATCAAGGATCTAAGCAAGGCATGCATTACAGTGAAGACATACTCGCAAGTTAAGCATTATCATCATGCATACTGAGATGAGTCAGAGACAAACTTAGACAGTATGAAGATAAACAGTAGACATGAATGTCTTCAGGATGAGTCTTCAAACTGGAAATGTAAGAGAGTGAAGGATAGAACCAGTTTCTTGACGAAGACACATGATTTGTTGGACCAGTTCCAGTTGCTGTGGCAACTGTACGTCTAGTTAGGGAGGCTGAGATTGAACTCACAAGACCTCGTCTTCACTATTCCCTTGAGTCGAAGTCACTTAGATAGTGCCCAATCACTCATGTAATTCTTCAGGGGAGAGTTCCAAAACCCGTACAAACTTGGTCAACCGACAGTCCATAATGACTCTTGGACGCTCTAGACCTAGACGCCTAACCGTCTAGAAGATCACAGTCTTCAAGTGTAACAAGTCTTCAGTTCTCTCAGAACAGAATGTCTTCGGTGATGCTCAACACACTAGCTCTAGGTGTTTAGGTGTATCCTCTCAGGATGTTTCTCTCTCAATGTATTCGAGGTGGGTTTCTCCAAAACGACAACAACCGTATCTCTCTCTGAGCAACCACCTTCTCATGGTGGAGGAGGTGGGTATTTATAGCCAGTGGGCAACCCAACCTGATATGACCAATATGACCCTGGGTCAATGGCGAACCAACACGTGTCACAACGGTCGGATTTCGAACGCACGCGACAAATTTACTCTAACTTCGATCACGTCGACCCCACTTAACAGTATGGTGTTCCTATGACTCGGGAAAGAAGAAACACAACTACCAAAAAACTTTGTCTTCGCGTTTCATTGTCTTCAAAGGAATGTCTTTGCATCCCACCAATGTCTTCAGCCATCATCAATGTCTTCAGGCATTTTTGGGGGTCGTCTTCGATGGCTAAACCTAAACTCCAGGGACTTCTATCTATGTTAACATGTCTCCAAAACCAACAAAGGGTGGCACTAGAGGCACTTACAATCTCCCCTTTTTTGTGATTGATGAAAAACTAGTTGAAGTTTTCAACGGGGATAAATATATGTGAAGATAAGGTTTTTGAAGATTATGATTGCAAGATATAGATAGCCCCCCCTGAAGATGTGCATATGAAGATTTTGCTTGGAATGCAAGAGCACATGGTAGGTTGTAGTTTGTGGAGGTCCCCCCTATATCTTGTAATCCAACCACTATGCATTAAATGATATGTCGAAGATAATGAAATGCATAATGAAAAATGTGCGTCTGCAGAATGAATTCAGGCTCATAAAATAACTTGAAGAAGCGCCAAAGAGTATGGTAAACATAAAGTGCAGACGCCCATCAGGACTTATGTTTTACAACCCAAAACAACAAATGTTCATAAACGAGAGTTGTAAACTTAGCAAAAGCAACACCCAACCCTTATTAGTAGACCCATTTGAACACTACCATCCAATGCTTCCCCCCTTTGTCATCGCATGACCAAAAAGGGACGAATACATTAAACACTACAGGTCCCGAGTACGAGTCGATGAATAAGGTGCACTAGAGCCATGGGTGCTGGAGTGGCCAAGCTTGGTGCAGTGTTGCGACGCCGAGTTGATGGAGGCAGAGAGGTTGCATCATCAGCTTCATTCGCAAGCCTGACGTTCACAGAGGGGGATGAAGAAGAGAAATCATTATCTTTGAGCGATGGAGTCTTGCGCCATTTCTCCGCATTGGGAGGTGGTGCACCAAAACTGTAGCATGGATGGTAGCCATCCTCTCGAAGCTCTTCCTCAAGGGCCATCATTGTCAAAGTCCTCCATGAGTGGCGACTGGTTTCATAGGCTAGAAATGCATTCTTTGTGGTGAGGTTTCGAACATGGTTGATATCTTACATCACAGAATGCATTTAGTGGCGAGTCCATTCATGATGCCTATCTTGCTTCTGTATGAGAGACATGAGAAGTTTACGATCAGGGAGTGCATGCTCTCTTCTTGGCAGGCGTTGGCGAGGCAGGGTGCTAGCAGTGGCTTTTGTAGTGATGGCACTCGGTCTTGGTTAACGAATTGCACCAATTAGTCTTGCCCTTGAAGGATCAGATGGAAGATGAAGGCCTTCAACATCAACAGTGCCACTTATGCCTTATACAATGGGGCTCTTGCCTTTGGATGGATAAAGATCTGCTTGCACAACTTCAATATCTGGATGATAAGTGCCATGGTTGCGAGTAGATGGAGGAAATCTGGTGTGGGTTCTATACTTGATGAAGCGCATTATCCATGGGGCATAGATCTTTGGCTTGAAGAGATTGATGCCATTAGCTGTGAGGTTGCGAAGGAGCAAATCTTGAAGATTGAACCTGATGCCATAAACAGTGTTGTATAGCAATGTCTTTAGAGCCCCTTCAATATTGCGAGTTGAGTTGTGCCCTTTGATCGGCCAAATTGTGTGCCGAAATATATAATAGATAGTCCTGGGCAGATACTGAAGATCATCAACAAAAAGGAAGTGGGAAAGTCTGCATATTGGGCCAAAGGCTTCATCAAAGTGAGCATCTCAGACATATTTGGCTTTCTCATGTGAAAGAGGTTTCGAGTGGCAGCAACATAGGCTTTAGAGCAAGGATCCAAGTCTTCACCAGAGGCGGCAAGACGTGTAGCTGGGAAGAAATCCAGTGGTGAGGTAGTAGTGTGTTCATCCCTGATCATAAAATCCATCTTCCATGTGTTCAAGTCACGACCAAAACCTGAGATGTGGAGCGTTGCATAGAACTGGAGGATGAGTTCCTCATTCCAGTTTTCATGATCAGCACAGAATGGCAACAATCCAACATCTCGAAGACAATCCAGTGCTTGATCAAAACAAGGAAGACCTCTCATAGCTTCCAAGCTAAGATGTTTGTGGAGAAAGATCCTATTTTGACCATAGAGCACACACATATAGTACTGACGTTGCGGAGCACTCCAAAATCTATCAGACTGTATCCTTGAGCGATTGTATGGATTGCAGTCGAAGTCGAAGAAGGTGTTGTTCAGTCTGAATCTTTTGAGCTCAAAGATGGTGGGTCTAGCAGGTCCTGACTGATGAAGACATGGAAGACAAGGCATGGGATTCATAACATTGGGGCACCAATCAAGGTTGAATTCATACTCATGCCCCATCCTAGGTGGAGCACCGAGCCGAGGCCATCTTGTGGTAACCATTTCTCCATCCCTATTCTAAGCCATGAGTATATTCTCATCATTATCATCGGTCGATGGCGTGGCAGGGACAAGAGGACCATCAAGGGCATTCTCATTGCCCAGAGTAGTGTTTGCTGCAATGTCTTGAGCAGCAGCAACTTCAGGATCAGGCTGATCACAAGGGATGTCTTTAATCATAAGCACTTCATCAACTAGTGCAGTTGTGAATCATGAGCTTCATCTTCAGGGATGCTATGCATTTAAGCCATAGCAGGTCTTGGTCCATGGAGAAGCCTTTTGAGAGGCGACACGCGAGGAGTGGTGTCTGTCTCCATGGCATCAAGTGGCGATTCTGGTGATCGTGGAGCAGGTGGAAAGAACAATGGAGAAGGAGTTCCGTGTTCAGCTTCAGGAATATCAGACCTGATAGGAGTTCCGATGTCCATGGACTCCCTTTCTTGCTTGGGCTATGATACCATGGGTGCATCAACTTGAGCACCTCATTCTGTTCAACATTTGCTTCAGGAGCAATGTCTTCAACTGCATTGGTTTCGGCAGCTGGAATGTCTTCAATGTGCGGAGCCTATGTGGTAGCAAACTCATGTAGAATGAAACGCCTCTCAATGTTTGCAGAGGCAGGTGGAGAAATAGAGATGGGTGACACATGAAGTGGCTCCTCTTGAGCAGGAGGAGTCAGTTGAGGTTGATCTTGATGCCAAGACTTAACTTTCTTAGTCTTCGACGGTGAAGTGGGTGGAGCTTCAGTAGGTGTAGCACGCTTGCGCTTCTTGGCATCCGCTTCAGCTTGCTTGGTCTTCTTACTTGATGTAGAAGTGGAAGAGGGAAATGTCCGTGGGCTAGCAAAGCCAGAGGGAAAGACAATGTCGTGGGGCTTAGACCTTGCTAGAGCTGTCTGATCCAAAGACATTGAAGCTTGCTTGGAGCATTCAATGATTGCGAGATCTAGGGCGGGGCTGACCAAGAGCCTTTCTCTTCAGCATGTCGTTATGGGCTTGAACCATGATTGTGTCCTTCCTCTTGAGACATGCTAGGGTGCCTTTGATAACTTCACACCTCTTTTCAAACTCAGCCTTAAGATCTGTCATCATCACATGATATCCCTGAATTTGAGGGGCGAAGAGTCTGTGCACATTCTTCTTGAAGAGTTCTTTTTCATGGCTGATTTTTGCCTTCATCTGCTTGGCTTTCTAAGCCACAGTCAGTTCCTCATTTACAGAGCTTGAAACGTGATACTTAGTCCAATTGGAAGTTGGAGGGCATCAATGGTGAGGGAGGGATCTGCGAACCAATCATCAATCAAAAGTTCAAAGATGGCAGGGTCGAAGAGAGGTGAGTCTTCGAGACGCTTGGGTTCCTCTTCTTTCTGGTGGATGAGCCGAACTAAGGCTTCATCATCGAACTCATCGCCAACAGTTCAATCATATTGGCAGCATCCATCAAGGACAACGTGTGTCTGGGTCCTCTAGTAGCAACAACTTTCCTTTTCATTCACCTGTGAAGGCGATCTTCTTCCTCAGACTCTTCTGGATCAACAGAGGGTGATCATGAAGCTTGAGGTGTAGAGTCAGCAGGCTTGAGGGCCTTTGAAGCTTTTGGCTTTGAAGCCTTTGACTTCTTTGAAGGCTTCGGATCAGGAGCTGGAGTCAGATTCAGCAGGTTTGGGGCAGCCAAGAATGTTGGATGGATGAGGGTTGCTAGGCATTGGGGGCCTTACCATGCATGGAAATAACCCAATCTTTCTGGCTTCAGCCTTAGTCTTCGGATGAAGATTCTTATAGATGATGTCTGTCCAGGGTGCCTTCTCAGCATTTTTCTCAGCATACTCATCTGTGACAAACTGATACCTGAACCACTTGTCCACCCAATATCTTCGAATCCATTGGATTCAATTCTTGTGTTGTGCATAAGTTTCCTAATCATCAGACTTGTATTGCTCATACAACTCTGGGGGAAGGTCTTTGCCAGTATTCTTGCGTTTCTTCTGACCGCCCTTCTTGGATGATTTATCATTTGCCACTGGCTTCGACAAAGGCTTCATAGGTGTGCGCAAATGACAACATTCATCGAGCGATTCCAGATGTATCTGCAAGTAGTCTGCAAATGAATTCAGACTATGAGATCCAAGCAATTCTCTTGCGGACATGTACCTGCAAAAGAGTTAGAGACGTGAGGGAAGAGGAGAGTTCATATGCATTCTCAGAAGATTTTGAAGATAAAAGCAATGTTTGAAGACATTGACCTTGTTTACCGAAGACATTCACTTTTATAGAGAATATGGTGATTTCAGACTTGTACAAGTCCAATAATTTTTAAAAGTGAGAAATCAACCCAATTTAGACCAAAAAGTGAAAGTATTAGGCAAAGAGAGATCTAGATCCGGATGTTGTTGTGAGGAAGGTGGAAAAACAACGACCGAATATTTGCGGTAAAATTTTCAGATCAAACATGCAGTAAAAGTAGCGATTTATTTACCACGATGAAGAACACGAAGAACAACTTGATGAGACAGGGAGGCTAAGAAGTTTGATCTGCCTCACCCTAACTTGGTGGAGGCAGACGACTACGGTGTTGGTGAGATGGAGATGTTCACGTCCACTGTGAGTACGTCGTCGGAGAAGTCGCGGCAGCTAAGCACTTCGTCTCCGGTGGAGATGAAATCTAGCGATGACGCTAGGGTTTGGAGCACGAAGGTGGCAGATGAAGTGGAGAGTAATAATTTAATGGATCACTTGTATTTATAAGGATGGGGACATCCTAACCATTTGGACAGATATGCCCCGGACTCTTCGGTTTAAGTGGGACACGTGGCAGACATGCAACACATCTGACAGCCCCACTACCAGAATTGAAGCGGTGACGCGGGTGTTGTTGCTAAAAACACGAAGACAATTGAGATTTTAGAATTAAACATTTGGTTGTTTTTTTCTTCGACTGACAAGGAAGCAGTGGAGACAATCAACACATGTTAATATAGAATTTATATGACTGGATTAGAATAGAATTAGATGAGGTAAGAACAAATGGGAATGTCGGGTCCGATCACATTTGCCTAGGAAAAAGTTGAAGCTAAAGCTATAGGACAAATGTTGTATAGGATAGAGCTCCAATCCAAATATAGATATGCAAATAGTTTTCAACAAAAATACACACATGCAATCTTTGAAAATTAAGATTTTTGTTTTGAAGATAAACTCAGTTTCTTGAAGACATGTGAAGTAGTGAAGATAAAAGTAATGTCTTCGAGTTTGGTTGGTGGCATTACCCACCGTATAAGAATGTTTCACCCAGACACGACACACAGTTATCGTGGCACTCTGGAGTCATATTCTCCGTTGATGTATTCACACTCAGATTATAAGTCTTCATGAGTTGAGATATACGGTACTTCGTGTGTTGTGCATCAAAGTCATCAACATGCATAAGCGTTAGGATGTATTCCCATTCGAAGGACATTTGAGGATTCTAAGATATTTAGTTCACACCACAACTTGCAAAACCTCTTCTCATCCAAAGGCTTCGTGAAGATATCCGCCAATTGATCTTCAGTGTCAGCATGGTTGATGTTGATGTCGCCTTTCATCACATGATCCTGAAGAAAATGATGTCGTATCTGAATATGCTTCGTATTCGAATGATGTACTAGGTTGTAGGAGATCTTAATTGCACTCTCATTATTGTAGTAGAGATGTACATGCTTCTGGTTGATGTCATAGTCCTTGAGAGTCTGCTTCATCTAGAGAAGCTAAGTGCAGCACGCGCCAGCAACTATGTATTTAGCTTCGGCAGTGGATAGTGATACAAAGTTCTGCTTCTTCGAAGACCAACACACAAGAGATAGTCCCAGAAAGTGACATGTGCCCGATGTAGACTTGCGATCTACTCTATCACTAGCAAAGTCAGAAACTGAGTAGCCAATGAGCTCAAACTTTGAACCCTTTGGATACCATAATCCTAGCGTTGGGGTGTGAGCCAGATATCTAAGTATTCACTTCACCACAAGGTGATGCGACTCCTTTGGTGCCGCTTGAAATCGGGCGCACATGCAAACACTAAGCATTATATTTGGCCTAGATGCACATAGGTACAATAAAGACCCAATCATGGAGCGATATACCTTCGGATGGAAATCTTTACCATTTTCGTCAGTGCAGAGGTGACCATTGGTAGGCATTGGCATCTTGTAACCTTTGGCTTCATTCATGCCAAATTTCTTGAGGCAGTCCTTGAGGTACTTCTCCTGAGATATGAAGATGCCATTGGGTTGTTGTCGATATTTGAATCCCTAGGAAGAATTCCAGTTCTCCCATCATCGACATTTTGTACTTCTCTTGCATCATAAAGGCAAACTCATCATTGTATTTGTTGTTAGTACCGCCAAAGATAATGTCGTCCACATACATTTGACATACAAACAATTCACCATCATAGGATTTAGTAAAGAGAGTGGGATCGAGTGAACCAGGTTTGAAGCCTTTCTTCTTGAGGAACTCCTTGAGTGTGTTATACCAAGCTCTTGGCGCTTGCTCGAGGCCATAGAGTGCCTTGTTGAGCTTGAAGACTTTGTGAGGATGCTTTGGATCTTCAAACCCTGGTGGTTGAGAAACATATACTTCTTCCTCCATCTTACCATTGAGGAATGCACTTGTGGCATCCATTTGATATGAGCATATGCCATGATGGTTAGCATAAGCAAGCAACATGTGAATGGCTTCGAGTCCAGCAACAGGTGCAAAGGTTTCATTGAAGTCAATACCCTCGACCCATGTGTAAACTTGGGCCACAAGTCGAGCCTTGTTTCTAACGACTTGATCGGACTCATCTTGCTTGTTGCAAAAGATCCACTTGGTACCGATGATGTTGTGCTTCCTTGGATCAGGCGCTTCACGAGCTCCCACACGTTGTTTAGCTCAAACTGGTGAAGCTCTTCTTGCATGGCGTGAATCCATTCTGATTCCTTGAAAGCTTCATCAACTTTGGTGGGCTCTGTGATATATACAAAAGAAAAATGCCCACAAAAGTTAGTAAATTGAGTATCCCTTGAGAGAGTGAGTGGACCTAGTGCGTTTATGCTGTCTAGCATTCTCTCAATTTGAACTTCATTAGCCACGCGCGGATGAGCAGGGTGTCGGTGTCAAAACCGGCGGATCTCGGGTAGGCGGTCCCGAACTATGAGACTAGGATCAACGGTAACAGGAGACAAAGGGGACACTAGTTTACCCAGATTCGGGCCCTCCTATGGAGGTAATACCCTACGTCATGCTTGATCGTATTGATGGTGTAAGGGGTTACAAAGTTGATCTACCTCGAGATCGTATATCTAACCCTAGATGAGTTGTTCTGTCTCTATACCCTAAAACCTTTTGGCTTATATAGACGCCGAGGATGCCTAGGGTTTACACATGGTCGGTTAGATGCCTAAGAGATAAACTTGCCTAACTATTACATCAGCTGTGGAGCACAAGCCATGTTTCCCAAAGCTTCCATCTTGGAGATTGGGCCTTCAAGTCCTTTGGTGTTCGGTAAGTAGCCCTCATACTCCGGCCCACAACAATAGGTCGGCTATCCGAGGACCCCCCTAATCAAGGATTCCCTTAGCAGACCTCGAACTTGCCTCCAACACCAAGGGTCTTCAGCTTCGACTACTTCGCGAACATAGTCTTCGGCTTGCGAGGTGAGTTCCTTCCTACCGAACCATAGTTCGACCTCCGATGACAAGTAGTTTCCCGCATAATGGCACGTCCGAATACTGTAAATCAATTGGCTTTGATGCCCAAACGTCAGGGGTTAAACAATGGCCCTCTGATGACCTTTCTGACGAAAGGTTACAGCCCACCACGACCGCCAGACCAGTTGCATAGACTCAATTCGCGATTCGAGGCCGTTTTAACCATCACGATCTATCAATATACTGATCGTGTCCCGTTTTATACAGGATATACTTAACCACGCGCATGCAATGGCTCGTGCGTCTTGGGAAGTGGAGGGATTCATGGCGCGGTGAGGGGAATCCACATCGGCATGCCTCATAAAAAGAGAAGGAAAACCCCACAGGCTTTTTTACACTCTCCATTCAACTTCTCCACCACCCATTCCCTTGCGCCTCTAGATCACAAATCTAGGTCTCTCTACCCCCACCTTTGAGTTCGGCAATGGCGGGCTCCAATGGCCAGTGGGAAGCTTCCACGGCCACCAACAAGGGCATACTTGACCTCAAGAAGGCTGGTTACCTCCCCGCCAACATCCCTCACCGTGCTGCAGAGGAGGGCCAAGTGATCCCCACCCCTAGGTCCGGCGAGAGGGTGTTGTTGATCCCCCACTGCATCAGGGGGTTGAGCTTCCCACTTCACCCCTTTTTCAGGGGGTTAATGTTCTTCTACGGCCTCGACTTCCATGACCTCCATCATGCACATATTGGCGTTTATCCTCGTCTGCGTGGCCTTCCTGCACGTCGAGACGCACTTCGGGATCTGCCTGCAGGACTTCAATATCAAGTCCAAGTGCGTTGGCGGCAAGCACATGGACTGTGGCGGGGCAGTCATCAGCAAGATCGCCCACGTCGGGTGGCCGTCGGGCACCTTCATCGACACCATCAAAGGATGGCGAAAGGAGTGGTTCTATGTCACCAAACCATGAGAAGAGGGCAACTCCCTGCTACCGCATTCAGATCCGGTCCCCCCACCTAACTGGCTTCGTGGCCCAAAAAGGGCCTGGTCTGGGGATCGGGCAAAGAGGTGGCCGATCTGCAGAAGCGCCTCTGCTCCCTGGTCGAGGGGGCATCAAGCTAGCCGATGTGGTGTAGGTGATGCTGTGACGACGCATCCTCCCCTGCCAGCGTCGGTACACTCCCCCGTGGGCCTGAGAACTCGAAGACGAGCCCACAGTACAGAATCTCTTCTGCACTACACGGGAGAAGTTGTGGAAGGCGCTCTTCAAATCGATCAAGAGCTGGCCATCTGAGGAGGAGGACAAGGGTCTGCACGCCACCAAGCCTGACTCCGAGGTATGATTTTCCCTAGCTTGGTTGTCTCTATTACACAAACAATCGCTTCATCCTCTTATCTGATCTGTTCTAGCAAAGATGGCAGAAGAAAGCCATCAACATCAACAATCCGGCTCCTTAGCCCGAAGACGAGATGACCGAGCTATTAGCCAGGATGCTCGTGGAGAAGCCTTACGAGGCTCCCACGAAGAAAGAGAAGAAGAAGAAACTAGGCCTGGCTGGCCTTCGCATCAAGGACCAGCCTGACGCTGCATCCGAAGATACCCCCAACTCCTCAAATCAGGAGGAGGCCGAAGAGGAGGAGGAAGAAGAGGAGGAGGTGGAGAGTGAGGGGGGAGGCAACTCCCCCCGCGCCAAGAAGAGAGCGGCGTCTTCGGATGCCCTGAGGCAGGTGGTTTCTCCTGCCCCAAAGAGGGTGCAACAGGCGTGGGTGGTTGTGTCCGATGACAGCTCAGACTCGAGCTCCGCGTTCGAAGACCCCGAGGAGGTTCCATGATGGAGCCTAAGGGTCAAGCCCCCTCCATCCAGGTTAGGATCTGAAGACCCTCCTACCTATGACTAGTAGATTCAGAGTTTGCTAACATGCAGGTTATTGGTCCTAGAGCCCCCCACGCATTATCCCTATCAAGGTGGTATCGGATGGGGAGGCACTGCCCACCGAACTGGCGGAGAGCGGGGATGCCTCACACCCCACCACTCAAGGCGCCACGAAGGACGCTGTGGAGGTGTTGTCCCAGCCTACTCCAATGAGGCGGACACAAGGGGCAAGGGAGATTGCACCATGGCCAAGGCTAACGCTTCGGCCACCGAAGACCGGGGGACAACGCCCTGCCCGGACACCGAGGAAGCCGGGCGAGCAAGCAATTAGTCCCTTCCGAGGACATCTCCGGAGCGCATTGTGCTTCCGGAGGCACCAGTCCAATCCCTGGTGGGTGATCGGGAAATCTGATCATCCCTGGCACCGCCTACCAATAGGTGGTCGGCCATGGAGGAGGCTCTATCGAGCGCCTCCATCCCCGAGGATCACCGTACCCTTATGGGTGCGGTACTACAAAGCATCCAGTCCATTGACAACGGATTGAAGGAGGCCTTCAAAGGTCTCCTTGAGGGCTTTCAAGTAAGTCACCCGATATTTTGCTAAGATTTTTATTTATTCGTATTGTATACATGGCAGCCCCCGAGCCGTAGGTGAGGTGAACAAGCTCACCTAGGGGTCACATCTGAATCCGATAACGCACTAGAAGCACATTAAGTGTTCAGCATGCTAGGATAAATCGATATATAATCGTATGTCTATAATTCAGAAAGTGAGCACCGATGTAATGTATTAACTGTGTGTGTAATGTAGGCTTCGTCATCAGCGGCAGCTAAAAATGGTGCCGAGCTGGACGAGCTACATCGGAATCTCAAGCACTCCGAGGATGAGGTGGAAACCCTCAAGAAGAGGTTCGATGACGCACAGGGTAAGTCCAAACCAAATCCAAATACTTTACCCCGAATACTGTCAATGCAGTTTCCTTGTATATAAACTTTTATCATTTTGCAGCTTCGTCGAAAGAGATAGAAAAGCTCAAGGCCGAGCTTCAGCGTGCCAAGGACGAAGCGACCGTTGAGAAGGCGACGGCCAAACAAGCGGCCACCGCACTCTCTGCCCTATGAGCCACCAGCGATAAGCATCAGGCTCGTGTGGCGGAGATACATGATGAGCTCAAGGATGCTAGCAAAAAGTGTGAGGCCTTTGAGCAAAAGAATAAGGCAAGCTCAGCCGAGATGTCCACTATGAAATCCGACCTCTAGAAGGAGCGGATGGACAGACGGTTCTTCGAGGAGCAAGTGCGCCAAGCCAAGGAAATAGCAGATGGTAAGCCGTACTCCCTAAAGTGCGTATGCGGGGATAACAGATTCAAATTGCTGACCCGGGTGTGGCGATCCTTAGGCGCATCCGCTAATCTCCAGAAGAACATGGCGGACGCCAATCAACTGTTCGGCCCACGGGGAGAGGAAGATGAAGCTCAGATGTTCTAGACGTAGTTCGGAGCCCCCGAGCGTCCTCCTCTTCTATTGGAGCAGATGAAACAGCTGATGGAGTTGCACCAGATGGTGGAGCCGTCCATGAAGGACCTCTGCATCCGCTTATGGCCTGGCAATCCACTCCCAAGCAGTTACTTCGGCCTGGTGCAGAGACTGATCGCTGCTACGCCCTGCCTCGACACCGTCAAGTGCTTCTCCTGCATCGAAGTAGTCCGGATGGCCCTTGCCAAGGCCAAAGTGCACTGGCCGGGGCTCAATCCAATGAAAGTCGCCACCTACCCACCGCCACCCGGGAAGGAGCACCGTATCCCCGAGCTATACTTTGATGGAGTAATGGAGAGTGCTCGGGTGATAGCATCATAGTGTTTGGGTGAAAAATTATTTGAATGAGCTTGTAACGTGTCCGAAGACTCGGGATAACTTTTAATGATATTAGTATCTACTCTTATATGGTTTTGCATTCCTTTATAACTCCTATGTGGTTGCTTAATACTAAAAGATGCGAGTCGTCGGCTTCAGCCCCCACGTAGATACTACATGGGGTGTCTATGCCAATGCATTGTGTCCCTTAGCCGTATTATCAGGACCCGAAGGCGGTGTAGTGCGGAAGACTAGGCAATCAGACTATAGTGCTTTATTTCTTTCATTTAACCGAAGGGGCGCGAAAAGGACTACGGGAAGCGTACGGTTAGCCACCGGAGTGTTTGCGATGTTAGGACGAACCGAGGCCAAAGCCAACATCATAATGTTTGCACAAAAGGCAAGTTCCTCGTATAACGCCGCATAACCGCTTACGAGGATTGAAGTATAATACTTCTAGCTTGGGGTTCACAGATCGGATCGTGCATAGTATGACAGTCCATTTTCGGCTTTCTCCCCTGAGGTTCTTTGACCGAACTATCCAGAAGCACAATCGCAGGGGTGCTCCCTTTTCCCTTTAGCCGAACGAGCGGAACATAAAGGGGCAAGCATAGGAGCCGGGCAGCCCAACTTAATGACCAAAGACATAGTTCGGAACCGATGCATATAAAGCGAACACCAAGATGCCAAACTCACGATGGTTAAGGTGATTTGTGTTTGAAATTGAGCCCCCGGACTATTAGCCGGTTACCTTGCGTTATACCGAATAGGTTCACGAAAAGAGGGAGAAGGAGAAAAAGTATGCGTCGAAAACAAGACACATGAGGCATACTTGCGCCATGCAATTTTGCATTTTCTCAACAACTCTTATAACTCGGATTGCCGAAGCAACTGTTTACGGGTATGGGAAAGAAAATAAGAAATAAAATCATACAGGAGTTTTTGTAGCAGGGGTCTTCAATTGGTGACCTGACGTCCTCGATATGCCCCCTTGCTAGTTGACTCCTGCTCTTGGATGCACCTTGATGGGTGTTAGTGTGGGCAGATTTTGCTAACAAAATCTTGAGAGGTCGCAACATTATAGGTGTGATTTACGCCGTAATCAGGCTCTTTGAGGAGCACCTACATCTTTTCCGAAGACGTATTGGTGGTAGTAGGTCGGGGCAGCCGAACACCCACCTTTATTTCCCCACCGCTTTCCCATGGAATTTTAAGTGTGAAGTTGTGCCTCCTCGGCACATACTTTGCTGGTCCAGAAATTGTGCGGTGGGGGGCGAGTCCCTATAGAGGGGAAGAGGAAGGATTGAGTTTTTGGTCTGAAGTCGAACTTGCTTCCTAGCTTTATGTGCCTTTATGGCGGATATCGGAACTTGCCGATCTTCTTTATAGCTGAATTCGGCCGCTAGGGCTAGTGCATGTTCCTCAGTTCTAAGGGAGCGCTCGGTGTTGCCGTTGACAGTAATGACTGTCATGCCCAAGATGCGCGCCTATCCGTTTTAAGGCACGAGGGCGTCGCAAGGATGTGCATCTTGCCGTTAGCAAGAATAGTATCATCACAACATACAGTACTGAAAGAGATGAGTATACAAGATTGGCTTACACTCGCCACATGCTAACTTACAATGTCACTGAATTCATATCATCAAGTTGAACACAGGGTCTGACTATGGACGAAATCAAACGATTAAACAGATACAAATGATACTATCAAGCTATCCCAAAGATCACGACCAGGTCCTCTACTCATCCGGATACGTCACGTACATCCTGCCTCTTTCCTCATCATATTCCCACTAGAGGTGGGTAAGATCATCCTGCACGAACTCATCTGAACCTGCACCTGGAGTGTTGTTGTAAACTGTGAGCCACAGAGGACTCAGCTATCATGTGCCCGGGTATCGAGACTATTCAAGCTTAAAGGTTGGGATGTGGTAGTGTTTAGTTTGCAGCAGCACTAAGCATTTATGGTGGCTAACCTATGCAACATGAAAATAAATATGAGTGGCCTACGATCAACGATCGAATCTAGAATGATCTCTATGAGGTCCTGAACACTTACTTACATCAAACATAACCCTACCGTGTTCTCTCTCGAATCGTGTTCACGAGCAGAGACGATCACGGTTACTCATACAGTTGGTGCATTTTAATTAGAGTTTACTTCAAGTTGACTATAACCGGGTGTTAAACAAATATCGAAGTTGCCACATAACCGCGGGCACGGCTTTCCGAAAAGATTTAACCCTACAGGGATGCTCCAACTAATCCATTAAAAAATTAACCACACGCAGCGGGAATAGCCTCGACCACGGATCTCGTGGTCTTCATAGGTAATTCCAAAGGAATTCCAACACCACGAGATAAACCCGAAGAAAGTCAGACTCGACACGCAAGACATTCGATAAAGGTAACACAAATCCAGCAAGACCACCCGACGTGTCGACGACCCCGATAAGAGCCGCGTATCTCGTTCTCAGGACACGACGGATAAGCTACGCGTACGGAGGCCTGATAGAAATCTCCCAAGTTGCCCTGGGTTGGCCCCGCACAGTGCTCTAGTTTGGACCAACACTCATGAGGAGCACTGTCCCGAGGGTTGATTAAATTATCCACGGGGTTACAAAGCCCTATGCAAATTTTATTAAGTTATTAGCAAATGTAGAACCAAAGTTGGGTCTTGCCAGACAAGTTTTAATCTCAACTAAATAAACAAGGGGGTCCCCATAACAACCCCGAGCATGTTAGGAGCACAAAATATGGAAAAACATAACACCGGTAACAAGGAACTAATGGCGGTAACAGCAGAACAAATCACTTAGCAAAAGGCCAAGCCTTCCACCAATACCAAGATGTATATGTGCATTAAATTAAATAACAAATACTATTGTGATATCCAAATCCATGTTATCACATGGAACAACCTGCACCTGCAACTATCAATGCTATAAGAGGGGCTGAGCAGCGGTATCTTAGCCAATCAAAGGTTTGCTAGCATGTGGAGGTTAGAGGCTGTCATGGCAACATGGGGGCTGATATCAAGTGGTAGGTAGCGCAATTGTAACGATAAGAGCGAGAAACTAGCAAGCAAAAATAGTATCGGGATCCGGGTATGATCATCTTGCCTGTTGGTTCTTCAGCGGAACAAGTAGCGGGAACCTCATAGTGGTACTCTCCTGGGTCCTCATACTCAGTATCGACACTCACGTCTACCAAAGAGAAACCGCAACAATAAACCTCCAACCAAGGTGCAATGCATAACAATATGATGCATGATTCATTTATGAAGAATTCAACATGGCAATCCAAAACTAGTCATGTTTCAGATGCAAAGTTTGTTTATTAATGAATCTGTACAGAGCCTCATGTTCAGTTGTTTTAAACATGCATGATCATGGCAAATTTGGATGCATCATGAAAAATCAATAGAAATGCATATAAAGATCGCAAGAAACGGAGCTACGGTTCTCACGATACGCTCTCGATAAGGTGCGGAGGCAAAACACAAGTCATCCAAAACCTGAGCTAATACTTGGCATTACAAGATAGTCACTGGATAGGTGGGGAAACACCAATCACAATAGTCTCAAGAATCAATCAATTCCATGGATTATAGCTCCCGCAAGTCACAAAACAATAAAACATCAAATCTGCCACTAAACAGCAACATAGCAACTTCTACAGCTCACAACTTGAGCTACAGGAACCCTACAACCACAAACAAGATATGGACAGAATCTACTCAACATATACATCAACTTATCCAACTACACAATTAGCAAAGGAGCCACACATCAATAAGCAAGAAACTATCAAGTTAACATGATGAATCAGTTTTCTGGGACTTTGTGAAAATTCCAGTTTTCTGGAATCTGCGATTATAAAGTAGCAAGTTGAAAGCATTGATTAAATATGCTAGACAGCTCCTATTGGCATGAAAATTGACATGATGTAAGATGGCAATATCTACTACAAATAGCTAGCACTGAGAATGGGAAAATTCTAAACATATCACTAGATGCAACCCACTCTTCATGGCATAAAAATAACAGCAGATTCTCAGACTTGGCAGTTTTTAAGCATGCTGAAACAGAACATTAAGTAGGCAACTTAACAGCATGGTTCCCACTTATATGGGTGATTCTCATGTTAAGAAAAAATACCATGGCATACTAGATACAAAATACTAGCACTTCCTAGTTGACACATCTCCCAAAGCAAGCATGGATTAAATCATGCAAAAATGGCAAAATGGCATCTCAGCTAAAATGACAGATTTATGAACTTGCTCAAAAGTGAAATCTGAGAGTTCCAATGATTTCATTGGCTCTTCCTACCCCAATACCATGGGCCATACTCATATGCTCATGTGGAACACAAGGCACAAACAAGATGATACAACAAGGGGTATATCAAGTGGGGAACCCACTAGTCCCCACACACACATACACACAACACACCACCTACAAGCAAGCCACACACATGCCCTATTTATGCCCAAGGCATATGAGCATCAACAAACATGACCATACCACCCAAGAAGGGGGTGACCAAAACCACACACACACACCACACATGCCTCATATTCATAGACCTTAAGACACACACACTCACCCACTCTCACATGCACACAAATGCACAAGTGCATTCTCATGCACCACACACATACCTCTACACATGCAAGTGCACCACACATCCACATCATGCATATATACACTAAGTGCAAACACACACTCCACACACTCAACATGTATATATATACACACTAAGGTATATACACACACACACACAACACAAGCACCCTGCCTACAACATCCAAACACACATACATATACATATATGCACTATGGCACATGCACACACACACACACATATGGCAAGAAGGTAAAGAAACAGAAAAAACAAAAAAAGGAAACAACAAAAGGGGCAAGTCTGGGCTCGAGCCCGAGATCTCCTGGTCTCCTCCCGCACACCACACCACTACGCTAGGCCACGACACTCGACATAGAGGGGGAGCTAACCCACCTATACACGCACACACACAGAAGACTAACTAAACTGAAGAAAAATAGGGCAGCTGCGGGGACAGAGCAAATAGCGGCGCCAACAGCGGCGAACTATGGCGAATCTGGCGACCCCAACTACTCACATGCGCGCGGGAACAACCCGTGAATCCATTCCCCCGCTCACCTTGCGGTGAGGAGGATGGAGGCAAGCGATAGGAGCTTGCCCTGCTATCGACGGCGACAGAACGCGACGGCGACCACCTAGCGAGCTACGCGCAGAGGAAAGGGATACGAGGACCGGTAGCTCACCTTGGGGAAATGCGACGATGAGCCGGTCACGATGGAGTCGACAGAGGGGAAGAAGATGGCCGGAGACGATGCAGGGGAGAAGACGGTGGAGCAGGGCCTTCGGCGACACAGTGTCCGCAACAGAGCCTCTCCGGGGCTCCTAGCGGCGGGGATCGAATGCGGGGGTCACCCCCGAGCCCCTGGACGCCATGATCAATGCTGGGCTTGACGGAGACGACAAGCTGGTCACCGACGACAACTCTACTGCTCACTGAACACTCTGAACCCTTACCTGGCAGGGGAAAAGAAGAGAGGAGGGAGACTGATGGAGGAGGAGATGGGAGCTGCGGCAACGGCTGGGAGAAGCGGAACCCTAGGCGAGGGGGCACGCATGCTGAGGGGAGGCTAAATAGCCACGGGCTGACGGCGACAGCGACGGAAAAGGCGGACGACGGACACAACTCTCTCTCTCTCTGAAGACTGACGGAGAAGGAGACGGGGCAGGTGCCCGTCTGTCCTGTTGGGCCTGCGGGAGCTGCTGGGCCGCGCTGGGGCAGCCCACTCTGCTCACTCTCTCTCTCAAATCAAAAGAGAAGTTTATTTTTTTATTAAACTAGCAATACAAAAATATATCCCGAGGACATTTTAAAAGGTTTTTAGAGCAAAACAAAAGTACTTTTGTAAAGAAAATAATGTGCTGCATTTAATACAATTATTAAGTTGACTTATTTAGCAAATTATTTTAATACTTAAATAAAAGGGCAGCTCCTGTTTAATTAAAATACAAAAACAACCAATGCCCAAACATCAAAAGGATCACTCACTGAATTAATTAAATAATTAGGACTACCTCTTGAACATTTTTGAACAATTAAAACATCAAGTTAATTCTGCTCATAAAATAAATATTGAAGAGAGGGGGGAGATGGAAGGTGATGTTGAAAGAGGAAAGAGAGGGGAAGAAGAAGAGGAGTTGCAAACATGACTCCTACCACACTCAACACCAACAGGACACAAAGGCACACCCACATCACTTCACACCAACATCAACCAAGACACATGAGAATAGCAAGCATGTAAAATGAATGGTATGATGGATGATATGATGCATGCATGCAAATAACACATGAATGAAAAGGTGCAAATCATACATAGCTCCTGACACAAGGTTCATACATGGGGATACATGCCAAAAAAAAGGTAGGGACAACACTTGGGCTGTCACAACTCTCCCACACTACAAGAGGATCTCGACCCGAGATCTAGGAACGAAAGAAGTCCGGAAATTCGGAACAGAGAAGGTCCTCGCGTTCCCAAGTAGCTTCTTTGTCAGAATGATGAGACCACTTCACCTTGAGGAATTTGATAGACCTGTTGCGAGTCTTACACTCATTTTCTTCACGAATTGCAACTGGATGCTCACGATAAGAAAGATCTGCTTGGAGATCGATGTCTTGGAGATCAATGGTTCGCTCAGGAGTCTTGAAGCATTCGGGAAACATGGAAGACATCATGCACATTCGCGAAATTTGGAGGAAGCTCTAGTTGATATGCAAGACCACCTCTCTTGCCAACAACTTTGAAAGGACCAACAAAACGAGGAGCTAGCTTCCCTTTAATTCCAAACCGCTGAGTGCCCTTCATGGGAGAGACTCTGAGATAGACTAGATCATCCACTTGGAAGGAAACATCCCAATGTTTGTTATCATAATAACTCTTCTATCGGGACTGAGATGCTTTGAGGTTCTCACGAATGACATGGCACATTTCTTCTGCTTCAGCGATCATGTCATTGCCCAATATCTGACGCTCATCGGTTTCAGACCAGTTAAGCGGGGTATGACACTTTCTGCCGTAGAGAATCTCGAAAGGGGCCTTGCCTGAACTAGCTTGGAAGCTATTGTTGTATGAGAATTCAACACATGGAAGGCAATCTTCCCACTTCATGCCGAACGAGATCACACAGGCTCCGAGCATATCTTCAAGGATCTGATTGACTCTCTCAACTTGACCACTTGTCTGCGGATGAAATGCAGTACTGAAACGGATCTTGGTACCCATAGTAGTCTGGAAGGACTCCCAAAACTTGGAAGTAAAGAGGCTTCCACGGTCAGAAGAGATGAGTTGAGGAATACCATGCAAAGACACTATCCTTGACGTATACAACTCTGCAAGCTGAGCTGCCGAGATAGACTCTTTGACTGGCAGGAAATGAGCAACTTTTGATAGCTTGTCGATAACCACAAAGATGACATCGTTGCCTCTCTTGGACTTGGGAAACCCAGTGACGAAATCCATCTCAACATGATCGAATTTCCACTCTAGGATTGGCAAAGGCTGAAGAAGACCTGCTGGACGTTGATGCTCCGCCTACACTCTGGGACAAACATCACACTCGTTCACGAACTGAGCAATTTCACGTTTCATGCGAGTCCACCAGAAGGTTTGCTTGAGATCCTGATACATCTTTGAACTGCCTGGATGAATGGATAGAAGAGAATTATGTGCTTCGTCTATGATAACCTTTATGAGATCACCTTTTGGAACCACAAGACGGTCCTCAAAGAACAAGGTATCTTTGTCATCAACACGAAAGCACTTATACTTTGGAATGCACTTGGCCACACCTTTCTTCACTTTCTTCACCATAGCGTCAAGAAGCTGCGCTTGGCGAACCCGATCTTCTAGAGTTGGAGAGACTTGGAGATTGGCAAGAAATCCTTGTGGAATCATCTGAAGGTTGAGCTTGCGGAAGGCTTCACAAAGCTCAGGTTGAAGAGGCTTCAAGATGAGACTATTGCAGTACACTTTACGACTGAGCGCGTCTGCAATGACATTTGCTTTCCCAGGAGTATACTCAATGCTTGGGTTGAAGTCTTCAAGCATTTCCACCCAACGAGATTGCCGAAGATTGAGATTGGGTTGAGTGAAAATGTACTTCAAGCTCCTGTGGTCGGTGTACACCTCAACTGGTCTACCCAACAACAAATGCCTCCAAGTCATTAGAGCATGCACAACTGCCGCCAACTCAAGATCATGAGTGGGGTAGTTCTTCTCGGCCTGCTTCAACTGACGCGAGGTATAAGAAACAATCTTCTTGTCTTGCATGAGAACACCACCAAGACCTTGGAGAGAAGCATCACAGAAAACTTGGAAAGGCTTGGACTGCTCAGGAGGAACAAGAACTAGAGCTGAAGTCAGTCTCTGCTTGAGCGTATTGAACGCCACATCACACTTAGGAGACCAAACATACTTGACACCCTTCTGGAGGAGATTGGACAGAGGCTTGGCAATTTGAGAGAAGTTCTCCACGAACCTTCTGCAATAGCTAGCAAGCCCAAGGAAACTCCGAAGCTGCTTCACATTCTGAGGAGGTTCCCACTTCAAAATAGCTTCAACTTTCTCAGGGTGCACTTTAATTCCCTCGGTAGAGATGACATGCCCAAGTTACACCACTTCATTGAGCCAAAACTCACACTTGGAAAACTTGGCATAGAATCGATGCTCTCTTAACTGGTCAAGCACAAGGCAGAGATGCTCTGCATGCTCTTCTTCTGTCTCCAAAAACACAAGGATATCATCTAGATAGACCAAGACGAATTCATTCTTGAAAGGAGAGAAAATGAAATTCATCATTCTTGAGAAGGTTGGAGGAGCATTCGCAAGACCAAACGACATGATGGTGTACTCATAAGAGCCAAAACTCGTCCTGAAAGCGGTCTTAGGAATGTCTTCTTCACGAATGCGAATCTGATGATAACCCATGCAAAGATCAAGCTTCGATAAAACCTTGGCACCTTTCAGTTGTTCAAACAACTCATTGATGTTAGGGAGTGGGTATTTGTTTATGATTGTCTTGTTGTTCAATGGCCGGTAATCAACACAAAGACGATCCGTGCAATCTTTCTTCTTGACAAACAAAACTCCACAACCCCACGGAGAAGAGCTTGGTCTGATTAGACCCAGACGTTCTTGCTCATCTAGCTGCTTCTTCAACTCTTTTAGCTCTTTGGGGCCAAGTTTATACGGGCGCTTACAAACCGGTTCAGTTCCGGGCTCGAGATCAATCACGAACTCGACTGGCCGGTGTGGAGGCATCTCTGGCAGCTCTTCTGGAAAGACATCTTCATATTCACAAACCACCAGAATTTGAGAAATCGCTGAGATTTCACCCTTCTCATTAAGAGCAAAGAGACGGATTGTCTCATTGTGAGCCACAAAAATAATCACGTCTTCTGAAGGATGAGTCAGCTTGACTTCTTTTGCTTTGCAATCAATATGAGCCTTATTCATAGCCAGGAAGTCCATGCCCAAAATAAGATCAATATTTGAATTACCGAGAACAATTGGAGAGGCCAGAAAAGAATAATTCCCCATCTTGATAGAAACATCCGGAATCACCACATTCGAACTCATCAATTTGCCTGGGGACACAACCCGAAAAGGACTAGGGAGGACTACTGAATTCAAATCATGCTTCCAAGCAAAAGGTTTAGAAATGAATGAATGCGATGCACCAGAATCAAATAACACTTTTGCAGGAAAATCATCAACTTAGAGATTACCCATGATCACTTGAGAAGAATCCCCAGTCTCCGCTGCATTCACCATATTCACTCTGACTGACTTGGGATTATGCTTCACCATAGCATTGCCTGGAGGCTTGACAGGAGGAGGAGGCGAAAGACGCCGCTGGTCGCACTTGTTTGCATAGTGACCCTTCTGGCCACACTTGTGACAAGTCACCTCAGAGAGCGGATGAACATTGCTTGGAGGAGGAACAAAGACCGCCTTGGATGCCTGGGTTTTCTGCTGAAATCCTGGGTTGGGTGGGTGGGAAGAACCACGACCACCAAACTGCTTCTGCTGCTGAGGAGGACGAAATGGAAGAGGATTTGGCACCCAATACTTCTACTGCTTGGAAACCATCTGAGAGCCAGAAGAAGAAGAATATGAGTCCCTTCAACGCTTCTTGGAGTTCTCCAACTTGAGCTGAGCTGCTTCAACCTTCAAAGCCATGTTGTAGAACCGATCAAACTCACGAGGCTCTTGAAGAACTAGGCTTGGCAGAAGCTCATCCTTGAGACCACCTCTGAACTGATAGATCATAGCCTTATCATTTGGAACATCTTGCTTGGCATAACGAGCTAGATTTTGGAACTCGATGTTGTACTGGTAGACAGACTTGGTTCCTTGCTTCAGGTGCCTAAATTTCTCACGCATCTCCTCGACAAAGCTTGTCGGAATGTAATGAGCCCTGAAGTCACGACGGAAATCGTCCCAAGTAACAACACGATCGCCCCTAGAATCCATGTACTGCTGCCACCAATCAGGTGCTTGACCCTTGAGCTGGAACGATGCAAATATAACAAAGTCCTCTGGCCTGACATTGCTGCACTCAAAATGCTTACTCATATCACGAAGTCAATCATCAGCATCAAGAGGCTGCTCACAATAGGTGAAATTCTTGGGCTGGTTGGCAAGGAACTGACCGAGTGTCGCAAATTGAAGCTGATTCTGAAAATTCCCTTGATAACCTTGCTGATGTTGGGGAACGTTGCATGGGAAACAAAAAATTTCCTACGCACACGCAGATCTATCCATGGTGATGAGCATTTACGACAGGAAGAGTGGATCTACATACCCTTGTAGATCGCTAAGCGGGAAGCGTTAAGAAACGCGGTTGGTGTAGTCGAACGTGTTTGCGATCCAAATCGCCGTGCGTCCCGCGATCCAATCACGATCCATCCTGCGATCCAATCACGATCCGTCCCGCGATCCAATAACGATCTGTCCCACGAACTTGATCACGATACATCCCACAAACTTGATCACGATCCTTCCGATCTAGCGCCGAACGGACGACACCTCCGCGTTCAACACACGTACAACTTGATGACGATCTCCGCCGTCTTGATCCAGCAACAAGGAGCGGAGAGGTAGAAGAGTTCTCCGGCAGCGTGATGGTGCTCCGGCGATGGTGGTGGAGCAATTCCGGCAGGGCTTCGCCTAAGCACTGCAGAAATCCGATCTAGAGGAGAAACTATGCACTAGAGGAACGGGTAGCACGTGGCTGAAAAAACTAGTGCAAAAACCCCAAAACCTGTTGGAAATATGCCCTAGAGGCAATAATAAATTAGTTATTATCATATTTCCTTGTTCATGATAATCGTTTATTATCCATGCTATAATTGTATTGATCGGAGACTTAGATGCATGTGTGGATACATAGACAAAACCATGTCCCTAGTATGCCTCTAATAGACTAGCTCGTCGATCAAAAGATGGTTAAGGTTTCCTAGCCATGGACATGAGATGTCATTTGATAACGGGATCACATCATTAGTAGAATGATGTGATGGACAAGACCCAAACTACAAACGTAGCTTATGATCGTGTCAGTTTATTGCTACTGTTTTCTGCATGTCAAGTATATGTTCCTATGACCATGAGATCATGCAACTCACTGACATCGGAAGAGTACCTTGTGTGTATCAAACGTCGCAATGTAACTGGGTGACTATAAAGGTGCTCTACAGGTATCTCCGAGGGTGTCTGTTGAGTTGGCATGGATCAAGACTGGGATTTGTTACTCCGTGTGACGGAGAGGTATCTCAGGGCCCACTCAGTAATACAACATCACAATAAAGCCTTGCAAGCAATGTGACTAAGTGTTACTCACGGGATTTTGTATTATGGAACGAGTAAAGAGACTTTCCGGAAACGAGGTTGAACTAGGTATGGAGATACCGACGATCGAATCTCGGGCAAGTAACATACCAAAGAACAAAGGGAACATCATACAGGATTAACTGAATCCTTGACATAGAGGTTCGACCGATAAAGATCTTCGTAGAGTATGTAGGAACCAATGTGGACATCCAGGTCTCGCCATTGGTTATTGACCGTAGAGGTGTCTCGGTCATGTCTACATAGTTCTCGAACCCGCAGGGTCTGCACACTTAAGGTTCGGTGACGTTTCAGTAGTATAGAGTTATGTATGGTGGTAACCGAAGGTTTTTCGGAGTCCCGGATGAGATCCTGGACGTCACGAGGAGCTCCATAATGGTCCGGAGGTAAATATTGATATATAGGAAGTCCCATTTTGGTCGCCGGAAAAGTTTCGGGCTAATCGGTAATGTACTGGGAGTGCCGGTAGTGTACGGGGAGACCACCGGGAGGGGTATTTCGACCCAAGAGGCTTCATGGGCTGTGGGAGAGTAAATACCATCCTTTTGTGGGCTGGTGGAAGTCCCACACAAGGCCCATGCGGCTGGGAGAAAAAGCCCAAAGGGAAAAAGGTGGGAAAAGGCCAAAAAAAGGAGGAATCCTAGTCCTACTAGGATTGGAGGAGGAGTCCTCCTCTCCTCCCCACTTTGGTCAACCCAAGGGCTGGATTTTTGGCAGCCAAGACTCCTCCTCCTCTCCTCCTGTATATACTAGAGGATTTTAGGGTTTTGGAACAGAATTTTCAGCCACGTGCTACCCGTTCCTCTAGTGCATAGTTTCTCCTCTAGATCGGTTTTCTGCAGTGCTTAGGCGAAGCCCTGCCGGAATTGCTCCACCACCATCACCGAAGCACCGTCACGCTGCCGGTGAACTCTTCTCCCTCTCCACTTCCTCTTGCTGGATCAAGACGGTGGAGATCGTCATCAAGCTGCACGTGTGCTGAATGCGGAGGTGCCGTCCGTTCGGCGCTAGATCGGAAGGACCGTGAACAAGATCGCGAGACGGTTCGTGATGAGTTCACGGGACGGATCGTGATGAGATCGCGGGACGGATCGTGATGAGATTGCGGGACGGATCGTGATGAGATCGTAGGATGGATCGTGATGAGTTCGCGTGACAGATCGTGATTGGATCGCAGGACGGATCGTGATGTGATCGCGGGACGCTCGGCGATTTGGATCGCGAAGATGTTCGACTACACCAACTGCGTTTCTTAACGCTTCCCGCTTAGCGATCTACAAGGGTATGTAGATCCAATCTCCCTCTCGTAGATGCTCATCACCATGGATAGATCTTGGGTGTGCGTAGGAATTTTTTTGTTTCCCATGCAACGTTCCCCAACAAAACCCTCTAGTATATATAGGAGGAGAGGAGGAGAGGAGGCAGCCTTGGCTTCCAAGCCAAGCTGGTTTGGCCGAACCTACTAGGAGAGGAGGACTCCTCCTCCAATCCTAGTAGGACTAGGATTGCTCCTTTTTGCCTTTTTTTCCCACCTTTTCCTATTGGGTTTTTTCCTCCAACCACATGGGCCTTTTGTGGGAGTTTCCACCAGCCCATTAAGGGCTTATATTCACTCTCCCACAGCCCATGAAGCCTCTTGGGTCGAAATACCCCTCCCGGAGGCCTCCCGATACACTCCCGGCACTCCCGGTACACTACCGATGAGCCCGAAACTTTTCCGGCGACCAAAACAGGACTTCCTATATATGAATCTTTACCTACGGACCATTCCGGAGCTCCTCGTGACGTCCGGGATCTCATCCGGGACTCTTAACAACCTTCGGTCACCACCATACATAACTCTATACTACCGAAATGTCACCAAACCTTAAGTGTGCAGACCCTGCGGGTTCGAGAAGTATGTAGACATGACCGAGACACCTCTACGGTCAATAACCAATAGCGGGACCTGGATTCCCATATTGGTTCCTACATATTCTACGAAGATCTTTATCGGTCGAACCTCTATGTCAAGGATTCAGTTAATCCCGTATGATGTTCCCTTTGTTCTTCGGTATGTTACTTGTCCGAGATTCGATCGTCGGTATCTCCATACCTAGTTCAAGCTCATTACCGGTAAGTCTCTTTACTCGTTCCGTAATACAAGATGCCGTGACTAACACTTAGTCACATTGCTTGCAAGGCTTATTGTGATGTTGTATTACCGAGTGGTCCCTGAGATACCTCTCCGTCACATGGAGTAACAAATCCCAGTCTTGCTCCATGCCAACTCAACAGACACCCTCGGAGATACCTGTAGAGCACCTTTATAGTCACCCAGTTACGTTGCGACGTTTGATACACACAAGGCACTCCTCCGATGTCCGTGAGTTGCATGATCTCATGGTCATAGGAACATATACTTGACAAGTAGAAAACAGTAGCAATAAACTGACACGATCATATGCTATGTTTGTAGTTTGGGTCTTGTCCATCACATCGTTCTCCTAATGATGTGATCTCGTTATCAAATGACATCACATGTCAATGGCTAGGAAACCTTGACCATCTTTGATCAACGAGCTAGTTCACTAGAGGCATACTAGGGACAAAGTGTTGTTTATTTACCCACTCATGTAATGTGTTTCCAATTAATACAATTATAGCATGGATAATAAACGATTATCATGAACAAGGAAATATAATAATAAACACTTTATTTATTGCCTCTAGGGCATATTTCCAACAGTCTCCCACTTGCACTAGAGTCAATAATCTAGTTCACATCACTATGTGATTTACATTGTAATGAATCGAAAACCCATGCAGTCCTGGTGTTGATCATGTTTAGCCCTTGGAAGAGGTTTAGTCAATGGGTCTGCAACATTTAGATCCGTGTGCACTTTGCAAATATTTTTGCAAATATTTATGTCTTTCTCCATGATGTAATCGTGGATGGAGTTGAAGCGTCGCTTTATGTGTCTGGTCCTCTTGTGAAACCTTGGTTCCTCGGCTAGAGCAATGGCACCAGTGTTGTCACAGAACAAGTTCATTGGATTCAGTGCACTGGGCATTACTCCAAGATCTGTCATGAACTGCTTCATCTAGACACCTTCCTTCGCCGCCTCCGAGGCTGCGATGTACTCCGCTTCGCACGTAGAATCGGCTACCACGCTTTGCTTGGAACTGCACCAGCTTACCGCTCCCCTGTTGAGAATAAATACGTATCCGGTTTGCGACTTAGAGTCATCTGGATCAGTGTCAAAGCTTGCATCGACGTAACCCCTTACGACGAGCTCTTCATCACCTCCATAAACGAGAAACATTTCCTTAGTCCTTTTCAGGTACTTAAGGATATTCTTGACCGCTGCCTAGTGCTCCATTCCAGGATCACTTTGAAACCTTCCGGCAATACTTATGGCAAGGCTAACATCGGGTCTTGTGCATAGCATTGCATACATGATAGAGCCTATGGCTGAAGCATAGGGGATGACACTCATCTTTTCTCTATCTTCTGCAGTCACTGGGCATTGAGTCTTACTCAACTTCACACCTTGTAACACAGACAAGAACCCCTTCTTGGACTGATCCATTTTGAACTTCTTCAAAACTTTATCAAGGTATGTGCTCTGTGAAAGTGCTATTAAGCGTCTATCTCTATAGATCTTAATGCCTAATATGAAAGCAGCTTCTCCTAGGTCCTTCATTGAAAAACTCTTGTTCAAATATTCCTTCATGCTTTCCAGCATTTCTATATTGTTTCCAATCAGCAATATGTCATCCACATATAACACTAGAAACGCTATAGAGCTCCCACTCACTTTCTTGTAAATACAAGCTTCTCCATAAACTTGTATAAATTCAAACGCTTTGATCACCTCATCAAAACGCTTATTCCAACTCCGAGATGCTTGCACCAGCCCATCAATGGATCGCTGGAGTTTGCAAACTTTGTCAGCATTCTCTGGATCGACAAAACCTTCTGGTTGCATCATATACAACTCTTCCTCAAGGAAACCGTTGAGGAATGCTGTTTTGACATCCATCTGCCAAATTTCATAGTCGAAATAAGCAGCTATTGCTAACATGATTCTGACAGACTTAAGCATCGCTACGGGTGAGAAAGTCTCATCTTAGTCAACTCCTTGAACTTGTGAAAAACCCTTTGCCACAAGTCGAGCTTTATAGACGGTGACATTACTGTCCGTGTCTGTCTTCGTCTTAAAGATCCATTTGTTCTGAATGGCCTTTCGCCCTTCAGGTAATACTTCCAAAGTCCATATTTTGTTTTCATACATGGTCCCATCTCGGATTTCATGGCCTCCAACCATTTCTTGGAATCTGGGCCCATCACTGCTCCTCCATAGCTCGTAGGTTCATTGTTGTCCAACAACATTACCTCCAAGACAGGGTTGCCGTACCACTCAGGAGTAGTACGCGCCCTTGTCGACCTACGAGGTTCAATAGTAGCTTGATCCGAAGCTTCATGATCATCATCATTAACTTCCTCTTCTACCGTCGTAGGTTCCACAGAAACATCTTTTTGCACTGTGCTACTTTTTGGTTGAAGTAAAGGTTCAATAACCTCATCAAGCTCTATTTTCCTCCCACTCAATTCTTTAGAGAGAAACTCTTTCTCAAGAAATGTTCCGTTCTTAGCGACAAACACTTTGCCTTCGGATCTGAGATAGAAGGTATACCCGACTGTCTCTTTCGGGTATCCTATGAAGACGCATTTTTCCGCTTTGGGTTCCAGCTTTTCAGGCTAAAGCTTTTTGACATAAGCATCACATCCCCAAACTTTAAGAAACGACAACTTTGGCCTCTTGCCAAACCACAGTTCATATGGCGTTGTCTCAATGGATTTCGATGGTGCCCTATTTAAAGTGAATGCAACTGTCTCTAATGCAAATGTGAGCAACCGAACTGGTATCAAATACCTAGGCACTACTACGAGAGCTAGTAAGGTACACATCAATAACATGTATATCATATATACCTTGTTTGTCGTTGGCCGCCTTCTTGTCAGCCAGGTACTTGGGGCAGTTCCGCTTCCAGTGACCAGTTCCCTTGCAATGAAAGCACTCAGTTTCTGGCTTGGGTCCATGCTTGGGCTTCTTTACAGGAGTAGCAACTGCTTTGCCATCCTTCTTGGTTTTACCCTTCTTGCCCTTCTCCTTGCCCTTGCCATTTTTCTTGAAACTAGTGGTTTTATTGACCATCGACACTTGATGTTCTTTCTGGATTTTAGACTCAGCGACTTTTAGCATCGCAAACAGCTCAGCCACTGACTTGTTCATCCCGTGCATGTTATAGTTCATCACAAAGCTCTTGTAACTAGGTGGCAGTGATTGAAGAACTCTGTCAGTGATCGCCTTTGGCGGAAGGGCAATTCCCAACTCCGCTAGACGAGTTGAATACCCAGACATTCTGAGTATATGTTCACTGATAGACCCGTTCTCCTCCATCTTGCAAGCATAGAACTTATCGGAGGTTTCATACCTCTCGATCCGGGCGTTCTTCTGAAAGATAAACTTCAACTCCTGGAACATCTCATATGCTCCATGACGTTCAAAACGTCTTTGAAGTCCCGGTTCTAAGCCATACAATATCGCACACTGAACTATTGAGTAATCTCCAGTACGTGCCTCCCAAGCGTTCTTAACGTCTTCAGATGTCATGTCTTCTGGTTGGTCACCAAGCGGTGCATCAAGGACATATGATTTCTGGGAAGCCGTGAGGATAATCCTCAGATTATGGGCCCAGTCAACAAAGTTACTTCCATCATCTTTCAACTTAGCTTTCTCTTGGAACGCATTAAAATTCAGGGGTGCTACTGCGTGAGCCATTGATCTACAACATAAATATGCAAAGTTCACTTAGACTATTGTTCAAGATAATGAGTTTAGTTAATCAAATTACTAAAGCTCCCACTCAAATTGACATCCCTCAGGTCATTTGAGTGTCACATGATCCAAATCCACCAACTCAAGTCCGATCATCACGTGAGTTGAGGTGGCTTCAATGGTGAACATCATTATGTTGATCATATCTACTATATGACTCATGTTCGACCTTTCGGTCTCTTGTGTTCCGAGGCCATGTCCGTACATGCTAGGCTCGTCAAGTTTAACCTGAGTGTTCTACGCGTGCAACACTGGCTTGCACCCATTGTATGTGAACGTAGAGTCTATCACACCCGATCATCACGTGGTGTCTCAACACGACAGACTTTCGGAATGGTGCACACTCGGGAGAACACAATTTATCTTGAAATTTAAGTGAGGGATCACCTTATAATGCTACCGCCGTACTAAGCAAAACAAGGTGCATAAAAGGATTAACATCACATGCAATTCATAAGTGACATGATATGGCCATGAACTTGTGCTTTAGATCTCCATCTTGAAAGCACCGGCATGATCTCCATCGTCAACGGCACGACACCATGATCTCCATCATCTTGATCTCCATCAACGTGTCACCATCGGGGTTGTCACGCCCTGCATGCTTATACTACTATTGCTACCGTTTAGCGATAAAGTAAAGCATTACATAGCGCTTAATGATTGACACGCAGGTCATACAATAATTAAAGACAACCCTATGGCTCCTGCCGGTTGCCGTACTCATCGACATGCAAGTCGTGAAATTCTATACATCACATGCTCATCTCATACATCACATATATCACATCATGTAATTGGCCATATCACATCACAACATACCCTGCAAAAACAAGTTAGACGTCCTCTAATTGTTGTTGCATGTTTTACGTGGCTGCTACGGGTTTCTAGCAAGAACGATTCTCACCTACGCATAAACCACAATGGTGATACATAATTTGCTTTCCAACCTTCTCAAGGACCGCCTTTGTCAAATCCGTTACAACTAAAGTGAGAGAAACTGTCACCCGCAAGCCATCTAGGCAACAAGTTGCGTCAAGGGAACCGGTCTCTCGTAAGCGTACGAGTAATGTTGGTCCGGGCCGCTTCATCTCACAATACCGCTGAACCAAAATACGACCAAGGGAGGAAGCAATCTAAGCATCAATGCCCACAAACCTTTTGTGTTCTACTCGAGATCTCATCAACACATAGACCTAGCTCATGATGCCACTGTTGGGGAATGTTGCATGGGAAATATTTTTTTCCTATGCACACGCAGATCTATCCATGGCGATGAGCATTTATGAGAGGAAGAGTGGTTCTACGTACTCTTGTAGATCGCTAAGCGGGAAGCGTTAAGAAACACGGTTGGTGTAGTCGAACGTCTTCGCGATCCAAATTGCCGTGCATCCCGCGATCCAATCACGATCCGTCCCGCGATCCAATCACGATCCGTCCCGCGATCCAATCACGATCCGTCCCACGAACTTGATCACGATACGTCCCACGAACTTGATCACGATCCTTCCGATCTAGCGCCGAACGGACGACACCTCCGTGTTCAGCACACGTACAACTTGATGACGATCTCCGCCGTCTTGATCCAGCAAGAAGGAGCGGAGAGGTAGAAGAGTTCTCCAGTAGCGTGACGGCGCTCCGGCGATGGTGGTGGAGCAATTCCGGCAGGGCTTCGCCTAAGCACCGCAGAAATCCGATCTAGGGGAGAAACTATGCACTAGAGGAACGGGTAGCACGTGGCTGAAAAAACTAGTGCAAAAACCTCAAAACCCTCTAGTATATATAGGAGGAGAAGAGGAGAGGAGGCAGCCTTGGCTTCCAAGCCAAGCTGGTTCGGCCGAACCTACTAGGAGAGGAGGACTCCTCCTCCAATCCTAGTAGGACTAGGATTGCTCCTTTTTGCCTTTTTTCCCACCTTTTCCTATTGGTTTTTTCCTCCAGCCACATGGTCCTTGTGTGGGAGTTTCCACCAGCCCACTAAGGGCTTATATTCACTCTCCCAAAGCCCATGAAGCCTCTTGGGTCGAAATACCCCTCCCGGAGGCCTCCCGGTACACTACCGGCACTCCCGGTACACTACCGATGAGCCCGAAACTTTTCCGGCGACCAAAATAGGACTTCCTATATATGAATCTTTACCTCTAGACCATTCTGGAGCTCGTCGTGATGTCCAGGATCTCATCCGGGACTCCGAACAACCTTCGGTCACCACCATACATAACTCTATACTACCGAAACGTCACCAAACCTTAAGTGTGCAGACCCTGTGGGTTCGAGAACTATGTAGACATGACCGAGACACCTCTACGGTCAATAACCAATAGCAGGACCTGGATGCCCATATTGGTTCCTACATATTCTACAAAGATCTTTATCGGTCGAACCTCTATGTCAAGGATTCAGTTAATCCCGTATGATGTTCCCTCTGTTCTTCGGTATGTTACTTGCCCGAGATTCGATCGTCGGTGTCTCCATACCTAGGTCAACCTCATTACCAGCAAGTCTCTTTACTCGTTCCATAATACAAGATCTCGTGACTAACACTTAGTCACATTGCTTGCAAGGCTTATTGTGATGTTGTATTACCGAGTGGGCCTTGAGATACCTCTCCGTCACACGGAGTAACAAATCCCAGTCTTGATCCATGCCAACTCAACAGACACCCTCGGAGATACCTATAGAGCAGCTTTATAGTCACCCAGTTACGTTGCGACGTCTGATACACACAAGGCACTCCTCCAATGTCCGTGAGTTGCATGATCTCATGGTCATAGGAACATATACTTGACAAGCAGAAAACAGTATCAATAAACTGACACGATCATATGCTATGTTTGTAGTTTGGGTCTTGTCCATCACGTCATTCTCCTAATGATGTGATCTTGTTATCAAATGACATCACATGTCAATGGCTAGGAAACCTTGACCATCTTTGATCAACGAGCTAGTTCACTAGAGGCATACTAGGGACAGAGTGTTGTTTATTTACCCACACATGTAATGTGTTTCCAATTAATACAATTATAGCATGGATAATAAACGATTATCATGAACAAGGAAATACAATAATAAACACTTTATTTATTGCTTCTAGGGCATATTTCCAACAGCTGACCCTGCTCCCTTTCTTTCAACAGTCTGAGCAACATCTGAGTGGTCGCATTGGTTGCGGCCATCACAGCTTGCCAAGCTTCTAGAGGAGGAGGCGGAGGAGGCGGTGGCGGGGGTGGTGGTGGAACATCAGTCTGCTCCTCACCACGACCCGGATTGTTGCGAGTTGGTGGAGCCATCCTGAAGATGGACAAAAGGCATCAGCACCTCATTGATAAGATGAATTCGAAGCTGAATCAAATGCTTGAAAGAAATTGAACAAATAACAACATAGCCTTCCTACTGAAGAATTAGTAAGAATGCTTCTTGGTTCATGATAACCTCATCAGATATAATAAGCCACTTGCAATAACACAAAAGTATTGAGCTAAGCGCTCGGAACAAATGTAGATGCCCATATACATCTGAAGAAGATGATCCTAGATGACTACAAGATTTCCCACCTATGAACTTTCGAAAACTTTCTGGTTATGCAATCCGGTGTGGGGGATACAAGGAGGAAATATCTCACACAACTAGGTATCCTACACCCCAACTGTATCCATCCTTCAACACATAACCATAGGCTTCCGCAAACTCATCTAATCTCGAATCCTCGAACTCACAACGATACTAAACCATGGTGGTACCCCGGACGCCTCCCCAGTACTGGGTGACTCCGACCTTATCTCACCATGATAACTATTGAAGTAATTTCGAACACTCTCCGTCCTGAGATATCAAGGAATCTGAATGATAACGATGTGCCAACATTCCCTAGAGCTCGACTCCCAGGAAGAAATCAAGTCAGACAGGAGGCACCAAGACAGAACCCTGTCACATCGGCATCATATAGACTCCAAAATACCCGCGTGATCCTAAATTTATTTTCGAGTGAGAAGAGGAGGAGAAATAAAATTCCTAAGTCGGATACCTCACCAGAGCATAGAAGATGAGTAAAAAGAATCCTAATCTCTGATATAACTAGACTCAAATTAGTTTTTACTAGACTCGACTCGGTCAAGTTCGAACAAGCAAAGGCTCCTATGGTCGTATGGCTCTGAATACCAACTTGTCACGCCCAAGATGCGCGCCTATCCATTTTAAGGCACGAGGGCCTCGCAAGGGATAGATGCGCATCTTGTCATTAGCAAGAATAGTATCATCACAACATACAGTACTGAAAGAGATGAGTATACAAGATTGGCTTACACTCGCCACATGCTAACTTACAATGTCACTCAATTCATATCATCAAGTTGAACACAGGGTCCGACTACGGACGAAATCAAATCATAAAATAGATGCAAATGATACTATCAAGCTATCCCAAAGATCACGACCAGGTCCTCTACTCATCCGGATACGTCACGTACATCCTGCCTCTTTCCTCATCATATTCCCACTGGAGCTGGGTAAGATCATCCTGCACGAACTCATCTGAACCTGCACCTGGAGTGTTGTAGTAAACTGTGAGGCACAGAGGACTCAGCTATCATGTGCCCGGGTACCGAGACTATTCAAGCTTAAAGGTTGGGATGTGGTAGTGTTTAGTTTGCAGCAGCACTAAGCATTTATGGTGGCTAACCTACGCAACATGAAAATAAATATGAGTGGCCTACGATGAACGATCGAATCTAGAATGATCTCTATGAGGTCCTGAACACTTACTTACGTCAAACATAACCCCACCGTGTTCTCCCTCGGATCGTGTTCACGAGCAGAGATGATCACGGTTACTCACACGGTTGGTGCATTTTAATTAGAGTTTACTTCAAGTTGACTATAACCGGGTGTTAAACAAATATCCAAGTTGCCACATAACCGCGAGCACGGCTTTCCGAAAAGATTTAACCCTGTAGGGGTGCTCCAACTAATCCATTACAAAATTAACCACACTCCGTGGGAATAGCCTCGACCACGGATCTCGCGGTCTTCATAGGTAATTCCAAAGGAATTCCAACACCTCGAGAAAAACCCGAAGAAAGTCAGACTCCACATGCAAGACATTCGATAAAGGTAAAACAAATATAGCAAGACCACCCGACGTGTCGACGAACCCTATAAGAGCTGCATATCTCGTTCTCAGGACACGACGGATAAGCTACGCGTATGGAGGCCTGATAGAAATCTCCCAAGTTGCCCTAGGTTGGCCCCGCAGAGTGCTCTAGTTTGGACCAACACTCATGAGGAGCACTGGCCCGAGGGTTGATTAAATTATCCACGAGGTTGCAAAGCCCTATGCAAATTTTATTAAGTTATTAGCAAATGTAGAACCAAAGTTGGGTCTTGCCAGACAAGTTTTAATCTCAACCTAATAAACAAGGGGTCCCCATAACAACCCCGAGCATGTTAGGAGCGCAGAATATGGAAAAACATAACACCGGTAACAAGGAACTAATGGCGGTAACAGCGGAACAAATCACTTAGCAAAAGGCCAAGCCTTCCACCAATACCAAGATGTATATGTGCATTAAATTAAATAACATATACTATTGTGATATCCAAATCCATGTTATCACACGGAACAACCTACACCTGCAACTATCAATGCTATAAGAAGGGCTGAGCAGCGGTATCTTAGCCAATCAAAGGTTTGCTAGGATGTGGAGGTTAGAGGCTGTCATGGAAACATGGGGGATGATATCAAGTGGTAGGTGGCACAATTGTAATGATAATAGCAAGAAACTAGCAAGCAAAAATAGTATCGGGATCCGGGTATGATCATCTTGCCTATTGGTTCTTCAGCGGAACAAGTAGCGGGAACCTCGTAGTGGTACTCTCCTGGGTCCTCGTACTCAGTATCGACACTCACGTCTACCCAATAGAAACAGCAACAATAAACCTCCAACCAAGGTGCAATGCATAACAATATGATGCATGATTCATTTATGAAGAATTCAACATGGCAATCCAAAACTAGTCATGTTTCAAATACAAAGTTTGTTTATTAATGAATCTGTATAGAGCCTCATTTTCAGTTGTTTTAAACATGCATTATCATGGAAAATTTGTATGGATCATGAAAAATCTATAGAAATGCATATAAAGATCGCAAGAAACGGAGCTACGGTTCTCACGATACGCTCTCGACAAGGTACGGAGGCAAAACACAAGTCATCCAAGACCTGGGCTAATTCTTGGTATTCCAAGGTATCCAATGGATAGGTGGTGAAAAACCAATCACAATAGGCTCAATAATCAATCAATTTCGTGGAGTATAGCTCCCACAAGTCACAAAACAATAAAACACCAAATCTGCCACTAAACAACAACATAGCAACTTCTACAGCTTACAAGTTGAGCTACAGGAACCCTACAGCCACAAACAAGATATGGCCATAATCTAATCAACATATACATCAACTTATCCAACTACACAATCAGCAAAGGAGCCACACATCAATAACCAAGAAGCTATCAAGTTAACATGATGAATCAGTTTTCTGGGACTTGGTGAAAATTCCAGTTTTCTGGAATCTGCGATTATAAAGTAGCAAGTTGACATCATTGATTAAATATGCTAGACAGCTCCTATTGTCATGAAAATTAACAGGATGGAAGATGGCAATATCTACTACAAATAGCTAGCACTGAGCATGAGCAAATTCTAAACATATCACTAGATGCAACCCACTCTTCATGGCCTAAAAATAACAGCCGATTCTCAGACTTGGCAGTTTTTAAGCATGCTGAAACAGAACATTAAGTAGGCAACTTAACAGCATGGTTCCCACTTATATGGGTGATTCTCATGTTAAGCAAAAATACCATGGCATACTGGATACAAAATACTAGCACTTCCTAGTTGACACATCTTCCAAAGCAAGCATGGATTAAATCATGCAAAAATGGCAAAATGGCATCTCAGCTAAAATGACAGATTTATGAACTTGCTCAAAAGTGAAATCTGAGAGTTCCAATGAGTTCATTGGCTCTTTCTACCCCAATACCATGGGCCATACTCATATGCTCATGTGGAACACAAGGCACAAACTAGATGATACAACAAGGGGTATATCAAGTGGGGAACCCACTAGTCCCCACACACACATACACACAACACACCACCTACAAGAAAGCCACACACATGCCCTATTTATGCCCAAGGCATATGAGCACCAACAAACATGACCATACCACCCAAGAAGGGGGTGACCAAAACCACACACACACACCACACATGCCTCATATGCATAGACCTTAAGACACACCCACTCACCCACTCTCACATGCACACAAATGCACAAGTGCATTCTCATGCACCACACACATACCTCTACACATGCAAGTGCACCACACATCCACATCATGCATATATACACTAAGTGCAAACACACACTCCACACACTCAACATGTATATATATACACACTAAGGTATATATACACACACACAACACAAGCACCCTACCTACAACATCCAAACACACATACATATACATATATGCACTATGGCACATGCACACACAGATATATGGCAAGAAGGTAAAGAAACAGAAAAAAACAAAAGAAAAAAAGGAAACAACAAAAGGGGGGAGTGTGGGCTCGAGCCCGAGATCTCCTGGTCTCCTCCCGCACACCACACCACTATGCTAGGCCACGGCACTTGACATAGAGGGGGAGCTAACCCACCTATACATGCACACACACACAGGACTGACGGAATTGAAGAAAAACAGGGATGCTGCGGCGACAGAGCAAATGGCGGCAACAACGGCGGCGAACTACGGCGAATCTGGTGACCCCAACTACTCACACACGCGCGGGAACAGCCCGTGAATCCACTCCCCCGCTCACCTTGCGGTGAGGAGGACGGAGACGAGCGACAGGAGCTCGCCCTGCTACCGGCAGCGACAGGACGCGGCAGCGACCACCTAGCGAGCTACGCGCAGAGGAAAGGGATACGGGGACCGGCAGCTTACCTTGGGGAAAGGCAACGATGAGCCAGTCACGATGGAGTCGACAGAGGGGAAGAAGATGTCCGGAGACGACGCAGGGGAAGAAAACGGCGGAGCGGGGCCTCCGGCGACGATGGGGTCCGTAACAGAGCCTCTCCGTGGCTCCTAGCGACGGGGGTCAAATGCGAGGGTCACCCCCGAGCCCCTGGACGCCATGATCGACGTTGGGCTTGACGGAGACGACGAGCTGGTCGCCGACGACAACTCTGCTGCTCACTGAACACTCTGAACCCTTACCTGGCAGGGGAAAAGAAGAGAGGAGGGAGAGAGATGGAGGAGGAGATGGGAGCTACGGCTGCGGCTGGGAGAAGCGGAACCCTAGGCGAGGGGGCACGCACGCTGAGGGGAGGCTAAATAGCCACGGGCTGACGGCGACGGCGACGGAAAAGGAGGACGACGGATGCAGCTCTCTCTCTCTGAAGACTGACGAAGAAGGAGACGGGGCAGGTGCCCGTCTATCCTGCTGGGCCTGCGGGAGCTGCTGGGCCGCGCTGGGGCAGCCCACTCTGCTCACTCTCTCTCTCTCAAATCAAAACAGAAGGTTTTATTTATTTATTTATAAAACCAGCAATACAAAAATATATCCCTAGGACATTTTAAAAGGTTTTTAGAGCAAAACAAAAGTACTTTTGTAAAGAAAATAATGTGCTGCATTTAATACAATTATTAAGTTGAATTATTTAGCAAATTATTTTAATACTTAAATAAAAGGGCAGCTCCTGTTTAATTAAAATACAAAAACAACCAACCCCCAAACATCAAAAGGATCACTCACTGAATTAATTAAATAATTAGGACTACCTCTTGAACATTTTTGAACAATTAAAACAACAAGTTAATTCTGCTCATAAAATTAATATGAAGAGTGGGGGAGATGGAAGGTGATGTTGAAAGAGGAAAGAGAGGGGAAGAAGAAGAGGAGTTGCAAACATGACTCCTACCACACTCAACACCAACATGACACAAAGGCACACCCACATCACTTCACACCAACATCAAGCCAAGACACATGAGAATAGCAAGCATGTAAAATGAATGGTATGATGGATGATATGATGCATGAATGCAAACAACACATGAATGACAAGGTGCAAATCATACATAGCTCCTCACACAAGGTTCATACATGGGGATACATGCCAAAAAAAAGGTAGGGATGACACTTGGGCTGTCACAAAGACCCCCTTGGGGCCTGGCATCTTGAGCTTGAGGTATGCATAGTATGGGACCGCCTTGAAACGAGCAAATGCTGTCTGTCCAAGCAGCGCATGATAGCCGCTGCAGAAGGGCACGATGTTGAAGATCAAGTCTTCGCTGCGAAAGTTGTCGGGTGAGCTAAACACGACCTCTAGAGTTATTGAGCTCGTGCGTCGGGCCTCAACGCCCGGGATCACTCCCTTGAATGTAGTGCTATTGGGTTTGATCCTTGATGGATCAATGCCCATCTTTTTCACCGTATCTGAGTAAATCAGGTTAAGGCTACTTCCTCCGTCCATTAGGACCTTTGTGAGGTGATACCCATCCATAATGGGATCTAGGACGAGGGCCACTGAACCCCCATGATAGATACTAGTCGGATGATCACGCCGATCAAAGGTGATTGGGTATGCCGACCATGGGTTGTACTTTGGGGCTACGGGTTCCATAGCGTAGACTTCTCGGAGGACACGCTTCCTCTCCTTCTTCGGTATGTGGGTGGCGTATATCATGTTCACCGTTTTTACTTCGGGAGGGAACTTCTTCTGTCCGCCACCAATTGGACCCCGAGGCTCATCTTCGTCCTCGATGCGCGAGCTTTTGCCTTGGTCTTCGGGTTGTATCTTGCCGGCCTATTTAAACACCCAGCAGTTGCGGTGTGTGTGGTTGGCGGGCTTTTCCAAAGTTCCATGGATTTGGCAAGGCCTTTCCATGATCTTCTCAAGCTGAGTGGGTCCATCATGATTGCCTTTAGGGGGCTTCTTCCGCTGCCCAAGCCGGGAGTTACAGAGTCCATCATTAAAGGTCGTGTCATCGACATTGCTATTATTGTGCCGGCGCTTATTCTTATTGCACTTTGGTTTTGAGTTGCCATCCTGGGCTTCGGGTGCCACAGGATCTTCAGAATTGTGGCTGCGTCTTGCCAGCCAGTAATGTTCGCTCGCGTAGAAGCGGGTCATGAGGGAGGTAAGGGCGGACATAGTTCAAGGCTTGTCCTGGACTAGATGGCGGGCCAGCCATTCGTCCCGAATATTGTGCCTAAAGGAGGCTATGGACTCAGCATCCGGACAATCGATGATTTGGGTCTTCTTAGTCAAGAAACGATTCTAGAACTGTCAGGCGGACTCGCCGAGCTTCTAGACGATGTTGCTGAGATCGAAAGAGTTCGATGGGCGGACATAGGTCCCTTGGAAGTTAGAGCGGAACGCATCTTCCTGGTCTTCCCAGCATCCAATGGAGTTTTCGGGGAGGCTGTTTAACTAGTGCCGAGATGGCCCCTTAATCTTAAGAGGTAGGTATTTTATGGCATGGAGATCGTCTCCTCGTGCCATGTGGATATGGAGGAGGAAGTCCTTGATCGATACAGTTGGGTCAGTGGTCCCGTCATACTGTTCTATATTCACGGGTTTGAACCCTTCGGGGAACTGATGCCGCATTACCTCATCTGTGAAGCACAGAGGGTGAGCGGCACCTCTGACCCATGCTATGTTGCGCCTGTATTCAGCGTCTGTATGGTGCCGGTTGCGTTCTCGGACTCTGTTGTTTTGGTCGAACAATGGTCTGTATTCGCCGCGTCTATCGGGTGTGTACTCTCTGGATCCATAGATGGATCTAGTGCAGCCTGCTCTGTGATCCAGGTCATTCGTAGGTCGAATCTATCATTGGGCTCTAGTGGCTCCTTGCCCCATTTTTGGGGCATTCTAAGGGAGTGGTCGGTGTTGCCGTTTACAGTAATGACCCCCTTGGGGCCCGACATCTTGAGCTTGAGGTATGCGTAGTGTGGGACCGCGTTGTAACGAGCGAACGCTGTCCGTCCAAGCAGCGCGTGATAGCCGCTGTGGAAGGGCACGATGTCGAAGATCAAGTCTTCGCTGCGAAAGTTGTCGGGTGATCTGAACACAACCTCTAGAGTTACTGAGCCCGTGCGTCGGGCCTCAATGCCCGAGATCACTCCTTTGAAGGTAGTGCTGCTGGGTTTGATCCTTGATGGATCAATGCCCATCTTTTTCACCGTATCTGAGTAAATCAGGTTAAGGCTACTTCCTCCGTCTATTAGGACCTTTGTGAGGTGATACCCATCTATAATGGGATCTAAGACAAGAGCTGCCGAACCCCCATGATGGATACTGGTCGGATGATCACGCCGATCAAAGGTGATCGGGTATGCTGACCATGGGTGTACTTTGGGGCTACGGGTTCCACAACGTAGACTTCTCGGAGGACACGCTTCTTCTCCTTCGGTATGTGGGTGGCGTATATCATGTTCACCGTTATTACTTCGGGAGGGAACTTCTTCTGTCCGCCACCATTTGGTCCCCGAGGCTCATCTTCGTCCTTGTTGCGCGAGTTTTTGCCTTGGTCTTTGGGTTATATCTTGCCGGTCTGTTTAAACACCCAGCAGTTGCGGTGTGTGTGGTTGGCGGGCTTTTCCAAAATTCCATGGATTTGGCAAGGCCTTTCCATGATCTTCTCAAGCTGAGTGGGTCCGTCATGATTGCCTTTAGGGGGCTTCTTCCACTGCCCAGGCCGGGAGTTGCAGAATCCGACATTAACAGTCGTGTCATCGGCATCGCTATTATTTTGCCGGCGCTTATTCTTATTGCGCTTTGGTTTTGAGTTGCCATCCTGGGCTTCAGGTGCCACGGGATCTTCAGAATTGTGGTTGCATCTTGCTAGCCAGTTATGTTCGCCCGCGCAGAAGCGGGTCATGAGCGAGGTAAGGGCGGACATAGTTCGAGGCTTGTCCTGGCCTAGCTGGCGGGCTAGCCATTCATCCCGAATATTGTGCCTGAAGGAGGCTATGGCCTCAGCATCCGGATAGTCGACGATTTGGGTCTTCTTAGTCAAGAACCGATTCTAGAACTGCCGGGCGGACACTCCGAGCTTCTGGACAATGTTGCTGAGATCGGAAGAGTCCGACGGGCAGACATAGGTCCCTTGAAAGTTAGAGCGGAACGCATCTTCCAGGTCTTCCCAACATCCAATGGAGTTTTCGGGGAGGCTGTTTAACCAGTGCCGAGCTGGCCCCTTAAGGTTAAGAGTTAGATATTTGATTGCATGGAGATCGTCTCCTCGTGCCATGTGGATATGGAGGAGGAAGTCCTCGATCCATACAGTTGGGTCAGTGGTCCCGTCGTACTGTTCTATGTTCATGGGTTTCAACCCTTCGGGGAACTGATGCCGCATTACCTCATCTGTGAAGCACAAAGGGTGAGTGGCGCCTCTGACCCATGCCATGTCATGCCTGTATTCAGCGTCTTTATGGGTCCGGTTGCGTTCCCGGACTCTGTTGTTTTGGTCGAACCAGGGTCTGTATTCGCCGCGTCTATCGGGCGTGTACTCTCTGGATCCATAGATGGATCTAGTGCGGCCTGCTCTGTGATCCATGTCATCTCGCAGGTCGAACCTGTCATTGGGCTCTAGTGGCTCCTTGCCCCATTTTCGCGGCACTGCCGATATATAACCGGCATCGTCGGCTGTCCTGTCTCGACCACGAGGGGGGCAGTCCGGCTTGTCGTATGGAGTACGTAAGTTCGTCGTCGAATTGCGGCATCAACCTTCTCCGAGGGTAGCTTTTGGGCTGGTTTGACAAACAGTGCCGTATACTTCCTCGGCTGAGAGGACTTTCATCCATCAATCATTGAGGTTGGCCTGATCGGCTTTGAGTTGCCATTCTTTGGCCTTTAGGCTGCAAGCCGTTGCTATGAGTCGTTGCCTGATTTCTTCCTGATCATCGAGGTTAGCAGGGATGTACAAGTCATCGGCTTCCGATATATCTTCCTCCTCGACGGGGGGGGGGGGGGGGAGGGAATCGTTGCCTTCGGGGTTATTGATGGTATCAGGGTCATTTTGGTCGTCAGGCTCGTCCGGACCCTCAAATGGGTGCTCGGGGATATGGGGATTGTCATGATCGACGGGGGCATTACCGTCCCCGTTGCTGATACTAGCTCTTCTTCCCTTTTTGTTTTTGGACCGCTTATGCGATTTCTGGCGCCTTGATGGCGCGCCACCCGATTTGTCACCGTCGTTGTCAGGCGTATTGTCGCTGTTGGTGGCATTAGTATCCACCATGCAGACGTCGTATGTATAAGTGGCGGCCCAACTCCTGGTGTTAACGGGGGTGGGAGCACAGTCCTCTTCATCCATGTATTCTGCCTCCTCGGAGGCATAGTCTAGCACGTCGGTTAAGTCTTCGATGGTGGCTATCAAGTGGGTGGTGGGTGGGTTAAAAACTCCGTCCCTGCCCGAATTGTAACCGGGCCAGGCGTAGATCGGGATTGGATCGTCGGTGATCCTCATCAACAAGAATTGCTCCAAGGCCTTGTCGACCGCTGAGGGCCCGATCGGATCCAGCTGTTCGAAACTCGTGGGGTTAACCCTCGTGAAGTCCACCCATATGGAGTGTTCGGAAGGAATATATGTCCGATTGTATGGCTTGATGTCCAGATCGGGATGAGAGATCTGACTGCCGCCATGGGTGACCCTAATGGCATGTGCGAAGAAGGAGCTCAAGGTTAAAGCCTTAGAGTCCTCGGGGGCTACAGGCGAAGCCGTGAGCCCGATTAGTGACAAGTCGCCTCAAGAGTCGATGGAGAACTCTAAGTTTCCGAATCTGACCTCTTGACCAGGGGCAAATCTCTCAACATGGCCTAGATGGCCGGCATAATCCGCATGCAGCACAACAATGCCAAAGGCGAAGATCTGCCCAGGGACGAAAACGTCCGTGTTGCGAACCTCTTCGTTGATGAAGAGGTGAGGCATCGGTTCCATCTCGCTCACAGAGGAACTCTCAATGAAAGCACCAATGTCGGTGTCAAAACCTGCAGATCTCGTGTAGGGGCTCCCGAACTATGAGACTAGGATCGACGGTAACAGGAGACAAAGGGGACACGAGTTTACCCAGGTTCGGGCCCTCCTATGGAGGTAATACCTTACGTCCTGCTTGATTGTATTGATGGTGTAAGGGGTTACAGAGTTGATCTACCTCGAGATCGTATGTCTAACCCTAGATGAGTTGTTCTGTCTCTATACCCGAAAACCCTCCGGCTTATATAGACGCCGAGGATGCCTAGGGTTTACACATGGTCGGTTACATGCCGAAGATATAAACTTGCCTAACTATTACATCAGCTGTGGAGCACAAGCCATGTTTCCGGAAGCTTCCATCTTGGAGATTGGGACTTCAAGTTCTTCGGTGTTCAGTAAGTAGCCCTCATAGTCTGGCCCACAACAATAGTTCGGCTATCCGAGGACCCCCTAATCCAGGACTCCCTCACAAGGCGAAGACTTTGTTCTGGCTGCTGAGCATTGTGTTCATCAGCAGCAATGTCTTCAGGTCCAACATTGTCTTTGCACTGAGTCAATGGAGGAATAATGACTTCTTCAACATCTGGTTCCCGAGGCACAATTTCTCCAATGCCCATCAGTCCGATAGCTTCATCAGGTGGTAGTTCATCTAGCATAGGAGGTAGGTGCTCTCTTTGCGGGCCATTAGTTTCATGGGGATGCACATCTACAGTTTCAACAACTTTGTTGTGGAAAGTGTTCAAGACCCTATAGGTGTGTGAATCCTTTCCGTAACCAAGCATGAAACCCTCATGTGCTTTCTATGCAAATTTTGAAGTGTGGTGTGGATCCCTTATCCAGCATCTTGCACCGAAGACTTTGAAATAACTTACATTGGGTTTCTTACTGGTGAGAAGCTCATATGATGTTTTCTTGAAGAACTTGTGAAGATATACTCTGTTGATGATGTGACATACAGTATCAATGGCTTCAGGCCATCGCTTCCGAGGTGTCTTGTATTCATTAAGCATGGTGTGGACACCTGATTTTGGCACGGAAGAAAACATTATTAAGATGGATTCAAATGAAGAAGTTCTCAACATGAAAAAGTTCTGCAGTGTTGTCATGAACATCATTGAAATTTAGGTCATTGCCGTTCGCTCTAATCTCGAAGGCCAAAACTGTCCTCAGAGTATTAAGATTTCATATTCATAGCACTTTTTGGACTATTAAGCCCCCAAGATGACCTCGTATGAGAAAACGTTCAACACAAATTGTCTTCGTCTCGTCGAAACTATTGATTTCAATATAAAAATCATCTCAATCCGAGAAAATATGCACAAGTTAGAACCATCGAAGCATGGCCCTATCACAAGGCCAAAAGTGGCGCGCCCAATCAGACACATGTCTGATAGGTAGCGGCACCAATTGCTTGCCGGGCCAGAAGCTAGAGACGAGCTCAAACGACTATCTAGATGATCTTGTATGGAAAAGTGTTCTACATAAAAGTTATGTGCATCATTGAGATGGTCAACTTTGCTTTTGGTGTCATCATCATTTGAGATAATATACGGCTGGGAAAATCTCTACAAAACTTGGACAACCTAGTCAACTACAGGACTGAATCCGACTGGAAGTTGAAGATGACCCCGTGAGGTATTCAAGATGGCCTTATTTGGAAAAGTGATCAACATAGGAACTGTTCGTATAGTCAAATCGATTGATTTCGATATTAAACTTGTCTCAATCGAGGGTCATATAAAGATTTTGTGGTCCGTGCAAGGAGCAAGACAGGAGTTTGGGCCAGATTCGGTTTGAATCTGAGTTAGACTAGCGATAGCACTCTAGGACGTGAATTGATGTAATTTTCTTATAAGGAAAGCCTAGATGAATCCTTTGCTTGTACAGGAAGTCCAACCGCCTCTTATAGATGGTGGAGGTGACGACGGATTAAAACAACACACAATCAAACAAATACATCTACTACTTTTTCATGTTCATCTATCCCCTACCCTTGCATCTTTCTTCTCGTTCTTTGTTCGTTCTTCTTCTTGGAGGACAACGATCCATGAGGCCCTAGGGGCGATCTGGTTGACCTAGGGTATCCCATAGCCGCCGAGCGCCCTGACGGGGTCCCTCCCGGGCGTGTGGGGTTTCGGGTCTACAAAAGCGCCCGCCGGATTGCTTGCGTACCGCACTTCCGGACGGGTCCCCTTTGACGTGAGCTGTGGTGCATCACCCCTGGCATCGAGGGTACACAGTGATGTGTTCGTGTGCGCACACTTTTTAGCGACTCTGCTGGGGACGAAGCTTTGAACGATCTCCAGCATGTTCTTGCTACGAGGAGAGCCTCATCAAGCGGTGCAATCTACGACTGTAACATGTATCAACAATCTTCTTACGTAGATGCAAATAGCCATTATCTTGATGTTGCTAGATCTTCCAATGGACATGCCATGTCGGCTAGCCCTAATGAGCAAAGCCTGACTAGCTATTCTGTTGGAGAAGCTTGGTTTTTACATAATCGCAACATGCCACTTATGGATCTGAACTTTCGTGCATCGAAAACACCTTTCAATATGCCGGTGAACAACACGATGAGTTCAAGTGATCAATATAGGACACCTCATGTACCATAGTTTTATCCATCGGCAACCGACTCACAATATGCAGGTTCATCCCCAAAGTTGTCGACGGATGGGAGAATTGGCACTGCTTCCATTAGCTATGTGACCGGTTATCCCTAGTCATCATATACTATACCTCATGAGATTAATTGTTCAGCGACATATGCAACTAAAAATATTCATGACTCGGCTAACCTTCGTGGTTATGGCCGAGTCAATGGAGATTCTACAAGAGTATTTGTGCCTAATATCGGAGGATATGAGGTGTCTCTAGCTGCATTAAAATGTTTAGCACAAAATAAGAGGATTAGCGCTCTTTGCCTTAAGCAACATGATAAGGGGTTGGTTCTTGATTATGAGGAAATAAGAGCTAGGGTTTTGAAAGAAGACGAAGTGTTGCCGATTGATCAAATTGTTGAGAATAAATATTCAACAACAGTGCATATGTCCCCACCTATCGTTGCATCATGTTACACCCCTTGTACAATTGGAAAATTTCGGCAACATCAATTCATTGCCGAAAGATCCTAAAAGCATTGGCGGGCATGCCGATCCAAGCAAGACTGGACTTAAAGAAGAACATATGGCTCGTATGAACAAGGTCAAGCCAAAGCTTGTAGGGTGTAGCCGAGGGAGTCCTGGATTAAGGGATCCTCAGGAGGCCGACCTATTCCTTATGGGCCGGATTGTATGGGCCGTTTGCCGAACATTGGATCGATCGAAGGCCCAGTCTCCAGGAAGGAAGCTTCGGAAATTGTGGCTTGTCATCCATGTTTGATCTAGCTAATAGGCATGTTTATCCCTTTGGCGTGTAACCGACCATGTGTAAACCCTAGGTACCCTCGGCGTCTATATAAGTCGGAGGATTTTAGGTTGTAGACAGAGAACAACTCATCTAGGGTTTTAGCTATTTGATTCGACGTAGATCGACTCTGTAACCTATACATCATCAATACAATCAAGCAGGACGTAGGCTATTACCTCCATAGGAGGGCCAAAACCTGGGTAGATATCGTCTCCCTTGTCTCCTGTTACCATTGATTCTAGTCTCACAACTTGGGACCCCCTACCCGAGATCCGCCAGTTTTCACACCGACATTGGTGCTTTCATTGAGAGTTCCGCTGTGATCACCAAAGGAATTGATGGCTTGCATCATCATCAACAAAGTGGTCCGCAACATGGACACCTTTGTCCCTGGACAGATCTTCGCTTTCGGAAGCATTGTGCTACACACCGACCCGACCGACCATCTAGGCCAGGTCAGGAGCTTCGCCCCTAATCAAGAGGTCAAATTTGGGAACCTAGAGTTCTCCGTGGACTCTCAGGTCCATCTTTCGCTAACCGGGCTTGCAGTCTCACCTGTCGCACCCGAATACTCCGAGACTTTAACCTCAGATCCTTCTTTTGGTCACGATCACAGCATTTTCCCCGGCAACGACCTGACTCTAAGTCCGGATCAGGCCGTAGTGCAGGATGTCTTGATACTTGTTCCTGCCGAACACTCCCTTAGCATAGAGACAATGGAGGTCAACTCCGAAAGCTCCGAGCAGGTTGACCCGATCGAGCTTTCGATACTCAACGAGGCCCTAGATTGGATCTCGTCCATGAAGATTACCAACAATACAACCCCAATCCATGCTCAGATCGGTCACAGGGCAGGTCAGGACGAATTTTTTGTCCCACCCACCACCCACTTGGTAGCCACAGTCGAAGATTTAACTGACATGCTGGACTATGCCTCCGAGGAGGTAGAATACATGGATGATGAGGATTGCGTTCCCACCCTCATTAACACCAGGCAATGGGCAACCACCTCCACTTATGACATCTACATGGTGGACACTCCTGTCGCTAGTGGCGGGAGCACGCCTAATAACGACGGCATCAAGTCGGGCGAAGTGCCCTCAAGGCACCGGAAGCCACATAAACGGTCAAAAGGCAAAAAGGGGAGGAAAGATATCATCGTCACCAGGGACGGAGATACCCCGGAAGACCTCGGCGCCCCCTCTATCCCCGAAAACCCTCTAGAGGGTCAGGAGAGGCCTGAAGACTAGCGTGACCCCGATGATCTCAACAATTACGGGGACAACAACTACCTCCCCCCTGTCGAGGAGGAGGACATCTCGGAAGCCGATGACTTCGACATCCCTGATAAACAAGAACTGTTTAGGCAACATCTTATAGAACAACCCGCAGCCTGAAAGCAAAAGAGAGGCAACTTAAAGCTGGACAAGATAACCTCAATGATTGATGGACAAGTGTCCTCACGGCTGAGGAAGGATACGGTACTGGTCTATCAGACCAACCTAAGAGCTATCCACGTAGAAGGCTGCTGCCGTAATTCGACAATGAGAACACGTCGTCTCCTAAACATACCCATACGATAAGCTAGACTGACCTCCTTGAGGACGATACGGGACGACTGACGACACCGGTTATAGGCCGGCAATGCCTTGAAGATGGGGAAAGGAGCCACTAGAGCCCGATGATAGGTTCGACCTACGCCACGACCTGGACTACATAGTAGGTCGTACGAGATCCATCTATGGATCCATAGGGTACTCACCCGATAGACGGGATGGGTATAGACCCTGGCTTGACCGCAACAATAGAGGCCAGGAATGCAACCGGGCTAGAACAGATGCCGAATACCGGCACGACATAGCTCGGGTAAGAGGTGCCACCCACCCACTGTGTTTCACGGATGAGGTGATGCAGCATCAGTTCCCAAAGGGGTTTAAACCCGTGAACATAGAACAGTACGATGGGACAACTAACCCAACAGTATGGATTGAGGACTTCCTCCTCCACATCCACATGCTGCTAGGAGACGATCTCCATGCCATCACTATGTCTGCCCTTACATCTGAAAGCACATTTTCTCCCGTGGTGGTTTTGGTAATTAATAACAACATATAAGTCATTGAACTAATGTTTCCACCAAGTATATTTCAGGAAATGTTTAATGGTAGGATTAGCAAAAGGAGATTGTGGAGACACCCCAAGATGCAAGGAAATAGGTTGGCCAAGCTTCAAGCAAAAGGACTCTACATTTTATATTTGTGAGAAATCACTTTGAGTCCATAGGAAGGCCAATACTATTAAAAGGGGGGTAAGGTTTTGTTGGTGAACAATATGCTCAAACGTGCACAAGTGATAGTCTCCAAAAACATCCACAAACTCTCCCAACAAAGTCTGTTCTATACCTAACACTCAAAATCGGTGCAACCAACTTTCCATACCGGTGCCACCGATTCCAGAACCTAGACAAACTCAGCCAAACCCTAGCCACTTCGGTGCAACCGATTCCATACCGGTGCCACCGAGTTTAGGTTGCCAACTTTCTGTTACGCAAATTCACATTATCGGTGCCAACGAGAATGTTGGATCGGCGTCACCGAGATTGGAAATCTGATCGTTGGTCACCTTATCGGTGCAACCGAGTTTCCTATATCGGTCTCATCGAGATTCAAAACTTGCCACCTTTTGGTCACTTCGGTACCACCAAGATTAACACATCGGTGTCACCGAGTTGGTCATTTTGTGTGTAATGGTTGGATTTTTGGGGATGCCTATATATACCCCTTCACCACCACCTACTCAAAAGAGAAGCACTCAGAACTATTCCACACTTGCCCATCTAGTTTTCTGAGAGAGAACCACCTACCCTTGTGTTGAGGTCAAGATATTCCACTCCAATCATATGGATCTTGATCTCTAGCCTCCCCAAGTAGCTTTCCACCAATCCAATCTCTTCCACCATGCCAAATCTGTGAGAGAGTGATTGTGTGACTGCCCGAGACCGATGTTCCAGAAGTTTACAGAAGATTCCCCTTTTATTTCCGTTCTCGTCATGTGTTCGTCTGGTTGTTGCATTCATCATTGCATCATTAGCATCATATGCATTGCATCATCTCTCGTTTTCGAAACTTGCATCCGTTCGTACTCACCGGTTCTCTGCGTTCTTGCCGTTGCCCGTTTCGAGACCAACCACACATGCACGCGCCAGCGGCACCGTTAAAATAAAACCGTTTTCAAGCGCGCGCAAAATATTCTCGGATCGACTTGAAACTTGTCGTGCGGTCTTGTTATAGTCTAGGTAGACCGCCCGTCGATTTTCGTCGCGTTCTGAGTCCGTTAGATGCCCCGTCGGTCATCCGTAGCAGTGCGGTCATCAGTTATCGTCGGATGTATTTTGTTGTTTTAAACTTAGTGACACGGGTCACCGTCCTCCCTCTCATCTCTCCCTAGCCCCTATGCGCAGCCGCCGTAGCCCCGACCATCCGCTTCTGGACGTTGGATCGTCATCCGGCAGTCCGAAAATGGACGGTGTCGTAACCCCAGCCCCGAATCCCTATATATAGCCCTAGCTTTCCTCGTTCCGCGTGCAAACCCTAGCCAGCCCCCACCTTCTCCCTCCTCCAGCCTTCGGCCCGCTCGAGCCCATTTGGAGGCCCGGGAAAGCCCATCCGGGCCCAACCGGAGCTCCCTAAGCCTCCCATGGCAGCTCCTCTCCTTCCTCCCGAGCCAAGGTGGCCAGCTGCCGGATCCAGCCAGAGCCGCCGGAGCTTCGCCGGACCGCCGGACCGTCGCCGCCTTCTCCCTCTCCTTCTCCCTTCATTTCTCTCTCTCTCACCCTCATGTCCTCCCTCTCCTTCTACAGGTCGCCTTGGCGCGAGAGCCCAGCCTCCGGCCAGTTCAGCCGTCCCCACCATCGCCCGCAGCGCCGCCGCCTCCCGCCGGCCGGCCCCCACCAGATCCGGTCCAGCCATCCCCGCCCTCGCCGTGGTAGCGCCGGCGTCCTGCCTCCTGTCACCAGGAGCTCGCCTGCCTAGGTCGATCCAGGCAGGATCGAGGAGGACGAGGCCCCTGCTACGTTGACTGATCGCAGCGCTCCTGTGGGCCGGCTCCCTCCAGGCCCAGTTCGCCTCCCCCCGCGGCCCAGATCGCTTCCTGCCGGCCCATGGCCTCTGGTGAGCCCCGGCTAAGCAGCGCCCCGGCGTCGTATTTTTTATCTTGCGCCTCTGTGACCGTTTTTGCTAATTGCCTGTGGATTTTCAGAATTAAAAAAACTTAAGTTAAATATGCTCATATTTAATTAACCGCACCCTGTTTTAAAATGTTTTATATATGTAATTTGCTTAGAAAAATGCGTAGTTTAATAATATGTCAATTTCATCAATGCCTAAAACGTTTAGCATATCATTCCTGCTAATGGCATCATTTGTCATAATATAGCATTGCCCCATTTATTAAACGTGCATCCGGATTTATTCCGAATCACATATTAAAAATGTTCATATCATCGGCATCACATTTTCATGCATGAGATAATTGTCGGCACGATGTTTGCATTTAGTTTGCATTATCGAATTGCTTTACCATGAGTAGGCCTAATCCCGCATATTCAGGATCAGTTAGTGATCATTACTAGTTCACGTCCGTTATGTGTAGACCACCATACTTTACTTTCTGTACTCGTAAGTTAGCCACTCAAATAAATGCTTAGTCACTTGTTGCAGCCTCACCACTTAACCATACCTTACCCATTAAGCTTTAATAGTCTTGATCTCCTTGGAAATGAGATTGCTGAGTCCCTGTGGCTCACAGATTACTACAACAACAGTTGCAGGTACCGATAATGCGATGTTTGACGTGAGCGCGTTGCTTGATTTGACTTGGAGTTCTTCTTCTTCTTATTCGTCAATCTTGGATGGGTTCCAGGCGACAGCCTGGGATAGCAAGGGTGGATGTCATTTTATCGTTTGATTTCGTTCGTAGCCGGACCCTTCTCTTCTGTATGATGTTTGAGTATGTCATTGTATTGATGTGACTCTGATGTAGCTTGTGGCGAGTGTAAGCCAATTCCATATACTCATCTCTTCTGTACATGTACTTGTAATGATATCCATTCTTGCGAATGCATCAAGATGCGCTTCTATCCCTGTCGAGGCCCTCGTGCCCAAATAACGATATGACCACATCTTGGGCGTGACAAGTTGGTATCAGAGCCTGTACCGACCTAGGAGCCCCCTTGATTGATCGAACTTGGCCGAGTCGAGTCTAGTGAAAAAACTGTTTTGAGTCTAGTTATATCAGAGAGTAGGATTCTTTTTACTCCTCTTCTATGCTCTGGTGAGGTATTTGACTTAGGAATTTTGTTTCTACTTCTCTTCTCGCTCAATTTTTTTTTAGGATCATGTGGGTATTTTGGAAACTATATGATGCCGATGTGACAGGGTTCTGTCTTGGTGCCTCCTGTCTGACTTGATTTCTTCCAGGGAGTCGAGCTCCAGGGAATGTTGGCACATCGTTATCATTCAGCTTCCTTGATATGTCAGGACGGAGGATGTTCGAAATTGCTTCAATACTTATCGTGGTGAGATAAGGTCGGAGTCACCCAGTACTGGGGAGGAGTCCGGGGTACCACCATGGTTTAGTATTATTGTGAGTTCGAGGATTCGAGATTAGACGAGTTTGCGGAATTTCTTGAATTATGGTGTGGAAGGTTCCGGATGCAGTTGCAGCTGATTGCCTAGGGCAGGTTCCTGATTCCGCAACCCGAATCGCATAAACAAGAAGTTTTTGGAAGTTCTTAGGTGGGAATTCAAGTAGTTACCTAGAATTATCTTTCCAACAAGTGCATAGTGGGTATGTATTTGTTTCTAGCTTGTTTTGTAAGCCTTATCCTTCGTTTTGTTTTGAATATGGTAATTCGAGTTGATTCAATGTCAAGTGGTGATCTCATATCTTGCTAAGTAGTGTTCTCGTATTTTCTATGGGAATGCTAATTCTTGCCCAATCAAGTTATCATATCTATTTTTTCCTACCGTGTACTTCTCTTCAAGATATTCAATCATGTCCAATATTGCAAGATCAATCCTCATGTTTCGTTCCGGAGTTGTCTCATCTGTTCCAAGTTTTCTTTGTTTTCCCACCCTCCCGCCCTTTTTCTTCAATGATTAATTATCATCCAAGTGTCTTTCTATTCATGTAATGCTTCCGCTATCTTTGTTCTATCTTGTATCAGGTGATTTCTTGTGAAGATTCTCAGGAGTTTCAATTTCAAGATCTATCATCATATTCCTTGTTCTTGTTGTTATTCTTCTCCGGTGATTCTTCATGAAGATGCTCAGTGCTCAAGTTATCATTTATTAGTATTCATCTTTGTTTTCTTTTCCGCTGGAATCAATTCAAGTTCTTGGTGTTCATCATATCATTTTCATTCGCTATTTGCTCTCCCATGTTGGAATTCTTTATCAAGCCTCTCTTGTTTATTCATCCCTCTCTATTCTGTCCGGAGTGTTGAAGATATCTCAGAAGACATTCATTTTCATTCTTGTCTTCTTAAATTATCTCAAGGGTCTCATGTCATCAAGTTCTTAATTTGTACCGGTGCCATATCTCTTTTAATCAATTGTTTCAACGGTGGTTTCTTTTGAGTGGGCCCATAACCCACATGTCTTTTCCCAGGATCATACCTGACTCTTCTAATCTTTCTAGAGATGCTCTCAAGTTCTTTCCAAATATGACGTAAGAATGATTTTCATCAGTAATATTCCTCTTCCAAGATCGCTTCTAAATCATTTTCATAGTTGGCTCAACCATTTCTTTATTCATTGTTCCGGAGTGTCTTAGTAATTCATGGTGTTGTTTCTCATCATCATTCTCTGCTTGAAGACCGAACAGGAGTTTCTCGTAAATCATTGTTCGTTCTTCCAAAGATTCATGGTTTCAGCTTGTTGCTATCATCTCAATTGTGGTGATCATGAGCATTTCTCCCATGTCTATATGGTGCATTCAGAATTGTTTTCATTTCTTGATCCTCCGAAGGCCATCATTTTAGAAGATTTCTTCGTTCTCAAATTTCAGCTTTCGTTCTCAAATTCTTCTCAATTAATGTTCCTTCGTTCATATCTCAATTATTTCGGTGCCTTTTTTCAGTTTCTATTAGGAAAATCTTGATCTCTTCATTCTCATGTGTCCTCTTTAGTTTTTTATTCTTTCCGGTGCCTTGTGAAGTTTTCATTAGTTGGATCATGCTCTCTTTGTTCTTGTGCTATATCATTCTTTCCTTTTGAATTCTTTCCGGTGTTCTCATGCAAGACTTCTTCAAGTTTGTGATCTATCTCTCTCTCTTTCATTCTTTTTCAAGAAGAATAAGTGGTGTGTGAAATCCGTTGCTTGTCAGCAATTTAACTTGATGAAAGATAGTCACATCATAATTCTTATTCTTGTTTCATCAAGTGATTTCAATCCTTCTTCCGGAATTGTTCATGATATCAATTCCTTATCCCAAGTGGTCATCTTTCTTTTCCGGAGTTCCTAGTTTTGCTCTAGTATCTTGTCCCGAAGCTTCATCTAATTCTTAGCAAGGCCTCAATCTTGTTCTTTTGCATCCTTCAATTCTTTTCTATCATCCTCTCTTTTCCGGAGGTTCTTCATGGTTGTTCATCAAGATTTCTTTCATTTTTCAAGTGTTCTTCAGGATTCTTGTTGGAGGTGCTCAAGTGTTCTTTATCTTGGATTTCTAAGTTCAATTCCTTCTCCATTGTCTTTTAAGATGGTGTTATTAAATTCTTGATTATAAGGAGTCTCGAAGGAAGATTGTAAAGAAAAAGATAAGTAAACCCATCATGTCTTCTAGGAGTTATCTTGGGTCGGATTTCACCTAAAGCCTTTCCTAAGGATTGTTGCCATCATGGTGTTATAAGTCATCCAAGTTTTCTCCTTCTCTTATTGGTGAAAGAAGCCTTGCATATCTTGTTGCTCTCATTCAGTCAATTGTTTCTGTTGTGGTAGGTTGTCACCTCATAATTTTGAGATGCTTTCCATAAGTCCACAACAAGCTTTTCTTTTTGTTGTTGGTGTTCCAACAACTCCGTTCATCCATGCTTCTCAAATCCATTTGTGCTGGAAGTTTTCATTTTCTTTCAGTTCTCTTCTCTTCAAAGATCAAGCATCTATTCTTTTGTTCCAGAGGCCTTGTGTTGTTGCTCTCTTCAATCTATTATCTTGCTTGTCAAGATTATGTTCTTTCTTGCTTATTCATTAACCGGAGTGTTGTGAAATCTTTTCATCTTCCTTCCATCTCTGAAGTTTGAATCTATTCCAACCGAAGTTTGGTGCCTCTCCTTCAATTCGTTTCCATCATATCTAATTTTGCCTCTCTTTCCTACCGAAGTTCTACCGAAATTTCCTGTGAAGTCTTGCCTGTTCCTCATGTTATTATTCTTCTCTTTGCATCCTTCTTATTTCATTGGTTTCACTCATTTGTCAAGAAGCAACTAAGTTTTACCTTTTGCTCTTTCTCTTCCCCTTTTTCATTCTAGATCTCGAGACGAGATCCTCGTGTAGTGGAGGAGAGTTGTGACAACCCGAGACCGATGTTCCAGAAGTTTCCAGAAGATCCCCCTTTTATTTCCGTTCTCGTCATGTGTTCGTCTGGTTGTTGCATTCATCATCGCATCATTCGCATTGCATCATCTCTCGTTTTCGAAACTTGCATCCGTTCGTAGTCCCCGGTTCTCTGCGTTCTTGTCGTTGCCCGTTTCGAGACCAACCACACACTCACGCGCCCGCGACACCGTTAAAATAAAACCGTTTTTAAGCGCGCGAAAAATATTCTCTGATCGAGTTGAAACTTGTCGTGTGGTCTTGTTATAGTCTAGGTAGACCGCCCGTCGATTTTCGTCGCGTTCTGAGTCTGTTAGATGCCCCGTTGGTCATCCGTAGCAGTGCGGTCATCGGTTATCGTCGGATGTATTTCGGTGTTTTAAACTCAGTGACACGGGTCACCGTCCTCCCTCTCATCTCTCCCTAGCCCCTCTGCACAACCGCTGTAGCCCCGACCATCCGCTTTCGGACGTCGGATCGTCATCTGGCAGTCCGAAAATGGACAGTGCCCTAACCCCAACCCCGAATCCCTATATATAGCCCTAGCTCTCCTCGTTCCGCGTGCAAACCCTAGCCAACCCCCACCTTCTCCCTCCTCCAGCCTCCGACCCGCTCAAGCCCATCTGGAGGCTCGGGAAAGCCCATACGGGCCCAACCGGAGCTCCCCAAGCCTCCCATGGCAGCTCCTCTCCTTCCTCCCGCAACCAAGGTGGCCAGCCGCCGGATCCAGCCGGAGCCGCCGGAGCTTCGCCGGACCGTCGGACCGTCACCGCCTTCTCCCTCTCCTTCTCCCTCCATTTCTCTCTCTCTCACCCCCATGGCCTCCCTCTCCTTCTGCAGGTCACCATGGCGCGAGAGCTCAGTCTCCGGCCAGTTCGGCCGTCCCCACCATCGCCCGCAGCGCCGCCGCCTCCCGCCGGCCGACCCCCACCGGATCCGGTCCGGCCATCCCCGCCCTCGCCGTGGCAGCGCCGCCAGGAGCTCGCCTGCCTCGGTCGATCCAGGCGGGATCGAGGAGGACGAGGCCCCTGCTACGTTGACCGACCGCAGCGCTCCTGTGGGCCGACTCCCTCCAGGCCCAGTTCGCCTCCTCCCGCGGGCCAGATCGCCTCCTGCTGGCCCATGGCCTCTGGTGAGCCCCGGCTAAGCAGCGCCCAGGCGTCGTTTTTTTTATCTTGTGCCACTGTGACCGTTTTTGCTAATTGCGTGTGGATTTTCAGAATTAAAAAAACCCTAAGTTAAATATGCTCATATTTAATTAACCGCACCCCATTTTAAAATGTTTTATATATGTAATATGCTTAGAAAAATGCGTAGTTTAATAATAAGTCATTTTCATCAATGCCTAAAATGTTTAGCATATCATTCCTGCTAATGGCATCATTTGTCATAATATAGCATTGCCCCATTTATTAAACGTGCATCGAGATTTATTCTGAATCACATATTAAAAATGTTCATATCATCGGCATCGCATTTTCATGCGTGAGATAATTGTCGGCATGATGTTTGCATTTAATTTGCATTATCGAATTGCTTTACCATGAATAGGCCTAATCCCGCATATTTAATTGTGATTAATTTTCTACATGAACCTAATCATATTATATATGTTTTCGGGGTAGAAAAATCCATTGGTTTTATCGGTGCATTTAGTTTTGCCATTTGAGCATGTTTGTGTGAATGTCATTTATGCCATGATGCCCTTTTGCCATTTTCGTAGGAATTAATCCGTGCATGATATGAATTAATTTTCAACATGAAAGTTGCTCTTTGCTATGTGACCTAGCCCATGGACATTTTGCTTGTCATAGAAATGCATGTTTAGGTGTGGTTTTGTTGTTGTCAACTTGCTATGAAAATCTGTTATTTTGAGGGTCCAAAATATTTCTAAGTCTGGAATCTGTTATATTTACAGCTGTCTTGCCATGTGAGTTGCTAGTGATCTAGAACTCTTTTGTGGTAGGTGTAATGGAGTTAATTGTTGTTGATATTGCCCTCTAGCATGCTGTTAAGTTTCATGCCATAATATGACTTGTAGCATATAGTTTTACTGCTGTGAATATGCCTTCGTGATAAAAACTGCACTGTCAAAAACTGCTATTTTCACTAAGTCTGAAACTCTTATTAAGTAGCCTTCTCGTGAGCTTCCTACCAAGTGATCCATGCATGTTTTGATGATGATATGTGAATATGAAATGAAGTGGATGTTGTATGATATTGCCCCATGCTTAGTTTGTGCATTTTAGATTATGGTAACTTGTTGTTTTCATGTGTTCAAAATGCTATCTTGCTGTTTTTGGCAGATTTCAATTAAAACTTGTTTTGATGATTGTGGTTGAACCGTAGCTCCGTTTTGGACATTCCATATATGAAACTTGCTTAGAATCTCATGTAGTTTCATGATAATTTGTTGCATTCATGATTTGAGATGTTTGGGATTGTTTTCCTATGCATTTGCATTCATGTCAATTGCATCTTGTGTTGCTCATATCTTTTGAACCGTAGCTCCATTTGAGATGTTCTATATATGTAAATCGACTAGAATGATGTGTAGAATAATATGGTAGGCTTTATTATGATGTTTAACAAACATAAAATATGTTTAGTTCAGATCTGGACCAATTTCTAAATTAACATATGAGGTCATTTCGGAAATGCTATAAGTTGTTTCCGGCCTCATTTAACATGCCTAGATAGATAGTTTACTTATGCTTCACCTCTTGCCATGTTTAACAACATTTAATATTGTCGTGTACCTAACGGGAGTGAACTAAATAATTCGAGTGTGGAGTTTCGTCAATATGCAACTCGTTGCATATTGAGCTTCACTTAATGTGTAGAATTTGATTGTTGTGAATTGTCATGCCTTGCATATTAAATCGGACATGCATCATATTTGTTTGTGCATCGTGTCTTTCATATGTTGTGGTGTATCTTGTGTTGATTGTTTGTTTCAGATTGCTTCTTCTCGATAGAGTTCCGAAAGCGTTCGGAGTGTGAGGATTCGTTCGAGTACGTTGGCTCGTCTTCTTCATGGACTCGGTCTTCTTCCGAGCGGGATCTCAGGCAAGATGACACATTTCCCTGGATACCATTACTATAATTGCCATGCTAGTTGTCTCGTCCTTTACCGTTATGTCTCTCTTCCTACCACTTGGTTGATAAGCCTCCCAACATTGCCATGAAAAGCCTCTAACCTCTCCATATCCCAACAAACCTTTGTTTGGCTATGTTACCACTTGCTCAGCCCTTCTTATAGTGTTGCTAGTTGCAGGTGCAATTGCTTCCATGTGTCAACATGGACATTCTTTTGTTATATCACAATATTGCTGCTATTTAATTTAATGCACCTATACACTTGGTAAAGGGTGGAAGGCTTGGCCTTTTGCTTGGTGTTTTGTTCCACTCTTGCCGGCCTTAGTTACTTGTGAACCGGTGTTATGTTCCATAAATGAGCGCTCCTAACATGCTCGGGGTTGTTATGGGGACCCCCTTGATTTTCGGGTTAGAATAAAACTTGTCTGGCAAGGCCCAACTTTGGTACTACATTTGCCCATCATAATAAAACTGTTCACCTTATTAAAGCATAGAGGGTCGCCCCTTGTGGATTAATTTAACATAATACAGGGGGGCCAGTGCTACTGGTGCTGGTCCAAACTAGAGCATCGTGTGGGCTACCTGGGGGAACTCGGGACTTCAGTTACTGTATGTTTTGCTCATCCGGTTGTGCCCTGAGAACGGATACGCGGCTCCTATCGGGATTGTCGGCATGTCGGGCGGCCTTGCTGGATTTGTTTTACCTTTCTCGAACGTCTTGAGTGAGGAACTCTGATTTTCTTCGGGGTATCTCGAGGTGTCGGATTTCCTTCGGAATTGCCTAGGAAGATCACGAGACCCGTGGTTGAGGTTATTCCCGCTGAGTGTGGTTACTTTGTGATGGACGAGTTGGAGCACCCCTGCAGGGTTAAATCTTTTCGAGAAGCCGTGCCCGCGGTTATGTGGCAAACTTGGATACTTTGTTTAACACCCGGTCATAGCAAACTTGAAGTAAACTCAAATTAAATACACCAATTGTGTGCGTAACCCTGACTGTCTCTTCTCGTGAGACCTTATCCGAGAGAGAACACGGTGGGGTTATGTTTGACGTAAGTAGGTGTTCAGGATCAGTTAGTGATCATTACTAGTTCACGTCCGTTATGCGTAGACCACCATACTTTACTTTCTGTTCTCGTAAGTTAGCCACTCAAATAAATGCTTAGTCGCTTGCTGCAGCCTCACCACTTAACCATACCTTACCCATTAAGCTTTAATAGTCTTGATACCCTTGGAATTGAGATTGCTGAGTCCCTATGGCTCACAGATTACTACAACAACAGTTGCAGGTACCGATAATGCGATGGTTTGACATGAGCGCGTTGCTTGATTTGACTTGGAGTTCTTATTCTTCTTCTTCTTCAATCTTGGATGGGTTCCAGGCGGCAGCCTGGAATAGCAAGGGTGGATGTCATTTTATCGTTTGATTTCGTTTGTAGACTGACCCTGCTCTTCTGTATGATGTTTGAGTATGTTATTGTATTGATGTGACTCTGATTAGCTTGTGGCGAGTGTAAGCCAATTCCGTATACTCATCTCTTCTATACATGTACTTGTAATGATATCCATTCTTGCGAACGCATCGAGATGTGCTTCTATCCCTGTCGAGGCCCTCGTGCCCAAATAAGGATAGGACCGCATCTTGGGCATGACAGATTGGGTGCTGAGGAGTCTATCATCTTGAAGCACAAGAGCAAGGAGTTCATCATCATTACCGAGACTATTACCTATTGGAGGGTGATGCCTCCTAGATTGGTTAGGTGTCGCTTGGGATCCTCCTACTTCGTGTTGTGGAGTGAACTAAGAAGTTTGTAAGGGCAAGGAGATTGCCTACTTCGTGAAGATCTACCCATAGTGAGGCTAGTCCTCCGTGGACGGAAGCCATTATGGAATAGTCAAGGTTGCTACTTCATGGACCCTTTTGGGTGGAGCCCTCCGTGGACTCTCGCGACCGTTACCCTCCATGGGTTGAAGAATCCATAAACATGGATGTACGATAGCGCCACCTATCGGAACCGCGTGAAAAATCATCGTGTCTACAAGTGCGTTTGATCTTCCTACCCTATCCCTTCTATACATGCTTGTTGTTACTTTCCGCTGCTATATACTCTTAGACTTGCATGTGTAGGGTGTACTTGACTTGCCATGAAATGCTAAAAACTATCAACCCTAAAAATTGGTATAGGCAAAATTTTTATTTGGTCAAGTAGTCTAATCACCCTCCCTCTAGACATACTTTCGGTCCTACAAGTGGTATCAGAGCTTTGGTCTCCATTGCTTAGGTCTTACAACCTAGGAGAGTATGGCTTCTAGTGAGGGAAGTTATCACCGTAGAGGTCCGTAATTTTATGGCACTAATTTTGCTAGTTGGAAGAACAAAATGAAAATGCATATTCTTGGTCATAACCTCGCCGTTTGGGCTGTTGTTCATGTTGGCTTGCAAGGTGAGTTCTTTGCGGATGGACGTGAACCGGACCGTGAAGCGACCGCGGATGAGTTGAAGATGTTGCAACTCAGTGCTCAAGCATGCGACATTCTCTTCAATTGCTTATGCCCCGAAGAATTCAACAAAATCAGCCATCTTGAGAATGCAAAAGAGATTTGGGATACTTTGGTTGATATGCACGAAGGAACCGAGTCCGTGAGAGAATCCAAGTTAGATGTTCTTCAAGGTCAGCTTGACAAGTTCAAGATGAAGGATGGTGAAGGAGTCGCAGAGATGTACTCTAGGCTAGCTCTCATCACCAATGAGATTGCCGGCTTAGGAAGCGAAGAAATGACCGACAAATTCATCATCAACAATATACTTAGAGATTTGGATGAGAGATACGACATCGTGTGCATATTGATCCAAATGATGCCAAACTACAAAGATCTCAAGCCTACGGAAGTCATTGGAAGGATTGTTGCTCATGAGATGACACTCAAAGATAAGGAAGAACTTCATCACAAGTCTAGCGGTGCTTACAAAGCCACAAGTGACGCTCCCACAACTTCAAGCAACAACCTTGTCACCAATGAAGAGATAAGCCTCATGGTCAAGAAATTCAACAAGTTCTAAAAGAATAGAGGCAAAGAAAGAAACTCCAACTCAAGATATGATGGGAAGCGTTCGTCAAGTCGTGACCACAATTGCTACAATTGTGGGAAGCCCAGACACTACTCAAATGAGTGAACGGCTCCCTACAAAAGAAGGGAAGAGTCACCTCGAAGACGAAGCTCAAGGAATGAATCACCACAAAGAGAGAGAAGGAGTAGAGATGATCGTTATGAACGAAGACACTCAAGGAGAAGTAGAGATTCGGAGAAGAAGGACAAGTACACCAAGAGCTACACAATAAGAAAACATCAAGCTCATGTTGGTGAATGAGTTTTTGGCTCCGAGTCCGACAACAACTCTGAGAGAAGCTATCACTCCGACTCCGACTATAGTCAAGATGATGGTGTTGCCGGAATTGCTCTAGTGACTACCAACTCCTACAATCTATTTGATTCACCAAACGAAGGGAGTGGAAGTTGCTTCATGGATAAAGGCCCCAAGCTATCACACCCCGAGTATCTTGATTTTGATAGTGATGAAGATGATTTGCTTTGTGAAGATGATTTTCTTTGTGATGATAACTTGCTTTGTGATAAAACTAGTGATGTTGATGAAAATGAACTTAATAATTCTCATGCTAGTCAATATGAGTCATTTGATGATGATAAGATGAAAATAGAACAACTAACTAAAGAACTAAACACTCTTAAGTTAGCTCATGAATCTACTCTCGAAGATCATAGAGAGCTTGTGAGAACTCATGAGAAGCTACGCTTCGAGAAGCTCAACTTGAAGCAAGAGAATGAGTTTCTCAATGCTATCAATGACGTTCTCCGAAAGAAGACTTCATCTTATCTAGCCAAACAACTACTCTTGTCTACTTTCATGCCTCAAGTTAAAACTAAGCAATCTAGTAACAAAGGCAAGAAAGGTTCTTCATCTAGTAGCAACAATAAAAATGCTAAACCCAATGATGTTGCTTCTAGTAGTTCTATTGATTCCACTAATTATGATTCTCTTAGCCAATTTACACTTGAGCAAGAAAATGATTTATTGAAAGGAATTATAGAAAAAGGTATCTACAAGAGTCTTGCCGGATGTAAGCAATTTGAGGAAATTGTACGCAATCACGGAGGATACCGGAAGAATCGTGGTGTTGGCCACTTCAACGCTAATGGAGTTGAGTGGGAAGAAGGTCAATACCCCAAGCCCAAGTTTGTTCCTCAAAAGGAGAAGTATGAAAATACTCTTCCCAAGGGTACAAACACTGAAGATGACCTTCCACCACAAAACCACAAGCTCAAGGGCAAGAACAAGCTTCAAGCGGACATTGACTCATATGAACATGAACCCCTAGCTTTGGTGGAGTGGGTTCCGAAGGCTACTTCAAGCTCAACTACTACAAAGCCTACTTCAACACCAAGGATCCCCATCAACTTGATGTGGGTCCCCAAGAAGAAGAACTAGGAAGTACTTGAGGGGTGACTCCGCCAATGAAATTCTCTCACATTCATTATTGGCAAGGACTTTTTGCACTCAACATCAACTCAATGCAATAGTTCAAGGAGTCACACATTCCCTCAAAGGTAAGCAAGGGACACGGTAATCAACTAATCAATGGACATCATAACATATGCTTTGCACTCCATGTCCATAGATATCCTTGTATTTGTCATTTGTGTGTTGGGACTAACCCATGTAGGTGGGAGGAGTAAGGAAACAACAAGGATGCTCCCAACTCTTGGTGATCTTCATCAACATTGAGCATACACAACTACCTCACCAACATGAAGTCTTCATCAACAAAACCCAAGGTTAGTTTATCCCTCTTATGGGGGGATGTCACATCAAGGGGGAGCTTTACTCTAAGACTTGAGTCAAAGCATCTCTTAGCATGTGACAACATTAAATGCTTTATGTAAAAGTGGTAACCCCACTTGTGCTTAAACGATGAGTATGACCTATGATCAGGTACTCTTACTTGGCTCCTAAGTCAAATACTCATATATAGATGACTTCCTCATCGCCCAAGTGCTTGTTAGATGCTAGTGTGTTTGTGCATGTTTGTCATGATTTCTTTTGACATCTTATTGTGTGAGCATGTTGGTCTGCATTTATTTACTCATTCGAGGATATCCAATTATTGCTATTTGGCTTTTGATCTATCTTTTGCCAATTGGATGGACAAGAATGCCTAGGACCACTCTTTAGCCATCTATGCTTTCTCACCCCATATTCCATTCATGTTGCATAACAAAATTTGAACAAGTGCTTTTTGATCCCTCTGTGTGTGGAGCACTCGGAGTTTCGTATCGACAAGGACTGACCATTAAAACCTCCCAAGTGCATCTCGGTGGAACCAACCCCACAATCTTGGTCTCACCGAATGCCTAGGGTTGATCTGTTTTTCAATCTCGGTACTGCCGATTTCATATTCTCGGTTACACCGAGTTTCCCTATTAGCTGACAGTTGTGGAACTCGGTGACACCGAAAACATAAAATCGGTATCACCAATAGTGGATGGTATATATATTGTGGTCCCTGACGTTTTGAAATTCATCCTCAAAACTATCGCGCCTCAGAACCCTAAGCTGCCACTTTGAGGCCCCTGGTTGTCGCCCTTGTCTTCTTGTGCTCCTCCGCCGCTGGGAATCACTGCCGTCGACAAAATCTGCTCCATCGTCGCCGCCGTAGCGGATCCGCACCAAGTTAGGGTACAGATTCGACCTCCTTTGCACTCCCTTCTGATTCTTGCGCATTGGATTTGATTTTGTCTATAAGCCACTCATTGCACGTATTCCTATCCACACAAAATCCCATAGGCTAGCGAACCATTGATTTTCTAGGGTTTTGCCTTCCGCCCGATGCAACTCGGTAGATCCCATAGGCTAGCAAACCACTCTTATGGGGGGATGTCACATCAAGCGGGAGCTTTACTCTAAGACTTGAGTCAAAGCAACTCTTAGCATGTGACAACATTAAATGCTTTATGTAAAAGTGGTAACCCCACTTATGCTTAAACGATGAGTATGACCTATGATCAAGTACTCTTACTTGGCTCCTAAGTCAAATACTCATATATAGATGACTTCCTTATGGCCCAAGTGCTTGTTAGATGCTAGTGTGTTTGTGCATGTTTGTCATGATTTCTTTTGACATCTTATTGTGTGAGCATGTTGGTCTGCATTTATTTACTCATTCGAGGATATCCAATTGTTGCTATTTGGCTTTTGATCTATCTTTTGCCAATTGGATGGACAAGAATGCCTAGGACCACTCTTTAGCTATCTATGCTTTCTCACCCCATATTCCATTCATGCTACATCACAAAATTTGAACAAGTGCTTTTCGATCCCTCTGTGTGTGGAGCACTCGGAGTTCCGTATCGACAAGGACTGACCATTAAAACCTCCCAAGTGCATCTCGGTGGAACCAACCCCACAATCTTGGTCTCACCGAATGCCTAGGGTTGATCTATTTTTCAATCTCGGTACTGTCGATTTCATATTCTCGGTTACACCGAGTTTCCCTATTAGCTGACAGTTGTGGAACTCGGTGACACCGAAAACATAAAATCTGTATCACTGACAGTGGAGGGTATATACTGTGGTCCCCAACGTTTTGAAATTCATCCTCAGAACTATCGCACCTCAGAACCCTAAGTTGTCGCTTCGAGGCCCCTGGTTGTCGCCCTTGTCTTCCTGCGCTCCTCCGCCGCTGGGAATCACTGCCGTCGATGAAATCTGCTCCATCGTTGCCGCCATAGCGGATCCGCACCAAGTTAGGGCACAGATTCGACCTCCTTTGCACTCCCTTCTAATTATTGTGCATTGGATTTGATTTTGTCTATAAGCCACTCATTGCACGTATTCCTATCCACACAAAATCCCATAGGCTAGCGAACCATCAATTTTCTAGGGTTTTACCTTCTGCCCGATGCAACTCGATAGAACCGAATCAAGAAAATCGGTACCACCGATTTTTGTTTCTGTGTTGCTGAGAACTGTCTCGGTGAAACCAAGCACTCCTTTTCGGTCTCACCGAAATGGGTGCCAAGTTTCTGTTTAAAGGGACAGTCAGTCTCGGTGTCACCAAATTTTTTTGCTTCGGCCTTACCGATTTGTTTCTGACAGAATGCAAAAACTTGAAAATCTTTTGTTCAAAATTTCAAAAAACTAGCTGATAATTTTGTGATGACTCATCTAGTTCCGCTCATCAATATTCCATTCACAGGGTTAGTATGTCAGATGCATAGGATAGTCAGAACTTGCCAGAGCAGGGTGCTAACATGAGTTCACGCACAAGCCCAGAGTCCAGTTCATTTTCAGATCCAGACACCCCCAGTTCCCATGGGTTGCCCAAAGCTGCTACAAGGACTAGAAAGAAGCTGAATTTTGATGAAGAGGATTCAGACTTTATCTTCTTGCTAAGAAGCAAGAGAAAGCTGCTAAGAAGTCTCCTACTGAAGCCACTTCTTCCAGGAGAGTTGTTAGTAAGATCTATGCACCTGCTTCAACCTTCAAGGCTCATGAGACTGCCACAGTAACTATTTCAGTTGAGGTCCCCAAGAAAGCTATGCCTAATAAGGCAGGAGATAAGAAAGCAAGAAAGAGGGTTATTCATGTTATTGGCAGAAGAACCTCCATGTACGAGGATCCAGAAGAAGCTGCTGGTGCTGATGCTAAAGAGGAGCAAGAGCATGTTGAGAAGGCCCCTCCCAAGAAAAAGCAAAAGAAGCTTATGGCTGATGCTATGCCAAAGACTAGCACATCCAAGAAGGCTGCTACTGAGAAGCCTAAGAGGACATCCAGGCAGATTCCAGCTTCTGAGAAAAACAAAGGGACTACTTCCAGAGTTGAAGATGATGATGACTTGACAACTTTGATGAAGCTCAGACCTCACCTTCCGGTACACAATGCCAGCTGCCCACTAGCTGAAGATATGAAGAAGAGGAAGGATTTATGATTGAGAGCTTGGAGAGCTATAGATCCATATGCCCAGAGGAAGAAGACAGCTGTGGACTACAGATTTTATACCAAAGAGCAACACGATTTCTACGAGACTGTGCTTTTTGACAAGAGTCCAGATGTTAGTGATATGCGATATGTTGATTGGAAATTCATTAAGGAGAATGAGGACTACTTTCCAACTGTCCAAGACAATTTCCACTGCATAGGTTTGGATGAGTTTGTTGGTATAGAATTCACTGCTTGGAACGATGAGATGATCATGCAATTCTACTCCAGTGCATGTTTCTATGGAGATGGCAGAATTGTATGGATGACTGAAGGTGCAAGGTATGAATAAACTGTTGAAGAATGGGCTGCTATCTTAGGAGTTCCTGAAGCACATGATGGTGACTTGGATGTATACTCAGAATCCAAGGAGAGCCACAATGCTATGGAAAATATGTACAAGGAGATCCCTGCTGCCAATGTGAATTCTCACATGCTAGGATCTATCTACTTTCTTCAGGCTAGCCTCCGCACAATGAACACCATTCTGAGGCATACTTTGATGCCCAAGTCAGGAGATGACAAGATGATCTGAGGCCACTCCATCAATATGTTGATCCACCTTGACAGACACACCAGGATCAGAGTCATGGATTTGATTGTTGAGACAATCAAGAGGGTTGCTGCTGACCAGAAGCACTCTTGCTGTTATGCACCCTACATCCCGATGCTTCTCAATTCAAAGTTGGAGAAGCACATTTTTGCTCTAGATCGTCCACATTTGCCCCTACAGCCAGATCTCGAGGACAATGTTGTGGTGATGGATGCTGAACATCCCACATCTGCTATAGCTCAGGCACAGGCAGATGCAGTTAAAGCCACTAGTGCTCAAGTCCCTAGATCCAGAAATGAGCAAATGGATATGTTGATATCATCAATTCAGGGTATGCAGAAGGACATTAAGGGAATTCTAGACAACCAGAACAATCTTGTGAGGATCTTTGAAAACAGGATCAAGACCCTTAATGATAAGGTGGATGGGCTGACTAAGACAATCAATGAGCTCAAGAAGGAAGTTGACTCAGTGCCTCTTCCTCAGACTACTTCTTCAGATGATGATGATGATGAGGAGGAGGAATCACCTCTCAGGACAGGCACACAGTTTCATACCCAGGCCAGATCAGCCACTATCCCAACTCCAGACTTGAGGCCCTCTTCATCAGCTCCTGCTGCTGTCACCTCAGCTCCTGCTCCATCTGTTCCAGTTCCTCCAGCTACTACTCCAACTCCATCCACGACATCTGCAGAGATCTTCGCCGATGCTATTCTCTCGACTCCTTCATGAACAACCGGAGAAGATCAGCCCAAGAACGATTAGATGTATGGCTTCGAACTTTTTGGTAACTTGTTGCCAAAGGGGGAGAAGTGCATATATAGATCTTTAGGCTTCGAGCGAGAGAGTGTTTTGGTGTTTGTTGCTTTTCAAAACATTTGGTCTTTTGGTTACTTGTGTTGAGCGTATGATCATGTGTGGTATGCTACTATTTTACGCTTTATGTGTTATGCTACTATTTTACGCTTTATGTGTTATGCTACTATTTCCTATCATCTTAATGCTTATGAGATGATCATTCACCTTTGCTTGATTGTGTTGTGCTTTGTTATTCATTCTAATTATTCTCGCACACCACCAAGTTGTATGTGACATGGAAGAAGTGCCCCATATACGTAATCGATTGTGCATTTGCATTCAAACGCAAATTCAAAATAATGCACAAATTTAGGGGGGGGGGCTCTTGCTTATCACATACCTCTCAAAGCGACAATTATATTCAATGATTTTATCATATGTTGAAGCTTTGATCTATATATTGTCATCAATTACCAAAAAGGGGGAGATTGAAAGCACATTTGCTCCCTTGGTGGTTTTGGTAATTAATAACAACATATAAGTCATTGAACTAATGTTTCCACCAAGTATATTTCAGGAAATGTTTAATGATAGGATTGGCAAAAGGAGATTGTGGAGACACCCCAAGATGCAAGGAAATAGGTTGGCCAAGCTTCAAGCAAAAGGACTCTACATTTTATATTTGTGAGAAATCACTTTGAGTCCATAGGAAGGCCAATACTATTAAAAGGGGGTAAGGTTTTGTTGGTGAACAATATGCTCAAACGTGCACAAGTGATAGTCGCCAAAAACATCCACAAACTCTCCCACCAAAGTCTGTTCTATACCTAACACTCAAAATCAGTGCAACCAACTTTCCCATACCGGTGCCACCGATTCCAGAACCTAGACAGACTCAGCCAAACCCTAGCCACTTCGGTGCAACCGATTCCATACTCGTGCCACCGAGTTTAGGTTGCCAACTTTTTGTTATGCAAATTCACATTATTGGTACCACCGAGAATGTTGGATCGGCGTCACTGAGATTGGAAATCTGACCGTTGGTCACCTTATCGGTGCAACTGAGTTTCCTATATCGGTCTCACCGAGATTCAAAAGATGCCACCTTTTGGTCACTTTGGTACCACCGAGATTAACACATCGGTGTCACCGAGTTGGTCATTTTGTGTGTAACGGTTGGATTTTTGGGGATTCCTATATATAACCCTTCACCACCACATACTCGAAAGGGAAGCACTCAGAACTATTCCACACTTGCCCCATCTAGTTTTCTGACAGAGAACCACCTATCCTTGTGTTGATGTCAAGATATTCCACTCCAATCATATGGATCTTGATCTCTAGCCTCCCCAAGTAGCTTTCCACCAATCCAATCTCTTCCACCATGCCAAATCTATGAGAGAGTGATTGGGTGCTAAGGAGTCTATCATCTTGAAGCACAAGAGCAAGGAGTTCATCTTCATTACCGAGCCTATTACCTTTTGGAGGGTGGTGCCTCCTAGATTGGTTAGGTGCCGCTTGGGAGCCTCCTACTTCGTGTTGTGGAGTGAACCAAGAAGTTTGTAAGGGCAAGGAGATCGCCTACATCGTGAAGATCTACCCATAGTGAGGCTAGTCCTTCATGGACGGAAGCCGTTATGGAATACTCAAGGTTGCTACTTCGTGGACCCTTTTGGGTGGAGCCCTCCGTGGACTCTCGCAACCGTTACCCTCCGTGGGTTGAAGACTCCATAAACGTGGATGTACGATAGCGCCACCTATCTGAACCATGGGAAAAATCATCGTGTCTACAACCGCGTTTGATCTTCCTACCCTATCCCTTCTATACATGCTTGTTGTTACTTTCCGCTGCTATATACTCTTAGACTTGCATTGTAGGGTGTACTTGACTTGCCATGAAATGCTAAAAACTGTCAACCCTAAAAATTGGTATCGACAAAACTTTTATTTGGTCAAGTAGTCTAATCACCCCCCTCTAGACATACTTTCGGTCCTACAACATCATTCATGACCCGCTTTTGCGCGGGCGAAGATAACTGGCTAGCAACATGCAGCCACAACTCCGACGATGTCGGCACCTCCGAAGTTCGGGACGACAACGGGAAACCGAAGCGCAACAAGAACTACCGTCGGCATAACAATAGTGATGCCGATGACACGGCCGTTAATGCCACCTTCCACAATTCCCGACCCAGGCAGCGGAAGAAGCCTCCTAAAGGTAATCGTGATGGACCCACCCCACTAGAGAAGATCATGGAAAGGCCTTACCAAATCCATGGCACTTAAGAGAAGCCCGCCAACCACACGCACCGTAACTGTTGGGTGTTCAAATAGGCCAGCAAACTCATGCCCGAGGATCAAAGCAAGAGACCTCGCAGCGAGGATGAGGATGAGCCTTGGGGTCCGATGGGTGGTAGACAGAAGAAATTCCTTCCAGAGGTGAAAACAGTAAATATGATATACACCACCCATATACCCAAGGAGAGGAAGCATGCCCTTCGAGAGGTCTACGCTGTAGAGCTTGTAGCCCCGAAGTATTACCCATGGTTGGCATACCCGTTCACTTTTGATCGATGTGATCACCCGACCAGTATCAGTCATGGGGGTTCGGCAACCCTCGTCCTCGACCCCATTATAGATGGGTATCACCTCACAAGAGTCCTAATGGATGGAGAAAGTAGCCTTAACCTGATTTACTCAGACACAGTGAAAAAGATGGGTATAGATTCCAGGTGTCACTACCTTTAAAGGAGTGATTCCACGCGTCGAGGCCCGATGCACGAGCTCCGTAATCCTGTAAGTAGTGTTCGGCTCGCCCGACAACTTTCGAAGAGAAGACTTGATCTTCGACGTTGTACCCTTCCACAGTGGCTATCATGCCCTGCTCGGCTAAACAATGTCTGCTCAGTTTAACGTTGTCCCGCACTATGCATACCTAAAGCTCAAGATGCCCGGCCATAAGGGGGTCATTACTGTCAACAACAATATAGAGCGCTCTCTCCGAACTGAGGAACATGCGTTGGCCCTGGCGGCCGAATTCAATTACAACGATGATCAATAAATGCCGACATCTTCCGTAAAGGCACACAAGGTTGGGAAGCGAGCACGGTCTCAGCCCGAGCTCTCAGAACCCTCCTCTCCACTTAAATAGGGACTCGCCCCCATCACATAGCCCTAGGACCAATGAAGTACGTGCCAAGAAAGAACAACTTTGCACTTAAAATTCCATGGGCGGCGGTGAGAGAAAAAGGGTAAGTGTTCGGCTGAACCGAACTACTACCATCAAAATGTCTTTGGACATATTGCAGGTACCATCAAGGGCCTGCTAAAGGCGTAAAGCTTATCCATAGTTCGGCGACTTCTCAAGACCTTGTTTGCAAGATTAGTTTGCCGAACAGTACCACCTATCGAGGTGCACCACCCCCAGGAGGCGCAAGAATAGACAAGCGACATGGCACATCGAGGACGTAAGGTGACCAATCGAAGACCCCTGGTACAACCACTCCTGTAAAATTTGTTTTTCCAAATACTTGTAAACAGTTGCTTCGACAATCCGAGCAATAAGAGTTGTTCAGAAACATGCAACATCACTATACGTGTTTGCCTCGTTGCCATTTTTGGCACATATTTTCTCCCTCTTCTCACGAAACTGTTCAGTATACGATGATTCAATCGGCTAATAGACTGGGGGCTCAAGTTTAAAAAAAATCGCCTGACGTGCAATTGATTATGCATTCGGCATCTTGGAATTCGCTTTATATGCATTGGTTCTGAACTATGTCTTGGGTCAATAGTTGGGTTGCCCGGCTCCTGTGCTTGCCCCTTTACGTTCCGCTCGTTCTGCTAAAAGGGCAAAGTGAGAACCCCTACGATTGTGTTTCCGTCTAGCCTGGTCAAGCACCTCAGGGGAGAAAGCCGAAAACTGACTGTCATAGTATGCAAGAACGGTCTGTGAATCAAAGTGTTATACTCAAATCCTCGTCAGAGGATATTCCATGTCATACGAGGGCTTTGTTCTTCATACAAACCATGTGATATTAGGCTTTAGCCGCGGTTCATCCGAACATCACAAAACACCGGGGGCTAGTCATGAGCCCCCATGGTCCTTTTCGCGCCCCTATGACTAAGTGAAAGCAATAAAGCATTATGGTCTGATTGCCTGATCTGCCACACTCCACCGCCTTCGGGTTCCGATAGCTTGGCTAAGGGACATAGTGCATTGGTAGAGACACGCCATGTAGTATCTACATGGGGGCTGAAGCCGATGACTCGCAGCTTTCAGTTTCAACGGCCACACAAGAGTTATAAGGAACGCAAAACATCAAAAGGATGATAAATTATAACCTTAAAACGTTAATCTATCTTCGAACATATTACAATCCACTCATACATGTTCCTCTTTCGAACACTGCGACTCTATCGCCCGAGTGCCCTCCATTACTCCATAGAAGTATAGCTCGGGGCACCGATGTTCCTTTCCAGGAGGCGGAGGAGTGGTGGCTATCTTCATCAGATCAAGCCCGGCTGGTGCACCTTGGACTTTGCGAAAGCCATCCGAGCTCCTTCGATGCAGGAGGAGTAGTTTAGTGCATCGATCCGGGGCGAGGCGTCGACCAGCTTCTACACCAGTCCGAAGTAGCTGCCCGATAATGGCTCGTTGGGCCATAGCCGGATATAGAGATCCTTCATGGCCGGCTCCGCCATCTAATGCAGCTCCATCAGATGCTTTAGCTGCTCAGTAAGGAGAGGAGAGCGCTCGAGGGCTTCAAACTTCGCCCAGAATAGACGAGCTTCATCTCCTTCTTCCCGCAAAGCATAGAGCTGATTCCTGTCCGCTGCACTCTTCTGGAGGTCAGAGCAGACGCCTGAGGAACGCCACACCTAGGTAAGCGACTCAAACTTGCTATCCCCAAAGACACACTGCAATAAGTACAACTTACCAGCCGTTATAACCGTCGCATGGTGAACTTGCTCTTCGAAGAACCTCCTATCCACCCGCACCTTTTGGAGTTCGGTTTTCAGGGTGGATAGTTCGGCAGCCTACTCCTTGCCTTTCTGTTCAAGGACCTCACACTTGTGGCCAGCATCCTCGAGCTCCTGTTGGATCTACTCCACCCGAGCCTCATGCTTGTTGCTGGTGGCTCTTAAGGCTCTCAGTGCGGAAGCCACTTGTTCGACCGCCGCCCTCTCGATCGAAGCCTCCTGCTTCACATTTTGTAGCTCAACCTTGAGCTTCTCCATTTCGTTCATTGAGGCTGTGTAGGAATCAAGAATAAGAACACTGCATCGATAGTAGGATGACCAAATTTTTTTGGACACTGAGTAAGGCTTACCTTGCGCCTCGTCGAATCTCTTGTTAAGAGCATCAAGGTCGTCTTCGGAGCTTTCGAGCTTCTGATTCAGCTCGCCTAGCTCAGCAGCATTCACAGTTGCAACCGACGACGAAGCCTGTAAAAAGAAAATCCTTATCAGATTACATGGGTTCAAAATTACCGAACTAGCGTCAATCTAATCCTATGTCCGGTCTTATTAAGGGCTGGTTAGAATGTTCTGAACATATAATTCGGTATATTGTTTGGAAAATGATCCATGATTGACCTGCCATGTATATAATGATAACACAAAGAAATTAATATCTTACAAATGCAGTGTCACGTGGCTCACCTGTAAGCCCGTCAGGAGACCCTTGAAGGCCTCCTTCAGCCATTGTTGACGGACTGAATGCTCTGCAATACTGGACCCATAAGGGTGTCGTGCTCCTCGGAGATGGAGGCGCTTGGTAGAGCCTCCCCCATGACCGGCCACCCACTAGTCACTGGTGCCGATGGTGATCAGACAACCTGATCACCGACCGGGGATTGAACCGGTGCCCCCGGAGGCGTTTTGCGCTTCGAGAGGTCCTCGGGGGCGACTGAACGTCTACTCATCCGGTCTCCTCAGTATCTGGGTGGGGTCCCACCCCCGGTCTTTGGTGGCCGAGGCGTTAGCCTTGACCATGATATCGTCTCCCCCATCGCTAGCACCCAGCTCCATAGAAACAAGCTGGGACAACACCTCCGCCGTGTCCTTCGTGGTACCCGAAGGAGTGGGATGTGTCGCATTCCCGCTCTCCGCTAGGTTGGCGGGTGGGGTCTCCCCGTCCGAGATCTGGTCGGTGGGGAGGACGCACAGCGGGCTGCATAATCTGTAAATGCTCGCATGTTAGTAACCCTCAAAGCCTATCGATGATAGCCGAGGAAGTATTCAGATCCTTACCTCCAAGCTGGGGACTTGACCCTTAGGTTCCTTCGTGGAACCTTCTCAAAGTCATCAGACTTGGTATCCAAGTCCGAACTGTCGTCAGACAAAATTACCTGCATCCAACGCGCTTTCTTCTGGGCAGGAGGAGGTACGTCCTCCATGGCGTCCGATGACTCCGCCCTCTTTCTTGCGAGGGGGAATCGCCCTCCCCTCGTCCTCATACTCATTCTCCTCTTAATTCGAGGAGGCATGGGTTTCCTCAGACACAGCCGCTAGTTGGTCCCTGATGCGAAGGCCTTCCCGGCCTGGTTTCTTCTTCTTCTCCTTCTTTTTGGGCGCCTCGTAAGGCACGTCGCAAGCATCTCCGCCAATAGCCTGGACCTGAAGTCTTCGGGCTTAGGCGCCGGGCAGTCGATGCCCTTGGCTTTGCTTGACCATTTCTGCAAAAACGATTGGAAGGTTTTTTAGATCCTCTTGAGGAAAGATAGGGCTGAACAAATAAAATTATGTTATACCTCGGTACGAGTCTTATCCGCATGACCCCGATCCTCCTCCTCGACTGGCCAATCCTTCTGCGCCTTGAAAAGCGCCTTCCATAGCTTGTCCCGAGTAATGCGGAAGAGGTGATGAATCGTGGGCTCATCGTCGAGCTGACGAGCCCACATAAGAGTATCCCGGGGTTGGCAAGGGAGGATGCACCGCCAGAGCATAACCTAGACCACGTTGGTCAGTGTGATATCATTTCTGACCATGGTAGTGATGCGCTTCTGCAGGTTGTCCACATCCTTGTCCGATCCCCAGTCGAGTCCCTTTTGGAGCCACGAGGTCAATCTAGTGGTCGGACTGGATCTGAATTCGGCCGCTGCAGCTCGGCCTTCCTCCCTTGGCTTGGTGATGTAAAACCACTCTTTCTGCCATAGTTTGGCAGTGTCAATGAAGGTACCGGATGGCCATCCGATGTGGGAGAGTTTGTCGATGATAGCCTTGCCATAGTCCACGTGTTTGCGTGCGACACACTTCGGCTTGATATTAAAAATCTTGAGCCAAATTCTAAAGTGTGGCTCGACTCGCAAGAAGACCTCGCAGATGATGATGAAGGCCGATATGTGCATGGAGGAGTTCGGCGGGAGGTCATGGAAGTCAAGGTCATATTAGAACATGAGCCCCCCAACGAAGGGTGGAGCCGGAAGCTCAGTCCCCAGATGAAGTGGGGAATAAAGACTTGCCTTTTGCCTGGCTTGGGAGTGGGGATCACCTGGTCCTTCTTCGGCGCACGGTGGAAGATGTTGATGGGGAGGTAGCCGACAGCCTTAAGGTCCCAGATGTCTTGGTCGGTGACCGTGGAAGCCTCCCACTTGCCATTGGAGCTGGAACTCACCACATATTAGCTTGAAGGAGGTGTGGTGGAAGACCTAGATCTGCGTTGTGGAAGCTCGAAAGGATGGGGAAGTAGAGGGTGCGAATGGGGAGCATGGTTAAGCCTTGGGGCTTTCTTTCCCTTTTATGAGGCTTATCAATGTTTGGCCTCCCTTTCTGCACCGTGAATCCCATATAAAATGGGGCATGATTTTGTGCATTGATGGATCGTACTGATAACAACCTCGAACCGCGAATCGAGTTTTTGCAGCTGGTTTAGCGGTCGTGGTGGGCAGTGACCTTTCATCAGAAAGGTCGTCAGGGGAAATTGTTTTACTCCTTGACGCCTGGCCTTTAGGGCCGACTTGTGCATGGTGTTTGGACGCGCCTCTAATCGGTAAACTACATGTCATTGGAGGCCGAATTAAACTCGGCAGGAAGAACTCACCTCGCAAGCCGAAGACTCTAACTATAGGAAGCAGCTAAAACTAAGACCCTTGGCATTGGAGGAAAGTTCGGGGGATACTGAGGGAGTCCTGGATTAAGGGGTCCTCGGGAGTCCGACCTATTCCTTATGGGCCGGACTGTATGGGCCTTTTGCCGAACATTGAATCGATCTAAGGCCGTGTCTCTAGGAAGGAAGCTTCGAGAATTGTGGCTTGTCCTCCACGTTTGATATAGCTAATAGGCATGTTTATCCCTTTGGCATGTAACTGACCATGTGTAAACCCTAGGTAACCTTGGCGTCTATATAAGCCGAAGGGTTTTAGGTTGTAGACACAAAACAACTCATCTAGGGTTTTAGCTATTTGATCTCGAGGTAGATCGACTCTGTAACCTACACATCATAAATACAATCAAGCATGACGTAGGGTATTACCTCCATAGGAGGGTCCGAACCTGGGTAAACATCGTCTCTCTTGTCTCCTGTTACCATTGATTCTAGTCTCACAACTTGGGACCCCCTACCCGAGATCTGCCGGTTTTTACACCGATAGTAGCGCCAACAATTTTACCACCCCGACTCTTGAGGAGTTACCACCAAAATATCGAGAGGCTTATGAAGCACTCAAGAAAAAACGTGAAAAGGAAGATTTGCAAGAATATGTCAAGTTCCTTCCTCAGTACAGAAACCATGTTGGCCCTTTTGTGATGTTAAGGAAAATTAAAAAAGAGGCTTTGCAAGAAAATAAACAAATAAAGATTGGCTCGTCTAATACTGTTGATATGGTTGATGCCAATATAAATGTGACTAAGTCATGTACTGCCAAGTCAAATGGTTCGTTTAAAGCCAAAGCAATGGTGGACTCGGTTGAAGCCGGATTGAGGACTGAGACGGTTAAGGATGAATGCATAGTGACAATACCCAGTGCAACGAGCGAGTTAAGTCCGCGTGCGTCGACCCATATGAGTGCATCGCTACCTAATGTCGATCCAGTTTATTCCGACTGTACCAAAACAAAAGATGCAAGCTTCATCGAGCAAAGGAAAGACAAATGTGGCAAATTGGTCGTGCTCGATTTTTATGGATGTAACGAAGCTTACATGCTGCCCGATGAGTTCCGTGCCAAATATGATGAGCATCAAGAACAAGAGGAGATGACCGAATAAGATTCGGTTAATGATGAACATCAAGAGCCAGAAAGTTAAGCTGAACAATGTTCGGTTAACAAGGAGCGTCCAAGTGATGCGGCACGAGATCGAGAAGAGCTAGTCAAAACGTTGGAGAGTTATCCAGAGATGGATCAAATTATTGTTCCTGTTGTGCCGACATCACATTCTCCCGACAACTTCAAAGAGGTTCGCCTTAGCAACAATTTACTTGTCTTTCAATTTGGTCAAAATTATACTATTGGTGCATCTTCCAGTAAAATTCTAATTAATCTTGAAAGACCGGTCGAGATAGGTAATTTGTTTGCTAGGAATAATATTGTCACTAAATATGTCGGTCAACATGTTGTACCATTCGTAGAAACTAATAGTGGCAATCTGTTCCAACAAAAGTTGTCATCGTCATATCGGCTAAGCTTTATTTTCATACATACAACTTTGATTGCTCCATGCCTGGCTAACATTTGGTTTCAGATGGGATATATATTTTGTAACTTTTTTGGTTGCAGAAACATAAAGCCGGGTTCAAAGTACTTCAAGATAGCCGATTCAGGATAATTGAAAAAGGAGGACAAAATAGGATGCATAGCAGAGTTGGATGATGTTAAGATAGAACCACTCGGTTTCTTAATTGAAATCCGGTATCCCAATATCGGCCAAGGGATGAACAATGTCCCATCAGTTTGGGCATAGGTGATCACATTTTCGGTGCATCGCCGGCTAATCCAATTATCATCGAAGATCACCACATTGACCTGTCAAGACAAGAGCGAATGCAATGTTCGTTCGAGCAGAATGTCAAAGACTGCAACATGATCCATCAAGTTGCACAATTGGTCAACATAGGACGATTGGAGTTCGTTGAGGCAGGAGCATATGGCCAATCGACTCAGATTGGTCTTGATGGCGATCAAGTGTTGACCCAGTTACCTCAAGCTGACTCATCCAAAGACGATTCATCTATAGGTGGACAGGTACATACCAATGATGACGGGATCGAGTCTTCGAGTGAGCATATTGTTAAAAATTACACCAACAACAATCTTGAAGATAGGAATTCTATCAAAGCTACATCGGAGACATCTAACACCGGGGGCAACAAGAAATTTCAAAGGCCGATGCACACAAGACCAAAGAAAGCAAAGGCCATAGGAAGCACAAAGGTAAAAAGCCAAAAGTCACTTTCACGCGGTTGTTAGAAAAATTTCAGAAGATAAGTGAAGCGAAGAGTGCTTATCAGTCGTGTGAACCAAAAGCATCAAAGTTACCCGCAAGGTGTAAATCCGAGGACCAAGATTGGCGAAAGAAGAAGGTAAACATGCCGACTCCGCGAACTTCTTTTGGGCCACCAATACCAAAGTCATCCAGTCCTTCCCATGCCGGATTATATTCATATCAATCATGGGACAGGTATAATTCACAGGCAGGCCATCACTTTTACGTTAAATCACCTCGCCAAGTTTATGCTTCTCCAAGAGAATCAAGCTGGCAACCATATGTCAAATACCGGTTTAATCAAGAGTCGTCCAGGAGCTCATGGAGGAGGAAGGAAGTGGTCAAGCAGGTCTAACAAGTAAAAAGAGATGGCCGCAAGGATGTTGCTTCAAACCTGACTTGAAGTAACCAAAAGCCAGCTGAGTTGATGTTGGCTACAAAGGGAAAGAAAGTGAAGCGAGTAACTTTCAAGGACCCAGTCATCGAGTCTGGACAGGTCAAGCTGGAAGTGCCCAAAGTTACGAAAGAATGACCACAATAAGGTCACAGTCGAGATGCCCACTCGTCTTATCTCATTGGCAAGTATGGCAGCTGAAGTGGCTAAGAGACAAAGAGTTGGAGAAGAGGAACATGGCGTGGATCCCCAAGCAAAACTTTCAAGTCAAGAAGGATGCACCGGCTTATGTTGCAAAGCCAGCAGGAATAAAGAAGGACAAGCAGGAAGCCGGCAGGCGAACCCAAAAATTTTCATCTCACTATAGGAGACCCCATGCGGTGCATCATCCACATTCTTCAACTGTACCATCAAAGCCGATGCTCTGTAATTTATCCTCAACCGAAACATCTGATTTATTTTGGCTATGCACACTTTGGTGGGCGGGTTCTCCAGGTCCTTTAAGATGAGGAGGGACGGCTGATATTTCCATATCGCCCTGAGAGTGCTTCGTGTTGGCGAAGCTCACATCTGGCTGATGGCGTTCTTCATGGTTTATCTCATACCTGAAAGCCGATGCGCAGTTTTACCAATACTTGTGAGGGCGTCTTGACTAGAGTTGGCCACTAACAATCATCTAGTGCACCAGGTGGCCGATTGGAAGAAACATATTTTCCTTATTTGCATGATCCGAGTTGGGAGATCAGGCAGGTTGCACCAAGAGATGCATCCATGGAGGCGCTTGTGTTATCAAGACAACAAATATATGAAGAGGCCCTACCCTGGTGACAACGAGTCTAAGCATTTGGCCGATATGAGATTCTCGCCCTAAGCATATGAATGGCCGATGGAGTGTTGACATATCTTGAGAACAAACACGTGCAAGTCATTTTTCGGCACACAAGCTTTGCCGAAAAACAGGGGGCATGTGTTGACACCTGATTTTGGCACGAAAGAGAACATTATTAAGATGGATTCAAATGAAGAAGTTCTCAACAAGAAAAAGTTCTGTAGTGTTGACATGAACATCATTGAAGTTTGGGTCATCGCCATCCGATCTCATATCGAAGACCGAAGCTGTCCTCAAAGTATTAAGATTTCATATTCAGAGTACTTTTCGGCCGATTAAGCCCCCAAGATGGCCTCGTATGAGAAAACATTCAACACAGATTGTCTTCGTCTCGTCAAAACAATTGATTTTGATATAAAAATCATCTCAACCCGATGAAATATTAAAAGTTAGCACCACCGAAGTGCTGCCCTATCACATGGCCGAAAGCGGTGTGCCGAATCACACACATGTCTGATAGGTAGCACCACCAATTGCTTGCCGGGCCAGAAGCTAGAGACGAGCTCCAACGACTATATAGATGATCTTGTATGGAAAAGAGTTCTACATAAAATTGTGCGCATCGTTGAAATGGTCAACATTGCTTTTGGTGTCATAATCATTTGAGATAATATACGTCCTGCAAAATCTCTACAAAACTCGGAGAGCCTAGTCAACTACATGACTGAATCCGACTGGAAGTTAAAGATGACCCCGTGGGGTATTCAAGATGGCCTTATTTGGAAAAGTGATCAACATAAGAACTGTTCGTATAGTCAAAACGATTGATTTCGACATTAAAGTAGTCTCAATCGGAGGTCATATGCAGATTCTATGGTCTGTGGAAGGAGCAAGACAGGAGTTTGGGCCAGATTCGGTTTGAACCTGAGTTAGACTAGGGTTAGGGCTCTAGGACGTGAATTGATGCAATTTTATTGTATGGAAAGTCTAGATGAATCCTTTTCTTGTATGGGAAGTCCAGCCGCCTCTTATATATGGTGGAGGTGATGGCGGATTAAAACAACACACAATCGAACAAACACATCTACTACTTTTTCGTGTTCATCTATCCCCTACCCTTGTATATTTCTTCTCGTTCTTCGTTCGTTCTTCTTCTTGCAGGGCAGCAATCCATGAGGCCCTAGGGGCGATCAGGTCGACCTAGGGCAGCCCATAGCCACCGCGCGCCCTGATGTGGTCCCTCCCGGGCATGTGGGGTTTCGGGTCTACAAAAGCGCCCGCTAGATTGCTTGCATACCGCGCTTCCAAACGGGTCCCCTTCGATGTGAGAGGTGCATCACCCCCAGTGCTGAGAGTACACGATGACGTGTTCATGTGTGAACACATGGTGCATGCCATCTCAATAAGAGTTCTGTTCTTGCACTCCGCGACGCCATTCTGCTAGGAGTGTATGGAGCAGAGAACTCATGAGTGATGCCAAGAGTATCAAATAGGTATCCAGTCCTGTGTTCTTGAATTCAGTGCCATTGTCACTCCTGGTATGCTTGATCTTGATGTTGTAGTTGTTCATACACCTATTTGCGAAGCGCCTGAAGACATCCTGCCCTTCTGTTTTGTAAAGAATGATATGCACCCAGGTGAATCGAGAATAGTCATCAACTTGAAGCCATATAGAATTGCAGTGGTAGATAAAGTGGAATAGTGAGTAGGGCCGAATAAGTTCATATGTAGCAACTCGAAGGTATGTGTGGTCATCATGATTGTCTTTGCGGAATTTTTGGCCCTAGTCATCTTCTCGGATTCACAAGAACCATAGAGGTAGTCCTTCTTGAACTTGACACCCTCGATGCCAATGATAAGCTTCTTGTTGGCGAGTGTATGTAAGTTTCTAATCCCAGCATGTCCTAGCCTTCTGTGCCATTGTCGGTGTTCTAGGACCGGGGGTACCCAGTCCTACCTGCCTACGGCCCCAGCGTGTGGCCTACCTCAATGGCCCGGTGTGGCCGAGCAGCAAGTCCCCCAAGCCAAGGGCCTCACGAGAGCCCCAACCTCACGAGGTGAGCAACGCCAAGACCTCTAGAGGAGTGGCATCCCCCAAGCTGCCACCCAAGGAGCGGAGATTTCAATGCAGGCCCCTAGCCTTGTGAGGCCGGGATGACATGGGCTCTGACGACTGAGGATAGGCGGGCTCCAACGGGCGCACATGAGGACAATTTCCTCTTTCGTGCTAAGGAGGCAAGGACATACCACTACTAGGAGAAAGCCTAGTAGTAGTGCTGGAATTACCCATACCAATAGCGCTGGTGGCAGCACTACTGCTAAGGCGCTACAACTAAGTTTTAACAGTAGCGCTGGAAAACCAGCGCTATTGGTAAGTACGATTAGCAGTAGCGCTGAAAATCAACAAGTGTTGCTGATAAACTAGCGCTGCTGCTATACGCCTACCAGCGCTACTGCTAATATCCCTGCTTTCACAGATTAAATTCCCCTCTACGTATTTGTGCATGCTCTATACAGTAGTTTCATCATATCATAATAAAGATATATTATTCTAATCATATCATACACACACAGTAGTCTCATCATACCATCATCATCATTGTCATTATCCAACACAAACATCTCAAAAATAGTGATACACAAGTCATGTCATGTTTCGAATAAATGCAACTGCATGGTCATGGCACACACATAAGTTTCATCATCTCTATCTAAACCATGATGTAGAAGAGAAGAGCGATCAGTATGAGCAAGAGCGCGACTAAGTAGTACTGCTTGAGGCACCGGTTTTGCTCCCTCTCTTGCCGGAGCGTTGACCTCAAGTAACTATTTTCCGCTTTGGCTCTACTATCGAACCCTATGTGGCTAGCGCCCGGGTACCTGTCCACCTGGGCCTGAGCATCTGGCCAGTGGTCGTACACTCCTGGAACCCTCCCAATGAATACAACGTAGCAGTCCTTTGCGATCTCCAATATATGTACCTGCATCGTAAGTTGATGAATTCAATGATAATATGCAACATAATGTACTTGAGAAACACAAAGAGACATAGTTAGCAAAATACAACCAACCTATAGTAAACACAAATAAGGAAGTTCCTCATACCCAAACTATTTAACTAGAGTGATCTACACTAGTTCATAGAAAGACAATAGTACTAATTAAACATACAAATTGTCATCGTCAATTACTCCTCCATGTCAGCGCTCCAATCTTCATAGTCAGGGAGGAATCACCCGAGCTTTGTGAAAGGCTTCAGATCTAGACGCTGAGCGCTGAGTAGTGTTCGTACATTCTCCCGACTCATTGGCCCATGGCAGAACATCCCTGATTTTTTGAGGACCTCCTTCTTGATCACTTGGGCAAGTTCACACTATACGTGATAAAAGTCACCTCAGATTCGATGATTCGGTGTCCTTCCTATGCTTGTGGCCCAGTTGACAATCTCGGCATCGTTGGAATTAGCTGACATGCAAAGGCGTTGATTATCCCTTCTATATTCGATCATGTGATGCATGAGGTAGAATCTATCAGCCTTACTATTGTTCGGTTGCTGGATGCAGCAGAACTCGGTCTTATGGCCGAAAGCCGACCCTTTATTCCTGTACCTTTTCACCTGGATATATCCACCACTAAGGCCGAAGGTTAAAGGGGCACTATCGAGAACACTCTTTATGTGCGTGTAATCCCTCTTCTTGATGTTCTTCGCTGAGTCCAAGTACATAGCATGGGAGTATTGTGGGTACATATAGATGAGGATGCCCCCCTACGCAAAATAAGTACACCACAAATTAGCCTCCATGCTTGCAAAGGAATGATTAAAAGTTACGAAAGGATATCCATGGATGACTTGCATGGGATGATAAGACAGGTTTCCTTGTCCTTATTAGCGACCATGAACTCACTGATGTACTTGCTGCATAGTCACGATGCTCTTTGCAGACTGTCAAGAAGCTCTCGTGCATATAGTACGGGTCTGCGACGTAGATATATTTTATGTTCTCACGCCCGATGATGTAGTTGAGATACAATGCATACATGCGGATGAACTGAAAATCTAGCTTGGTCATGTGGAACATGTCGTAGATGTAGTCAAATCCCAGGATAAACTTATCCAACGACCATCTATCGACGTATAACCTCCCACCTGAGAACCTGAGCCGCGTAAAGCGAGTATCCTGTTTTTTCTGAGATGACAAGGCTTTTCTCTCTGGCCAGCACATCATCATGAAGTCTCCGTAGATCATTGTTTAGTATGTCCTCTGGTGCTTTCTGAGGTAGGATCGAGTAGCCGGTGACATGGAAATGCTCCGCACCTACGACAGGTATTTTGTCTACCTTCTGGGGCTTCAGAGGCGGCTGGCTGCTTGAAGCAGCTTGATAATCCCCAAGTTTAAGGAATCATCGTAGCAATTTCCAAAGGTGGAAGTGATAAGTATGGAGTGTCGAACCACAAGGAGCTAAAAGTAAGATCAATATTCTCTCAAGTCCTATCTGCCACGGATACGACTCTACGTACACCAAACATCTGCTTCCATCTAGAAACAAGAAATAAAACTACGTTGTGGGTATGAAGAGGATAGCTTTGCACGATAACGGAGAACAAAAATATAAAAATAAGTGTTGTTAACATAAAGTTAGAATATATTACTATATATTATAAATAGTGAGTGTGGAATAATGATGGATCATTGTGCGGAATTATCTAGGCAATTGCTAAAAAGATCGGTAATCATTATTGCAATTTTATATGAGTGAGAGGCATAAGCTAACATACTTTCTCTACTTGGATCATATGCACTTATGATTGGAACTCTAGCAAGCATCCACAACTACTAAAGATCATTTAGGTAAAACCCAACCATATCATTAAAGCACCAAGTCCCCTTTATCCCATACGCAACAACCCCCTTACTCGGGTTTAAGCTTCTGTCACTCTAGCAACCCACTATAACGAATCATGAACGTATTGCAACACCCTACAACGGGAATCCTTCACGTGCCCGTGGCACAGAAGGCACCATAGGACATCACCAAAATAAACATGCAACTCAAACCAATCTAGATCATCAATCAACCCATAATACAAAAGAATCTACTCAAAACATCATAGGATGGAAACACATCATTTGATCATAATATGTGGCATAAAGCACCATGTTCAAGTAGGGGATTACAGCAGGATGAGGGAGAGTGGACCACTGAAAAGATATGAGGACGGTGATGAAGAAGGTGATGTTGATGAAGATGATCATTGCGACGATCGTTCCCCCGATGGCACTCCGGCGCCACCAAGAGAGAGAGAGAGGGAGAGGGTCTCCCCCTTGTGCTTCCTCCTCCATGGCCTCCCCCCTAGGTGGGGAGAGGTTCTCCCTCTTGTCCTTGGCCTCCATGGTGATGATGGCCCCTACGTCTTCCTCCTCCATGGTCTTCGGTGATGGTGACCCTCTCCAGCAGGGTGCCGGAGAGCGCCAAGATTGATTTTTCATGGCTATAGATACTTGCGACGACGGAACTTCTGATCTAGGTTTCTTTTTTGGGTTACTAGATTTATAGGAGTACTTGGCATTGGAATCACGTCAAGGGGACTCCCGAGGGGCCCACAAGCTAGGGGGGCGCCCTAGGGGGGCGCCCCTAGTGGCTTTTGGCTGCCTCGGGACTCCTCTGTGGTATCTTTTTGCTCCAGTATTTTTTTTATTTTCCAAAAATATTCTCTGTAAATTTTTAGCCCCTTTCGAGAACTTTTATTTCTGCACAAAAAACGACACCATGGTAGTTCTGTTGAAAACAACGCCAGTCTGGGTTAGTTCTAATAAAATCATACCAAAATCATATAGAATTATTGTAAACATGGCATGAATACCTCATAAATTATAGATACGTTGCCGATGTATCAGCATCCCCAAGCTTAATTCTTTCTCGTCCCCGAGTAGGTAAATGATAAAAGAAATAATTTATGAAGTGTGAATGCTAGCATAGTGCATAAATTGGATCAATGATAGTTCCAAACACTTTTTCTAGCATCATTATATATCATAAATAGTAGATCATCTCATCAAACTTCTCATGAGGAAGTAACAAGCTATTCACATGTTAAAGTATAGACCATAAAGTTTCTTGAAAACTAACTAACTATGTTTTCAGTCACCAAATAATTGCAATTCATCTTATTTTTAGGAAGGGTCTATGTAAGAGCTTTGATTTTGCAAATTCCACATACTCAACTATCCACATACTCAACTATCATATAGTCTTCCATGATTGCTAACACTCAAAGCATATTTTTAGAGCAAATGGCAGCCGTCGAACACAGAGAGTGATAGGGGCTTATGGTTTCGCCTCCCAACTTATTTATCATATAGATAATTGTCAACAATAATAATTCATGATTAAATATATTTGAATGGACATATATGATTGGATATTTCCCCACCACATGATGCTTGCCAACTAAAGAATAATTGAGGTTGAACTAAGAAGGAATACTATTAACTCTTGCATAAAAGTAAATACATGAAAGTAAAAGATAGGCCCTTCGCACAGGAAAGCATAGGTTGTCATGCGCTTTCTAATTTTGGATGTGCAAAACCTTAATGTAAACGAACGCCACATTATATTACCCTTTGTGATAGAAACCTTTATTATGTAGTCCATTGCTGTTATTTCTTTACCATCACAAGTTTGTACAATGCTTATTTTCCCTTACAATAAAAGATCATACATATTTAGGAGCAATTTTTATTGCTTTTTGCACCGATGACAGCTTACTTGAAGGATCTTATTCAATCCATACATAGATATGGCAGACACTCATGGCAAGAAACTGGGTTTAAGGGTTTTGGATGCACAAGTAGTATATCTACTTAGTACACATTTTTTGCTAGCAAAAGATTCTAAGCAAGCACCACATGTTAGAGGATCCATAACAATATAACTTCTATACAAATATACCCAAGCATAACTCATTACATTGTCTTCCTTGTCCAACTTCAACTAATTTTCTCAAGTTTGAAAAAAAATTAATGGGTATTCATAATCATATAATATGTCCAAGATAATATATTTATATGTGAAATCTCTCTTGCTTCAATATTCTTTCATGAATTGTTCAAGTGACCAATGCGGTGTTTGCTAACTTTCAATAAATTTTACCACCAATACTTATTATATGTGAAGTAATTACCACCCATGGGATAATCATATAAAACATATATAATTTCATATTTATGATATTCAATTCATTAAACCATTTACTCATAGGATATAAGTGAAGCACAAGATTAAATGACAAAACTACTCAAAAACATATAAGTGAAGATCAATTAGTAGTCAAACAATTAAGTAGCTATGTGAGGACTTTCTATTTCTCTCTCTCTCAATAAATATTTTCAGATATGAGTATTTTATTTAAACATCAATAAAAAAAAATAGCACTCCAAGAATAGGATGCATCATGTGAACGAATAAAAATTTAGGCTCAACATTGGCTAATCGATAGTTGACGAAGAGAGGTGGGATGCGTAGCATCCCCAAGCTTAGATGCTTGAGACTTCTTGAAATATTTACTTGGGTTGCCTTGTTCATCCCCAAGCTTGATATTTTGTATCTTTTTCAATCCTCTCATATCTTGGTTTCACCTATTCTCAAAAACTTCATCCACACAAAACTCAAAAAGAACTCGTGAGATAGGTTACTACACATAAGAACAAATCAACACTTCATGTACTGCCAAGACAAGTTGAAAAATATTTTTCAAACATTAGGTACTGTATACTATCATTTCCACAATTTATATCTACCAATTTAGGCTATGGAAACTATAGGATAAGTAGATAACAGAACTATGACGGCAATGTGTCTAAACAGAATAGTCTGTAGAAATTTATTAAACCAGTATACTTATGTAAATCTAAAAATTATGAAAATTTAGAACATGCTAAATAAGTAAAATACTTTTTAAAAGTTTTAGAAACTTTCCATGTTCCAGTAAAATATGAAAATTCAAACACTACAACAAAAGTTTCTGTTTTTTACATAACTCAAATGAAACATGCAATGCAAGCATCCTAAGGCAATTCTTGGAACTTTTTATTGAAAAACAAGATTATAAATAAAACCTAACATATAAAAACAAAATAAAAAATGATGTTCCGAGAAAAACTCATATTATGTGACGAATAAAAATATAGCTCCAAGTAAGATATACCGATAGTGTTGAAGAGGAAAGAGGGGATGCCTTCCGGGGCATCCCCAAGCTTAGACGCTTGAGTCTTACTCGAACATTACCTTGGGGGTTACTTGGGCATCCCCAATCTTAGGTTCTTTTCACTCCTTATTCTACTTATATCGGTGTCTCACCCAAAACTTGAAAACTTCAATCACACAAAACTTAACGAAACATCGTGAGAGGGTTAGTGTAATAAAGATAAATCATTCACTTAGGTACTGTCAAGACAAGATTCATAATTGTTATCACATAATACCTACTGTATTCTACCATTCACATAGTTTATATCACTGAATATAAGCTATGGGAACACTAAAACAAGCAAACTATGCATGCAAAACAGAATCGGTCAAAAACAGAACAGTACGTGAAGATCTGTAGTATAGACATACTTCCCCATGTCTAAAAATTCTGAAAAACTAGGACAACCTGAATAATGTGTATATAAAGACTTTTTAAAAATTTCAGATCATTATCACGCTCCAGTAAAAAATTAATATTCCTGTAATGGAGGCAAAAGTTTCTGTTTTGGTTCAACATCAATTCTACTCATCTTGTGAGTCATCCCAAAGGTTTTACTTGGCACTTTATTGAAATAAAAGGCAGAAAACATTATCAATACAGTATATTAATCATGTGAATACACACAAATAGAAATTAAAAGTTTTGGGTTGTCTCCCGACAAGCGCTTTTCTTTAATTCCTTTTTAGCTAGGCATAACATTTTAATGATACTCTTCCAAGCCTAATTCCCATGATAATTTTATTCATACTCTAAAAGATATAAGTGAGGTTCATAGATCATTCTACAATTAATATAGATTAACCTATATCCAAGCTCAAAATATATAAGTGAAGCACACGAAGCATTCTATAAAGCCATACTCAAAAGATTTAAGTGAAGCACAAAGAGCATTCTACAAAGCCATACTCAAAATATTTAAGTGAAGTGCATGAAGAATTATACAAATCAATGAAGGACTATATCATACTAGAAGGGTGTGTAAAGGAAAAGGAAAACACTAAAGACGCATATCATGTGAACAAAACAAAAACTGAGATATACCGATAACTGTTGAAGAATAAAGATGGGATGCCTTCTGGGGCATCCCCAAGCTTAGATGCTTGAATATTCTTGAAATATTTACTTGGGGTGCCTTGGGCATTCCCAAGCTTGAACTCTTGTCTCTCCATATTCTTCTTATATCGATATCTTCTCGATCTTTGAAAACTTCATCCACACAAAACCTAACAAAACCCTCGTGAGATCCGTTAGTATAATAAAGCAAATTACTACCGTTACGTACTGTTGTAAACTCATTTCAATTTCATATTATCATTATATCTACTGTATTCCAACCTCAACATGGTTCATTCCCCCCGATGCAACCCATATATTCATCAAAATAAGTGAACAACACATAGAAAACAAAATCTGTCAAAAACAGGATAGTCTATAACAATCTGGAAACTTCATATACTTCTGTAACTCAAAAAATCTGAAACATTATGACAAGTTAAACAATTTATATATAAGTACTATGTCAAAATTTCAGAAACTTTTGACAGTTCAGTAAGAAATGTAAATTTAGGCACTATAGTCAAAGTTCCTATTTTTGCACCGTGCATAGCAAACAAGCAATCTAATCATCCTAAAAGCAAATCTTGGCACATTATTTTTTATAATAAAATGGATATATACAAGGGTATAATTATTTTTGATAATATTCCATGAAAAAATCTACATTGTTTCCATGAGCATGAACACAAGTGTTCAAGGTCGACCCTCACTTCTCCAATGCACAACCTTCCAATCACTTCTCTTTTTGAAAAACTTCTTAGGCATAAGAGGCAAGTAATTATTTTTTTATTTTTCATTATTTAATTTTTTTGTTTGTTTCACCCACAAATAAAGAAAGCAAAAAGGGAAAACAAAATCTACTTAGTGAAGAAAGCAAACAAGCACACACGATAATATCAACCCCATGCTATTGCTCCTCGGCAACGGCGCCAGAAAAGAGCTTGATAATCCCCAAGTGCAAGGGATCATTGTAGCAATTCCCAAAGGTGGAAGTGATAAATATGGAGTGTCGAACCCACAAGGAGCTGAAGGTAAGATCAATATTCTCTGAAGTCCTATCTGCCACTGATACGACTCTACGTACACCGAACGTTTGCTCCCATCTAGAAATGAGAAATAAAACTACGTTGTGGGTATGATGAGGATAGCTTTGCCTGATAACGGAGAACTAAAATATAAAAATAAGTGTTGTTAACATAAAGTTAGAATATATTAGTATATATTATAAATAGCGAGTGTGGAATAATGATGGATCGGTGTGCGGAATTATCCTAGGCAATTGTTAACAATATCGGTAATCATTATTGCAATTTTATATGAGGGAGAGGCATAAGCTAACATAATTTCTCTACTTGGATCATATGCACTTATGATTGGAACTGTAGAAAGCATCCGCAACTACTAAAGATCATTAAGGTAAAAGCCAACCACAGCATTAAAGCATCAAGTCCCCTTTATCCCATATGCAACAACCCCCTTACTCGGGTTTAAGCTTCTGTCACTCTAGCAATCCACTATAGGCTAATTATGAACGTATTGCAACACTCTATAGTGGGAATCCTTCACGTGTGCACGACACGGAAGGCACCATATGACAACACTAAAATAAACATGCAACTCGAACCAATCTAGATCATCAATCAACCCATAAGACAAAATAAATCTACCCAAAACATCATAGGATGGCAACACATCATTTGATCATAATATGTGGTATAAAGCACCATGTTTAAGTAGGGGATTAAAGCAGGATGCGGGAGAGTGGACCTCTGAAAAGATATGAGGACAGTAATGAAGAAGGTGATGTTGATGAAGATGATCACTGCGGCGATCGTTCCCCCGGTGGCACTCCGGCGCCACCGAGAGAGGGAGAGAGAGGGAGAGGGTCTCCCCCTTGTGGTTACTCCTCCATGGCCTCCTCCCTAGGTGGGGAGACGTTCTCCCTCTGGTCCTTGTCCTCCATGGTGATGATGGCCCCTCCGTCTTCCTCCTCCATGGTCTCCGCTGATGGTGACCCTCTCCAGCAGGGTGCCGGAGAGGGCTAAGATTGATTTTTCGTGGCTATAGAGACTTGCGGCAGTGGAACTTCTGATCTAGGTTTCTTTCTAGGGGTTAATGGATTTATAGGAGTACTTGGCGTTGGAATCACGTAAAGGGACTCCCGAGGGGCCCACAAGCCAGGGGTGCGCCCTAGCGGGGCGCCCCTGGTGGCTTGTGGCTGCCTCGGGATTCCTCTCCGGTATCTTTTTGCTCCATTTTTTTATTTTCCAAAAATATTCTCTATAAATTTTTAGCCCATTCCGAGAACTTTTATTTCTGCACAAAAGTTCTGCTAAAAACAGCGTCAGTCCGGGTTAGATCTAATAAAATCATACCAAAATCTTATAGAATTATTGTAACCATGGAATGAATAATTCATAAATTATTGATACATTGGAGACATATCACGGCTCTGGCACCTTTAGAGCCTTTCCTCTCCGGTGTCCTCCTTTGCTTCTTGGCGGGTGGCGGTAGTGAGCCAGCCACCATAACTTCCCTAACCACCACCCCTAGTGTCGTCGGGCTAAACAGTGGCCGGCCCTCCCATTGTTCTTGCTAGGTAGAGGCGGCATCTGGAGGCGTCTCCTGCGAGGATCGCATTAAGAGAGACTTTTTGCAATCAGCCTTAGCAAATTCCGGCTCCGACAAATCAGGCGGCATCAAGTCATCTCCATGCTCATAGCTAGAGTCATAGTCCCGAGCTTCATCATTTGCAGTATTTGGTTAGGGTCATCATCCTCCTCCTCCATGACATCATCAACATTTGCTTCTTTGATGGGGGCGACGTCATATGGCACTAATGGAGGCTCTCCCTCGCGTCGTCCGCTATCACCTGCCACGACAGGTGCAAGTAATTGGGTAGGTCGGGTGGTGTTCATACCTTGTTGAGGAGCTTTCGTTGATGCGCTACAGGGCGCCTCGACACGAAGAAGAGTCTTCGGCCAAGGCAACAACCAACTCTTGCATGAGCCAATCCATTTAGGGGTCTCATCGTCATCAACTGCTACCGGAGGAGGCAATCCTTGAAGCACGGTTTGACACTGGCCACATGAACTTTGAAGACACTATGGGGCATCTGTCAGTTGTGTAACATGTGGTCCTTCGGCTTCACGATCGTTGCCTTTCCCACGTCCACCTTCTCACCATTGATGTCGTACAGTAGTGTGCACGTGGTTTCTTCGGCCTGTGAAGACATGTCTGCGTCGTAGAACATCCGAAAGGCAACTAAAATGGAAGACTATAGATATCCTGGTCAAGAGGGTATGACACGTAATTATCGTGAGGGCGTCGAGCTCAGCCAAAGCCGAAGCCCCACCAAGCATGCTAGAGACGCGGGACGAGCTCTATGAACAGGAGGGGGACCAGGGTACGGGAGCATGTGCGGAGGCGTGAGCAGGTGCTGGTAGTGCGATGTTCACCGAATTGCTCCCGACGTAGCTAGGAAGGGGAAAGTCCGCTGGCCCTTTACCTAGATTTTTCTTCGTCCATTCGAAAAATGCGGGAAGCAAGCTAGAAATGGAAGATGTGAAGTCAGCCATGACGCTAGCTACCGCTGCACTGACCCTTGCATCAACTATCTTCTCCAACTCCTCTTTGCTCTCAGCTTTGGACTTATTGACTGCAAGCACGACCTTCTGGTCAATGGTCTGTTGAGTAAGCAACCGCTGGTGTCACGTGCTTAGCGTGAACCCATGGTTCTGTTTTGGCGATGGTATTGACGTTCACGGTAGCGCTATTTGCATCGGGTATAGACATGTAGTGAAATACTTGTTTTCTCTTACGACGACCTTAGCCCATCTGACACAGAACATCGCCGCATCGTGCAATTTAGTGTAGTCAAGCTCCCATATCTCTTCGACCCTTCTGTTGAATCTTTCAGTTGTGCCGTTGGCATCGGTCACGCATTCAATCGTAACCCCTGAGTTCTGGTACTCACTGTCCATGTCTTTAGCCTCCGTGTAGAACGTGTACCCGTTGATATTGTATGCCTGATAGGATGCGAGTTTGGGCGTGGGGCCATGTGCTAAGGCGTGTATGAGCAATCCGTACAAAATGCCCTCTTCAGGGGGATTAGCAAGAATTTGCTCTTTGAACCAACGCAAGAAAGTGACATTGTTTTCTACAGTAACTTTGTCGTCCGTCTTGCGCATCACCTGATCACGGTACTTCTTTACGGTGGTTTCTTTATGTAGTGTCACATAATCATCTACCACATTTAGCTGTTGTAGCACTACTAAGTTAGCCCTATCAAAGTTGCCCTGTCGATCCGAGTAGTCCATGTGCAATTCCCTCCGGCTGTTGTTGTGACCTTCTCCTCCGAGCCTCCCATGGTGCTTATTGATGGGCAAACCAATAACAGGGTCTCCGCCGCTTGTATAATTCTTGCAAAAGGAGATGCATTCTTGGGGTTAGATAACCCTGGACGATGCTCCCATTGGGACGTGACATGTTATGAATGAATCCTTTGATGACCCCATTCATCCTCTCAAACAACATCATGCTGTGAAGGAATGTCAGCCCGAGGTCAATGATGTCGTCCACGATGTGGACACACAGATGCACCATGATGTCAAAGAACACAGGCGGGAAGTACATCGCAAGCTCACATAGTATGACAACCATCTCTTCCTGTAGCCTTCGGAGCTGCTTCACACTGATGGACTTTCGAGAGATAACATCGAAGAAGTTGCAGAGACCAGTAAGCGTGTCACGGACGTGCTTTTCCATTATCCCTCTAATGGCAACTAGGATTATTTGCGTCATCATCATGTGACAGTCATGATACTTCATCCCACTGAACCTTTTCTTCTTGGTGTCTAGAAATCTGCTTATCTTCCCACAATAACCGGAACTGACTTTGATTCCCGTAAGGCACTTGAGGAATTGATCGATCTCCTTCGAACTTAAGGTGAAGCAAGAAGGGGGGCAATAATTCTCCTCCTTCTTGTTGACTTTTCTGCACCTTGGCCCCACCTCCACCTGTAGGATCGAAAGTAGGTCTAGAGAGGGGGGGGGGGTGATTAGACTACATGACCAATTAAAAATCTACTTTTCCCAATTTTAAGTGTTGGCAGATTTTAGCATTCATAGCAAGTCAATCACACCCTACATATGCATGTCTATGAGTATACCAGCGGAAAGTAAAGACAACCATGAGTAGTAAAGGAAGGGTAGGAAGATCAAATGCAATTTGGAGACACGATGATTTTTCCCGTGGTTCCTATAGGTGATGCTATCGTACGTCCACGTTTATGGAGTCTTCAACCCACGGAGGGCAACGGTCGCGAGAGTCCACGAAGGGCTCTACCCATGGAGGGTTCCACGAAGAAGCAACCTCGACTATACCATGATGGCCTACGTCCATGAAGGACTAGCCTAACTCGGGGTAGATCTTCACGAAGTAGGCGATCTTCTTGCCCTTAAAAACTTCTTCGTTCACTCCACAACATGAAGTAGGAGGCTCCACAGCGACACCTAACGAATCTAGGAAGCACCACCCTCCAAAAGGTAATAGGCTCCATAATGTCGATGAATTCCTTGCTCTTGTGCTTCAAGATGATAGACTCCTCAACACACAATCACTCTCTCATATATTTGGCTTTGGTAGAAGAGATTCATTGGGTGGAAAGCAACTTGGGGAGGCTAGAGATCAAGATTCATATGGTTGGAATGGACTGGTATCATCTCAACACATGAGTAGGTGTCTCTCTCTCAGAAAATTTGATAGGATAGGTGGGGATCTGTTCTGAGTGCTTCTCTTACAAGGGAGTGGTGGTGGAGGGGTATATATAGGCATATCCAAAAATCCAATCGTTACACCTAATAAGTCCAACTCGATGACACCGATGTGTTAATCTCGATGGTATCGAGTTGCCTAAAAGGTAGCAACTTTTGAATCTCGGTGAGGCCGATACATAAAACTCGGTTGCACTGATAAGGTGACCAACGATCAGATTGCCAGGCTCCGTGACGCCGATTCAACAAACTCAGTCAGACCGATTTTGTGAATTTGCGTAAGAGAATGGTGGCAACCCAAACTTGGTGGCACCGAATCAGAATCGGTTGCACCGAAGGGCTAGGGTTTGGCTGAGTTTGTCTGAGGCTAAGAATTAGTGGCACCGAGTGGAAAGTGTTGGTTGCACCGATTTTGGATATTTGGCTTTGGACAGACTTTTGTGGAAGAGCTTGTGGGTGTATGTGGTGACTATCACTTGTGCACGTATGAGCATTTTGTTCACCAACAATACATTACCCCATTTTGATAGTATTGGCTTTCCTGTGGACTCAAAATGATTTCTCACAAAGTAAAATGTAGAGTCCTCTTGCTTGAAGCTTTGCCAATATATTTCCTTGCATCTTGGGGTATTCCACAATCCTTTTGCCAACCCATCATTGAACTTTTCCTGAAACATGCTTAGTGGAAACATTAGCTCAATGACATATATGTTTTTATTAATTACCAAAACCATCAAGGGAGCAAATGTGCTTTCAATCTCCCCCTTTTTGGTAATTGATGACAACATATAGATCAAAGCTTCGACATATGATGTAATCAATGAATATAATCGTCGCTTTGAGAAGTATGTGATAAGAAAGAGCTCCCCCTAAATTTGTGCATTATTTTTAAATTTGCGTTTGAATGGAAATGCACAATCGATTAGGTACATCTCATAGCACAACACATCAAGCAAAGTCAATGGTTATCTCATAACCATCAAAAGGATATGAAATAGTAGCAACACACATTAAAGCGTCTGATCAAACACGAACAAACGTATAACACACGCAACCAAAAAAACAAATGTTTTTAAAGCAGCAATAAAACCAAATGCTCTCTCACTCAAAGCCTAAAGATCTATATGCAACTTCTCCCCCTTTGGCAACAAGTTACCAAAAAGTTCAAAGAGGTATATCTAATCGTCCTTCTAGGGCCGATCTCGTCCGGTGGTCGATGTCAGAGTCGAGAGAAGTGCGTCGGCAAAGACCTCTGCAGATGTCCTGGACGGAGTTGGAGTAGAAACTGGTGGCACTAGAGGAGCTGATGGAGTTGAGGTGATAGTAGCACATGCTGATGAAGAAGGCCTCGACTCAGGAGTTGGCACTGTAGCTGATCTGACCTGGGTAGTGAAGCGAGTAGCTGCCCCAAGAGGAGATACATCCTCATTATCATCATCATCATCATCATCATCATCATCATCATCATCATCTGTGGAATGAGGAAGAGGCATAGAGTCAACTTCCTTCTTGAGCCCAGTCAGGGTCTTGGTCAGCCCATCCACCTTGTCATTGTGGGTCTTCACTCTATCCTGAAAGATCCTCATAAGACTGTTCTGGTTCTCCAGTATCTCCTTCATGTCCTTCTGCATGACCTTAACGATTGAGATCAAGAGATCTATCTGCTCGTTCCTGGACCTATGGACAAGAGCACTAGTGGCTCTAGCTGCCTGTGCCTCTGCCTGTGCCTGTGCCCGAGCTGCAGCTGATATGGGATGGTCTGGGTCCATCACCACAACATTGTCCTTGAAGTCTGGTTGTAGGGGTAAGTGGAGTCTGTCCAGAGCAAAGATGTGCTTCTCCAGCTTGGAGTTGATGAGCATCTGAATAGAGGGTGCATAGCAGCATGAGCGCTTCTGATCAGCAGCAACCCTCTTCACAGTCTCTACTATCAGATCCATCACTCTGAATCTCTGGTGCTGGTCAATATGATTCAGTAGGTTGATGGAGTAGCCTCGGATCATCTTCTCGTCACCTGACTTGGGCATCAAAGTATGCCTCAAAATAGTGTTGATGGTGCGGAGACCTTCCCGGAGGTGATAGATAGATCCTAGCTTGTGGGACTGAAGCTATGTAGTAGGAATGGCATTGTACATGTCCTTCCTGGCATTGTGGTTGTCCTTGGAATCTGAGTACACACAAATATCTCCATCCTATACCTCTGGGACTCCTAATAAGGTAGCCCATTAATCAATAGTTGACTCGTATCTTGCTCCTTTTGTCATCCACAAAATCCTACCATCTCCATAGAAGTGAATAGTGGAGTAGAATTACATGATCATCTCATCGTTCCATGCAGTGAACTCTCTACCAACAAACTGATCTATGCCAACACAGTGGAAGTTGTCTTATACATTGGGGAAATAGTCTTCATTCGCCTTGATGTACTTCCAGTCGACATATCTCATGTCACTCATAGCTGGACTCCTGTCAAGCAGCACAGTCTCATAACAATTCTGGTTCTCCTTGGTGTAGAACCTGTAGTCCACAACCGTCTTCTTCCTTTGAGAGTAAGGATAAATGGCTCTCCACTCTCTCAAACCTGCATTCTTCTTCTTCTTCATATCTGCAGCTAAAGGATGACTCGCATTGTGTACTGGAAGATGAGGTCTGAGCTTCATCAATGCAGACATAATATCCTCACCAGCTTCTCTGAAGGTAGATTCCTTGTTTTTTTGAAAAGCTGGAATCTGTCTGGATGTCCTCTTGGACTTTTCAACAGTAGCCTTCTTGGGGGAAGACTTGGTGCTCTTGGAGGGACCTTGCTTTGGCATAGCATCTACCAAAAGCTTCTTCTGCTTCTTCTTGGGAGGGGCCTTAACAACTTGCTATTCCTCCTCCTCCTCCTCAGCAGCACCAGTAGCCTCCTTAGGGTCATCATACATTGAGGTAGGCCTGCCAACAACACATATAATCCTCTTCCTATCTTTCTTCTCACCTGCCTTCTTAGGCAATGACATCCTTGAGGGCTGAATGGTCATGGAAGCCCTAGAACTCTCAAGTGCTCTCATAGACTCTGGAGGGGCATATGTCTTGTTGACCACCCTCCTGGAAGAGGTGGCTTCATTTTCTGACTTCCCGGTAGCCTTGTCTTGCTTCTTAGCAAGAACTTCGTCAGGCATAAAATCTAAATCCTCCTCATCTGAATTCAGCTTCCTCCTGGTCCTAGTAGTAGCCTTGGGCACCCCATGAGAACTAGGGGTGCCTGGATCTGAGAAGGAATTGGACCCAGGGCTAGTGCCTGAACTCATGTCAATGTTCTGCTCCTGCAAATTCTGGCTGTCCTCAGCATCTGACATAGCCGACCCTGTGAATAAAGTATAGAGAAGTAGAATAGGATAAGTCATCACAAAATGCAGTTGGTTTTTGAAAGTTTGAAGTAAGATTTCTCGAATTTTGCATTCTGCCAAATGTATATCGGTAGAACCAAAACAAATTTTTTGGACCTACCAAGACAGGCAGTCTCCTTAACAAAAACTTGGCACCACTTTCGGTGAGACCGACAATGGGCACTCAGTTTCACCGAGACTGTTCTCAGTCGACCAGAAAAGCAAATAGGTGCTACCGATTATTTTGTGCCGGTTCTACCAAGATTCATGTGGCGGACGACAAAACCTAACAAATCATTCGTTCGCTATACTATGGGAATTTCACGTGGATGAATCAATCTCAAACTATGGATTGTCGATGGAGAAACCCTAATGCGCAAGAATTGGAGGTTGGTGCGCATGAGGGGGTGAAATCATACCCTAGCTTGGTGACGACTTCGCTACGACGGTGACGGGGGTGGAGATTCCATCGACGGCATGGACTTCCAATGATGGAGGCACTCGGGAAGACAACAACGATGACCAGGGGCCTCGAATCGCCAGCGTAGGGTTTTGAGGGGGTGAAGATTGAAGAATAATTTCAAAGGTCAGGTTCGCCTTCTTATATACCCGCGGCTGTTGGTGACACCGATTCTAAATTTTTGGTGTCACCGAGTTTCTCAACTATCAGCTGATAGCGAAAATTGGTGTAACCGAGAATATGGAATCAGTAGTACCGAGATAGAAAACCAGATCAACCCTAGGCATTTGTTGAGATCGAGATTTTTGACTTGGTTCCACCGAGATGCACTTGGGAGGTTTTAATGGCCATTCCTTTGTCGATACGGAACTTCGAGTGCTCCTCACACAGAGAGACCGAAAAGTACATGTTCAAATTTTGTGATGCAGCATGAATATAACATGAGGTGAGAAATCATAGATAGCTATAGGAGTGGTCCTAGACATTCTTGTACATCCAATTGGCAAATGAAAAATCAAAAGCGAAATAGCAACAATTGGATGTCCTCGAATGAGTAAATAAATGCAGACCAACATGCTCACACAATAAGATGTCAAATGAAAACATGGCAAACATGCACAAACACACTAGCATCTAACAAGCACTTTGGCGATGACGGAGTCATCTATATATGAGTATATTGGCTTAGGAGCCAAGTAAGAATATTTGATCATAGGTCATACTCATCGTTTAAGCACAAGTGGGGTTACCACTTTTACATAAAGTATTTAATGTTGTCACATACTATGATATGCTTTGACTCAAGTCCTAGAGTAAAGCTCCCCCTTGATGTGACATCCCCCCATAGTAGGGATAAACTAACCTTGAGTTTTGTTGATGAAGACTTCCTATAGGTGTAGTGGTGGTGGATTCTCAAAGTTGATGAAGATCACCATGAGTTGGGAGCATCCTTGTTGTTTCATTACTCTTCTCACCTACATGGGTTAGTCCCAACACACAGGAGACAAACACAAGGATATCTACAAACATGGAGTGCAAAGCATACATGATGATGTCCATTTATTTGTTGGTTACCTTGTCCCTTGCTTACCTTTGAGGGAATGTGTGACTCCTTGAACTATTGCATGATGTTGATGTTGATTGCAACTAGTTCTTGCCAATAATGAATATGAGTGGATTTCATTGGCGGAGTCACCCCTCAAGAACTTCTATTCTTCTTCTTCTTAGGGGCCCACATCAATTTGATGGGAATCCTTGGTGTTGAAGTAGCACTTGTAGACGTTGAGCTTGTAGTAGTCTTGGGAACCCACTTCACCAAAGCTCGGGATTCATCTTCATATGAGTCAATGTCCTCTTGAAGCTTGTTCTTGCCCTTGAGCTTGGGGTCTTGTGGTGGAAGGTCATCTTGAGATTTTGTTCCCTTGGGAAGAGTATTTTCATACTTCTCCTTTTGAGGAACAAACTTGGGATTGGGGTATTGAAATTCTTCCCATTCAACTCCATTAGCATTGAAGTAGCCAATGCCATGGTTCTTCCGGCATCCTCCGTGCTTGCGTACAATCTCCTCAAATTGTTTGCACCCTGCAAGACTCTTGTAGATACCTTTCTCTATAATCCATTTCAAATGTTCATTTTCTTGATAAAGTGTAACTTGGATAAGAGAAGAGTTAGTGGGATCAATAGAACTACTAGAAGCAATATCATTGGATTTATCATTTTTAATGCTACTAGTTGAAGAACCTTTCTTGCCTTTGTTACTAGTTTGCATAGTCTTAACTTGTGGCATGAACGTAGACAAGAGAAGTCGTTTGGCTAGATAAGAGGAAGTCCTCTTTCGAAGATCGTCATTGATAGCTTTAAGGAACTCATGCTCTTTCTCTAAATTGAGCTTATTGAAGTGGAGCTTCTCATGTGTCCTTTCAAGCTCTATATGATCTTGTAGATTAGACTCATGAGCTAACCTAAGAGTTTTTAGTTCTTGAGTTAGTCGTTCTATTTCGAACTTATCATCCTCACACGACCTATCTAGACTAGAGTGATTACTAGCAAGTTCATCTTGACTAACATTACTAGATTTGTCAAATAGAAAGTCATCTTCAATTAACAAGTCATCCTCATCACTATTGAAATCAAGATACTCCGGTTGTGATACCTTGGGGCCTTTAGCCATGAGTCAACATCCACTCCCTTCATTTGGTGAATCAAATATGTCATAGGAGTCGGTTGTCACTAGTGCAAGTCCGACAACATTGGAGTGGTAGCTTCTCTCGGAGTGGTTGTCGAAATTGGAGCCGAAAACCCATTCACCAACCTGAGCTTGATGTCTTCTTCTTGTGTAGCTCTTGGTGTACTTGTCCTTCTTCTCCAAGTCCCTACTCCTCCTTGAGGGTCTTCGTTCATAATGATCATCTCTACTCCGTCTCTCGCTTCGAGGTGACTCGTTTCTTGAGCTTTGTCTTCTTGGTGACTCTTCTTTCCTTTTGTAAGGAGCCGTGCACTCATTGAAGTAGTGTCCGAGCTTCCCACAATAGTAACGGTTTCGGTCACGACTGGACGACGTTTCTCTTCAGATCTTGAGTTGGAGCTTCGATCTTTGCCTCTATTCTTGTAGAACTTGTTGAATTTCTTGACCATGAGGCTTATCTCTTCATTTGTGACAATGTTGTCGCTTGAGGTTGCAGGAGCATCACTTGTGGCCTTGTAAGCACTGCTAGACTTGTGGTGAAGCTCTTCCTTGTCCTTGAGTGTCATCTCATGAGCAACAATCCTTCCAATCACTTCCGTTGGCTTGAGATCTTTGTAGTTGGGCATCATTTGGATCAATGTGCATACGGTGTGATATCGGTCATCCAAGGCTCTAAGTATCTTCTTGATGATGAATTGTCGGTCATTTCTTTGCTTCCTAAGCCGGCAATCTCATTGGTGATGAGAGCTAGCCTAGAGTACATCTCAGAGACTCCTTCACCATCCTTCATCTTGAACTTGTCAAGCTGACTTTGAAGAACATCAAACTTGGACTCTGTTATAGACTCGGTACCTTCATGCACATCAACCAAAGTATCCCAAATCTCTTTTGCATTCTCAAGACGGCTGATTTTGTTGAATTCTTTGGGGCATAGGCAGTTGAAGAGAATGTCACATGCTTGACCATTTAATTGCAACATCTTCAATTCATCTGTACTTGCTTCGCGATCCGGTTCCCTTCCATCCGCGAAGAATTCACCTTGCAATCCAACACGAATAACAGCCCAACGGCGGGGTTATGAACAATAAGATGCATTTTCATTTTCTGCTTCCAACTAGCAAAATTAGTGCCATCAAAGTACGGACCTCTACGGTGATAATTTCCCTCACTAGACGCCATACTCTCCTAGGTTATGAAACGAATGCAATGGAGACTAAAGCTCTGATACCACTTGTAGGATCAAAAGTAGGTCTAGGGGGGTGATCAGACTACTTGCCAATTAAAAATCTACTTTTCCCACTTTTAAGTGTTGGCAGATTTTAGCATTCATAACAAGTCAAGCACACCCTACACATGCATGTCTACGAGTATAGCAACGGAAAGTAAAGGCAAGCATGCGTAGTAAAGGAACGGTAGGAAGATCAAACGCAATTTGGAGACCTGATGATTTTTCCCGTGGTTTCGATAGGTGGTGCTATCGCACGTCCACGTTTATGGAGTCTTCAACCCATGAAGGGTAACAGCCGCGAGAGTCCACGAAGGGATATACCCATGGAGGTTCCACGAAGAAGGAACCTCGAATATACCATGACGGCCTACGTCCACAGAGGACTAGCCTAACTCGGGGTAGATCTTCATGAAGTAGGCGGTCTCCTTGCCCTTACGAACTTCTTGGTTCACTCCACAACGCGAAGTAAGAGGCTCCGAAGCAACGCCTAACCAATCTAGGAGGCACCACCCTCCTAAAGGTAATAGGCTCGATAATGTCGATGAACTCCTTGCTCTTTTGCTTCAAGATGATAGACTCCTCAACACACAATCACTCTCTCATAGATTTGGCTTTGGTGGAGGAGATTGATTGGGTGGAAAGAAACTTGGGGAGGCTAGAGATCAAGATTCATATGGTTGGAATGGAATGGCATGATGTCAACACATGAGTAGGTGGCCCTCTCTCAGAAAATCTGATAGGATAACTAGGGATCTGTTCTGAGTGCTTATCTTACGATTGAGTGGTGTTGTAGGGGTATATATAGGCATCTCCAAAAATCCAACCGTTAAGCCTAATAAGTCCAACTCGATGACACCGATGTGTGAAATTCGGTGGTAACAAGTTGCCTAAAAGGTATAAACTTTTGAATCTCAGTGAGACCGATACATAAAACTCGGTTACACCGATAAGGTGACCAACAGTCAGATTGCTAGACTTGGTGACGCCGAATCAACAAACTCGGTCGGACCGATTTTGTGAATTTGCATAGTAGAATGTTAGCAACCCAAACTCGGTGGCACTGAATCAGAGTCGGTTGCACCGAAGGGCTAGGGTTTGGCTGAGTCTGTCAGAGGCTGAGAATCGGTGGGACCGAGTGGAAAGTGTTGGTTGCACCGATTTTGGATAGTTGGCTTTGGACAGACTTTTGTGGAAGAGCTTGTCGGTGTATGTGGTGACTATCACTTGTGCATGGATGAGAATTTTTTTCACTAACAGTACCTTACCTCCTTTTGATAGTATTGGCTTTCCTATGGACTCAAAGTGATTTCTCACAAAGTAAAATGTAGTGTCCTCTTCCTTGAAGCTTTGCCAATCTATTTCCTTGCATCTTGGGGTATTCGACAATCCTTTTGCCAACTCATCATTGAAATTTTCCTGAAACATGCTTAGTGGAAACATTAGTTCAATGACATATATGTTGTTATTAATTACCAAAACCACCTAGGGAGCTAATGTGCTTTCACCGCCTCCTTCTCCGTCTCCTCCGTCGACTTTTTACGGGGCATGTGGAGATCTCTCCTAATCTCCAAATCTTCCAAGTCTTTCCTTGCCTTCGGCCTATCCTTGGTCTTGTCCGGCATGTTCATCAGTGTGCCAAGCAAGCTCTCGAGGATATTCTTTTTGATATGCATTTGATCAAGGCAATGAGGCATGTCGTGATTGTGCTAGTATTCCAAGTCCCAGAAAACAGACCTCTTTTCCATACCTTCAGCAGCGGCTCCATCGCCTTTTCCATCTTTCCCGGCGTCGGACACTGTTCCCAGATATTCAATAGCTCGTTGATTTGGACGTTGCTCCTCTTACGTGGAGGTCCTCGATGCTCAGCCAAACCATTTACATGGGCCATCCTTCTTGAGCCATCTACGATGCCCCATGTACATGATTTCTCTAGACCCGCCATCTTTTGTTGACGTAAGTTGTTGATATGTTGCGTCATCCATGAACCTTGTGCATCCGCAGTATCCGTAACCGAGATAGTCGTGCATCATTGTCGTCAGCGTGGCCCTCATATAGAAATAATCTCGTGTGCTGGCGTCCCATGTCTTGACCGGCGATTTCCATAACGTGTCTAAATCCTCCTTTAGAAGCCCCATATAGAGGTTAATATTATTTCCCGGTTGTTTCGGCCCTTGAATCAGCATGCTCATGTGTATGTACTTTGTCTTCATGCACAACCATGGGGGGAGGTTGTACATCCATACAAAGACGGGCTATGTGGTGTGGTTGGCGCTCTGGTTTCCAAATGAATTCAAGCCATCGGTACTCACACCAAGCACGATGTTCCCTGCATCTTCTCCGAAAAATCGATATTCGGCATTGAATGCTCTCCACTGGCTACCATCTGCAAGGTGTCTCAGCTTCGGATCATCTCCATCATCGGGTTTCTTCCTTTCCATATGCCAGCGCATGAGCTTTGCTTCCTTAGGATCTAGGAAATACCGCTATAGACGGTGAGTTATTGGAAAGTACCATACAACTTTCTGAGGAGCTTTCTTTCCTGCATTCTTGTATCGAGATGCATTGCACACCGTACAACTGGTTTTTTCCGCGTGCTCCCCCTAGATAAATGATGCAATCGTTGATGCATGCGTGGTATCTAATGTGCGGAAGATCAAGAGGGAAATTATTTTCTTGGCCTCCTTGACACTAGTAGGACACAGGTTTCCCGTGGGAAGACCTTTATTATGTAGATACTTCAAATGCTCATCGAGGCTTTTGTCTGTCCATTTGTTTTTGGCCTTTTACTTTAGAAGTTCGAGCGTGAAACTCAAGCGGGTCACCTTAGGATCGCAACTTTCATATAATTCAGTCTCCGAGTTTACTTCAAGTTGCGCCAGCTTGGCCTCCTCGCTAGAAGCAGCTCTATCACTAGTCGTACTCTTGCGTAGGAGGTCTCAAACATGGGGGTCCTGCATGACTGAACTTAGTAGCATCGAAGACTGTGGCGTGTCTATCATCTCTTCTCCGCCATGTCCGGACTCTTCTTTGCCGTGTCCGGAATCTTCTTCGCTTCCATATACATACTCTTCTTCATTGTGTCTAGAATCTTCCCCGCTGCCATGTCCGGACTCTTCCCCGCCACCATGTCTAGTGCCATCGTCTTCGTGTCGATCGGTCATCTCTTTGTCTAGCCCCATGTCGTTATTCCCCGCCATGTGGACATCCTCATCATCATCTTGACTTATCCACCGAGTATAGCCATCCATGAAACCAATCGTCATCACGTGCGCCTTCAAACTGTCACATCAAAAGGGTCCAAAATGACTCCTTCTTTGCATCTTTTACACGGACATCTAATCCGAGTCCGATTATTTGCATACATGTCCATCACCGCGGATTGCAAGTATCACCCCACCTTCCTTCCACTCACCTTCATGATTGCACGGGATAACAAGCAAAAGGGTTATAAACAAAATGCATGCATGCATCAAAGTCATATAAGAATTGGCATGACCTTGCCTAAAAATAGGACATATCGAGTTTGCTTGAAATTCGTCAAAACGGAAATAAATCGACATTTCTGCAAAACATAACCAACTCACGGGGCGTGTCACTCATACAATTCCCTTCATATCGCAAACACACATATTCCCATTCTTGAAATGCACAAGTTTTTACTCACCTATATCCCAAGAGAGATTGTGCACGGCTAATTAGATCATTAGGGCTTTGCTACCTATAGGGATCAAAAGTGGATGGCTAAATAGATAGCTAGATCTAGTTGTTGGGAGGAGAGATGAGACTCTAGCCATGGAGAGAAAGAGAGATCATCTAGCTAGATCTATATGTATGGAAGGAGGGAGAGCCAAATAAATGTGGAAGATAGAGCTAGAAGAGGCCATTTATGGAGGAGAATTATGGTGGAGGGGGGATTAATGGGGAGAGAAGAGAGGTAGAAGGAAGAGAGAACAAGGGCAATAATGGTGGAGAAGTAACTTAGATATGGGAGAGGGGAAAGGAGGGGAGAGGTAAGGGGGGAGGAGGAAGGGGAGAGAGGGGGTGGGTGAAAAGGTGGCACCAACCACGATTAGTAGTAGCGCGGTATCCCCTGGCATGCTGCTACTGTGGGGCTTAGTAGTAGCACTTTTTAGGTGCATCGCTATTACTAAGTGGGGCCCAGTAGAAGTAGCTATGCCCTCACCGCAAGCGCTATTGCTAAAGATTTAGTAGTAGCGCTGTATTCTGGGCCGCATTTCTACTACAACTAGCGTCGGGGGGCTCGTTGTATCCCTATTAGCAGTAGCGCCCTTTATATTTCCAGCGCTACTGCTAAGGCTTCATTTGCAGCGCTGTCCAAATACAATGCTGCTACTAATTAGCAACAACGCTTCTTCTTTTCTAGCGCTACTACTGATGTCCTACCTATAAGGTTTTTCCTAGTAGTGTACGCGGGTTCCCAAGGAATCCCCAAAGGTTTCCCTTCCAGTGTAGCAAGACCGAGACCATGAGCTCAGCAAGACGGATGTCATCGATGAGCCCACCACTGCGTCATGCTCGGAAGCTTTCCAGGTGAAGACCACCTTTAGTCAGGATAGGATGTAGTTCCTGTGCCCTCTCAAATTTGGCTGTTGTGGGATCCCTTCCCGCCTGTGAGATAAGGGAAGAGGACCGAAGCCACTATAAATAGGTACTAGCTTCCACAACAGAGGGAGAGAGTTTGGTTCATCCCCACCGTGAGCCCTCGCGAGGTTGCTCAATCATTGTACTAGTTCGTCCACAACCTCCTCGTGAGGCCAATCCACAAAACGTAGGAGTAGGGTTTTACACCACGAGGTGGCCCGAACCTGGGTAAACACCGTGTGTCTTCATCGTTTTCCCTTGTGAGAACCGCCAGAGAGCCATTGGGAAGATGTGGAGCGGGATTGGAGACCGAGTGCACCCTAGAGTTCGAACCTTATTGGGTGCACGGAGCCCTGATTCCGACATTTGGCGCGCAAGGTAGGGGTGCACCGATGTCCTTCAATTCCTTTGACTCCAGCTTCACCGACACCATGGCCGGATCCCGATGCGCGCACCTCGAGGGTTCCGTGCCAGACGGTCATTACCAGGCCACCGACGTCATGGCCACCACCGTCGCCACTCGTACGACCCGCACGCAGCAGGGCTCCTCGTGCCCCCAGCTGCGGCAGAGAGACCGCTCCACCATGCCTCCCGCGGCCTATGTCCACATGGGAGACTTGAACATGCAGGACACGCCGCGCATGGCTAGCGAGATCCTTCGTCATTGCCCAACGGACGGGGGCTATGATGCTTGGGCCGACCACATCGCCAAGCTTGTCACTCTCGCAAGGAGGGCCGTGGCTCCTTACCTCCCTCTCCGGCCACCGGCACAAGGAGTGGGGGGCTCGACCAACGAATCGTCTACACCGTCGTGTGTTAACACACTGGGTCCCCAACCCAAGGAGCTCGAGCAGGGTCCGCCTCATGTTGTACTCCTTCTCCTAAGGGTCCCGGTGATCGGTTTTGGACCACCGCCCGACCCCAATAGTGACGTGCCCGAGGGACATGATTAAATGCCCTGCGCTCTCCACAACACGCGAACGCACAACATGGAGGACCACCGACCGCTCGTGCCTCCTCAATGTGAGTGTGCCAATTGACGCAGGGACTAGGCAGCCCGCGCCGCCAAGCATGAAGGAAATCACGGCAAAGCCACAGGGGATGAGCACGATAGCAACCCTCGTCAAGGCGGGCGCAACCAACCTCGTGGTGGTGGCGGAGGCGGCCAACTTCGGCGAGATGCTCGGCGCAGGCGAGTTCGCGGGACATGCGCCCAGGACAGCTTCACCCTACTGCCCGGGGTGGTCAACTACGGGGCACACAGTGAAGGGCCTGGAGGAAATCCAAGCCCTCGTGCGACAGCCTACATCCTAGGCGGTGCCATGGCGGACACCAGCATCGCGGGTCTTGCACCCGGTGCCCTCTCGGCATAGGAGGGCGCACCTGGCGCCCCTCGTCAAACCAAGCCCGGGGGCTCCCACTATGGGAGCGCCTCGTCCGGTCGACGTGATGAGGAGGGTGCCCGGGGTTGCATGGAGGCCACGAGTAGGGAACATGGCACCGGGCGATGAAGCCATAGTAGCTCGTCGCCTGGAATCGACAGGGCGAGGGCGGCGTGAGCCACACGCGGCCGGCGCCACGAGGATACCATGCCAGACGAGTCACGCTCCAAGGGGCCTCGTGCGCCCCACGGCTTGAGGAGCACAAGCGTCATGCCGAGGGGGGTGGCGACGCCTCGTCGGGTGTTTGGGGCCTCGCGAGGCCTCGGGGGCACGACTTGGTTGGCGCCTTGGCGTCTCCCGAGGCGACTACATCAACACAATATTTCTACGGTTGTGCAGGGTGTGTTGCGCTCATGTTTGGGCCGCGGGAGCGCAATCCCATGGTCGCGCGGGGGAGCAATGCACTCATTTTGGGCCGTTTGTGATAGCCCAAGTGCTGTCCCTACCTTTTATGGCATGTAATCTTATGTGAACCTTGTTGTCATGAGTTAATGAAATGAGTTTGCTCCTTGTCATGCCTTGTCTCATGCATTCATGCATCATGCATCATGTCATTCATCATCATGCCATGCCTTTGTTTGTGATGTGCTTCTTGACCTTGTTGTGTTTGGGAGTGATCTTGTTGTTGTTGTGTGGATATGTGGTTTGAGTGGGCTTCATCTCCTTCCCCCTCTCTTACTCTTTTCAAACAAACCCAACCTAATAACCCTTTTATTCCATTGGAATTTTATCAACAGAATTAACTTGCTAATAAAATTGATTAAAAATGTACATGGGATAAGTAATATCATTTTGAGAATATATGTGTTGCTCTCTTTGGTGTTTGAGCTTTGGGCTCTTGGGGTTTGCAATAAAACAGGGGCTGTTATTTCATAAAAGTATTTAATTTACTTGCTTTAAAAACCACCTTGGTATTTTATTTAAATAGGGCATTATTCCTTTTGTGGCAAAGTATTTTTGTTTTGTCAAAATTCCTTTTCTTTTACTCTGGGGCTTTTGTTTTGCTTCCTTTTATTTATTGAAAAAAGCTATGTTTGTTTTTTGGTGAGAGAGAGAGTTCGGGAGTGGGCCTCTCCTTCTCCCGCGCGGCCCAGCCCAAGGTGGCCTAGCGGCTACCTACCCCGTCAGTACTTTCTGTCAGCTTCAGGAAGAGCAGAGTGAGAGAGAGCGCGTCGTCGCCGTCCCTTTTCACCATCCATCGTCGTCAGCTCCGGGGTATTTAAACCCCCTCGGCATGCGTGCCCGTTCGCCCTAGGTTTCCACTCCTCCTCCCAGCCGCTGCCGCTCCCATCTCCCTCTCTAGCCTTCTCCTCCTCCCCTTCCTCTCCCCCTCGGTGAAGTTCAGAGAGAGCAGGTAAGTTCAGAGAGAGGTCACGCCGGTCGTCTTCGCCGCCGTCGCCACGTTCCGATGGCCCTCGTCGCCGGTGGACATGGCATGGAGCACAGGGTCGCCGCCAGCGTTTCATTCCCGCTGCTAGGGAGGTGAGGAGCACCTCCCCGCAGTGCCGCTTCACGTCGCCGTCGACCGCAAGGAGCAAGGTCGTCATCGGTGTCTTCTTCCCCTCCGTCTCGTCGTCGTCCGCATCCCCATGCCTTCGAGAACCCTCGGTGAGCTGCCGCGTCCCCGTTGCCTTTCTTCCCCCGCGTAGGTCTGCCGTTATCGTCGCCGTAGTGCCATCGCCACCGGTCAGGAAGGTGAGTGCTTGAGCTTGCCGCCATCCTCCTCATCGCGACATGAACGGAGGAATGGGACCCCGTAGTTTCCCTCTTCGTTTGTGCCTGTTATCATCGCCGGAGTGCCCGTGAGGTCGCCGGAATCGTCGCCGCCGTTGTGTGTCGCCATAGTGTGAAGGTTTTTCAGTTTCGTTAGTTAGCAGGCGCAAAGCATAGTACTAGTGGGCTTGATGCCCTCCTCTTTAAGACCCGAAGCAGTTGCGCAGTGGTAGCGCTCGGGGGTGATGACCAGCAGGTCTTGGGTTCGATCCCCAAACCCCCAATTTTGTTGTTTTTCTTTTCTTTCCTTTGTTTTATTTTCTTTCTTTTATGATGTGGCATGTATGTGTGTGTATGTGTATACATACATGTATAGATGATTGGTTTTTCTCTTTTTCCCTTTTCTGTTTAGATATACATGTGTATGGAGTGTATGTGTGTGAGTGTGGTGCTACATGCATGTGTATGTGCATATATGCACTTGTGCATATATGCACTTGTGCATATATGTGTGCATATATGTGTGTGTGATGAGCACCCACGCACATAGGTGTGTGTGTGTTCATGAGTGTGGTTGTGCCCATATGCACTTGTGCCTATGTAGCTATGTGTGTGTGCATGCCTTGTGTGTGTATGTGTGGTAGTGTGTGTGTAGGTTTGGGTGTGTGTGTGTGTGACAAGTGGGCCATGCCCCACTTGTCATACACTATTATTTTTAGCATGTGCCATGTTTTGTAGTGATAATTAGCTCTTTTCCTGTTATAGCATATTGCCAAATCTGGATAGGTTCATTTATGCTCATGTACATTTAGGGTATGTTTTCACTTATAAGAGTGGATGGTGTTTTTGCTATGTAGTTTTTGTCATGATGCTCCATGTGACTATATGGGTATGACACATGAATTTCGGGTAGAAAAATCCCAGGAATTAATTGGTGCTATTGGTTTGGTCTTTTGAGCAAGTTTGACAAAATGTCATTTTATCTCATAATGCCATTTTGTCATTTTTACTATGTTTAATCCATGCATGCTATGTATTGGAAATATGCCCTAGAGGCAATAATAAATTAGTTATTATGATATTTCCTTGTTCATGATAATCATTTATTATCCATGCTATAATTGTATTGATCGGAGACTTAGATACATGTGTGGATACATAGACAAAACCATGTCCCTAGTATGCCTCTAATAGACTAGCTCGTTGATCAAAGATGGTTAAGGTTTCCTAGCCATTGACATGAGATGTCAGTTGATAACGGGATCACATCATTAGGAGAATGATGGGATGGACAAGACCCAAACTACAAACGTAGCATATGATCGTGTCAGTTTAATGCTACTGTTTTCTGCATGTCAAGTGTCTGTTCCTATGACCATGAGATCATGCAACTCACTGACACCGGAGGAGTGCCTTGTGTGTATCAAACGTCGCAACACAACTGGGTGACTATAAAGGTACTCTACAGGTATCTCCGAGGGTGTCTGTTGGGTTGGCATGGATCAAGACTGGGATTTGTTACTCCATGTGACGGAGAGGTATCTCAGGGCCCACTCGGTAATACAACATCACAACAAGCCTTGCAAGCAATGTGACTAAGTGTTAGTCACAGGATCTTGTATTATGGAACGAGTAAAGAGACTTGTCGGTAACGAGGTTGAACTAGGTATGGAGATACCGACGATCGAATCTGGGGCAAGTAACATACCGAAGAACAAAGGGAACATCATACGGGATTAACTGAATCCTTGACATAGAGGTTCGACTGATAAAGATCTTCGTAGAATATGTAGGAACCAATATGGGCATCCAGGTCCCGCTATTGGTTATTGACCGTAGAGGTGTCTCGGTCATGTCTACATAGTTCTCGAACCCGCAGGGTCTGCACACTTAAGGTTCGATGACTTTTCGGTAGTATAGAGTTATGTATGGTGGTGACCGAAGGTTGTTCGGAGTCCCAGATGAGATCCAGGACATCACGAGGAGATTCGGAATGGTCCGGAGGTAAATATTGATATATAGGAAGTCCCATTTTGGTCGACGGAAAAGTTTCGGGCTAATCGGTAATGTACCAGGAGTGTCGGTAGTGTACCGGGAGACCACTGGGAGGGGTATTTCGACCCAAGAGGCTTCATGGGCTGTGGGAGAGTAAATACCAGCCTTTTGTGGGCTGGTGGAAGTCCCACACAAGGCCCGTGCAGCTGGGAGAAAAATCCCAAATGGAAAAAGGTGGGAAAAGGCCAAAAAAAGGAGGAATCCTAGTCCTACTAGGATTGGAGGAGTCCTCCTCCTCTCCTCCCCACTTTGGCCGACCCAAGGGCTGGCTTTTTGGCAGCCAAGCCTCCTCCTCCTATCCTCCTATATATACTAGAGGATTTTAGGGTTTTGGCACAGAATTTTCAGCCACGTGCTACCCGTTCCTCTAGTGCATAGTTTCTCCTCTAGATCGGTTTTCTGCAGTGCTTAGGCGAAGCCCTGCCGAAATAGCTCCACCACCATCTCCGGAGCGTCATCACGCTGCCTGAGAACTCTTCTTCCTCTCCACTTCCTCTTGTTGTATCAAGACGGTGGAGATCATCATCAAGCTGCACATGTGCTGAACGCGGAGGTGTCGTCCATTCGGCGCTAGATCGGAAGGACCGTGATCAAGATCGCAAGACGGTTCGTGATGAGTTCGCGGGACGGATCGTGATGAGTTCACAGGATGGATCATGATGACTTCATGGGACCGATTGTGATGAGATCGTGGGACGGATCGTGATGAGATCGCGGGACGGATCGTGATGAGTTCGCAAGACGGATCGTGATTGGATCGCGGGACGGATCGTGATGTGATCGCGGGACGCTTGGCGATTTGGATCGCGAAGACGTTCGACTACACCAATCGCGTTCTTAAAGCTTCCCGCTTAGCGATCTACAAGGGTATGTAGATCCACTCTCCCTCTCGTAGAATCTCATCACCATGGATAGATCTGCGTGTGCATAGGAAATTTTTTGTTTCCCATGCAACGCTCCCCAACACTATGATGTTTGTGTCAACATGAATATGGTAGTCTTTGATGTGTACTATGCCATGTTATTTATCTTTGTCATAATCAACTTGAAAATGAGTGGGAACCATGCTCTAAAGTAGCCACTAAAATGTTGTTGTTTTCAACCATGTCCAAGTACAGGTGTAGATGAGTTCGTGCAGGATGATCTCACGCAGCTCCAGTGGGAGTATGAAGAGGAAAGAGGCAGGATGTACGTGACTTATCCTGATGAGTAGATGCCCATGGTCATGATCTTCGGGACTAGCGAGATAGTATCATTTGCATCTATTTTTATCGTTTGTTTTCGTCCGTAGTCGGTCCCTGTCTTCATATTGGTGTTTGAACCCTTGTGTGGATTGTAACTTAGTATGTGGCGAGTGTAAGCCAACTCATATACTCATCTCTTCTTTAATGTATGATGTAATGATGCTATACTTGCGAACGATGAGATGCGGCTCTATCCCTTGCGGGGCCCCCATGCCTTAATATGGATAGGCGCGCATCTTGGGCATGACAAGTTGGTATTCAGAGCCATATGACCATAGGAGCCTTTGCTTGATCGAACTTGGCCGAGTCGAGTCTAGTAAAACTATTTTGAGTCTAGTTATATCGGAGAGTAGGATTATTTTTACTCCTCTTTTATGCTCTGGTGAGGTATTCGACTTAGGAATTTTGATTCTACTCCTCTTCTCGCTCAATTTTTTTAGATTCACGCGAGTATTTTGGAGTCTATATGATACCGATGTGATAGGGTTCTGTCTTGGTGCCTCCTGTCTGACATGATTTCTTCCGGGGAGTCGAGCTCCAGGGAATGTTGGCACATTGTTATCATTCAGCTTCCTTGATATCTTAGGACAGAGAGTGTTCGGAATTACTTCAATACTTGTCGTGGTGAGATAAGGTCGGAGTCACCCAGTACTGGGGAGGCATCCGGGGTACCACCATGGTTTAGTATCGTTGTGAGTTCGAGGATTCGAGTTAGATGAATTTGCGAAAGCCTCTGGTTATGTGTTGAAGGATGGATATAGTTGGGGTGAAGGATTACTAGTTGTGTGAGATATTTCCTCCTTGTATCCCCCACACCGGATTGCATCACCAAAAAGTTTTTGGAAGTTCTTAGGTGGAAACTCTTTTAGTTATCTAGGATCATCTTCTTCAAATGTATGTGGGCATATACATTTGTTCCGAGCAACATTAGCTCAATACTTTTGTGTTATTGCAAGTGGCTTCTAATATCTGATGATGTATTGCAAACCGAAGAAAGCATTTCTTAATAATTTTTCAGTAGGAAGGCTATGATGTTAATTTTTCAATTTCTTTCAAGAATTTGATTCAGCTATTGAATTCATCTTATCAATGAGGTGCTGCTGTTTTTGTCCATCTTTAGGATGGCTCCACCAACTCGCAACAATCCGGGTTGTGGTGAGGAGCAGGCTGATGTTCCACCACCCCAGCCTCCGCCTCCTCCTTCAGAAGCTTGGCAAGCTGTGATGGCCGCAACCAATGCGAACACTCAAATGTTGCTCAGGCTGTTGCAAGAAAGAGATCAGGGTCAGCAAGGCTTTCAAGGGAATTTTCAGAATCAACCTTAGTTTGCAACGCTCAATCAGCTCCTTGCCAACCAGCCCAAGTCTTTCACCTGTTATGAGCAGCCTTTTGATGCTGATGATTGGCTCCATGATATGAGTAAGCATTTTGAGTGCACCAATGTCAGGCTAGAGGACTTTGTCAGATTTGCATCGTTCCAGCTCAAGGGTCAGGCAACTGATTGGTGGCAGCAGTACAAGGATTCTAGGGGCGATCGTGTTGTTACTTGGGACGATTTCCGTCGTGACTTCAGGGCCAATTACATTTCTACAAGCTTTGTCGAGGAGATGCATGATAAGTTCAGGCACCTGAAGCAGGGAAGCAAGTCTGTCTATCAGTACAACATCGAGTTCCAAAATCTAGCCCGCTATGCTAAGCAAGATGTTCCAGATGTCAAGGCGATGATCTATCAGTTTAGAGGTGGTCTCAAGGATGAGCTTCTGCCAGGTCTAGTTCTTCAAGAGCCTCGTGAGTTTGTTCAGTTCTATAACATGGCTTTGAAGGTCGAGGCAACTCAGCTCAAGTTGGAGAACTCAACGAAGCATTCAAGGGATTCATATTTGTCTTCTTCTAGCTCTCAGATGGTCCCTAAGCACCAGAAGTATTGGGTGCCAAATCCTCCTCCGTTTCATCCTCCTCTACAGCAGAAGCAGTTCGGTGGCCGTGGTTCATCCCACCCACCCAACCCAGGATTTCAGCAGAGACCCCAGGCGTCCAAGGCAGCTTTTATTCCTCCTCCAGGCAATGTTCATCCGCTTTCTGAGGTTACTTGTCACAAGTGTGGCCAGAAGGGTCACTACGCAAACAAGTGCAACCAGCGGCATCTTCCGCCTCCTCCTCTAGTAAGGCCTCCAGGCAATGCTATGGTGAAGCATAATCCCAAGTCAGTAAGGGTGAACATGGTGAATGCAGCTGAAGCAGAGCAGTCTCATGATGTGATTATGGGTAATCTCTTAGTCAATTCTTTTCTTGCAAAAGTTTTATTTGACACTAGGGCATCATATTCATTCATTTCAAAACCTTTTGCAGCCAAGCATCATTTGCATGATGAGCAGTTGCCTAAGCCTTTGTCAGTTGTTTCCCCGGGTGTTTTCATGCATGCAAAGATGGTAGTTCCGGATGTTTCTATCAAGATGGGTAGCTATTCTTTTCTGGCTTCTCCAATTGTTCTCGGTATTTCTGATATTGATCTCATTTTGGGCATGGACTTCCTGGCTATGAACAAGGCTTATGTTGATTGTCAAGCAAAAGAAGTCAAGCTGACTCATCCTTCAGAAGATGTGATTATTTTCGCGGCTCGCGATGACACAATCCGTCTCTTTGCTCTTAATGAGAAGGGTGAAATCTTGGTGATTTCTCAAATTCCGGTGGTTAATGAGTATGAAGATGTCTTTCGAGAAGAATTGCCAGGAATGCCTCCGCACCGGCCAATCAAGTTCGTGATTGATCTCGAGCCCAGAACTGAACCGGTTTGCAAGTGCCCTTATAAACTTGGCCCCGAAGAGCTGAAAGAGTTGAAGAAGCAGCTAGATGAACAAGAACGTTTGGGTCTGATCAGACCAAGTTCTTCTCCGTGGGGTTGTGGTGTTTTGTTTGTCAAGAGGAAGGATGGCACGGACCGGCTTCGTGTCGACTACCGTCCATTGAACAAGAAGACAATCAAAAACAAGTACCCACTTCCCAACATAAATGAGTTGTTTGAGCAACTGAAAGGTGCCAAGGTTTTCTCGAAGCTTGATCTTCGCATGGGTTATCATCAGATTCGCATTTGCGAAGAAGACATTCCTAAGACCGCGTTCAGGACGAGTTTTGGCTCTTTTGAGTACACCGTAATGTCGTTTGGTCTTGCAAATGCTCCTCCAACCTTCTAAAGAATGATGAACTTCATTTTCTCCCCTTTCAAGAATGAGTTCGTCTTGGTCTATTTGGATGATATCCTTGTGTTCTCGGAGACAAAAGAAGAGCATGCAGAGCATCTCCGCCTTGTGCTTGACAAGTTAAGAGAGCATCAATTCTATGCCAAGTTTTCCAAGTGTGAGTTTTGGCTCAATGAAGTGGTGTACCTTGGGCATGTGATCTCTACCAAGGGAATTAAAGTGTACCCTAAGAAAGTTGAGGCAATCTTGAAGTGGGAGCCTCCTCACAATGTGAAGCAGCTTCATAGCTTCCTTGGGCTTGCTAGTTATTGCAGAAGATTCGTGGAGAACTTCTCACAAATTGCTAAGCCTCTGTCTAATATCCTCCAGAAGAGTGTCAAGTATGTTTGGTCTCCTGAGTCTGATGTGGCGTTCAATACGCTCAAGCAGAGACTGACTTCAGCTCCAGTTCTTGTTCCTCCTGAGCAGTCAAGCCTTTCCAAGTATTTTGTGATGATTCTCTCCAAGGTCTTGGTGGTGTTCTCATGCAAGATAAGAATATAGTTGCTTATACCTCGCATTAGTTGAAGCCTAGAGAAGAACTACCTCACTCATGATCTCGAGTTGGCGGCAGTAGTGCATGCTCTAATGACTTCGAGGCATTTGTTGTTGGGTAGACTAGTTGAGGTGTACACCGATCACAAGAACTTGAAGTATATTTTCACTCAACCCAATCTTAATATTCGGCAGTCTCGTTGGGTGGAAATGCTTGAGGACTTCAATCCAAGCATTGAGTATACTCCTGGAAAAGCAAATGTCATTGTAGACACGCTCAGCCGTAAGGCGTACTGCAACAGTCTCATCCTGAAGCCTCTTCAACCCGAGCTTTGTGAAGCCTTCCGCAAGCTCAACCTTCAAATGATTCCGCAAGGATTTCTTGCCAATCTTCAAGTCTCTCCAACTTTGGAAGATCAGGACCAAGCGCAGCTTCTTGATGCTATGGTGAAGAAAGTGAAGAAAGGTGTGGCCAAGGGCACTTCGAAGTATAAGTGCTTTCGCGTTGATGACAAAGATACCTTGTTCTTTGAGGACCGACTGGTGGTTCCAAAAGGTGATCTCAAGAAGGTTATCATGGATGAAGCACACAATTCTCTTCTATCCATCCATCCAGGCAGTTCCAAGATGTATCAGGATCTCAAGCAAACCTTCTGGTGGACTCGCATGAAATGTGAAATTGCTCAGTTCGTGAACGAGTGTGATGTTTGTCGCAGAGTGAAGGCAGAACATCAACGTCCAGCAGGTCTCCTTCAGCCTTTGCCTATCCTAGAGTGGAAATTCGATCATGTGGAGATGGATTTTGTCAATGGGTTTCCCAAGTCCAAGAGAGGCAATGATGCCATCTTTGTGGTTATCAACAAGCTCACAAAAATTGCTCATTTCATGCGAGTCAAAGAATTTATCTCGGCAGCTCAGCTTGCAGAGTTGTATACGTCAAGGATAGTATCTTTGCATGGTATTCCTCATCTCAACTCATCTGACCGTGGAAGCCTCTTTACTTCCATGTTTTGGGAGTCCTTCTAGACTGCTATGGGTACCAAGATCCATTTCAGCACTACATTCCATCCGCAGACAAGTGGTCAAGTTGAGAGAGTCAATCAGATCCTTGAAGATATGCTCAGAGCCTGTGTGATTTCCTTCAGCATGAAATGGGAAGACTGCCTTCCATATGCTGAATTCTCATACAACAATAGCTTTCAGGCTAGCTCAGGCAAGGTCCCTTTTGAGATTCTCTACGGCAGGAAGTATCGTACCCCGCTTAACTGGTCTGAAACTAGTGAGCGTCAGATATTGGGCAACAACATGATCACTGAAGTAGAAGAGATGTGCCGTGTCATTCGTGAGAACCTCAAAGCAGCTTAGTCCCGACAGAAGAGTTATTACGATTACAAACATCGAGATGTTTCCTTTCAAGTGAATGATCTAGTCTATCTCAGAGTCTCTCCCATGAAGGGCACTCAGCGGTTTGGAATTAAAGGGAAGCTAGCTCCTCGCTTTGTTGGTCGTTTCAAAGTTGTTGGCAAGGGAGGTGGACTTGCATATCCACTAGAGCTTCCTCCAAATTTGGGAAATGTGCATGACGTCTTCCATGTTTCTCAGCTCTGGAGGTGCTTCAAGACTCCCGAGCGTACCATTGACCTCCAAGACATTGATCTCCAAGAAGACCTCTCTTATCGGGAGCATCCAGTGGCAATTCTTGAAGAAACTGATCGTAAGACTCGCAACAAATCTATCAAGTTCCTCAAGGTGAAGTGGTCTCATCATTCTGACAAAGAATCTACTTGGGAACGTGAGGGCCTTCTCCATTCCGAATTTCTAGAGTTCTTTCGTTCCTAGATCTCGGGTCGAGATCCTCTTGTAGTGTGGGAGAGTTGTGACAGCCCAAGTGCTGTCCCTACCTTTTATGGCATGTAATCTTATGTGAACCTTGTTGTCATGAGTTAATAAAATGAGTTTGCTCCTTGTCATGCCTTGTCTCATGCATTCATGCATCATGCATCATGTCACTCATCATCATGCCATGCCTTTGTTTGTGATGTGCTTCTTGACCTTGTTGTGTTTGGGAGTGATCTTGTTGTTGTTGTTGTTGTTGTTGTTGTTGTTGTGTGGATGTGTGGTTTGAGTGGGCTTCATCTCCTTCCCCCTCTCTTACTCTTTTCAAACAAACCCAACCTAATAACCCTTTTATTCCATTGGAATTTTATCAACAGAATTAACTTGCTAATAAAATTGTTTAAAAATATACATGGGGTAGGTAATATCATTTTGAGATTATATGTGTTGCTCTCTTTGGTGTTTGAGCTTTGGGCTCTTGGGGTTTGCAATAAAGCAGGGGTTGTTATTTCATAAAAGTATTTAATTTACTTGCTTTAAAATCCATCTTGGTATTTTATTTAAATAGCGCATTATTCCTTTTGTGGCAAAGTATTTTTGTTTTGTCAAAATTCCTTTTCTTTTACTCTGGGGCTTTTGTTTTGTTTCCTTTTATTTATAAAAAAAGCTCTGTTTGTTTTCGGTGAGAGAGAGAGAGTTCGAGAGTGGGCCTCTCCTTCTCCCGCGCGGCCTAGCCCAATGTTGCCTAGCGGCTACCTGCCCCGTCCGCGCTTTCCGTCAGCTTCAGGAAGAGCAGAGTGAGAGAGCGCATCGTCACCGTCCCTTTTCACCGTCCGTCGCCGTCAGCTCCGGGGTATTTAAACCCGCTCGACATGCGTGCCCGTTCTCCCTAGGTTTCCGCTCCTCCTCCCAGCCGCCGCCGCTCCCATCTCCCTCTCTAGCCTTCTCCTCCTCCCCTTCCTCTCCCCCTCGGTGAAGTTCAGAGAGAGCAGGTAAGTTCAGAGAGAGGTCGCGCCGGTCGTCTTCGCCACCGTCGCCGCGTCTCTGGTGGCCCTCGTCGTCGGTGGACATGGCATGGAGCACGGGGTCGCCGCCCGCGTTCCATTCCCGCTGCTAGGGAGGTGAGGAGCACCTCCCCGCAGCGCCGCTTCACGTCGCCGTCGACCACAAGGAGCAAGGTCGTCGCCGGCTTCTTCTTACCCTCTGTCTCGTCGTCGTCCGCATCCCTCGTGCCTGCGAGATCCCTTGGTGAACTGCCGTGTCCCCGTTTCCTTTCTTCCCCCGCGTAGGTCTGCCATTATCGTCACCGTAGTGCCATTGCCACCGGTCAGGAAGGTGAGCGCTTAAGCTCGCCGCCATCCTCCTTCTCGCGAGATGAACGGAGGAATGGGACCCCGTAGTTTCCCTCTTCGTTATTGCCCGTTATCGTTGCCAGAGTGCCCGTGAGGTCGCCGGAATCGTCACCGCTGTTGTCTATCGCCGTAGTGTGCAGGTTCTTTAGTTTCTTTAGTTAGCATGCACAAAGCATAGTACTAGTGGGCTCGATGCCCTCCGCTGTTAAGACCCGAAGTAGTTGCGCAGTGGTAGCGCTTGGGGGTGATGACCTGTAGGTCTGGGGTTCGATCCCCCAACCCCCCTTTTTGTTGTTTTTCTTTTCTTTCCTTTGTTTTATTTTCTTTATTTTATGACGTTGTATGTATGTGTGTGTATGTGTATACATACATGTATAGATGATTGTTTTTTCTCTTTTTCCCTTTTCTGTTTAGATATACATGTGTATGGAGTGTATGTGTGTGAGTGTGGTGCTACATGCATGTGTATGTGCATATACTTGTGCATATATGTGTGCATATGTGTGTGTGTGATGAGCACCCACACACATAGGTGTGTGTGTGTGTTCATGAGTGTGGTTGTGCCCATATGCACTTGTGCCTATGTATCTATGTGTGTGTATGTGTGGTAGTGTGTGTGTAGGTTTGGGTGTGTGTGTGTGACAAGTGGGCCATGCCCCACTTGTCATACACTATTATTTTTAGCACGTGCCATGTTTTGTAGTGATAATTAGCTCTTTTTCTATTATAGAATATAGCCAAATGTGGATAGGTTCATTTATGCTCATGTACATTTAGGGTATGTTCTCACTTATAAGAGTGGATGGTGTTTTTGCTATGTAGTTTTTTTCATGATGCTCCATGTGACTATATGGGTATGACACATGAATTTGGTGTAGAAAAATCCCAGGAATTAATTGGTGCTATTGGTTTGGTCTTTTGAGCAAGTTTGACAAAATGTCATTTTATCTCATAATGCCATTTTGTCATTTTTGCTATGTTTAATCCATGCATGCTATGATGTTTGTGTCAACATGAATATGGTAGTCTTTGATGTGTAGTATGCCATGGTATTTATCGTTGTCATAATCAACTTGCAAATGAGTGGGAACCATGCACTAAAGTAGCCACTAAAATGTTGTTGTTTTCAACCATGCCAAATATTTCTAAGTCTGAGAATCTGCTGCTATTTTTATGCCATGAAGAGTGGTTGCTATCTTGTGATATGTTGTGAATTAGCTCAAGCTCAGTGCTAGTGATTTGAAGTATATGTTGTCTTCTAGCATCCTATTAATTTTCATGCCATGAGGTGGTATCTAAACCCATTAGTTTCTGCTGTCAACGTGCCATCAGGTTAACTCAGATTCCAGAAAACTGTTATTTTCACTAAGTCCTAGAAATCTGTTTCATCATGCAAATGTGTGAGCTTCATGCTTATTGATGTGTGCCTCCTTTCCAGTTTTTGTAGTTGGATAAGTTGATAAGCATGTTATGTAGTTTCTGTCAATAGCTTGTTTGTAGTTGTAGGATTCCTACAGCTCAAGGTGTTAGCTGTGTAAGTTGCTATGTTACTGTTTTGTGGCAGATTGTTGGTTTTATTGTTTTGTGGCTTGTGGGAGCTATACTCCATGGAATTGCTTGACCTTTGGCTCTATTGTGGTTGGTTTTTCATTGCCTAACAAGTGGCTACCTTGGAATGCCAAGGAATAGCCCAGGTCCTTCTTGCCTTGTGTTTTGCCTTCGTATCTTGTCGTGAGCGTATCGTGAGAACCGTCACTCCGTTTCTTATGTTCTACATATGCATTTGTATCTTTTTTGCGTGATGCATCAATATTTGCCATGTTCATGCATGTCTAAATAACTTAACATAAGGTTCTGTCCAGATTCATTAATAACCAATCATGCATCGTTCTTGCTTGTGCATTGCACCATGGTTGTTTTTTTATTCTTGCTGTTTCTTTTGGGTAGACGCGAAAGTTGAACCTGAGTACGAAGAGCCAGGCGAGTACAACTACGAGGATCCTGCTACTTGTCCCTCTAAAGAACCAACAGGCAAGATGATCGTACCCGAATCCCGATACTATTTTCGCTTGCTAGTTCTCCCGCTCCTATCATTACAATTGCGCCACCTAACACTTGAATGTCAGCCTCCTAATTGGCATGATAGCCTCTAACCCTCCACATCCTAGCAAACCTTTGATTGGCTAAGTTACCGCTGCTCAGCCCCTCTTATAGCGTTCTAGTTGCAGGTACAGGTTGTTCCATTTGTTAACATGGATTTGGCATATCACAATATTATCTATTATTTAATTTAATGCACATAGATATCTTGGTATTGGTGGAAGGCTTGGCCTTTTGCTAGGTGTTTTGTTCCGCTGCTACCGCCATAGTTTCTTGTTACCGGTGTTATGTTTCCATACTTTGCGCTCCTAACATGCTCGAGGTGTTATGGGGACCCCTTGTTTATTCGGTTAAGATTAAAACTTGGTTGGCAAGACCCAACTTTGGTACTACATCTGCTTAATAACTTAATAAAATTGCATAGGGCTTTTCAACCCCATGGATTAATCATCAACCCGGGCCCGTGCTCCTCATGAGTGTTGGTTCAAACTGGGCGATTTCCGCCGCCCCCTGGTCACCTGGGGTTTCAGACAACCCGACGTGTTGCCCATCTGGTAGTGCCCTGATATAGAGATACGCGCGACTCCTATTGGGATCTGGCCTGCTAGGCGGTCTTGCTCGATTTGTTTTACCTTTATCGAGTGTCTTGCGTGTGGGCTCTGACTTTCTTCGGGTTATCTCGAGTTGTTGGAATTCCTTTGGAGTTGCCTAGGATGATCACGAGATCCATGGTCGAGGCTATTCCTGCGAAGTGTGGTTAATTTGTGATGGACTAGTTGGAGCACCCCTGTAGGGTCAAATCTTTCGGAAAGCCATACCCGCGGTTATGTGGCAACTTGGATATTTGTTTAACACCCGGTTATAGTTAACTTGAAGTAAACTCTAATAAAATGCACCAACTGTGTGAGTAACCATGATCGTCTCTGCTCGTGAACATGATCTGAGAGAGAACACGGTGGGGTTATGATTGACGTAAGTAAGTGTTCAGGATCTCATACAGGTCACTCTAGATTCGATCGTTTATCGTAAGTACGTTTAGCCACCATAAATGCTTAGTGCTGCTACAAACTAAACACATACCCCATCCCAACCATTAAGCTTGAATAGTCTCGGTACCCGGACGCATGATTGCTGAGTCCTTGTGGCTCACAGATTACTACAACAATCCAGGTATAGGTGCAGATGAGTTTGTGCAAGATGATCTGACGCAGCTCCAGTGGGAGTATGACGAGGAAAGAGGCAGGATGTACGTGACTTCTCCAGATGAGTAGAGGCCCATGGTCGTGATCTTCGGGACTAGCGAGATAGTATCGTTTGCATCTATTTTTATCGTTTGTTTTCATCCGTAGTTAGACCCTGTCTTCATATTGGTGTTTGAACCCTTGTGTGGGTTGTAACTTAGTATGTGGCGAGTGTAAGCCAACTCATATACTCATCTCTTCTTTAATGTATGATGTAATGATGCTATACTTGCGAATGATGAGATGCGCCTCTATCCCTTGTGGGGCCCCCGTGCCTTAATATGGATAGGCGCGCATCTTGGGCGTGACACCGTTGGAGCGTGCAACCGTGCCGAAATGTGCGGAGTGACTCAAGAACCAGGCCGGGATCTCCAGGGCCTTGCGCCTGGGGTGCCTGCCCAACCATCTCCAACCGTGACACCCTCATGTAAAAATGAGTGGGCTGTACACGTCTGGAGCCCCTCAAGGATTGCCGTGCGAGGCCACGGAGGGGCTCCCACCCATGCCCAAGTGGAAGCCCCATGCTCCGTGCTAGCGGACGACACTGTCTTCCAACGACTATGCCCACGCCCAGTGGAGGCCCCATACTCCCGTTGGGGGAAGACTAGCTTTGGTGCCGGACGCGGCTGTTCTTTTCTCCTTTTTTGTAACTGAATTTACCACTTTTTTGAATGAAGTTTGAGGTTTCCACGTCTTTATTCAAAAAAGAAGGGGGGGATTTTTCTCGATGCGGTGTTCCCATCTTGAGTATCGTTTTTAAGAAGTTTGGCAGCTGCGAGCTCTCTCTCCCGTGCACCCCGCGAGCGGGGGCTGGACACGATGCACACGCTTGAATTAACACTACTACAGAATGTTCCAAACACGACACATCAATCAGTGACCCTTCGATGCAACTGTGTGTGATGCATGAATCGCAAACGGTATAGTGCAAGCTCCATCGCTAATGAAATAAACTATGTGTGTTGGCGTATCCATCAAATATGATCTAAAAAATAGTTGCACGTGCGATGTGTGGCAAACAATTGGCCTAGATAAACTGTTTGCGATTGGATACTCTGACGCAAACGCTTATAAAAAAACAAGTGTGTGTGATGCATGACATATAGTTCACTCTGATAAACTGTTTGTGCTGATCAAGCAAAACACAAACAATTGTATAGATGATCACGTGTGCGATAGACGACTGTAACATCCCAAATTTTGGAATGTTATAATAAATATTAGAATGTGTGTTTGTTTGATTGAGTGATTGAGACTAAGTGAAATTTGAAACTTTTGAAAGTTTAATGAGAGGGAATGAAATGGCTTTCCCAAAACCTTCACTCTGCAGGAATTCAAATTCATTTCATCACAAAATCCCAGAGTGAAGATGATATGACTTCTTCCATTTAAAGAAATGAAAAGGGATTTGAAAAATGGTTTGAATTTCATTTGAAAATATTTCAAATTCAGAAACTTTATGCAACTCAATGATTTTCATGAGAGAGGATAAAAGGACTTCTTCAAATTATATGAAATATGAGTTGGAAGTTTAAAAGAAGGATATGAGAGTGAATTTGAAAATCTCTGACTTATTCCTTTTGGGATCCATTTCATATTTGGTTCCAATTTAAATTTTCAAAGTATTCAAACCCCTTGACAAAATTTGAGAGGAGTAATATGATACTCCACACCAGGGGTTATTTTGTGAAGTATTTGAACCATAAAACTTAGGGGGTTATTTGAAAATTTATTGCAAAAGAATTAAAATCAATTTAGGCTTTTTTCTAAAAATAATGTTTTTTTAAAGTATTCATTTTGACAGAGGAAAAATGTTGATTAAATAAAATTTATTTCCCTGATCAGTTTGATATATATATCTTTACTTGTTGGAAATATATTGATGGCCATAAAAGAGATTTCAATGCTCTAGCAATTAATAAAAGGAAAAGAGTTAACATGTATTAAAGCCCACCGACTCATCGCCCATAACTCCTCCCGAAATCCCTCCGAACCGGCCACCAATGACCGCACACCCCCTCTCTCTCTCTCTGACGCGTGGGACCACCGACCGACCGAGCCATCCCCGCGGTCATCCCCTCCACCGCGGCCCTGACCTCGCCGGAGATCCCTCCCGCGACGGTTTCGCATCCACCTGCCTTTTCTTGACCACCCGCGGCCCTATAAATACCCCGGCCTCTCTCCGCGCCCCATTTCACCCTGAAACCCCCTCTGCTCTCGCCAGAACCACCCCGCACGAGCTCGCTGGAGTTCTGCATCCCCATCGAAGCATCCAAAGCACCTGTCCGTCGCTCCACTCACCCCACCCCCTTTGACGCCCCCAAAGCACGCCGGAGAGTCCCCGCTACCGTTCGAAGCCCTCGGACGCCGCCCCCGACCACCGCAGCGCCGTCTCCGAGTGTCTCCGACTACCGGCCGCCGTCGACCTCGCCGGAACCCCGACCCCCTCCTCTGTAAGCCCCATCCCCTCCCGTAGCCGTCGGATCTGTAGTCAACGTGTCAGATTAGAAGTGTTATAAAGCGAACTAGCACGCGCTAGGCTTCGGTCACCCGCCTGCAAACGCCCGCACGTACACAGCCTCGGCCAACCACAACCCGCCACGTAGCCCCTGTCCGATAAGATCCATTTTCCCTTTTTCTGATTTTGTTTTAGTAAACAGATTGATTTATAATTTTGTTTTGGATATATCTTTAAAAATAATTACTGTTTTTAATTGATTCTTTTTTCATTGTGTCACAAATTTCATGTAGTTTCTGTAGATACCAAGTTTGACCATATTTGAAAAGTTTAAACTTAAATTCAAACAGATTTGATCCAAATCTTGTTTTCTGAATAACTTGTGTTTAAAATTTTATTTTTGAGTGATTCTTTTTGTCACTGTTTTGTATTAGTTAGGTTTTATCATCCATCACTGTTTGAGAATTTTTAGGATAATTTAGAGTAGGGTTTTTAACTAAAACAGAATCTGTTTAGTACCTAATAGGATTAAGTTAGTTTAATTTTTCTTTAGTTTATTTTGAAATCTGAATTAGTTTAACTTTTGTTTTAGTTTTCTTTAGTTCTGTTGTCCAGTATTAGGTGACTTATTTTATGTTAATAAAAATAGTTTTGTTTTGTTTTATATCCTAATGATATAGGAAACTATATTCTTCTTCATTAGGAAATGTTTTATAAAACAATTTAGTTTTAATAGTATTTCTTTTCACAAATGTTTTAGAGGATTTAATTCTGTTTTTCTAAATAAAAATTTTAGTATCCTTTTCTGTTAAGGATTGTTTTGTTACTAAAAATAGTTTTGTCTTGTTTTATATTAGTAGTAGTTTAGCCACCAAAATCTAGAGCCCATTACTTTGTTTTGTTTTTCTTTGTTGTATTGCTCTAGTATTGCTAGTTGATTTATTATTTGAAAATATTTTTGTTTTTCTGTTATTTAATATTTTAATTGTTTTATTTGTTTTCTTGTTGTTAAGTTTATTAGACTAAAACCTAAGTTGTTTAGAGTGTTGTTTTTCCTAATTCTTAGTTGTTCTTCAAAAGTAATTCTTCTTGCTAGAAAAATATTTACAAAAATACTTTTGTTATATTTTATTTTGTTTGTTACTTTTGAAGAAAGGATTTATTGGTAGAGAAAACCAACCCTTGGTTGTGTTGATGAAGTTTTGTTGTTTTGAGCTTTGTCTTAAGTATTTCCTTCATCACAACCTTGTTGCTTTTGGTTTTTGTGTTACTTTTGATTGTTAGAATTGATTGCTAGTATGATTGCTTATATGAATGCAATGTTTGATTATATAGATTTTCATTGGAGAGTGACGTATCATCTATCAAGCTATTTTTGAGAGCGATATTATTCTTCATCAACAGTACATGCAAGTTCACTTTGACCATTTTGTTCATACCTATGTTTTATTGCATGTAGTGACATCATTCAACAAATCCCTCGTGTAGTGTTATTGAAATTCTTGTAGTTGAGTAGAATGCATGAGGTAGGAACCCACCACTTGTTACTAAAGCCCCGGGAACGTTAGTTATTTGTATGCTATGCTAAAGTAGACGGGGTTTGGTATGAGTGTTCGTGAGTGGTGTGAGAAGGAGGACTCTACGTCAAGACAACAACTTCATGAAGGCATCTTCAAGTCCTGCATCTTCAAGACCTCAAGACTTCGAGACTCGAGAAAAAAGTTTTTCAATACACACTACTGGGTGAAGAATGGTTGATTGGGCATCCCTGGAGTACCAAGTGGATGGCCGGGATGCATGGAGAAGCGCCATGACATCTTGCGGAAAGCTTCACCCAGACTCAAAGAGACGGATGAATACTTCATCCCCGGAAGCTTACTTGTGTAGCCACAAGTCATTATGGGCTCTGGCTTGGTTGGTCTTTGTTGTGACTCTGGCTGGGCAGTGCTACGAGATGTAGTCGACGTTAGGAATGGATGGGCACTGACAGTAGTCAGGGAAACACTCTGAATGACCATGTTTCGTTCGTCCTGTTCTCGAACACCATGCAGTGCAAGGACTTACCAGGAGGGAACGAATCTTGTGGGTAAAGTACACAACACTCTGTAGAGTTAAACCTAATCGATTAGCCGTGTCCCCGGTTACGGACAATTTGAGCCTCTGGACTTGGATCTATCTCTGAACTCTCAACACTGGACTGATAATTAATTGTGGGCAACTTATGATACTTGTGGGCATTTAGACATCGGTTGGCGGAACCATGTCATGTGAGGTAACTCTGTAGTGAAAATTCCTGATATTCCTTTGTTATAGGAAAAGAAATAAAATCAGCTTTTATGCAAAAAAACTCAGACACAGAGCCACAAAGCCTTACTGCATATAGAATAGTTTTTATCTTCTGTTCTACTATGGTGATCTTGCCGGTACATTCAATGTACTGACCTACACGGCTGCAACGTCTTATGTTGCAGATAAGCTCTACGACGGGTAAGAGTATGATTCAGGGTTACGGTCTGCACTCAACCTGTCGTTGGTGTTATTGGGACTCCACTCCCGTTGACTGTTTCCGCTGAGATTTTAAGGTATATATCAATTTTACGTTAATTACATGTGATTGCACTTTGATATATACATTGATGTATTGTGTGTGCCAGCATACCGATCCAGGGATGGCACAAAACACACAGAGGCTTGACTCGTTTCGAGTCGGGTCGCTACAGAAATGGTATCAGAGCACATGTTGACTGTAGGACGTGACCCTAGGAAATGGATTAGAAATAGGAAGACCTTGATAGGAACAAATTTTTGTTTTCACTACTCTCATAACTTCAAAATTCTTTTACTAAACCCTCCCTATTTCAAACTATAGATGGAGAACTACACCCTGAACGAAAGAGAGGACTGCGAAGATGTTCTCGGAGGCTCATTCTCATGGAGCTAGTGTAGATGGTGAAGCTGCCGCTACCTGAGATCAAGGTGACTAAGAGGAAGTCTGGATTCTGGGGCATCAAAACTATAGTTTTTGGACGTGAAGAAGACCCCAAGACTGGAGACATCAACTATGGCACATTGAGCCATGAGTGTGAGATGGGCATGAACACTGCTGTCCATGATGCCATCGCACGTTTGAGCGATCGTCATCGTGCTGAGCTGTGCAACCACTACTTTGGAAGGCTTGGATGGCAGATGCCTGATGGAGCACTTATCGACCTGACCGACAAACAAAAGATGAAATTTTCACCCGTACTTGTGTACAATCAAGAACTGGAGCGCTACATCAAGAACCTTCAAATGGACCTTCTCTCGGAGTTATTTGAGAACGAAGCACTTCGTGAGAGCCTCAAGGCTGAGAAGCTGAAGGTAGCCAATCTGAAGAAACATGATCCCAAGATTCAGAAGCTTCGTCAAGACTTGAAGAATAGTCAGGCCATGACTCATGCTAGAGATGTTGAAATTCAAAAGCTCAAGAACCAACTCCTGGAACTACAGGGACAACACCGGAAACTCCGCATCAACAGGGACAATCTGGTGGAAGAACTTGACAATATCAAGCATGACCAGAAGAAGCCCACTGAAGACGAAGACATGATATAGACTAGCTTAGTAGTAGCCCCACCATGAGAGAATAAGGATAAACGTTTTTACGATTTGAGTGATCGACCATACCAACCTTATGTGGGTGGCGATACTATAGTTTGATTGAACTTTATGAATGTGTGGCTTGAGTTTGATGTTTTGTGTCTTTGAGTTGTTTGTATCCCTTCTCACTGTCTCTCTCTCTTACCCATCCCATCCCCAAAACCCCTTGAACCCAATCGACGGTGAATGAAGCTGGACTTGAATTCTGTGGACCAATGACCCATCTGGAGGTAGAAGTATGGATTCAAAACATGGATGAAAAGGAGTTGTTGATGCATAAACTGGGATTTTGCTAAAGTACAAGGAATATAATAGAATATGGTAAATGGATAACCCAATTTGTTTTATGGATGACAATACTCTCTAAGATGTTGGGAAGTGAATTAGAAGCTTGGTTTGGATGATATGGATGCTTACCCAAGAAGGAACATATGTTAATTTTGAGTACCCTTTTCTGACACCTACAGATGACCACCCTTTATGAGTCTTTTCTCAAGGGCCCGGAGACGACCATGACCCTGACTAGTGATCATGATTACCCAAAGATCCTGAAGGATATGATGAAGCACATCCATCTTGAAGGAGATGCAATCTACAAGGGTTACCCATTCATGGAAAAGGGAGTGGAACTCTGGTATGTGGAGGTACACCTCCACCGTGTGAAAGGAGTTTGCCCAAAGACTATGGGACAATACTTTTACATATCTCGTGTACCACGAGCAACTTTCTTTGACGCTGTTCGTGATGCTGCCATGGAAGCCATACGACGGATTGGAGAAATACTCGAAGCATGACTCCGTCATACCCCGGGAATACCTGCATGAGGTGCATACGGAGATGATGGAGATGAAGCTCGTGTCCACCTTAATCAAGAAAAATAAGGATGATTTCAAGGAGCACATCGCAAAGTTCTAGTGGTACTAAAATATCTCCAAGGAAAATGAATAAAGTTGGGAGTGATGCTGGACCATGCCAAAATATGTGGATGGCAGCATTTGTAATAAAGTACTTTTAGGAGTTTTAAGAGGTGATTGAGGATGTAACCAAGGATTGAATACGCGAAGAAAGCTAGAATGGAGTAGTTAAGATGGAAATAACTGTATCATGAAGCACTATTGTTTTCATGAGATTATTTTGTAATGGAAGTCTCAGAGTTTGTAATAAATTCATGAGTCAAAGGAATTTATGATGCCATGTTGAATTATATGAGTTGTTACTCTATGAACAAAGATCACTGACCATTTTTGAGGATATGAGAAAATATGGTTTATGAAGGCATACGTGCTTTTCATTTTAAGTGTGGTAGTAACCACAGGGATAAATGAATGAAGAAAATACCATTCATATTAAGGAGTTTGGATAAGTGAATACAGGTGAAGAGAATGTGGAACCATAACCAAACTATGTGGATGATAAACTTTGTGACAACGTGTTTTTGAAGTTGGAATATTGAGAAAAGGAATGATTGTGATGAAACCATACCCAAGGTTAAACAGACCAATGGAAAGGAAAATGAATTCCACAGAGTGGGATCTAGACACGAATAAGTTTGTGAATTTGTTAACTCAAGGGTATGGTGGAGTGAACTGAAGGTAATGTCGGAATATGGAACGATAGTAACCCCAAGAGTGAGTTAAAGCTATCCAAGTATTCAAGTGAACCCACAAATCACTGACCTCAGGATTGATAAATATCAAGCCCTACCTTTGTGAAGGAAGAAACTTGGAAGAAGCTACGACTGTTTAGCAAAAGTTCTCTTAGGAGTATACGAAAACCTGAGAGTTGTGAAGAAACGATAGATGTTTTTGCTCAGCTTGCAGAATCAGTGGATTTATCCGAACTTTGTTCGTTGACAAGAGAAACTTCTGCAATGTTTGTAAGGAAGCACAAGTGTTAGAATACGAGATTCACTAAACCTTATACAAGGTAATGATTTCAATGCGGCATGGATTGATCACCATGACGACTTACTCTTATCATTCTCTTGCTATTCGGAATGGTAAATCTGAGTGACTTACCCATAGTAAAGAGACGACGTTCTTTTGAAGCTTTTTGTTTAAGCCTTAGAATGGTATGATGAAACCCCTTGTACATGACAGTTGCTGTCACACGTAGGAATTTTACGGTGAGGAATAATGCGAAAACCCTTTTTACTGCAAGATAACCACTAATGGTAGACCACCATGAGACCTTCGATAGGTTATTTAGAAAGAAGGCGAGACTTATCAGTTAAGAAGACCCAGTATCGGAAGAAATACCTTTGTTATGAGAACACAAGATTTTGATATGACAGAAGAGCATCACTGAAGGAGCTATCGTGAAGTATGTGAAGAGACAACTACACCCAGAGGACTGTCATGATTTTGAGGGACCAGTAACTCTCAGTTTAAGTGTGGTAGACCCCACACCTTCTTGGTCGATGGTTTTGCTAGAAGACCCCAAACCCTAACCTATTCTTTCTAGCCCTTTCGAATCTCGAGGACGAGATTCATTTTAAGTGCGGTAGGTTTGTAACATCCCAAATTTTGGAATGTCATAATAAATATTAGAATGAGTGTTTGTTTGATTGAGTGGTTGAAAGTGAGTGAAATTTGAAACTTTTGAAAGTTTAATGAGAGGGAATGAAATGGCTTTCCCAAAACCTTCACTTTGCATTCAAACTCATTTCATCACAAAATCCCAGAGTGAAGATGATATGACTTCTTCCATTTAAAGAAATGAAAAGGGATTTGAAAAATGGTTTGAATTTCATTTGAAAATATTTCAAATTCATAAACTTTATGCAACTCAATGATTTTCATGAGAGAGGATAAAATGACTTCTTCAAATTATATGAAATATGAGTTGGAAGTTTAAAAGAAGGATATGAGAGTGAATTTGAAAATCTCTGACTTATTCCTTTTGGGATCCATTTCATATTTGCTTCCAATTTAAATTTTCAAAGTATTCAAACCCCTTGACAAAATTTGAGAGGAGTAATATGACACTCCACACCAGGGGTTATTTTGTGAAGTATTTGAACCATAAAACCTAGGGGGTTATTTGAAAATTTATTGCAAAAGAATTAAAATCAATTTAGGCTTTTTTCTGAAAATAATGTGTTTTAAAAGTATTCATTTTGGTAGAGGAAAAATGTTCATTAAATAGATTTTATTTCCCTGATCAATTTGATATATATATCTTTATTTTTTCGAAGTATATTGATGGCAATAAAGGAGATTTCAATGCTCTCGCAATTAATAAAAGGAAAAGAGTTAACATGTATTAAAGCCTACCGGCCCACCGCCCATAACTCCTCCCGAAATCCCTCCGAACCGGCCACCGATGACCACGCCCCCCTCTCTCTCTCTGACGCATGGGACCACCGACTGACCGAGCCATCCCCGCGGTCGTCCCCTCCACCACGGCCCTGACCTCGCCCGAGATCCCTCCCGCGACGGTTTCGCATCCACCTGCCTTTTCTTGACCACCCGCGGCCTTATAAATACCCCGGCCTCCCTACGCACCCCATTTCACCCCGAAAATCCCTCTGCTCTCGCCAGAACCACCCCACACGAGTTCGTCGGAGTTCTGCATCCCCACCGAAGCATCCAAAGCACCTGCCCGTCGCTCCACTCACCCCCACCCCCTTCGACGCCACCAAAGCATGCCGGAGAGTCCCCGCCGCCGTTTGAAGCCCTCGGACACCACCCTCGACCACCGCAGCACCGTCTCCGAGCGTCTTTGACTACCTGCCACCGTCGACCTCGCCGGAACTCCGACCCCCTCCTCTGTAAGCCCCATCCCCTCCCGTAGCCGTCGGATCTATAGTCAACGTATCAGATTAGAAGTGTTATAAAGCGAACTAGTACGCGCTAGGCTTCGGTCACCCGCCCGCAAACGCTCGCATGTACACGGCCTCGGCCAACCACAACCCGCCACGTAGCCCCTGTCCGATAAGATCCATTTTCCCTTTTTCTAATTCTGTTTTAGAAAACAGATGGATTTCTAATTTTGTTTTGTTATATCTTTAAAAATAATTAGTGTTTTTAATTAATTATTTTTGCATTGTGTCACAAATTTCATGTAGTTTCTGTAGATACCAAGTTTGACCATATTTGAAAAGTTTAAAATTAAATTCAAATAGATTTGATTCAAATCTTGTTTTCTGAATAACTTGAGTTTAAAATTTTATTTTTTAGTGATTCTTTTTGCCACTGTTTTTTATTAGTTAGGTTTATTATCCAGCACTGTTTGAGAATTTTTAGGATAATTTAGATTAGGGTTTTTAACTAAAACAGAATCTGTTTAGTACCTAATAGGATTTAGTTAGTTTAATTTTTCTTTAGTTTATTTTGAAACTGAATTAGTTTAACTTTTGTTTTAGTTTTCTTTAGTTCTGTTGTCCAATATTAGGTGACTTATTTTATGTTAATAAAAATAGTTTTGTTTTGTTTTATATCCTAATGATATAGGAAACTAATTCTTCTTCATTAGGAAATGTTTTATAAAACAATTTAGTTTTAGTAGTATTTCTTTTCACAAATGTTTTAGAGGATTTAATTCTGTTTTTCTAAATAAATTTTTTAGTATTATTTTCTTTTAAGGATTGTTTTGTTACTAAAAGTAGTTTTGTCTTGTTTTATATTAGTAGTAGTTTAGCCTCCAAAATCTAGAGCCCATTACTTTGTTTTGTTTTTCTTTGTTGTATTGCTCTAGTATTGCTAGTTGATTTCTTATTTGAAAATAGTTTTGTTTTTCTGTTATTTTAATATTTTAATTGTTTTATTTGTTTTCTTGTTGTTAAGTTTATTAGACTAAACCGAAGTTGTTTAGAGTGTTGTTTTTCCTAATTCTTAGTTGTTCTTCAAAAGTAATTCTTCTTGCTAGAAAAATATTTACAAAAATACTTTTGTTATATTTTGTTTTGTTTGTTACTTTTGAAGAAAGGATTTATTGGTAGAGAAAATCAACCCTTGGTTGTGTTGATGAAGTTTTGCTGTTTTGAGTTTTGTCTTAAGTATTTCCTTCATCACAACCTTGTTGCTTTTGGTTTTTGTGTTACTTTTGATTGTTAGAATTGATTGCTAGTATGATTGCTTATATGAATGCAATGTTTGATTATATAGATTTTCATCGGAGAGTGACGTATAGTCTATCAAGCTATTTCTTAGAGCGGTATTATTCTTCATTAACAGTACAGGCAAGTTCACTTTGACCAATTTGTTCATACCTATGTTTTATTGCAGGTAGTGACATCATTTAACAAATCCCTCCCGTGGTGTTATTGAAATTCTTGTAGTTGAGTAGAATGCATGAGGTAGGAACCCACCATTGTTACTAAAGCCCCGGGAACGTTAGTTATTTGTATGCTATGCCAAAGTAGACTGGGTTTGGTATGAGTGTTTGTGAGTGGTGTGAGAAGGAGGACTCTACGTCAAGACGACAACTTCATGAAGGCATCTTCAAGTCCTGCATCTTCAAGACCTCAAGACTTCGAGACTCGAGAAACAAGTTTTTCAATACACACTACTGGGTGAAGAATGGTTGATTGGGCATCCCTGGAGTACCCAGTGGATGGCCGGGATGCATGGACAAGCGCCATGACATCTTGCGGAAAGCTTCACCCAGATTCAAAGAGACGGATGAATACTTCATGCCCGGAAGCTTACCTGTGTAGGCACAAGTCATTATGAGCTCTGGCTTGGTTGATCTTTGTTGTGACTCTGGCTGGGCAGTGCTATGAGATGTAGTCAACGTTAGAAATGGATGGGCACTGACAGTAGTCAGGGAAACACTCTGAATGACCATGTTTCGTTCGTCCTGTTCTCAAACACCATGCATTGCGAGGACTTACCAGGAGGGAACGAACCTTGTGGGTAAAGTACACAACACTCTGCAGAGTTAAACCTAATTGATTAGTCGTGTCCCCGGTTATGGACAATTTGAGCCTCTGGACTTGGATCTATCTCTGAACTCTCAACACTGGACTGATAATTAATTGTGGGCAACTTATGATACTTGTTGGCATTTAGACATCGGTTGGCAGAACCATGTCATGTTAGGTAAATCTGTAGTGAAAATTCCTAATATTCCTTTGTTGTAGGAAAAGAAATAAAATCAGCTTTTATGCAAAAAAAAACTCAGACACATAGCCACAAAGCCTTACTGCATATAGAATTGTTTTTATCTTCTGTTCTACTATGGTGATCTTGCCGGTACATTCAATGTATTGACCTACATGGCTGCAACGTCTTATGTTGTAGATAAGCTCTACGACGGGTAAGAGTACGATTCAGGGTTACGGTCTGCACTCAACCTGCCGTTGGTGTTATTGGGACTCCACTCCCATTGACTGTTTCCCCTAAGATTTTTAAGGTATATATCAATTTTACGTTAATTACATGTGATTGCACTTTGATATATACACTGATGTACTGTGTGTGCCAGCATACTGATCCAGGGATGGCAGAGAACACACAGAGGCTTGACTCGTTTTGAGTCGGGTCGCTACAATGACATACAAGTCACTCGGATGAACTATTTGTTATGAGGTAAAATAACATAAATGGTTACTTAGATCAAGAGGTGTGTGATAGACAACATACAGTTCACTAGGATGAACTGTGTGCAATAAGCAAAAATAACACAAACGGTTTCTCAGATCAATATGTGTGTGATGTACACAGGCCACTCACATGTGTTGTGGGCAAACGGTTCCGGATAAAGAATTGTCAGTGACTAATGAAATCATCACCGACGGTTTTGGTTGTTTAATCCGTATGCGATGTGATTTGCTCAATCTGCCCAGAAACATCTATGTTTTGTTTACAAGAACATGATTGCATAACCAAATTAAGCATCCAATACACACATAACATTGGCGCACACCTTATTTATTACATGCATAATAAACTTATCCCTCTAAAAGTACGAACATTTCTGCAAAGAGGGAGTATGAGAATTGAGAAACAGTCATCAAATCATCTACTTCTTGTGACGCTTGCCGCCAGCGCTCTGCTTGTGGTTTGATCCCGCATTATCTTCAGGTAGGAGTTACTCCCTCATGTCAACAATCTGCCTAAACATCTCGTAGCATGTGTACACTTCCTTGGCCGTAGTCTGGAGGTGATATTCATCCAGTTTCTTCACCCAGGCCCTGTGCCACACAGGATTGTTCTTGTTGCACCAACCTTCATGTCAGCGTAGTAGGGGTCGATGATGGCCTCGGCCAGGTCAACATGGGAGTCCATGTCCTTATTGCTGCCCCAGACCCTGTAGTGGCCGCAGATGTCGACAAGCTTCTGGCAAGCCAAGCCCGAAGTCTTGAGCACCTTTGGATCGTTGGCGCTCTCAACCGTACCGAACCTCTAGTCGGGGCTATTGACAAACCCGATGAAACGATCACAATGCACTGTGACCAGGCAGTAGTGGTAGAGGAGGTGTGGGGACTCTCACGCATAAGTCATGATCACGGAATGCACGTGTACAGTAATCCCAGAGATCAATGCTCACTGCTGAATAACAAGAGTCTTACATCCACATTTAGCATCTTACACAAATAAAGACCATGAAGGTCTACTCTTACATAGATAGGGGCACATTGGCCAAACACTTAAACTTATCAAGCAGCAGAAATCTTGATCGAAAGTGTGAACCCATTGCCATCTGCCTTAAACCTACAGGCATTCTGACTAGGAAGCGTCCTAGTTCGCATGTTCATCACCAACGGACTCTTAAATGTACTCCTGTTCTTCCATGCCTGGCCAATTAAATAACCAGTGGCAAGCCAATAAGTACTTTGAATGTACTCGCAAGCAACCCAAGTTGTGGAACAAGGTAATAAGGATGCATGATATAGCACTAAGTAGGTAATTTGCGGAAAAGCTAATTTTGGATGCAATGACATGATCAAGTAACTAGGTAAGCATGCATCAACAGTTGGCAGATACCCATGTGAACAAGTTACAAATATCATCATAAGCAGGGGTTGAACATCTCATGTTCAATCATCACATCAAGTCTTCCGACTTGCCTCAAGTGTCATCTCTGTGACATCCACACACCCACACACACCAAATTTTTGCGAAAACATTCGGACACAGTTTAAGAAGGACCTCCAACTGTCCATGACCACAGACACGGCTATTCAAATACTTTTACACTCTACAGAGGTTGCACACTTTACCCACAAGACTCGGGGAACTTCCGTGTCATCCATGACTCGTGGTATATAACAAACCCGAGGTAAGCACCCGAACAATGCATTCCCCTGGTGATACTAAACAAAGAGTCCACTCGATTGGTACCCAGCCCACATGATGTACATCACTCATAGCATCCATGGAGGGACCAACGGTGTGCCCGGTGCCTGTGAAGACAGCGCATGATTGTCCATACCGACACGACCCCGTATCGAGAGTGACCACGCCACTCCCGCCACTAGTAATGCGGGCTCCTTTCTAGTACCACCAAAGTAATCAACAGAGCTCTGTCCCATAAGGGGTATCGTGGTTGCGCATGTAAGGTTGGGATGGTCAGCAGACCTTAAAACTCTCCGTTTTCAAAAACACACCCTCAACTTGTTCCGGTACACCACTTCTTTCTCAAGTGGCCACCCAACTCATCATCATCTCCCTCGGGCATTAGTGGCACCCGACGGGGTTTTTGAAAAGTCTTTGAAATCATCTCTTTATTTCCATCACCATGCATAAACCCGATCCCACTTGCGTAGCATCTACTAGCATCCTATCTACACCCACTCGCATAACCCTCATAAGGTGGTAGGGTCATGCATGATGCAAGTGTCAATGGTAAAAGTGTCGGAAGCAACCACCGAAGTGGTCACTACTCCACAAGATCAAGTGTATTGAAAGTAAAGTGCTATATGACATGCAATGAAAATGGTTTCTTAACATGGTCAAAGGGCTGCTTGCCTGGCTCAACAAAGTCTTCGGGGTCTTCGAAATCTTCGGGTCCAACTCCCTCGTCAATAGCGCATTCTATCATCGCAATAAATAACGAAAATAATAAGCATCACACAAAAAACAGAGCACACAAAACTATTATTAAAATGCTACCCTACTCTGAAGAATACGAAAAACTATACTAAAAATATTTGTTTAAGGTTTTGCTATGAAAAAGGTTTTCAAAACTATTTTTAATAGTGGCTAAAAATACCAAAAAGAGTTTTTAAAATAAAACAATGCATAAAAAGTTTGCAACATTTTTCACAAATGGCACTATTAAATTCTTTTAAATATAGATTTTAGGTTAAAACATATATGGAATTGGATTTTGATTCTGATCTGTGGGATTTTTAGAAAAATCCCCATAAAAAGAAAAAAAGAAAAAGGAGGAAGAGGGCCTTTGTGCCTAGGCCAGAGGCGGCCAGCAGCTGGGCCGGCCCAGCTGGCGAGCTAGCCAGCCACGCTCGTGGCCAGGTTCAAACCTGACGCGCGAGGCCCGGCTGTCGGCGACCGCGAGGGGAGAGAGAGCACAGGAGGGGGAGGTGTGAGGCCGATAGGTGGGACCCCCCCTGTCGGGTCCTTCTCTCACCTCGGGACAGGACGGGGAGGAGCTCACCGGCGGCAGCGTGGGGCACGGCGGTGGCAGGAGAGAGCGGGGATGGACTCAAGGTCGAGCCGCCGATCCCTTGGACGTGGAGGGAGCATCGGAGGTGGCTGGAGTCGCTAGCGACGAAGAACCCGCGGCGGAGGAGCTTCAGGAGGAGGTCACCGGGGACGTCTCGAGCTGCAAAGAGGACGGGGATGAGGGGGAATTGCGTCAGAGTGACAAGGGAGGAACATCCAAAGGTAAAGGAGGACTAGAGGGGCTTGCTACCTCGAGATCAACGGTGGCGACGCCGCGGCGATGCTCTGTTTGATCCCGAGTTCCCAAGCCTCAAAACGAAGGGGACTGGGCACAAGATCTCTATTAGGAGATGGAGAGAGGGACCAGAGGGGAGAGAAGGCTTGGGGGAAGGCCCTTTATAGGTGGACGCGAGTCCACCGAGGGTTTGTGCGCCAGCGAGGTCGTGGTGCTCGTTGGAGGGCTCGGGGGAGAGAGGGAATGGGTCTGCGGCATTCCTAGGTGTTGCCCATGACCAGAGGGAGAGGAGAGAGGGACGGGGAGCATGCGCGTGCGAGCCCCGCGGTTGCCCAAGCGAGGCATCGTCGAGCATGCACGGAGGAGGGAGAAGGAGGAGGAGAGCGGAGGGGGCCAACAAGGTGGCGTGGCGCGGACACTGAGGGGGACCAAGTGGCGCGTGGGGGAGGCCCGAGGCCGTCGGAGCCATGCAGTGGGCAATGGCTATAGTGTCTGTCATCACTGTAGCGTGCTCCAGAGCACGCGTTTTGCATGCCAACGACATTTTGTGCGCGGCCAAAGGTGTCTAGGGGGATCTAGGGGCACCTAGGCTAGGGAAAATGCATTGGATGCCCCGGGAGAAGGGTAGATTAAGAGGAGTGGGTAGAAATGTTCCTGCCAGGGCTGTCCAGAGGTGAAAATGGAGGTTTTACCCCATCTTCCAGTGGCTTATGGACCTGAGGTTTTTACTGGAGGTGATTGGGCACTGTAAGAGGGTGTGGTAAAAATTTGGAGGCAAGGGAAATAGTGAAAATGGTCAAAATAGTAACTTTACCATTTCACCAGAAGGTGTTTGATGGATGTTTGGGCAACATAAATTTACCCACTTACTGTGAAATTTAACAGGATCAAATGGTGGGGAAAACTGAGATGGATCACCAGATTTGAGCTCAAATGAGCAGAGTTGACAATAGCAACTTTGTGAACCCTAGAAACTAGCAGAATCAGGTTTCTGTAGACCCAGTTATGCTAAGCTAATCCCCTTGATGCACCACTTAGTTTAGCATCATTATTTGGTGATTAGAGCATGTGCCCAAAGTTTTGGGTCAAGGGAAGAATCTTCACAATGTAAAGTTGTTCAAATTTGAATCTGGACAGGGAGGGGTTTGGATTAGTTTGATGAATCAAATCAACTTGGATTGGGATGAAACTTTGCAAGATCATCACGTATGATAGTGTTAACTTGCTGGAATTTTCCTGGAATTTATTGAGAATATTTATTATAGGAATATTCCAAAATCTTAATTTGGACAGAAAGGGTTTTGAGGGGTTTTGCCCATTATTTTGAACATGACCATGTTTTAAAACTCATATATATGGAAAATATATGTCCACTGAGTTTCCCTAAATTTTCTCAAATATTATGAAAGCATTTAAATAATTTTTCCCTATGAATACCCATTTCTACTCTTAAGAAAAAGCCTTTAAATAAAATATAAAAATAATCGTTAAAATTAATATTTGGTGGTTTTGGGAAGTAATATATATGGTAGGGTTGAAGTAAAGCCTTTGGGGAAAAGGGTCCACCCAATTTGAGGACTTGTAGTGCAAATCTCAACTCATGGGTTTAAAAACCTAGTTTGAATAAATCCTGTTTGGTAAAATAAGATTTGATGAAAATAGTTTTGGGAACTATTCACATGGCATGGTCATTGGGCAAGAAGTTTGAGTCAAGGAAGATGAATATGAAGAGGGATAGAATCTAAGAGTGCCATACACAACAAGCAAACAATCAACAATCACCAAATCAAACAAGCACAAGCACTGAAAAGTTTTAATTGGTTCCAAATTTTGTAAATCCAAGCATAACAAATGATACAAACACAGGGTGTGATAGGAGGACGTGATGGCCCACGCACAAATGGGCGACGACAACCTTCTGATCATGCCTGCCACGATTGTTGGTGTAAGCGAGGTCGAAGCCAACCACTTTGTACTTGTCATCGGCATCAAACAACCGCTCCATGGTGTCGATGGAGTCCTCCACCATGCCCGGGTCATTGGTGTACACCATCGTGAGGTTCGTCTTCCTCATGTGGGTCTCCACATGATGCACGCCGAACTCCATTGGAGCGCTGCTGGACATCATCTTTGTATGCGTCGTCCATGGTGTGCTTATTGTGTTGTGGGGCACGACCGAAAGCATGAAGAGACTATGGTTAATCGCCATGGGTATAAATGAGGGCCGAACATCCTGGAAAACTGGCACGTCTGGATGGCAGTGTTTGCAGCGCGTGATTTAGTCGTGGAACATGTAACTGCATGGGGCGACGTGTGTGGCACAACCGCATGCATGTGTAGCCCCGAACGTGATCGTGGGCCGGCCCCAACCGCTGGCAAATCACGCACGGAGGGGCACGAGAGTAGAGCACACGTAGGGATGCGAGAGTAGAGCACGCGGTCGAACACGAAGTCAAACCAGACCACTCTATACTTGTCCTCGTCAAGTAATACGTGCATGAGGTTGGGGTTCTCCATCCAGATCGGATGTTTTGTGTACACCACAAACTGACAGGGCGTGTCCACTACGACATGCATGGTAAACTGGCGCTCGTCGTCACCAGCCACTGGGAGTGCCTTTGGAGCCGTGCGGGATACCCTAGGTCGTGGTTCTGCTTCTTAAGGTCCAGATATTAATTGTCAATTGCATATTGATGTCCAAATATTAATCGGTTATTGCATACTAAGGAAAAGATAGTACTAGCAAAATAAGAGTCTCCCTCATAATATGTCATTTCCATGGTTGTATCACAAATGATAGAAATAGTACAAAGGTTCAAATTCTAGCATTACAATACTCAAATTCTAAGATTACAAGGTTCAAAACGATAATAGAAATGAAATTCAGCTGCTTATGCAGGAAACTTTGTCATGCATCTCTAGACGCCCGCGCTGATCAGCTGAACATGAACATATATGATAGGTCCATAATGATATTACTACTAGTTTTGCAACTTCAATATTTCTGCAAAGGGTCCACCATTGACATGTCATTTACGAGCTTGGCATTAGGACTTCTGAATAGTCTGTCAAATGAAGTTACAAAACGAAATTGAGCTTCTGTAGAGAGTTTTCCATTCTATCCTAGTCGCTGGAGCTGATCATCAAACCATTCTTTTTTGCGCAATAAATGTAGGGAAAATCTCATTATCTTTAGCACACTTGCTCTCACAACAAAGAACCTGGCGAATATGATCTCCTAGTAAGGTCCCTCGGTATGAGTTCAAAGTAATTTCTGAGAGATGGAGATCAAGGCATTCGATAGAATTGTTATACTGTATCACATTATCCACTACCGGGCCTAACCGTATCTACGAAAGAAGAGAATGTATTAGTGCTTGGATACACAACAGACCTCTTTCGATTTCCTGGGTTTCAAAATTTGAAATCCCTTGTGGTTAAAATTTAACATTAAAGAGCATCACCTCAACATATAGCTTCTCCAGGCACGAAAAGAATTTCAGCAATCTTACAACTTGGTCCAGGTCAGGGCCGATAGATTCTACTGCTAAGACCTTCACTCCGCGTAGATACAGGGTCAAGCTTGTCGATATGATTTTCTGCATGACAAACGAACATACATCTTTAATACAGAGGAAAAAATGTTAATTAAAGAATGAGAAGAGGGCGATTGTTATACTTGGACGGTTATGGATCCAAAAACAAGTTCAGATAAGTTGATGGGCGAGTAGCCAAACACTGCCAATTTCGGTGCCTGAATGATCCTGATTCTTGTTGGACCTTGTTGATCAAGAACAAGTAATGTCTCAATTAAAGGCACGTCCAGAATGACCATTTGGTGCTTCACCTTGTGTGATCTCCTGTTGCAACACTAGCAATACACATAAATTTCCCGGAGAGTCATGAAGGTGATGAGGAGGCTACTCAACCCATTGATCGCCTGAATATGAAGGTACTTGAGTGTAGTACAGCCATGGAGCAGGCGTTCCATGTCGTCGTTGGGGATGCAGACGGCGACGAGCTCAAGGTGCATCAGTCGAGGTAGCAAAAGAGCGGGATTGGCTTTAATCCGGGGGAAATGAAACTTCAAGAACCTTGCAAAGTGCAACGTTAGCACGGAGTGCAGTGTGGAGGGTGGCAGTGGGTGCATATGTTCATCATTAAAATGGAGCTCCTCGATATGATCTAGGGATGGCGATAAGAACCACTCGTCAAGCTTGGCTCGGTCCTTGCCATTGGAACGAAACTTGCACATGGTAAGGCCTTTGATTGGGCCACAATGCATACCGAGGATCTGGGATAATGCATCCAAGCATTTGTGATAGCCAGTGCAAAGCATGTGCTCGCTGATGATGGCAAGAGGGGCGTCGCCTCCATAGGGGGCGCCACAACCAAGAGAGGACGGTTGTGCGCACGCCATCTTCGATAGGGAGGAGGAATATGATGACTCTCAACATATCGTCGGGAAGGCTGCTCATGAAGTATATGCCTATCGGAGGCATAGACTTCATCAGCAGCAGCCTTCCCGACGATAGGCATAGACTTCATCAGCATAAGTTGTCCCTGTCTCACCCCGACTCCGTGATACAGGCGAAGTTGTCCCTGTCTTTTGATGAGATGGTGGCTACCGTTTTTGGTGGAGTAGACTTTGACGATCTGACTACAAACGTGCGATGACGTCGCGCCTTAGCAATCACTAAACCAACTCTGAGAGGTTATTGACCACTCCAAAGCATTATAAACCTGACCATGAGGGTCTGTTTCCTGCATGCAGACGAAGAACAGGCAAGAAACTAAGATTGCAATCTGGATATTGCAAATATAAGATGAAAGCTTTATTGATCAAAAGTGGGGTTCTGTGACGCCTTTGTCAGGTCATGGAACACAAACGAAGAACGCGAAGTTGCAACTATGGCAACCTTTTAATATAAACAAAACCCAAACCTAAAACGACGCCCTAAGGGCTGTATATATGGGGGAGGGGAATTTCGTGGACCCCTGGAGGAGAGATTCGAAACCGACCATAACTCAGTTTCCCCATACATACGGACTCTAAAAACGTCCTATAATATGGTATTTCAAAATTACATGGGGCTGGCCCAGAAATAAGGTGGCGCAACACCTATTTTAGCCTATGGACGAATTTTATAAAGTGGCATCATGCATATTCTTCCAATGCTTCTCGCTCCCATTATGGTGGCTTCAAAGTGCGAAAATCATCACTGGAAGCTCCATTGTTCTTTCCCGCGCGCACACGTTCTTCTCCATGCTTGATCCCACTCCAATGGTCATCCTTCTTGTCCATGCCAGGTCCTTCATTCATAAGTAAAACAAAAGTATCTAATTTAGGCAGCATCATATGTTCATGAACATTAGAAGGATTTCCAAGAAACAAAAGTACCTGGTAATTCAATTGATTTGCGCGAGCTCTATTGATTGGTCATGTATGTATAGCTATCGGGGTTGTGGGTGTAACATTAGTAGGGATGTCCACATCATCCTCCCCTTCTTGAACTGAAGTCATCCTCGACGGAAGCTCATATTCGTCACCTAAATAAGGCTTCAAATCTACAATGTTAAAAGTGGCGCTAACCCCAAACTCTGCAGGCAGCTCAAGTTTATATGCATTATCATTTATTTTCTCTAACACCTTAAAAGAAACATCAGCACGTGGCATTAGCTTTGACTTGCACAAATAAGGAAATCTATCCTTACACAAATGTAACCAAACAAGATCTCTAGGTGCAAAGACAACATGTTTTCTACCCTTATCTCCAGCAAGTTTGTATTTAGCATTCATACGCTGAATGTTTTCCTTAGTTAACTCATGCATCTTTAATACCAATTCAACATGTTCTTTAGCATCAAAATTAATCTTGTCTGAAGATGGAAGAGGCAGCAAATCAATAGGTGCACGAGGTAAGAAACCATACACAACTTCAAAAGGGCACATCTTAATAGTAGAATGGAGATATCAATTATAAGCAAATTAAATATGAGGCAATCATTCTTCCCACATTTTCAAGTTATTCTTCAAGACAACCCTAAGCATAGTAGACAATGATCTATTGACTACTTCAGTTTGTCCATCAGTTTGGGGATGACATGTAGTACTAAAAAGCAGTTTAGTTCCCAACTTAGCCCATAAACATCTCCAAAAGTGGCTAAGAAATTTAGCATCATGATCTGAAACAATTGTATTTGGCATACCATGCAACCGAATAATTTCACGAAAGAACAAATCAGCAACATTAGCAGCAGCATCACTTTTATGACATGGTATAAAGTGTGCCATTTTGGAAAATCTATCCATGACAACAAATATGCTATCCCTCCCCTTCTTTGTTCGAGGTAAACCTAAAACAAAGTCCATAGATATATCCTCCAAAGGAACACTAGGTACATGCAAAGGCATATATAAACCATGAGGATTGAGTTGTGACTTAGCTTTTTGACAAGTAGTGTAGCGAGCAACAAAACGCTCAACATCCCGTCTCATCTTTGGCCAAAAGAAATGTGTTGAAACTACGTCTTCCATCTTCTTCACGCCAAAATGTACGACCTCCATGCGCCTCCTATAACAACAAAAGACGAACAGAGCTAGCTAGAATGCATAGCTTGTTAGCACGAAACACAAATCCATCATTAATACCAAACTTGTTCCATGTTCTCCCTTATTTACAATTCTGCAACACATCTCTAAATTCAGCATCATGCACATATTTATCTTTGATGGTCTCCAAACCAATTTTTTTGAAGCCAAGTTGTGAAAGGATAGTATAACGACGAGACAATGCATCAGCAATAACGTTTTCTTTACCCTTCTTGTGTTTAATGACATAAGGGAAAGTCTCAATGAATTCAATCCATTTAGCATGTCTACGGTTCAGTTTTGCTTTACTTTTAATATGTTTCAAAGATTCATGACTAGAATGTATAACAAATTCTTTGGGCCATAAATAATGTTGCCATGTTTCCAAAGTCCAAACAAGAGCATACAATTCCTTATCATAAGTAGAATAATTCAGACTAGGCCCACTCAATTTTTCAGAAAAGTACGCAACAGGTTTACCATCTTGTAATAACACACCTCCTAATCCAATTCCACTAGCATCACATTCAAGCTCGAAAGTCTTAATAAAATCAGGAAGTTGGAGTAAAGGAGCATGTGTTAACTTATCTTTCAAGACCGTGAAGGATTCTTCCTGTGTGGTACCCCAAGCAAAAGGCACGTCCTTCTTTGCAAGCTCATTGAGAGGCGCAGCAATGGTGCTGAAATCTCTCACAAAACGCCTATAGAAAGCAGCAAGTCCAAGAAAACTCCTCACTTGTGTGACCGTTTTGGGCTGCGGCCAACTCTCAATAGCTTCAATCTTGGATTTATCCACTTCAATTCCCTGTGTAGTAACAACATAGCCAAGAAAAGATACTTGATCGGTGCAAAAGGTGCACTTCCCAAGGTTACCAAACAAACGTGCATCACGTAGAGCAATAAAAACAGCACGTAAATGTTCCAAATGTTCCTTCAAAGATCTACTATAAACCAGTATATCATCAAAATAGACTACCACAAATCGTCCAATGAAAGCACGTAAAACCTCATTCTTAATCTAATGAAAGTGCTAGGTGCATTAGTTAACCCAAAAGGCATGACTAACCACTCATATAAGCCAAACTTAGTTTCAAATGCCTTTTTTCATTCATTTCACAATTTCATACGAATTTGATGGTATCCACTATGCAAATCAACTTTGGAGAAAATTGTAGAGCCACTTAATTCATCAAGCATATCATCTAGCCTAGGAATAGGATGACGATTACGAATAGTAATATTATTAATGCCTCTACAATCCCCACACATGCGTGATGTACCATCCTTTTTAAGCACTAGAATAATAGGAACAACACAACGACTAAGGGATTCACGTATATAACCTTTGTCGAGCAGCTCTTGTACTTGACACATAATCTCCTTTGTCTTCTCTAGATTGGTATGGTATGGCACACGGCTGGGTAGCGATGCACCGGGAATTAAGTTAATCTGATGCTCAATCCCACGAATAGGTGGTAATCCTGATGGCACGTCTTGTGGAAAGACGTCAGCGAACTCCTGCAAAATGTCAATGACAGCAGGAGGCAAAGAGGGAGGCATGTCCTTGAATGAAAATAATACCTCTTTGCTTACAAAAGCATAGCAAACAGATGCAGTAACATCCAAATCATTAATATCAGATTTAGTAGCAAGTAAACATCCACTCTTCAATTTTATTTCGGATGCAACACTAGATGATGGTTTATTAGGCTTATGGTGTGGCTCAAATTCCTGTGGTACAATGTGATTTTCACTCTTATTTTGCTCCTGTTTTTCTTTACTAGCTCTAGCAATGTCATCTTTCATAATATGTTCAGGAGACATCGGAAGAAAAGTGATATTTTGATCCTTATGAACAAGAGTATAATGATTTGTCCTACCATGGTGTACAGAATTTTTATCAAATTGCCATGGCCTACCAAGTAAAACAGAACATGCTTGCATAGGTACCACATCACAATCAACATAATCAGAATATGTAGCAATGCTAAAATGCACACGAACAGTGTGTGATACCTTAACCTTGCCACTGTTGTTGAACCATTGGATGTAATAAGGATGAGGATGTGGTCTTGTAGTTAGAGAAACCTTCTCCACCATCTCCATGCTAGCCAAGTTGTTGCAACTCCCTCCATCGATGATGACGCGAACAAAACGCCCCTTCACAACTCCCTTTGTGTGGAACAAGTTGTGCCTCTGATTTTGCTTAGCCTGTGTAACCTGCACACTGTGAACACATTGAGCAACTAAATGTTCATACCTGTCATCGTAATCAGCAGCCATGTATTGTGTCTCTTGTTTTGTATCCTCGTCACCCTGTTCTTCACTCGCAATGAGACAAATTCTCCTCATCATAATCACTAGCAGACACATATCCACCATCCTCAGTAACAATCATCACATGCTTGGAAGGGCATTCTCTCTCATAATGACCTCACCCTTGCAACGACGACATATAACCTCATGTGTTTGCCCTATGGATGCAATAGATGAAGAAGAGCTCTGTGCAGGCCTAGAAGGTGTGCTCTTCACGGAGGGTGGAGTAGAGGTCTATTTCCTAGTATCTCAATTGGAGTTGGAGGTTGAAGTAGGTGGTGCTGCAACTGGATGTGCGGAAGTAGAGGAGGTACACAATGTCCATGATGAAGTGCGACCTGCAGAAAAATTAGTTCTCGCCATTGCCTGTCGACCCTGCACTTCACGTTCAGCTTTGCAAGCAAGATGGAATAAACGAGTGATAGTGTTATACTCCTTATACTCTAGAATAGTCTGAATCTCTCTATTTAATCCACCCATAAAATGTGCAAGCATAGCTTCATTTTCCTCAACAATACCACATCTAATCATGCCAGTTTGTAATTCCTGATAATATTCCTCTACAAAAAAATTCTTGTCTTAAACGTTGCAAATTATGAAGCATTTCACGTTGATATTATGGTGGAACCCAACGATTACGCATAGTAGCTTCCAAAGCAGCCCAAGTAGTTGGAATATTAGCATGATGTATTCTACAATGTTCTGACCAACTAACACAATTAAAACTAGTGAATGAACAAACAATAGGAGCAACACGTCTATCCTTAGGAAATTGTAAGCATGTAAATCGTTGTTCTATTACTAGCTGCCATGTAAGATATATATCAGGAACATATCTACCCTCAAATGTCGGAATATTCAATTTAAGTTTAGGGAGATGGTCATGATCCCATACCTGAGGGGGGGGTGCAGTCATGTGGACGACCTGGTGTGTGTGGTGGTGGTTGCCCCTAATACTGATGTAGAGCAATCTCTTCTTCATCATCGTAATCACCATCATAATCCTCAACCTGCTTAGTAGTAGCAGCTGCTGCGGGATCACTAGAAGTGCATGTCTAGAGGGGGGGTTGAATAGACTACTACCAGGAATTTAAAACTACCACAAGCATAAGTTCAAGGGTTGGTAGTTTTAGCATATATAATAAGTCTAGAACACCCTAGACATGCAAGTCAACAAGTATAGAAGAAGAAAGTAAAGACATTGCACATGGAAGTAAGGAGTAGAGATAGAGAGATCAAACGCATGAAGGACACGAAGATTTTTCCCGTGGTTCCGATAGGTGGCTCTATCGTACATCCATGTTTATCGAGTCTTCAACCCACGAAGGGTAACAGTCGCGAGAGTCCACGGAGGGCTCTACCCACGGAGGGTTCCATGAAGAAGCAACCTTGACTATACCATGATGGCCTACGTCCACGGAGGACTATCCTAACTCGGGGTATATCTTCACGAAGTAGGTGATCTCCTTGCCCTTACAAACTTCTTGGTTCACTCCACAACATGAAGTAGGAGGCTCCCAAGCGACACCTAACCAATCTAGGAGGCACCACCCTCCAAAAGGTAAAAGGCTCGATAATGTCGATGAACTCCTTGCTCTTGTGCTTCAAGATGATAGACTCCTCAACACACAATCACTCTCTCACAGATTTGGCTTGGTGGAAGAGATAGATTGGGTGGAAAGCAACTTGGGAAGGCTATAGATCAAGATTCATATGGTAGGAATGGAATGACATGATCTCAGCACATGATTAGGTGGCTCTCTCTCAGAAAATCAGTAGGTATGAGTGGGGAACTGTTCTGAGTGCTTCTCTTGCGAGTGAGTGGTGGTGGAGGGGTATATATAGGCATCTCCAAAAATCCAACCATTACACCTAATAAGTGAGACTCGGTGGAACCGATGTGTGAATCTCGATTGTATCGAGTTGCCTCAAAGGTAGCAACTTTTGAATCTCGGTGAGACCGATACATAAAACTCGGTTGCACCGATAAGGTGACTAACAGTCAGATTGCCAATCTCGGTGACGCCGATTCACAAAACTCAGAGGGACTGATTTTGTAAACTTGCGTAACAGGAAGTTGGCAGCCTAACTCGGTGGCACCGAAGCAGAATCGGTTGCACCGAAAAGCTAGGGTTTTGGCTGAGTCTGTATTAGGTTTAGAATTGGTGGCACCGAGTGGAATGTGTTGGTTGCACCGATTTTGAATATTTTGGCTTTGGACAGACTTTTATGGAAGAGCTTGTGGGTATGTGTGTGGTGACTATCACTTGTGCATGTATGAGCATATTGTTCACCAACAAAACCTTACCCCCTTTTAATAGTATTGGCTTTCCTATGGACTCAAGGTGATTTCTCACAAAAGGTAAAATGTAGAGTCCTTTGCTTGAAACTTGGCCAAAGTTATTCCTTCTTCTTCTTCTCATTGGGGATACTCTTCACATTCCTTTTTCCAACCCATCACTCTCTATGTACTTTATCTGAAATACACTAGGTAAAAGTATTAGTCCAAGAGACAATGTATGTTGTCATGAATTATCAAAACCACCAAGGGAGCATGTTGTGCATTCAATCTCCCCCTTTTTGGTAATTGATGATAACATACAATCAAAGCTTCAAATAAAGATATGCATGGATATAATGAATACTTTGAGAGTCTCATGACTTAGACTTGCTCCCCATAAATGTGTGCAATCCATTTAAAGGATAGTTGCTTTGGAATGCATGGACACACATGAAGTAGAAGGGGTATAATAAGTCATGTGTATCTTGGCTATATGCATCAAGTATATGTGAATGGGGTGTATCCTTGTTCAAGACTTCACTCTTGCAAACAATATGTGCAAGAAGCAAGAGATCATCTTGATCAAAGATATGATGCATATACATACCTTGAGTTCTTGAGCATTCTAGTAGTAGAAACATACTTAAGAAAACAATGTTAGGAAACACAAGAGTATTCTACCAATCAAGAAAGGCAATAGAACTCAAAAGTAAACACTATATCTTGGTACTTTAGATATGGAGAACATATATGAGATAGTATTCCTTAAGGTTGATATGTCTCCAAGATCATTTATAAGTTTCTCCCCTTGATATGAAATAGTAGGACATCCTCTCCCCCTGAATCTTATATAGATATTGGGACTGGATAAGGTGAGAAAATTCTAACAAGAGAAATCAAAGAAAAATTTCTCTCCCTACTTTGTTATTCTCTCCTTGTGTACATAAGTATAGACTTTTGATGTTATTCTCTCCCCCTAAATTATATCTCCCCCTTTGCATTAGTATTTATGTCCCTCTTTTAGCTTTAGCTTTGTATTTTTCTCCCCCTTTGGCATGAATTTCCAAAAAGGTCATACATAGGGCCAGATACAAGGATCACTGATGTAGAAGGGATCCTTGAGAACAAGGGTCATGGAAAGTAGGACTCATAGAATATGAAAATCATGAGAAACAATGAGAGAATCATTGAAAATAGTTTCTCTCCTATGGGATAAACTGAGAATTTGCAGAACTTCTCCTCCTTTGAGTCAGGGATCCTTGAATGTATTCCTCCCCCTAAGTTTTTTTTAAATAATAAGGGATCATCAAAGGATTGAAAAATCACAAAAGGAACACAAAGATTTAAAGAAACAACTACAAACTGAAATAAAATGGAAAGTTGGTGGCTCCGAGGCAATTTGGTCGGTGATACCGATATGATGTTGTGCAGCTTATCTGCTAAATCAGTAGAACCGAGTCCTTTGAATCATAGGCTCCAAGGCATAAAACAGAAACTTGGCGAATGTGAAAATTTAATCCAAATACAAAGTTGTAACTAAAAATGAAACAGGGAAGAGAAACAAACAATTTGTACCAATTGCGAATAATTTATAGTGAGGTAACAACTAGAAAAGATTTGAATGGTTCCAAGAAATTTGCAAAAGAGAGTGAACCAAACAAGATTCTTATGTAGATGATGGGCGGTGACTAGGTCACCTATATTAGAGTATATTGACTTAGGAGCCAAGCAAGAATACTTGATCATAGGTCATACTCATCGTTAAGATCAAAATTGGGTTACCATTTTTCGTTTAAGCATTTTAATGTCTTCATATCACTTGAGTTGCTTTATCTCATGACTTGGAGTAAAGATATATCAAGAATAGGAGTACATACCTTTGAGTGATGTTGATGACGTAGCTTGTAGGTGAACTTGATGAGGATGCTCAAAGTTGATGAAGATCATCTTGAGTTGGGAGCAATCCTTGTTGTTTTCGTTCACTTTTCACCTACATAGGTTAGTCACACAAGGAAAAACATGATATATCCAAATGGCATGATAGTAATTTGTGAGTTGATACCAAATGAGAAATATATGTCAAGGATATGTTTTGTTGCCTTCTTCCTTTTATCATCAAAGCGAGGTTGTGGATACTTGGTCATGACAAGATTGCTTAAGATATGAGTTGTTGGCAATCTTGTGGAGTGTTGTTCTTCCAAGTACCTACAAAGGGTTAGATGCAAGCCAAGGGAGCATAGAATTCCAAGATATATGATATTCAAGGTAATAGCATGGAATGGATATAGAAGCTCATCCCTTCACATGCATCCGAGTGAGCTCAGCTCAAGTTTGAAGCATCAATGATGTTCAACTCACTCCTCAAATTACAAAACACTTTTTCATCAAGTGGCTTAGTAATGATATAGGCCAATTGCTTGTTAGTACAGACATGCTTCAGATTAGTATCTCCCTTGGCAATATGATCATGAATGAAATGATGTCGAACTTGAATATGCTTGGTTCGAGACTGTTGCACAGGATTATGACCAATCTTAATAGCACTCTCATTGTCACAAAGTAATGGCACATTTTTAACATAGATTCCATAATCTTTAAGAGTTTGTGTCATCCATAACAATTGTGCACAACATGATCCAGCAACAATATATTCAGCTTTAGCGATAGATAGAGATACCGAGTTTTGTTTCTTGGAGGACCAAGACACAAGAGATCTACCAAGAAATTGACATGTACCCGAGGTGGATTTTCTATTAACCTTGTCACCGGCATAGTCTGAATCGGAGTAGCCAACAAGATTAAAAGAAGATCCCTTGGGATACCTAATACCAAAGTTTGGTGTATAAATCAAGTATCTCACAATACGTTTCACAGCCTTAAGTTGACATTCTTTAGGTGCAGCTTGATATCTAGCACACATGCAAACACTAAGCATAATATCGGGACGGTAGGCACATAGATAAAGTAATGAACCAATCATTGATCGATAAACTTTTTGATCAACCGGTTCACCCTCCTTAGTGAGATCATCGTGACCGCTAGTGGGCATGGGAGTTTTCATACCTTTGCACTCCTGCATGTTGAACTTATTGATTAAGTCCTTGGTGTACTTAGTTTGAGAGATGAAAGTTCCTTCTCTTGATTGCTTAGTTTGCAAACCAAGAAAGAATTTCAGCTCACACATCATAGACATCTCATACTTCTCTAACATCAACCTTCCAAACTTCTCACTAAATTGTGGGTTAGTAGATCCAAAGATAATATCATCCACATAAATTTGGCACACAAATAATTCACCATTAACCCTGTTTGTGAATAAGGTTGCGTCAATTTTACCAATTTCAAATACTTTTTCAATAAGAAACTTTGTTAGGCATTTATAACAAGTGCGAGGAGCTTGTGTAAGTCCATATAAAGCTTTGCGAAGTTTGTAAATGTGGTCAGGTTTCTTAGGATTTACAAAACCAAGTGGTTGCTTAACATAGACCTCTTCTTCAATCTCACCATTTAGGAAAGCACTTTTAATGTCCATTTGATAAAGCGTGATATCATGGTGATTAGTATAGGCAAGAAGAATTTGAATAGCTTCTAATGTAGCAACGGGGGTGTAGGTCTCACCGTAGTCCATACCTTCGACTTGCGTCTATCGTTGCGCTACGAGACATGCCTTGTTGCGTACGACTTGACCGTCTTCATCTTGCTTGTTCCGAAACACCCATTTGGTTCCGATGATGTTTTGCTCATCCTCGGGCTTCTTCATGAGTGTCCAAACTTCATTCCTCTCAAAGTAGTGAAGCTCTTCATGCATAGCGTTCACCCAATCCGCGTCTTCAAGATCTCATTCTACCTTCAAGGGTTCAATGCTAGAGATGAAAGAATGATGCTCACAAAAGTTAGCTAGACGAGTTTTAGAGCGAGTGATTCTCCTGGTTTGTATGTCACCAAAAATTTGGTTTAGGGGATGGTTCTTGGTCACTTGTGCTCAAACTCGGGTGAGCTTCCGATTATTGCATGGTGGAGCTTCTTCTTCATCATCATCTCCTTCGTCTTTGTTGTTGTTGAAGGTGTCCTTCTCTTGAGGAGGTGGTGATCGATTGTGGTGGATCTTCAAGATGCACTTCCTCCTCTTCATCATCTCGTTCTGTACCGCTTGTGGATGCCTCCATGTCATGTTGTGGTCCACCTTGACATGAAGTAGGGGCTTCCACTTGAGTTGATGAAGTACTTTCCTTCACCTCCATGGGATGAATCTTGCCAATAGACAAGTCTTGGATAGCTTCCGAAGGGTCCTTATCACCTACATCATTTGGCAATTTTTCGACTTGCGAACCATTAGATTCATCAAACTTCACATCTACCGTCTCTTCAACTTTTCGAATGAAGTTGTTGTAGACACGATAAGTGTGAGAGTTCGATCCATAACCAAGTAGGAATCCTTCATGAGATTTAGGGGCAAATTTAGTGCGACGATGCTTATCAAGAATGTAGCACTTTGAGCCAAATAATCAAAAGTATCAATCTTGGGGTTTGTTACCGGTGAGAAGCTCGTATGCCGTTTTACCGAGAAGCTTGTGCAAGTAAAGTCGATTTGTGGCATGAGATGTTGTTTCGATGTCTTCTGCCCAAAAGTGTTTTGGCGTCTTGTATTCGTCAAGCATCGTTCTTGCATCTCAATGAGAGTCTAGTTCTTCCTCTCAACAACTCCATTTTGTTTAGGTGTGTACGTAGCAGAGAACTCATGTGAGACACCTTCTTCGTCAAGAAAGGTATCCACATGGGTGTTCTTGAACTCCGATCCATTATCGCTTCGAACCTTCTTGATCTTCACTCCAAACTGACTTTGCGCTTCGTGAGCAAAGTTCTTGAAGATCCCTGTGACTTATCATCAAGAGATAATACCCACGTAAATCTGGAAAAATCATCAACTATGACTAGACCATAAGAGTTTCCATCGAGACTCTTGTAAGCATTGGGACCAAAGAGATCCATATGAAGTAACTAGAGTGGTCTCCTAGTAGTCATGATATTCTTGACCGGATGACTTCCACGTACTTGCTTTCCTGCTTGACAAGTGCTACCAAGTCTATCTTTGTCAAAGATAACATCCTTAACACCTAGAATGTGATCGCCCTTGATAAGCTTATCTAGATTACGCATGCCTACATGTCCAAGCCTTCTATGCCACAGCCAACCTTTAGATGATTTTGCAATGAGACAAGTACGAGGTTGGGCCTTTTTAGTGAAATCAACAATGTATAGATCACCTCTACGAATACCTGAAAGACAATTTTATGATTATCAAATCGAAATACTTGGCAATCTAGTTTAGTAAATAGCACATTTAAACCAAAGTCTGCTAGTCTAGATACGGAAAGAAGATTTTAGCTAAGGGATTCAATAAGCATCACATTTTGAATGGAGCTATCATGAGATATGTCCACCTTACCAAGGCCTAGTACCTTACCCTTAGAGTTGTCTCCAAAGGTCATGTACCTTTGAGGACCTTGATTAGGCGTGATCTCTTGGAACATGTCTTTATCGGCAGTCATATGATCCGTGCATCCACTATCAAGAATCCACTCTTTTCCTCCGGACATCTAATCCTTGAAGTACGCCATTATACTTAGATTCTTCATGACCTTTTCATGCTCGATGTTGAACATATCATCTTCATCATAGTAGCCATGTTCTTCATTGTCATCATTTGGTGGAATTTCCTCGTCATAGAAACCAAGAGATTCGTTAGAATCAAAATCATGACAACGTTCAAGTTTATGAATGTGAATGGCTTAAATAATAATATTGTTGATAGTTGTGACATCTCCTTTAGCACGCATAAGATCATGGAGGTCAAATAGGAAGTTACCAAAGTTTGGATCACTAGGCTTCATTTTGTGAAAAGCAACAACTTTATGAAGAATTACGTCAAGATTACCTAATGAAAAATTTGGATATCATTTCTCCAAATCAGTCCACAAAGTATAAGCACATGCAAAGTTCTTAAATTGAGAAAGCACAAATCTTGGTAAACCTCTAACAATAAGATTGACAGTTCTTAGGTTACCAAGCATGTTAATTTCCTCTTCGTGTGTGGGATGCAATTCATCAATGGGGAGCACATAGGGGTTTTCAATATATCATCTCAAATGGAATTTATCAAATAGATCAATCATGGCATTCTTCCATCGACTATAATAATCACCATCAAGACTGGCACTCTACAATACAAACTCTCCACACTAGACACATCCATTTTCCTCCACGTGTGTTGAAACTGAAGCAATGGAGACCAATGCTCTGATACCAATTGCGGGATCACTAGAAGTGTATGTATAGAAGGGGGTGAATAGACTACTAGCAATAATTTAAAACGACCATAAGCATAAGTTCAAGGGTTGGCAGTTTTAGCATATATAATAAGTCTAGAACACCCTACACATGCAAGTCGACAAGTATAGCAGTGGAAAGTAAAGACATTACACATGAAAGTAAGGAGTAAAGATAGAGAGATCAAACGCATGAAGGACACAAAGATTTTTCCCATGGTCCCGATAGGTGGCGCTATCGTACATCCACGTTTATGGAGTCTTCAACCCATAGAGGGTAACGGTCGTGAGAGTCCACGGATGGCTCTACCCATGGAGGGTTCCATGAACAATCAACCTTGACTATACCATGATGGCATACATCCATGGAGGACTAGCCTAACTTGGGGTAGATCTTCACGAAGTAGGCGATCTCCTTGCCCTTGCAAACTTCTTGGTTCACTCCACAACATGAAGTAGGAGGCTCCCAAGCGACACCTAACCAATCTAGGAGGCACCACCCTACAAAAGGTTAAAGGCTCGATAATGTCGATGAACTCCTTGCTCTTGTGCTTCAAGATGATAGACTCCTCTACACACAATCACTCTCTCACAGATTTGGCTTGGTGGAAAAGATAGATTGGGTGGAAAGCAACTTGGGGAGGTTAGAGATCAAGATTCATATGGTAGGAATGGAATGACATGATCTCAACACATGAGTAGGTGTCTCTCTTAGAAAATCAATAGGTATGAGTGGGGAACTATTCTGAGTGCTTCTCTTGCGAGTGAGTGGTGGTGGAGGGGTATATATAGGCATCTCCAAAAATCTAATCGGTACACCTAATAAGTCAGACTCAGTGGAACCAATGTGTAAATCTCGGTTGTACCGAGCTGCCTCAAAGGTAGCAACTTTTGATTCTTAGTGGGACCGATACATAAAACTCGGTTGCATCGATAAGGTGACCAACGGTCAGGTTGCCAATCTCAGTGATGCTGATTCACCAAACATGGAGGGACCGATTTTCTAAACTTGCGTAACAGGAAGTTGGCAGCCTAACTCGGTGGCACCGAAGCAGAATCGGTTGCACCGAAAAGCTAGGGTTTTGGCTGAGTCTGTCTTAGGTTTGGAATCGGTGGCACCGAGTGGAATGTGTTGGTTGCACCGATTTTGAAAATTTTGGCTTTGTACAGACTTTTGTGGAAGAGCTTGTGGGTGTGGGTGGTAACTATCACTTGTGCACGTATGAGCATATTGTTCACCAACAAAACCTTACGCCCTTTTAATAGTATTGGCTTTCCTATGGACTCAAGGTGATTTCTCACAAAAGGTAAAATGTAGAGTCCTTTGCTTGAAGCTTGGCTAAAGTTATTACTTCTTCTTCTCCTTGGGGATACTCTTCACACTCCTTTTGCCAACCCATCACTCTCTATGGACTTTATCTGAAACACACTAGGTAAAAGTATTAGTCCAAGAGACAATGTATGTTGTCATGAATTATCAAAACCACCAAGGGAGCATGTTGTGCTTTCAAAAGCAGCCACAGAAGTAGCAGGAGTATCAATAGGACCATTATGTTGGACTAGGCCGAGAGGCACACGTCATGTTGTCGTTTAAGAGGGATACGAGCTGCAGCTGGTGGTGGTAGATAGGCAAGCACCTCATTTAACTCGGTGTCCATCTTGGTGTCGAATGTCTTCTCCAAACCATCTAGCTTCTCCATGGCCTCTCCAAGGTTGGTCACAAAGTCTTGTACCTAGTCCGCCATCATTTGCTGGAAATTTATCATGGAGCGCTTTGTTGGTCATGCTCACCCAGTCGATCTCATCGTCTTGTGATCCTGGCATGGTTAGCAGCAAGAGGAAACACACAAGAATATGAAACCTACAGACTACTGGGAAGTGGTGGTGGTGGTGGTGGTGTGTCACAAATCCTTCAAGCGAATCTCAAATTCTTACTAGTTCTTACCCAGCAGTGGCGATGATCGGCAACCGTTGTAGTCAAAACTCTCAAAGCTTGGATAGAGCGATTGCCAGGTGGTGTCAAACACATGACGTAGATGTATGTGGAGCTGTGATGACTTATAATATGGTAGCAAAAGGTCAGCAATAATCAATTCAGAGATGCAAAGTTGAATAAATGCTCAACGACGGTACTGTGCTGGTCCTAGGCTAGACCGTGCTAGAGACGCGAGCCTAAAACACCAACAAAATCACGAAGCTACATGTAATCAAGGGAAGATCACACTTTGAATTTTTGTTTTTTTGGCGCCTTCTTTACGCTCTTTTTTTGGCTTAGAAAATCACTATAATGGCGAGTGTCTCAAAACTCTTCCCAAGTCTTATAAGTAGTATAGGCACGGAATTTTTTGACTATTTTTTCTGGAGCGATTCGGGGGCTGCGACGACCAAAAATTTCGACAAAAATCACTACGATGGCAAGTGTCTCAAAACGCTCCGGAGAACCTAAAATCAGGATAGAGAAAAAAATATTTTCACCTGCAAAACTTTTGGGCCAAAACGTGCTCTGAAAAGCATGCCACACTCTTTTTTTCCCAAAACCTACTCAGGTAGGAAAACGCGAAACCGAAAACAAAAGGATCTCGAAACTATGCCTAATGCGAGATGGACTCGGATTGGTGGCGGATATGTGGTGGTATATATGGACATCAATGGATAGTGATGGTGAGTGGCGATATATGGAAAGGTTAACAACGATGGTGGGTCATGGTATATGGCAGCGGTGAAGATGGAGCGATGGTGGCGTGACAACTTATGAACATAACTCAAAACTCTAAAGGACTAGACCCTAAGGCCAGCAACTTGGCACGAATGCAACCGCAAATTCAACAAAGCAAAAGACTGAAAAGACTATGCAAAGGCTCAGATTGGTTCAGATATCATGATCTAACCCTAATATTTTTTTGGATTTTTCTTGGACTCTAGGTATGATGAACAGTTGCGATCTAAGCTATGGAAAACTGATAAAATCTCACTAAGCAACCTGGAAATCTGATACCACTTGATAAAGGCGAAGTTGTCCCTGTGTTTTGATGAGATGGTGCCTATCATTTTTGGTGGAGTAGACTTTGACGATCCGACTACGAACATGTGATGACGTCGTGCCTTAGCAATCTCTAAACCAACTCCAAGAGGTTATTGACCACGCCGGAGCTCGATCAACCTAACCACGAGGGTCTGTTTCCTGCATGCAAACGAAGAACAAGAACGAAACTAAGATTTCAATCTGGATATTGCGATTACAAGAGGAAAGATTTATTGATGAAAAGTGGGGTTCTGTGATGCCTTTGTCTGGTCGTGGAACACAAACGAAGAACGCGAAGTTGCAGCTATGGTGAACATGTAATCTAAACAAAACCCAAACCTAAAATGACGCCCTAAGGGATGTATATATGGGGGAATAGAGGGGAATTTCGTGGCCCCTTGGAGGAGAGGTCCGAAACCGACCCTAACTCAGTTTCCCCATACATACGGACTCTAAAAACAGCCTATAATATGGTATTTCGAAATTACATGGGCCTGGCCCAAAAATAAGGTGGCGCAACACCTATTTTAGCCTATGGATGGATTTTATATAGTGGCATCATGCATGTTTCGTCCAGGGCTTCTCGCTTCCATTATGATGGCTTCAAAGTGCAAAAATCATCACTGGAAGCTCCATTGTTCTTTCCTGTGCACGCACCTTCTTCTCCATGCTTGATCCCCCTCCAATGGCCATCCTTTTTGTCCATGCTAGGTCCTTCATTCATAAGTAAAACAAAAGTATCTAATTTAGGCAGCATCATATGTTCATGAACATTAGAAGGATTTCCAAGAAACGAGAGTACCTGGTAATTCAATTTACATGCTCGAGCTCTAGTAATTGTTCCTGTATGTATAGCAGTCGGGGTTGTGGGTGTAACATTAGTAGGGATGTCCTCATCAGTCGGCTTGTTGGCAACCTCGACATCCGCGTACAAAGAATGTCCGTTGGCATATCTTTCTGTCAAGAGTGGAGCAGTGGGAGGATAGTGATTATGTAGCTAGATAAGTGTAGAAGAATAGTGCATTGGTAATTACAAGTTACTACTTACTAGGTATGAATAATTTTAACAGTTTAAGAAAATGAAATCCCAATTGGTTGCTGAAATATTACATAGTTACATTGATATTGCTACACAAGTCAACATGCAGATACTACAAAGAACACTTACTTCCAACATAGCATGTCGGTCGAATGTCATCGAGGAAGGTAGCATTTATCGTCTGGTAAGGCTCTTTTAGGTGCAGCGTAATTTTAGTGGCAACTTTCACTACATAATACTTTGAAATTTCTCCGGAAGGCCTTCTTCAATGTAGGAGTGACGATCTTCATCAATATTTACAGAAACAACGATTGTGAATCCATGGTTTGTGCTCAATGTGACATCCCTGGAGTCTTCAGTTAGGCAAAGGCAAAGATTTAGCGCTACAGTTGTCGTTGCAACGCAAGTGATGTACTGTAGGGAATGATAAGATTGTTATAGAACATGGTAACATTATAGTATGAGAGTAGTAGTCAAAAGAACAACATATGCACACCAGTTGATTTGAAAGTATAAAAAATTACAAGTAAACAGATAATGTAACCATGATGTCGTGCAAATATATATATGAGCGTAAATGAAAGAACAATACATCATTAATTTGCCTGATATAGGAGGAGAAGGATACAAAGAAGAAGAAATCACATTTGATGTAAAAGCTGCATGTGGCACCTTGTATCCAAATGTAGCAATATATAGTATAGTTTCGGAAAAAGAATAAGCCATGCATGTCAACCCAGGTAATGTGAGATTGAACATACCGTGTGCTCTGTGAAGTCGTCTCGTACGGTGATATAGAACTCCTCCGGTTTTTAGTCGAGTCCGCATAGACTTGATGTCTCCTTGCACTATACACTCTATGAATCAATACCCTCAAATCAGCTAGAAGAAACATGGATCCACGACGATTTCGCACAAGTGATTAAAAGGGGTCGACGGACTAGGATAAGAGATTAGCGAAAATATTTCAATAGATTGGTTACTTGGTTCTTCATGGGGAAAAAATCAATACCAAAGATTCTCCAATCGGGAGAGTTGGGTCGACAGCGAGCAGCATCGAGAAAGTCAGTGTCGATAGGCCGCGACAATCAGTAGTGGAGATATGCGGTGGTGTTTTGCGGCAGCCGCCGGCAGCGATAGGCATCGAGCTAAGTGGTTGCCGTTGGGATAGGCACTGACATGCATGGAGAGTCCTGGAGTACTGGTGTTAGTGTATGTGCTACTGGGTTGGGGAGGGGGAGGGGAGCAGGTGAGGGTTTTGTGACGTGTGGGTGTTGAGATTTTTTTTGAAGTGGTGCTGAGGGATTATGTCTAGTTTCAGTGACGTAACTGCACCTGCCTTTGGGTCTATGACATGTGGACCAGCCACCTATTGGGCCCACATGTCATACACACAAAGGCAGGTGCAGTAAGTCACTGAATCTTAGTCCCCTAGAATAATGTGCTTCGGAGGAAACGGTTTATTAGATCTAACCGTGTGTGATAAATCCTATATAAATATTACTCTCAAGTAAACTAGCACTCCGGTGTGATGGAGATACCGCATAATGAAAGTCATCGCACAATTTCAATCTCAGGAAAAAATATAATACACATGCATAAATATAATACACACAAACTAGATAGATTCAATTCAACATTCATTTTTTCAAAACAGTCAATCCAACATCTCATCTTCATCCTTGATGGTTAAGATTCTCCAGGAACTGGGTGTACGAGGTTTGCGCTATCCTGGCAGAATACTTCTGCTTGAAGGAGCCAACGACTCGTCCTCTTGCATGCGCCAGAACACTCAAATACGTGTTGTTAATCTTATGGTTGAAAAACGGGCATCCATAGCCCCCATTCTTCCTGACACACTTGTTATACTTTCCAGCCATAATCTCTCTGAGCCTTTGCCTCTTGAACCTCTCCTGGACGTCTTCATCCTTGCTGTCCACATCGTCTGATAGCACCTATACATAGTAAAAATGTGACATCCATATATTTTATAACACAAATTCACAAGGCAAAGTTTATGATACATCCTGGATATATCATGCGACAAAGTGAGCACTAAATCGAAGCTAACTGATTTGATGCCAAAAGTTGGCATGCCATGTTTTGGTAGAAAACCAATCAACCTATCATATGTATTTACCAAAAAATGGGTATATATTACCAACAAGTTCTCCGTTCGAGTCATTGTCGTCGCTGGTGTGTTTGTCGGAGTCACTGTGGACCATCGGCTCTGTCTCGGGAAGCACATTGGAGGCGACAACGTCAAGGCCGCACCGCTGTCCGCGCGATACGTCATCTCCAATGACAAAAATCTCTGTCCCTCCCTTCATGTTGTGCTCGGGTGCTTTGCCGACACTGACTTGATTACTCCCTCCATGGTGTAGGAAGCCCGCTGATGACGATTGAGAATGGCGACGAGGATGCAGGGGTGGGGGTGAGAGAGGATTGTATGTAGCAAGAATGTTAAAGCCAACAGCTCAGGCATGGTTAATAAAGGGGAGTTGGGACATGATAGGGAGGCAGGCAATGATTTAAAGGGACGACTCACCTCCCGGGGAGGCGCCTGTGCGCTGGACTGCTGGCATGCACACCGTCAATTCACACGTTTGATGGCATGTCTCCATGCGAAACTGCTTAGGGAACACGCCTTCCATCAATTCAACCACCTTCTCACACGCATCCCGGTCAGCCTGTGAGGCGACTTGTTGCTAGCATGCATCCCGTCAAATCATGTCTGCGTGCAAGGATCGCGCTTGATATAGTTTGGCCAACTTTAAAGAAAGAATTAGAAATAATTACCATGACAAATATATATGATGTGAAAGTACATTCATTAAAGAATCCAATGGGAATAATTTTTAATTGTAAAATTTAACATTTTTTCTAAATTTGGTTTTACAAAGCTTGACTTTATCTAACGCTAATACACAGAGTAAATAAAAACAATTGGATTAATAAACCGTTTGCGATGTAAACGTGACGGTTCTGTTTTGCATTTATTAATAAGCTCCTGTTTGCAAAAAGCTTAGATGAAAAGTTGTCTCAAATTGGACGATTTATTTACCACGACCAATCAGTTCCATATCATGCAATCATGTCAATGTTTCATGAATTCTAGCTTAGTTGGGCGTTTGCTGCAAATTGATAGCCAAGAGTCAATGTTTGCGGCCCGAGATGTTCGAAATTCATTGTTTTTCCTTTCATGGGGACTAAACATACACCCAACACAGAAAATGTATTTCTAATCCACTCGAGCGCACAAACGTGTGTGCATATAGTTTAAATTTGAATTTTACAAATTAAGTACCTAAGGAATCAATTTGATGTATATAATGTCCTAATGTTCTGTACAAATCGAATTTTAACACTACACTCCTATTGTCACATGTGCACTACATAAAAAAGTTTGACATGCATGCCTCGAAGTGACGGTGGTGTGGTGGGATGAGTGGGGGTGTGGGGTACTGCACACAATACACGTCGTATGTGCGCCATCACGTGGGGTTGTCCGGTTAGTTAGGCATCAAGCTAACAATGCCACCATCACCGCCCTCCCATTCCCATCGCCGTCTCTGTACCCATGCGCGGGGATAAAATGTTTCCCAACCCCATCCCGATCACCGCCCTCCCATTCCCGTCACCGTCTCCATATCCATGCTTGGGGATAAAATGTTTGCCGTCCTCGTTGACACTTCTTTATCTCCATGGGGAAACCCAACATGCATTTACTAACAACATTCGATAGTATTTCAGTAAAAAAACAGTACTCCAATGCAAATAAACACTATGTTCTGGCTATGTTTGGGATTTGTTAGGGATATTTGGGCTAGATGGGTGGGATATGTGGAAATTTGGTTGACCGAGGTCGCAAATTACGTGGGGTCTACTAATTTTAGATCCCACATGTAAGTACTTCATGGTTAAGGCGGGTAATGATATGTATATTCCATCCCCATCCCCATCATGCACGTTTTGTAAGGTATTTCACCCACCATCTTCACCATGGGAATTCTAGCTGGCACTTCTCTGTGCCCTAATATAGTAAACACCGATGGCGATGTGATTAACAGTTTTAACCAATCACAACTTCAGGTGAGGCACACGTGCCACATCAAATGTCGTGCATCGGGTATATATTTAAAGCATCTCGATCATGACATTTTCATGCATATGTTTGTGTCTCATACATGCGAAGGTGGTCCTCATACACTCACTCATGCGATTACCACTAACACACCCATTCATTGCCCCCCATGGTCAATCACCTTCGATGGCGCGCACGAGAGGGGTTTGATCAAAGGTGGATTCATCTTAGTCCATGTTTCGGCGAATATCATGGTGAGATTACGGACGAAAGTTTGGGCGCATGTGTGCACGCGCGTGCTCATTGTACAAGTTGCGAACAACCATTTTTTCTGATTTGCGAAGGTGCCACATGAAAGGTGTGCTTTGGGTATTCAAAACATCACACAACACCTTCATATGTTAGGGCAACATGGAGGAGGTGGTTGTCCTCGGACACCATCCCCCTTGCAAAATTATTAGTGTGTTTCCCATCTGTGGCCTCGCGTACTTTTGTACCGCAACAAGATAGATTTATTATAGTGGATTCTTTTTTAGTCGATGTTTGCGGTAGGCCATGGGCGTGAGATTACATGGTATAATTTGAGAGTGTGTAGTGTATGCATGAATATAATGTCTCTCCCATCGGCTCAAATGGGGGGTATATATACCACGCGTCGTGAACCTCGCTTTCCATGTGGACTTTAAGATTCCCGAGGAAGGTGTGCCACACTAAAGTTTGTGTGCTGGGTATGTAAACATCACACAACACTTCCATGCATATGTTTGATCCATGCTTAGATGATGATTGTCTTTGGATACTCCTTCATGTGGATGTCGCTAGAAAGTCTATTCCTGGGCCCACGTGGATGTCCATCACATTGACTAACAACAAGAGAGAGGTTACCATGGTGGAATCTTCAATTGTTTCGTGTTATGGTATACATTATATAGGTCATTTGAGTTTCATTGGCCAAGTCTGAGCACACGCCTACGAATGCATGAATCGTTCCCATCGACGCTCGGCATACTAGTTGTACGCGTCATGAACACTCGCTCGAGGGGGGGGGGACTTTCCCGTTCCAAAGCATGTGACCCATCAAAGTTGCACATGAGGTATATATATTAATGAATTCAAACGCAACACAATATTTCCGTACACGTGTTTGCACCGCCAATAGGGGATGGGTGTATTCGACACTCCACCACGTGGTTATTATCAGCACCATGCCCATTCATCGGCCTAGGTGGACGTGCATCCTTTCGACCGACAACGAGAGAGGTTTGACGAAAAGTGTTGATTCTTTGGTCAGGATCTCCGTGTTTCGAGGCGCATGGGTCATAGTCTAGCTTTGAACGAAAAATAGATGGGGTGGTTCCACCATGCTGGATTCATGTATATGTTTCATTTTCGTGTTACAACATGAGTGATAAGCAAGACCTGTTTGGCAGCAAGTATTCATGGCTAGCATTCCCCCTCCACCGACACGAAGTGGCGACAGAGGAGACATGTGCCAGATCAAAGTCGCGCATTGGGTATTTTGAATGATCAAACCACCCTATGCATACATATTTTTGTTCCACATGTAGGTGTGTATGTTTTTTTAAGACAACGCAGGCATGTATGTGTTCTGACCCCTTTCCCGCATTTTTTGACAAAATGCTCCTTTATATTATTATTCCAGGAGTAAATAGAAAACAATTCGAATGTAACAACCGTTTGCGATTGTACACTCAACATACACCATTCCATCTGCCGCTGGCACATCAGCACGGTCCACTAGTGGGCGCCGGACACGATTGGGTTCCACGAGACTTCCCCCGTAAAAATATCTATGACCTTGAGCAATTTAAAAAAAGGCGGTTTCACGGGTTTTTCCTATTTGATAGCACACACTTATTATGTTTTGGCTGTGTGAGATGTTTGTTGCTCCCACCCTGGCCGCACCGCTTCAATCCCGTAATCTAAATTTTCAATAGCCCCCACATTACCGCCTAGTAAAATTTTCAGTAGCCGCGCGACATTTCCTCAAACACCACCTACCCCATCCCCACCACAAAACCTCTACTCATATAACGTAAAAAAGGAAAACCTCTGCTCCCGTTCACACTACTCCTCTCCCTTGCTCGAACCATAGCTAGCTCATCGTCCTCGCCGCCGCTACCGCCCCTGACTCCACCGTCATCCTCTGCAAGCCTTCCCGTGACTACCTCGAACTCCTCATGAAGATCCATCACATGGGGGTTGGACTAGAGTCATCCGTGTAATCAACAGTAGTGCTCCTTCATGTCAAATAATGCACACACAACTCTAGTCCACCCCGCAGTGTCGGCCTACGAAACACCCTCTTCCCCGAAGATCCCCATCCCATCCTCACCCACACTCCAAAGAGTCGCTGCCTCATCGCGGCTATGCTTCTTGGGGAGCTGGAGGAGTGAATGGCTGAAAAGAGGTATATCGAGGCCTGTCCGCTGGACGACGGAGAGGGGGCCATCGACGCCCCCAGAAGCGGGCTAGCTATGACACGGGTTAAGTATATCACCCCCACCCCTTTGGTTTCAACCTCCTTGGATCTCATCCATGCCCCCACCCCCTCCCCCAGCGCTGATCTACTCTGCTTCGATGTCAGGATTTTGCCTTCATCGCCACTGAAACTCTTTTGTCATTACTGAAGGTCGCGTTTTATATATATGGCGATGGCTCGGCATCGTCAGCTGCCAAGTCATACCTCATTGGTGATGACGACAAGACGCCCTATCCATGTCTTCCAAGCGGAAATAGCCCATCCACGACATCAGGGACATCACCCTACAGACGTGCTCTTTCAAAGGCAAGGAGATAAGCTGCCACAACAGGGAGCACATGTTGCGCACTCCCACTCCAAGCTCTTCCAAGGGGTATGAATTGTTCAAAAGTGCAATTTGATATGATGGAGTATGAATTGTTCAGTTCAATTTCAGTGATGATGTGTTTGGTTATCTGTAGTGAGCATATACCTTGTTTAGCATGATATGTGGTTGTTTGTAGTGAACATACGTCCAATTTCATTTCTAGATTTGGTTGTTCAACCATACAATTGGTTCCCGTTAAAGCTAGTGTATTTAACACACCCTTGTTTATTTCAGTTTTCTCACAATGTGATGTTGAATCATATAATTTGATGTTTAAGCACATGGCGCGTTCTATCTTCTATGCAATTTCAACAATACTGATATGAATGGCTCTTTGGTTGTAATTAAGTCTGTCATAGTGAGCATATGCTTCCTTTAAAGTTTTTTTTGGTGGTTTGTGGTTATGATTTGTCCAATTTCAATTGCAATATTTGGTTGTTTGTAGTATGCCTCTGATCTACTCTACTTTGCTGTCAGGAATGTGCTATGCTGGAGTATGAATTGTAATGTTCAAAAGTGCAATTTGATATGCCGGAGTGTGAATTGTTCAGTTCAATTTCATTGGCTATGTTTGGTTGTCTATAGTTAGCATATACCTATATTTGATTGTTTGTAGTATGCATCTAGTCTACTTTGCTTTGCTGTCAAGAATTTTCCTTCATTGCCAATGGGACCCTTTTGTCATTTATAGAAGTTGCGTTCTATGGCGATGTTTTGGCATCGTCAGCTACCAAGTCAGGTCTCATTGACAACAACAACTTGTCTTTGACAAGTGCGCCCTATGCTCGAGTATGATTTTTTCAGTTCAATTTCACGAACGCCTATGTTTGGTTGTCTCTAGTGAGCATATACCTTGTTTAGCTGTTTTTGGTTGTTTGTAGTGAACATATGTCCAACTTCAATTGCTAGATTTGGTTTTTCAATCATACAATTGGTTCCTATTGGAGCTTGTGTAGTTAACACACCCCTGCTTATTTGGGTTTTCTAACAATTTGATGTTCAATCATAGAATTTGATGTTTAAGCACATGTTAGTTCTATGCAATTTCAACAATACTGACATGAATAACTATTTGGTTGTTGTTGTATGCCTTGATTATTTAGTTATACACCGCCGGTTTTTTCACTCTTTGATGTTCAATAATACAACTTGATATTAAACTACAAGCTTTGTTCTATGCAAATTCAACAATACCAATATGAATAACTTTATTTGGTTGTTGTTAAGCCTGATGTAGTGAGCATATGCCTATTTTAATGGTTTTTGGTTCACATGGCTATATTTGTTTCCCATGTTATACTCCCTCCGTCCCATAATAAAAGACACTAATACATCCAATATGTTTGTGCATTGGATGTAATTAGATCTTATATAGTGGGATGGAGAGAGCATCATGTGAGGTAAATACTTAAGATTGCTAGTGCAATTTGTCAAAATGTGGCCATTAACTATTTATTCATAGTTTGTCCAAGACAATAGTGATATGAAGTATATTAACTCGGAACTATGTACCCTTTTTACTGCACATAATGAGTTGTTATATGACAACATTTGTATCTTTTCCTTTGCAATGGTTCCCAATGCAGTCAACCCAAGATCACCTCTCACTACATGATTCCTGGACATGCACATGTACATGTATTTCTACCAGACTAGAATGACTATCTAGAAGTCATGAAGATATTGAAGGATAGGCGGTTGACCATCACAAGGGATTGGGATAGAGTCGTGTGTGCAGACAACAAGGAGGAGGACACACTATGGGCATTCCGCTTCACCTTTTAGAGCAATTGGAATATATTTTGCCTTTTTATTTGACGTCTTGACACTACTACAGAATGGGCCAAACACGACACATCAATCAGAGACCCTTCAATGAAACTATGTGCGATGCATGAATCGCAAACGGTATAGTGCAAGCTCCGTCTCTAATGGCACGAACTGTGTGCGAAGGCGGATGCATCAAATATGATTCATAAAGTAGTTACATGTGCGATCTACGACAGACAGTTTGTTCTTATGAACCGTTTGTGATTAGACAAGATAACAGAAGCGGTTACCAAAACTACATACATGTGCAAAGTACGACGTACAGTTCACTCGGATAAACTATGTGTGTTGATACAGCAAAGCACAAACGACTCGGCATAACATGATGTGTGCGATCAACAACAAACAGGTGAGTAATGAGAATTGCATGCGAACACCAAAAATAACATAGACGATTCATACTGACAAGCTGTGTGTGTTGTGGGCAGACGGTTGCTGCCAAATAATTGTTAGCGATGGATGCAATCATTACAGAAGATACATTGGGAAGTGTCATTTGGCTGTATTAATATCGCGGACTTTTTAGTATTTTGACCTTGTGCCTCCGCTCAGTCCATCCTCCTCTCTCACGTCTTGTCACCATGTTGCCGCCCGAGTATTCCATTGCACGCTTTGGCACCGCTTTTGTGTTTTGGCCACGTGCTTGCTCAGATCTTGTTCACGCTCAGAACCGCATAGGTTCCCGCGCGCAAAACCATCCTATGACTCTAGCTTCTCACCATGCTCCGTGAAATCCCCAAGGTTTGCCGGTCTGCTATATAAACCCTCACGGCCGACGACTCCACATTGCCTTCATCCCCCCTCCCCGTAGCTTGTCTAGTTTGCTTCTCTCCTAATCGCCAATGGCACCGGCCATTCGTCATCGCCCAACTACTCCGCCAGATGACAGCTCCAGCTGGAAGGCTTCACCGTGTTGGCACGACAGTCCTCTGAAGCGTCTAGTGCATGTGGCATCCCTAGTGGGTGTGCGCACACCACCAACTACACGCTCCACTACCACTGCCCGAAGGTAGGTGCTGCCGGTGGCCGCCGTGGCAGCCACCACGTCATCCGCCGTCGGGGCCGCCACCCCACCGTCGTCTGTCTTTGCCACGACCCTGCTGTCAGGCTGCAGGGTCATAACCCACACCACCACCAAGGCCAGAATGTGGGAGGTGGAGTCCGCCAAAGGCCCGCCACCAGGCTTCTGCGTCGCAACCCTTGCGCGCTACATCTACTTCCTAGAGAAGGAGGTGTAGTGCCAGGGCGCGTACGCGAAGAAGCTCACTGACGTCGTGGCCGGAGGAGAAGCCGCAGCGACGGCGTGGAATGCCAAGATCTACGCAGAGTCCCATCGCTTCAAGGAGGGTGTATTGAGCGTCGGAGGGCAACACTAGCAGGCAACAAACACATCTTTGCCAACTCGTCGGCATTCTCCTCCTCCACTTGCTCTTACTGAGTGCACTCGATTCTGCTGGAAGTAGTACAAAACCCCTCCATAGTACTAGTATTTAGGGGCTATTTTGTTTAGTTCATCTAACTATTGATATGGTTGAACTGTACCACATACTTTAATTAGCTAGTATATAGTTGAACTAGCTAATTCAGTACGTGGTTGGAGGGAAAAGTTTGTTCGATTTAGCTGTCGAGTTGAACTGTATTGTACAAAGACTAGTGCTTAATGTATGAATGAAATCCATATTTAAAGTGAATTTTAGTTTCCAAATTACACCCTAATCGTTATTTTGTTTCTGCAATACTTGACAAATTACAGTGCTACAATGTTGACAAATGCGAGTGTTACTAGATCGACAGATGCCAATGTTTCTGATTTGACACATGGCAATTTACCTAGTATGATAGATGCAAATCTTCCCGGATTGTATGTACTAGGCAAACAGATCGTATTGGAGAAACATTTGCGATGATGCATTGGACCAATCCTTCGTGCCAATATTTTGACTTGGCTTACGGGCAAAGATAGTTGTCGATCTTCAAATGGGTATTCAACCTGAACCGTTTGATGGTTTTTTGTTTGCTGTGTCAATTCATAGATAAACACTGAGTTCATCAAACCATAGATTTGATTCACTCAAGCTTTCACTTTACATTCGTACAATCGAGATATGATATAAAGAAAACTAGTTGCAGCGGCGGGGCCTCATGTGGCAACGTTCTCATGCTTCGGGGTGCAGTTGTACAGTTCTTCAACCGAGACCAAAATGTTATGGACTTCACAATCAAAATTGCCGATTGTCGCGCTATCAATGGGTGCGGGGCCGAGGGGCGGCAACTAGCAGTGTTGTGAGAAAGCTGTCAACGGCGGCGACCCAATCCGCCGAGGGGGGCGTGACGGGTACAGGCGCGTGCACGGGCACGGGCGTGGTGGGTGAAGGCGAGCACAAGGGGTCATCCACCATCGGTGCGGGCACGCGCATTGGGACTGGCGTGCCGTGTGCAAGGGCGTACACGAGCGCGGGGCCAGGAGGAGGTGCTGGCGCTTGCACGTACATGAGCTCACGTGGGTCAGCGGGGACCTCCCTAACGCCCGTGGTTTCCAGCGCTACGATGATGCTAGGTGACCAGCCCGTCAATGCCACGGGGATGGTGGCTGGCACGGGTGCGACAATGGTTCATGGCGAGTGCGTCGAGGCAGCATCCGCTGCGGCATGCAGCTCTTCCACGGCCATTTCCATGGCATCTCATTCATCTTTATGTTCTAACTCTTCCGACTCGGTGTCAACTTCACCAAAACGGAAGACTAGTGGTATATGATCCTTCTGCACCACGGCGTAGGTCGTGGTGGTGGCCTGAAGATGGAGGGGAATGTGAGGCGAAGATATATGGAGGATTGTGAGTGAGTGTGTAGTAAAGCCGCCTATTAAACAACAGCTTGGGTGCCATTGATGGACAAGTTGGAAGCAAGGAGGGCGGATACGAAGGTCATAGGGCTTGATTCCCGGTGAGTCTTCGGCGTACTTCCCGCACGCCTCCTAGTGAGCCTGTGCGGCAGATGCCAACTCACACGCCTCCTGTAAACTCAAGAAGCTTCTCGCACGGCACCTCCTAAGCCCTATCCAATAAAAGAGTGCGACTCTTGGCAGAACGTAAAGGGCAGTAGAATGCCAACAGTTTGAAAATAATGCCACCGTTTGCGTCGAAATGTGACAGTTCTTTGTTCCAAAAAGCTTTTGTTTGCTATTAATGACACGAAAAATACCCCAAAATATTTGTGCTATATAACGACGCCATGCCAAATTTCTTGAATTTTGTGTGAGTTCTAGATTTCCTACAATTTAATTAATATTCTCAATGTTTTCTCTAAACAAAAATATATATTAAAAAAGTATCAGATAGGAAAACAAAATGCTATGACGCCTTTACGTGCCATGTTCATGAAACCATGCCAAGTTTCATGAATCTCCTGACTGGTTTTTGATTTACATGATTTAAAACCCTCGTTTCTCAATGTTTCTATGGCCGAGCCAAGACCCCAAGATGTTTGAAATTCATTCACATGTCTTGCATGGGACCTAAAGATGTATGCACACTAATATTGTTTTCAACCCATTTTGATGCACCGGACCATCTGATTGTAGTTTGGATTTGAATTGTGCATGTTAAATAATGCATATAAAAGTTAATTAATGTATAAAAGGCCAAAAGAACCATGTATGTTTTCATATTTTGGCACAAACTCTCATTTCGGTATATGTTGCCTATAGAAATAGTTCAAGGCGAGAAGCGGCAACAGATGTCGATTCGCCCAGATAAGGTGACACATTCCATATCGAAACAACAAAGCTTCACGTGATAATTAATCTTTGGTTTGTGTGTGGCTTGTGCAAAAACTTGTCACAAATTGGACATTATTTTACCAGGACAGATATGGGCCATGCATGTTATGACACCATGCCAAGTTTCATGAATTTTCTGACTAGTTTTTGGTTTACACACGATTTAAAACCCGAGTTGTGGCCAGGCCAAGACCGCGAGATGTTTGAAATTCATTCCCATATATTGCATGGGATTCTAAAGATGCATGTACTCTTATACGGTTTTGAACCCATCTAGATGCGCCGGACCTTCTGATTATAGTGCAAATTTGAATTATGCACGTTAAATAATATATATAAAAGTCGATTAATGTATAAAAAGGCCAAACGAACCATGTATAATTTCATATTTTGGCACGATACTCTCATTTTGGTATATGTTACCTATAAAGATAGTTCAAGACGAGAAGAGGCAGCGGATGTCAATTCTCCTACATAAGGTGACACATTCCATATCGAAGCAACAAAGTTTCGCATGATAATTAATCTTTGGTTTGTGCATGGTTTGAGCCAAAACTTTTCCCAAATTAGTCATTATTTTATGAGGGCGCATATGAGCCATGCATGTTATGACACCATGCCAAGTTTCATAATTTTTTTAACTAGCTTTTGATTTAGACATGATTTAATACCCGTGTTTCTCAGTGTTTGTATGGCCAAGCCAGGACCGAGAGATGTTTGAAATCCATTCCCATATATTGCATGGGATCCTAAAGATGCATGAACAGCTTATACGGTTTGCAACCCATTTTGATGCACGATACCTTGTGAATGTAGTTCAAATTTGAATTATATATGCACATTAAATAATGCATATAAAAGTCAATTAATGTATAAAAGTCCAAACGAACCATGTATAATTTCATATTTTGGAACGACGCTCATTTTGGTATATGTTGCCTCTAGAAATATATAGTTCAAGATGAGAAGAGGCAGCGGATGTCGATTCCTCCACATAAGGTGACGCGTTCCTTATCAAAACCACAAAAGCTAGCTTCCCCATGAGTAGCTGAGGTTTTTAAGGGCTTGTGCCAAAACTTGTCCCAAATCGGACTATTTATCATCAGGGCACATATGAGCCATGCCATGAGACCATGCCAAGTTTCCTTATTTTCTGACGAGTTTTTGATTTATACATGAATGTCAAACCAAGTTTCTGAATGTATGTGGCCGAGTCAAGACCTAGAGATATTTGAAATACATTCCCATTTCTTGCATGGGGCCCAAATTAGCCATGAACACTTATATGATTTTTCAACCCATTTTGATGCACCGGACCTTGTGATTTTAGTTCAAATTTTAATTCTCCACATTGTATGCCTAGAGAACTCACTTAACGTATGAAAATGAGAAAAGAACCCTGAATAATTCCCTATTTTACCAAGACACTCTTACTTGTGCGAGTTGCCTCTAACAAAAGTTCATGGCGAGAATATGAGTGGATGTTGTTTTGCCTACATAAGGCGATGTTTTTCTTATCGGGACCTCAAAGATTGAGGTGAGAAGCTTTGCTTAGTAAGGGACTTGTTGCTAAAATTCTCCCATGTTGGACAATTTTTTTTACCATGGCACATATGTGCCGTGTCATGACAACATTCAATGATTTTAGAATTTTTGACGCGTTTTGGATTTAGAGTAATTTAAAAACCAAGTTTCTCAACGTTTGTGCCTGAGCCAAGATGCCGAGATGTTTGAAGTTCACTCCCATGTATTGCCCGTGACCTAAAGATGAAGCCATGGACACTAATACGATTTTTCATCCCATTTTGATGCACGGATATTGGGACGATAGTTAAATTTTTAATTGTACACATTAAATCTATATAATACTCAATTAACTTATAAAAATGCCAAATAGACCTTGAATAATTCCATATTTTAGCATGACACAACTATTGGTCAGTGTTCACTGCACATAAATCTTATTGCAAACCAAACACCGTCCTTTGTCGAATTAACCTCATTTTCTGTTTTAAAAACATTTTGAAAATTATGTCTTTCACAAACAGTTGACGTTCATGTATCGTTTGTGATGCAGTACAAAATATCTTGGGCCAATCCTCATAATGAATGGCTTATGCCTGGAGCTTCGTCGTCTGCAGTACATCGCCGGGCAGTTTACCGCACTGACTCCTCAGACCATTTTACTTTTCAATCGTCGCCGGTGAAAGATGGGGACGTGGATCCCCGTCGTGAGGGCAATTTCGGCAGCCGACTCCGGCCCGAGCGCGGCCGCATCAGCCATGAGATCACTCTCAACATGCTTGAACGCGACTGCTATCTCTGACAGAGTGGCTGCAACAACCGAAAGGGCAGCTACAACAGCTGAGAGGGTGGCAGCAACAACCGTGACGGGGATAGCAAATGTCGAGAACGGCACATTAACTGTTAGTTCCTTGGCGGTTGTCGTAGCCCTGATGGCGGACGCCCAATCCCATCTAGAGGCCGCCCACCCCCATCTCGTGTCGATCGCTATAGAAATCACATCTGGATTCTCCGGCACCGGTCGACAACACACCTTTGTTGTGTTGGTAATCTTTGAGTGTGCTCTAGCAGGCGTCCGTTCATCGGCGGCCTCCCTAGCCAAAATTGTGTCCATCCATGCCCAGAGCAAGGCCGCCCACACCCGGCTCATGGCGGCCTTATCCAAAGAGATGGTTTAGGAAGACTGCGAGATGCTGGAGTATGTGGCGATGGATCCCATGGATCTCCATTCCCCGGAGTTCGTCGAGCAGGAGCTGGTCATTGAGGAGGCGGCAGAGATTGATGAATGCCGGGTGGAATATTAGTCTCTGTCTAGAGAGATGGTGTTTTTTAGAGTAATTTTTAAGTCAATTACTTAATGTTAATTAGTTGTTCGATTATGTAAGTGTGGGCGGTGTTGTAGGCTCTTTTGCGTAGTACTGAAATTTGCAAGTGTTGTTAAACTAAGTAATGACCAATGTAACGAGGGAAATTCGGACCAAAATTTGTCGTCGTATCCCCATTTTATCTTTGAAATGAACATCAAATGCAAGTACCGAGTAAAATGTAGTATCCGATATCTTACGCCGAAAGCTTGGAGACCAAAATTTCCACGTCCAGTCTCATCACACATGGGATAAACTATAGGATACATTTGCGTTGTAGAATATCGCACACAGTTATGGTAATGGTAGTGTGTCCGATGTGATTATGCGCGCTACTTTTTCGCCGCACCGAACGAAATTTTAGGCTGCCGCACAAATGTCTATCTCCCCCACCCCTCGTACCAATCAAAAGCCACATTTCCCATTCCCCATACTCCCCCTTCATTTCCTAAGTTCAAAACTTTACTCCTTGCTTGCAGCACAGCCTCCTCGCCGGCGATGCTCCTTCATGCTGCTCGGGCTCATCCTGCTAGTCATAGTTAGGTAATCCAAACCTTCCCCACACCCACTACCCCCTCCACCCCCTCCTCCTCCATTCCACATGGCCCGACCATCAGCGCGACACATTCCACCAAAATCACTAGCACACCCCCCACATAATCCGAAAGACATGGTGCACGCAGTATAGCCAGGATCACAAGGAACACCTGGCAGCAGAGAAGCTAATCGCGACTACACACGCGAATCAGGCCGCAATGCCTGTAATGCATGCTGACCCCCAGATCTTAGAGCAACATCTTGACATCAAGGCCACCGTCGACGCTCGCACGCGGACGCCGCCACGCGGTTGGCTTCTTTGAACAATAGCTCACTATGTTTTCTCTAGGGCTTCGCTGTTGCCTTCGACGACGACTCCGAGTTGTATTCTTAGCGTGCCCGTGCTTTCCTCAACTCCATAGCAGGAAGGTTGGTGCCCGTATAGGCTGAGGCAACTCACCACTACGAGGAGGGAGCCCACGATGTGGAGGCCTCGCCCTCGTCCAAGCCCAGCGTTATCGAAATCTCCAACGACGAGGAATATCTTGTTTTGTAAGCTTAATTACTAATTACCTGTGTTCAGCTAGATACACATGTTACTCATGTTTATTTTACTTGCTAAATGTGCTGCTCATGCCTTCCCTTAAGAAACTCTACTGAAATATGCAATGTAATGCTAGCATGCAATCTGACCTTCTATTACTATGTTGTATTGTGCAATGTGATGCTCAGTTAACTGTTTGGTTAAGTTGTTTTGGTGATCATTTGCAATGTGATGTTCAATTATTGTTGGTACAATTTTATTTTGTTATGCATGTGAAATCTACAATTGCTATATTTCATAGTTCTTAGTAGACTTGTCTTTTCCATGTGGCTTGAATTCATATGTTGGATATGCAATGTGTTTATCATTCATTCACAGTTTTTACTGATCAATATCTACTATTAAACACGTTATAGGGGGAGCAATTAGAGACACTGAGGTTTACCATCGAGGTTTACACGTTTATGATCCTTTGACTAATAGCACATTATTGTGCAATTGTAGGAACCATTCTAATATTTAGGTTTCTAACAATAATTTGGTCTTGCACATGTAGGTCCTGCCTTAAGAGGTTTAGACCCAATGTTCGACCCATTTTGCATGTGGGGAAGTGATGTGTTCATGAATATCAGTCAAATCAAGAAACTCAGAAAAATTGTTAAGACAAAGAAACTTGTGATGAAAATCAACAAGCTGTTTGTCTGCACAATGAAGAAGACATCAGTGAACTATAGTATGGTACTATCTCTTTTACCTTGTCGTTTTTCCCTTTGTGACATTTCAACTTTTAATAACACAATTAACACATATCCTTGTTTCTAGTCCTTTCCAAAGTAGTTCATCGATGAGTACGTCTCAAACCACTTGTATGGTTAAGAGGCAAGGAAGGTATTCATACATCAACCACAGTATAATCTTGAAGTCTTCCTCAAGTGGATGAAGGATGGTTGGGCAACCATCCACATGCACTGCATAAAGTTGCAAGAACCTTCGACATCAATGAAGGCTCAATATCTGCCTTCCGCTTCAATAGTTTTCTAGACGAGATTCATCTGTCTATTTACCGTATATGATGCTATTTTCCAAAGGTTTTAGATGTTGCATGTGAAACTCGGTCGTGTCGTATAATTGGGTAGCTAGGTACTATATGCCTATATGATGTTGTACTTTGATGTATTTCAATTATAAATCCTGGTTGCCTTAATACAAAATGAAATATATTGTGTGCTTGATATGAAGTATTAATTTGTTTACTAGCTGGATTATAGATAATACAACAATTAGCCTGATTATTGGGGTTTCATATTGCAGACGGTTTGTCATAGAACTCCGTCAGCAATGACCTCAACAATCCCACATGCTTGCTGGAAAATTGGCATGTTGGATCAGTGAAGAATCATATGATTTCTGTGCACAAACTATGTGCCTTAGAACACCCATTCGCAAATGTTTTCACATAAAACTTGTGTGTGATGGACAACCCTATGACAAAGAGTTTGTTCTAGGCACCGTGCGTGATGGCCACCCCTAACACAAATGATGTTAAGCAGAAAATTGTGTGTGATGTACATTACAAATGGAAACATATGTTTGGGATTCACTGTGTGGGATGGTATGCACATCTCAATGATTTCTCGTAAACACATGTTTGGGATGGTCCTTCCAATCGCACACGACATAATTTTGCCTATCGTGTGTGACCATGAGCAGGCATCGCCAACGGTTTTCTTCGGTCATGTGGGATAGCCCCCCTGCCAATCGCCCATGCATGCAAGGCGACGATTTGATACTATGTCACGGAAAGGGGTTAAAAACCATTTGTATAGCAGGTGCCTGCACTAGTGATAATACAAGTATTCAACTGTCGTTCATCATTCTTTATTTGGTGCTTATGTAATTCTTTCATTGACATAATTCTTGAACGTATGTACCTGTGAATGGAATAATGCATTGGTTGATGAACCTATCTATGTATATGTAAAAAGCTATTCCCTACTATGAAATTCAAATTCTACACAATTTTAAATTGCAGCGATTAAAAAATGCTCTACGGGTCATTACACCGCACACGGTTTGTAAGTGTCAACGTTTGTGATATACCTCAAGATCCAACACGTTTCACAGATATAAATCATGTGCGACTATGCACATAGTTGCCTTTTGCGAACTGTGTATGATTTCAGATAATATAACAAATGGTGCAACCAGATACAACGTTGGTGATACAATCTCTCTCGCACACAGTTTAAAATGTTGAACTTCTTGTGATGTAGTATGCATCACAAACGTTGGACCATAGAATAGCGCGTGCGATACTTATCCTGTCGGACGCGAGTACGACGTTTCTTAAACCTATCCTATACTTGTACGACGGTTAAATTATAGTCTTAGTTAAATATCGCCAGTGGTTTGTCAAATATAAGTGTTTGTGATATACCCTTTATCATACACGCTTCATAATCGTGAACTGTTTGTGATATGGTGCACATCATAAATGGTGAGCCACATAATAACGTGTGTGATGTTAGTGTGACCTCACACGAGTTGGAAGGATGGGTCGTATGGGAAGTCCACCATATCTCAAACGGTTGGCCGACCACTGTCGCTTGTGATAGATGCGGACATCCCATACGCTTAGTTTTGCTAAACGTTTGTGTTAGTTGGCCACCATCGCCAAGGGGTTTGAGGTATTGTGTGGGATGGAACCCCCTATCGCCCACACATGCAAGGCAACAGATTGGAACTACGTTGCGGAAAGGGGTTAAAAACCGTTTGTATAGTACGTTGCTGCACTAGTGGTAGCCCGAGCGGAATTGAGGGGCCCCCGAGGGCCCAGGTCATGAAAGTCGTGGGCTTGCCTGCATGCACACCTTGCCAAGGCTTTGGCATTCAAGTCCTTGCCTGATGCTCTCGAGCGAGACGGCAAGCACACACGACCCGGGGGCTCCGTTGAATATCCGCCTCCCGCAGCGTATCGGTAATAATCCGCCCCTCTTTAGGGCCTGCGAACGCACGATAAGCAAAGGGAAGGCAGCACAAGGTAATACAACATTACTTTATACATCATAAAAGAGTTTTTTCCAAGGTACATTCACATCCCCGCGAGGTCATATTCAAAATCTTTACGTGTGAACAGGGATGGATAATCTAGGGAGAGGTACCATGGCCACCGATGCTGTCTCCGTTGCTGCCACTACCATCGGACTCGCGCTCCTCGACCACGGTCTGGCCCTCGCCTTTAGTGGGGGTAAATTCCGTGATCAAGTTGTCCACGTTATCCTCCACCCAGTCCCCCAGGGCACTTTGAAGCACCTCGCGCACGGGGGCTATCAAGGTCTCGAAGTCGAAGTTGGGTCGATGCAAAGAAGGTGTCTGAAGACACGAGAAGACGCTCGTGCGAGGAGGTCGCGGCTCTTCTCCTTTGCGAGCTGGCTGACCTTCTCTGCACCTCCCGCAAGGCGCTCCACAATCCTATGGAAGAAGAGAAGGTAGCCGGCGTCGTCAGCAATGAGCAGGCTGGAGACGCTCTCATCACAGATGCTGCTCAGGGCTCGGCTGGCCCTACCCTCAATAGTCTGGAACATCTTGGAGCGCGTGTGCTGTAGACCTTGGGCGAGGTTCGCCTCATCCGAGGCCTTCTCCACGCGAGAAGCGACATTCTCCACCTGCGTGTAGAGGAAGGACAACTTGGCCTTGGCGGTGGTCTGGGTGTCCATCGCAAACTTCTTCCGTTGCTCCGTCACGGCTAACTTCTTCTTGAGCCTGTCCGCCTCAGCTTTCAGCTCGTCATGCCACTTGAAGAAACGGGACTCCTAAAGCTTCAATTTCTCGCGGTAGTCCTTGGCGAGGGTTCTGTGGACCCCCGCCACCTTCTTGATGGCCTCTTCACGAACCCTCACCTCACGGTCAGCGAGAGTATCCTCGGTGGAAGCCACGTGACGCTCCATCACCTCCAGCCGCTCGCGCTCCAAGCTCTGCACCAGCGCATCCAGCGTCAGCGTGTCTTCAAGTGTGCGGATTCCCATTTCGTCTGTGAATCCCCACACGCCGAGATAGCAAGCGCAGCCCTATGGGCGTGGACTTGCCGCTCGAGGGCGGCATTGGAAGCCCGAAGTTCTTCCCCGCGCTTCTCCGTAGCCTCGCTTCGGCCATCAGCGGCCTGGGCCTCTTCAAGGGCACAATCACAGGCCTCCGTCGCTGTAGATAGGGACTCCTTGACTTCCATGTGAGCGCGCTCGCGTTGCAGACGACCGAAGCTGATGGCGACCTTGAGCCGGCGCCATTCGCGAGCCAGGCGTAGTTGCTCCGCCTCGAGGTATGAGTCGATGTCGTTGAGCTCTACCCCGAGGCGGCCTAGCATGCTCACCGCGCCCTGAAGGAAACCATGCCGAACGATGCTTCAGTCGCAAGCGAGCTCCAGTGCTCGACCGGGGTTCTCCTCCATCCCGTGGTCGGTAGGAAGGGCGCATGAAGGCCCACCCGTCTCCGGCAGGGATTCAGGGTCTGAGGTTCCATGCTACGCCCCCTAGCCTGGGGCTGGGCCTCATAAGAACCCGCCCCACCGCTCGAAGAAGGCGCCACAGTCGAGGCACCGTGTCACTGGGAAGTATTGAGAGGGTAGGCCTTGGCCCTGTCCCTACTGGCTGGGGGCCACGACTAAAGGAAGATGCTGGAAGCTCGAGCCCAAGGTCCCCTAGGGATGGCTTGGGCCTGGCTACGGGTGTCTCCTCATGCGCAGCCGCGTGCCTCGTGAGCCACTGGGCCACTGCGGGCCTAGTGCCCTCAGGAGGCGGTGGTGGAGGAGTGCTCGTTCCTTCGTCTGGAGGGGACCTGGAGAGCAAGGATTCAGAGATGCGCATCATGCGAAGACCAAGGAAATACACACGCTTACTCATCCACGGGGACCCAGTTCGTCTTCCTCAAGGGCCACGGAACCGGGACACTGCGGTCCCTGCACTCCTTCCTCCTCCGGCGCGTGTGGGGACCAGGGAAGGGTCCGCCGACTCCTGGTGAACGACACCTCGCGGCCAGGGCACCGACCATGCCTCCCGGCGATGCATCTCCTTCGCCGCTTGGAAAGGCAGAGGCGGACACTTGAGGGACGTGCGACTCGGGACGCTCTTCCGCAGTTGCTCGAGGGGCACTAACCTCAGGATCACCAGGACCTTGGGCTACGAGGAGGGAGTTGCCATGAGGCCCTGGGCGGCCCTCAGGAAGCAGCCCCCACTCGTCGAAGCGTGGCATCTTCATGGCAAAGGCTCTCCCATTCTTGTATTTGTACAAGGGGAGCCCCTCTGAAGGAAGCTAGGCAGGCTCCCAACAGGTCAGAAGGCGGAGCACCTCTATCACACCCTGTGTTTGTATCACCTTGTTATGCTTCTATTTACAAAATTTGGAGCCAATTAAAACTTTTTCAGTGCTTGTGCTTATATTGAATTGTTGCTTGTTTGCTTGTTTGGTTATTGTGTATGGCACTCAGTGATTCTATCCCTCTCCATATTCATCTTCCTGGATCCAAACTTATTGCCCAATGATCATGCCATGTGAATAGTGCCCAAAACAATTTTTATCAAAAAAATTGACCAAAAAGGATTTATCCAAATTAGGTTTTCAAAACCCACTGAAATGAGGTTTGCACTGCAAGTCCTCAAATTGGGTGGACCCTTTATCCCCAAAGGCTTTATTTGAAGCCTACTATATTTATGACTTTCCAAAACCACCAAATATTAATTTTAAAGATTATTTTTATATTTTATATAAAGTCTTTTTCTTAAGACAAGAAATGGTTTTTCATAGGGAAAAATTATTTAAATGCTTTCAAAATATTTGAGAAAATTTAGGGAAACTTAGTGGACATATATTTTCCATATATATGAGTTTCAACACATGGTCATATTCAAAATCATGGGCAAAACCCCTCAAAACCCTTTCTGTCCAAAACAAGCTTTTGAAATATTTCTATAAGAAATATTCTCAATAACTTCCAAGAAAATTCCAGCATGTCAACACTATCATAGGTAATGATCGTGCAAATTTTCACCTCAATCCAACCTGTATTGGTTCATCAAATTATTCCAAAACCCTCCCTGTCTCGATTCAAATTTGAGCAAGTTTACATTGTGAAGTTTCTTCCCTTGACCCAAAACTTTGTGGACGTGTTCTAATCACCAAATAATGATGCTACACTAAGTGGTGCATACAGGGGATTAGCTTAGAATTACTAGATCTGTAGAAAACAGCTTCTGTTGATTTCTAGGGTTTCACAAAGCTACATTGTGAACTTCCTTCAATCAAGCTAAAACTTGGTGATCAGGCCTAATTCTAATCACCAATTGATCCTGTCAATTCCTATGCAAGCAAAGTCCATTTTCTTGCCCTAATCTCCATCAAACTCCTTCAGCCAGATTGGTAAAAACTTTGTTTAACCCCCTTCCTCTAGTTCCCTTGCCTTCAAATTTTTACCACACCATCTTGAAATGATATTTCACCTCTAGTAAACCTGCATGATTGAGGGGTCAAAACCTCCTTTTCACCCCTTGACAGTGATGGCAGCACCATTTTTACCCCCTCCTCTTACTTCAACCCCTCTTCTCACCTCTCAGAGCATCCAAGGAGCATCCCAGGAACCCCCAGGAGTTATTGGACAAAGTGGGACACCCCAGAGTGTGCGGACAACGGCCATGCGGGCCATTTGCATGCTCTGGAGCATGCTACAGTGCGCTCCCACACTATACCATTCCCCATCCCGAGGCTCCCGATCACCTAGGGCCTTCCCCTCGTGTCCCCCGAGACGCCCTCGGCGTCCGTGACACGCCACCTTGTCGGCCCCTCCTCTATCCTCCTCTAGTGACCTCCCGCATGTGTGCCCGGCGCTGCCCAGCTCGGCCAACCGCGGGGCTCGCATGCGTGCGCTCTCCCGCCTCTATCTCCTCTCCCCCTGGCCTAGACCTACCCCGCGAGCACCGCAGACACACCCTCGCCCCCTCTGCTCGACCCTAGCCCCGGCCCCGAGCTCGCCGGTGCACACGAGCTCGGTGGACCACCGGGTGCCTATAAAAGGGCCTCCCCGTGTCCCGTTCTCCCCTCTGCACCCCTTCTCTCCCTTCCACTCATCCTCCGGGTCCCCAGCTCGACCTTCCGTGCCCGAGCGCTCGGGATCGAGCCGATCCTCCCAACGGCCTTGCTGCCGCCGATCTCCGGGTACACAGCCCCTCCAGCCCTCCTTCTGTTTCGATTGTTCCTCCCTCCCCCCAATAATGCATTCCCCTCTACTCCTCGTCCTTTTTGCAGCACGAAGCGTCCCCGGTGACCTCCTCTCGAAGCCCTTTGCCACGGTTTTCTTGCCACTGGCGACTCTGGCCACCTCCGGCCACCCTTCCACCACCAGGAGACTGGCGGCTTGATGCAGGGTCCGTCCCTGCCCTCAGCTCCCTTTTTTGTGCCCCCTTCGCCGCCGGTGAGCCCCCTTCCTGTCCAGAGGAAGGAGATGACAGGTGGCCCCCACCTGTCATCCTCTCCCCTACATCTCTCCCTCTCTATGAGGCTGGCGCCCGGGGCCCGCCTGTCGGGTTTGAACCCAGGCGGCGTGCGCACCCCGGCTTGCCAAGGCCTGGCTCGGCCGTAGGCCGGCCCAACTGGGTCTGTTCTAGCCGAGTTGACTCTAGGCCTCCTTTTCTTTTTCTTTTTACTCCAGTTTTCCAAAAATCCCACAAAGCTCAATATTTGTCCAATGCCAAATATTTTTCCGCCATAAATCCTAGGATATTCCATAAAATTTAATAGTGCCATTTGTGAAAAATGTGGAAAACTTTTTATGCATTGTTTTATTTTAAAACCTATTTTGGCATCTTTTTGCCTTTGTTTAATAATTTTAAAAAATGTTTTCCATAGCAAAACCTTAAACAAATATTTTCATTATAGTTTTTAGTATTTATTAGAATAGGGTAGCATTTTTAAGAGTAGCTTTGTGTGTTTTGTTTTTGTGTGATGCTTATTATTATCATTATTTACCATGACGATAGATTGCGCTATTGACGAGGGAGTTGGACCCGAAAACTTTGAGGACCCTGAAGACTTTGTTGAGCCACGCAAGCAGCCCTTTGACCAGGTTAATAAACTTTTTCATGCATGACATATAGCACTTGTTGTTCCAATGATTGATCAATATGTGGTGTTCCCCCTTCGGTGGGATGCCTTCGATACTCTACCATTGATAGTTGCATCGTGCATGACCCTATCATTCTTACAACGGTTGTGCGGGTGGATGTAGATAGGATGCTAGTAGATGCTATGCAAGTTGGATGGGGATTATGCATGGTGATGGAGACAAGGGAATGATTTCAAAGACTTTTCGAAAACCCCGTCAGTTGCCACTAATGCTCGAGTGAGATGATAGCGAGTTGGGTGACCACTTGAGAAAGAAGTGGTGTGCCGGAACAAGATGAGGGTGTGTTTTTGAAAATGGATTAGATTTAAGATTTGTCGACCGTCCCAACCTTATATGCGCAACCATGATACCCCTTATGGGACGGGGCTTTGTTGTTTACCTTGGTGGGTAGTAGCAAGGAGCCCGCATTACTAGTGGCAGGAGTGGCATGGTCACTCTCGATACGGGGTCATGCCGATATGGACGATCATGCATTGTCTTCACAGGCACCGGGCACACCGTTGGTCCCTGCATGGATGATACGAGTGGTGTACATCATGTGGGCTGGGTACAAATCGAGTGGACTCTTTGTTTAGTATCGCCAGGGGAAAGGCATTTTTCGGGTGCTTACCTCGGGTATATAATATACCGCGAGTCGTGGATGACACGGAAGTTTCCCGAGTCTTGTGGGTAAAGTGTGGAACCTCTGTAGAGTGTAAAACTATTCGAATAGTCGTGTCCACGGTCAAGGATAGTTGGGTGGTGCTACTTAGACTATGTCCAGAAGTTTTCGCAAACTTCGTGTGTGTGTGTGTGGATGGCATAGAGATGACACCTGAGATAAGTCAGACGATTAGACGTGATGATTGAGCACGAGATGTTCAACCGCCGAATCATGATGATATCTATAGCTTGTTCATATGGATATCTACCAACTGTGATCATGTCATTGCATTCAAAATTAGCTTTCTGCAAAATACCTATTAGTGCTATATCATGCATTGTTGTACCTTGTTCCACAACATGGGTTGCTTGCGAGTACATTCAAAGTACTCATTAGCTTGCCACTGGTTATTTAATTGGCCAGGCATGGAAGAACAGGAGTACGGTGAAGAGTTCGTTCGTGACGAACATGCGAACTAGAACGCTTCCCAGTCAGAATGCTTGTAGGTTTAAGGCAGATGGCAATGGGTTTACGCTTTCGATCAAGATTTCCCCTGTTTGTTCTGTTTAAGTGTTTGGCCCTTGTGGTCCTATCTATGTAAGACTAGACCTCCATGGTCTTTATTTGTGTAAGACGCTAAATGTGGATGTAAGACTCTTGTTATTCAGCTTCTGTTTGTTCACTGAGCATTGATCTCTGGGATCACTATACATGTGCAATTGGTGATCATGACTTATGAGCGGGGTCCCCACAGAGCTGGTATCAGAGCCATCTTGACCGTAGGAAGCCCTTAGTTAGCATGGATGTAGGATAAAAGCATTTTCAAAACTACACCTAGCACCTACACTTAGGAATTCTGTACTATTTTACCTCTTCTATTCTTCACACAACACTCTGCTGACTCTCCTCCCTTCAAACCTTTGTAGATGGCCTTCATTCCCAAAGCCTTCCTGACATCCGGCTTTCCCTTACTCCTTTGGGATAGCCTGGAGAAGTGCCAGTTTCGGCAACCACCCGTTTACGTCTACCACGAGCACTAGGTCGATGCCGTCATGAAGGAGTACCACGTGGATATGGTCATAAAGGCAAACGACTCCCCGACCAGTTGGTTCTTTGAAGGACCACAGATGGAGACCATAATATTCGCAGTCGAGTCAGCTGCACGCAAGGCACTCCTACACCTTCGGGATACCATTCTAGAGATGGCTGACGAGTCGGCTACTTGCTACCTTGCCTTTAGGAAGGATGATCTTAGCGAGAGTTGGACGTTGGTTCCGTCCCAGGAGGATGGCACACCACTTAGGTTCCAGACCTACTTCAGCCTCTCCGCTGATAGTCTGGTTCACCACTTGATTAAGGAGTCCGTAAAGCTCCGCGAGGAACTTCACCACACCCGAGAGCTACTCCAGCAATCCAAGACAAAGCCAGACAAGATCAAGAAGGATGGAGCCCCCGAGGGACGACCAATCGTTGCTTATCAAGGAGGAGTATCCCCAGCCAGAGATGCACCCACACGTCGTCGTCGCATGAGTGCGAAGGAGTACTGTGAGATCTTTACCAACCCGCCAACAAAGCGTCGTCAGGATGGACTTCCTCGCTCCCCGAACCCTTCGACCAGGAATGATGCCCGTTCAGATAATGAACAGGAGGAAGACCCAGAGGAGCGTGACTACGAGACCGAGCACCCCACCACCTGAGTCCGAGAACCCCTAGGGTAGGATCAGTCATGTATCCCTCATTCAAAGTCAAGTCCGTGTAATGGTTCATATGTAACCATGTGTGCATGTTGATTGTTTTGCTGTTTGTGTTCCCATGCAAGTCGCGCTTTTGACTTAGGCAACAAGTAAGCGACTCCATCGTCTATCTTACCTTAATATATGTGTTGGTCTTTCGACCCTTGTTCTACCACACTTGCACTCGACCAACCCCCTTAGGCACATTTTTCCATTGTTGCTTTTTCTCTCGTCTATCCCAGTTGTTTGACTTGGATGCTCCAAATAGGATGGTGACTTCTACCCGCAACAGCTCCTTCGCCAACTCTGAAGCCGGCAACTCAAGCCAGCAACAGGGAGCTGGTGGGACTGCTTATGCTGAAGGACACTAGAGCAGCCACAAGGCGACATTCCCTCGCTACCACCTCCACCGGAGAACATGACCATAGCTCAGTTTCTCCAAGTTCTACGGGAGGAACGCCAAGCCAACAATGCTGCTATTCAGCAGATGGCTCAGGCACTTGTGAACAACTAGCAGCAAGGCAGGAATGGCAATGGTCGCTCCAATCTGTCTGAGTTCATGAGGAATTCGCCCCCAACCTTCACCGAGAGTGCTGAACCCTTGGATGCTGACGACTGGATCCGCACCATCGAGGACCTCCTTGCATTGGTCAATTGCAATCAGGGCCGTGAGAAGGTGCTTTATGCCTCTCACTGCCTTGGAGGTACCGCCCGAGCTTGGTGGGACGGATTCAAGGTCATGCAAGGTGAGCATGTGATCACTTGGAATGACTTGAAGGAAGGATTCCGCACCGCCCACATTCCTTCTGGGATCATGGACATCGAGAAGAGAGAATTCTGAGCGCTGAAGCAAGGAAGTGGCTCTGTCAAGGAGTACCTACAGAAGTTCAACCTGCTGTCAAGGTATGCACCTGAAGATGTCAACACGGAGGCTGCCAAGAAGGAACGCTTCATGGAAGGACTTCAACAGACCCTGCAATATCAGTGGATCGTCTGCGACTGTCGTACCTTCTTCGACCTGGTGAACAAGGCCCTCATACTGGAAGACAAGTGTTGTGCCATATATGACACTCACAAGAGCAAGATGATCAGCAAGGGTAGCTCCAGAAATCCAAAGCCTCGCCCATGGCAGCCAGCCCCAGCCAAGCCGACCTATCAGCCACAACATGCTAGACCTCCTACGCCTCATCCAAGCTACCATCCTTACTAGTATGCCAATCCCAGGCAACTTACAACAACCCCAATAACAACAACGGTGGCAGGAACTACAACAACAACCCTAGGCAAGTCACTTGTTTTGGATGTGGTCAGCCAGGGCACATCTCTACGACGTGTCCCAACAAGAAGCCAGATGCACCACGCCCCAATGCGCCAAACCAAGGTCAAGGTCATGGAGCAACCCCAAGGAACCCTGCTCCCCGCAACCAGCCCAACAATGGCAAGGGTCATGTGAATCATGTCACCGCAGAGGAAGCCCGGGAAGACCCGGACATCATACTAGGTACGTTCCTCGTCAACTCAACCCTAGTAACAGTACTATTTGATAGTGGAGCTTCGCATTCTTTTGTCACCCAAAGTTTGCACTAGAGAGTGGCATGAAGCCTACACCCCTAGGTAGTCGTATGTTGATACAAACCCCGGGATCAGCTATGAAGTCTGTGATAGGTTGTAAGGGAGTTGAGATTAACATCAACGGGATAGTTCCTAGCAGACCTTATCATCTTGAAGTATGAAGGCTTGGATGTGATCCTAGGCATGAACTGATTAACCAAGCAACAAGGCTTGTTAGACTGTGCCAAGAGGATTGTTACCATGACCAATAGCAAAGGAGTGGAAGTCAAGTATGTTCCCAACCTAGCCTCCACTCAAACCCCTGGGAATAACTGTCTATTGGGACTTGAGTTGGATCAAGTGCTAGTGGTATGTGAATACCCGGATGTATTTCCTGACGAGCTGCCGGAATGCCCCCTCACCACGACATTGAGTTCATCATTGAGCTAATGCCCGGATCAAGGCCCATCTATAAGAAGCCCTATATGATGGGATCCAAACAGTTGGTTGAATTGAAGAATCAACTGGTAGAGCAGCTCAGAAAAGGATTCATTCACCCTAGTGCCTCTCCTTGGGGATCACCTATTCTATTTGTGTCAGAGAGAGACGGAACTATCAGACTCTGTGTCGATTGCCATTCTCTCAATGAAGTCACAATAAAGAACAAGTACCCACTCCCCAAGATTGAAGACCTGTTTGACCAGTTGAATGGAGCCAAGGTGTTTTCCAAGATCGACCTCAGGTTAGGGTACTATCAGCTGAAGATCAGACCCCAAGACATTCCGAAGACGGCATTTGTAACCTGGTATGGCCTCTATGAGTACACAGTCATGTCCTTTGGGTTAACCAATGCCCCTGCCTACTTCATGTACGTCATGAATAAAGTTTTCATGGAGTACCTGGACAAGCTTGTTGCCGACTTCATAGATGACATACTCGTCTTCTCCAAGTCCGAAGAAGAGCATGAGCAACACTTGAGATTGGTCCTAGATAAGCTTCGAGAGCACCAGCTTTATGCCAAGTTTAGCAAGTGTGAATTCTGGCTACATGAAGTTGGATTCTAGGGCCATGTGTTGACTGCAGAAGGATTATTAGTGGATCCAACCAAGATTGAAGCCATGACCGAATGGCAATCCCCAACCACCGTGAAGGAAGTGAGGAGCTTCCTTGGACTCACGGGATATTACCGCAAGTTCGTGGAAGGGTTCTCGAGCATTGCCCGACCCATGACCCAGGTTTTGAAGAATGAAAAGAAGTTGGAATGGACAACTAAGTGCGAGGAAAGCTTCCAGGAGCTCAAGAAGAGGTTGACCACAACCCCAATTTTGGCCACCCTCGACATTCACAAGGAGTTTGTGATATATTGTGATGCATCGAGAACCGGGCTTGGAGGTGTTCTGATGCAAGAAGGCAGATTTGTAGCCTATCTATCCAGACAGCTACGTCCTCATGAAGAGAACTACGCTACTCATGATCTTGAGTTGGCAGCCGTGGTTCATGCCTTGAAGACATGGCGACATTACCTTCCGGGGAAGCGATGTGAGATATACATAGACCACAAGAGTTTGAAGTATATTTTCACCCAAAGGGAATTAAACATGAGGCAGCGGAGATGGTTGGAGTTGATCAAGGATTACGACCTCAGTGTTAAATACCACCCCGGAAAGGCCAACGTGGTAGAAGACGCCTTAATAAGAAAGGCTTGTTCCTTGAATGCCATGATTAAGGAAAGGCTACCCACCCTATATAAAGAGCTTGAAAGCTTCGGCTTCGAACTAGTTGCACCTGCATTCCTCGTCAATCTCGAAGCAAAGCTTACCTTGATGGATGATGTCAAAGAAGCTCAGAAGGGACATGAGAGTATTAAAGGCATCAAAAGTAAGACCAAGGCAGGCAAGGCCCCAGGATTCTCAGTGGATGAACAAGGAGTTGTATGGTTTGGGAATCACATATGCATACCCAGCAAAGAGGAGCTCAAGAACTTGATCTTGCAAGAAGCTCATGGCACTCCATACTCAATCCATCCTGCAGGAACCAAGATGTATCAAGACCTCGTGGCAAGATTTTGGTGGCATGGCATGAAACAGGAGATAGGCACCTTTGTCGCCAAGTGTGACATATGCCAGAGGGTAAAAGCTGAGCACCAGTGACCTGCTATGCTATTGCAGCCTCTCAAAGTGCCTGAATGGAAGTGGGACAAAGTCGGGATGGATTTCATCACCGGATTACCAAGGTCAAGCAAAGGACACAATTCTATTTGGGTCATTGTCGACCACCTGACCAAGGTAGCCCATTTCATTCCCGCCAAGGACACCTATGATGGAAGCCAGCTCGCAAACCACTACATCAAACGCATCATGAGTCTTCTCGGAGTTCCAAGGGAAATTGTGTTGGATCGAGGAACCCAGTTCACCTCAAGATTCTGGAAGAAGTTTCAAGAAGCTATGGGAACTAAGCTCTCCTTCAGCATTGCTTTTCACCCCCAGACCGGTGGGCAAATAGAACAAGTAAATTAGATACTCAAAGATATGCTCTGCGCTTGTGTTTTGGCGTATGGAGCCAAGTGGGAAGATTGCCTACCGTTCGCCGAGTTCTCCTACAACAACAGCTATCAGTCGAGTCTTCAGATGGCACCATTTGAGGTATTGTATGGACGCAAGTGTCGTACTCCCCTCAACTGGTCAGAGACTGGAGAAGGGTTAGTCTTTGGATCAGACATCCTCCGTGAAGCAGAAGAGCAAGTTCAACTCGTCCGAGAGCTCCTTGAGACTGCCAAGTCAAGACAGAAGAGCCACGCCAACTCTCACCGCCGGGAAGTGAGCTTCGACAACGGAGGTCATATCTATCTTTGAGTCACACCTCTTACAGGAACCAAGTTTTTCCACATCAGAGGAAAGCTAGAACCCTGATACATCGCCCCCTTTAAGGTCACCGCAAGATGAGGAGAAGTTGCATATCTGCTAGAGCTACCTTCCGAGCTATCGGATGTGCACAACGTCTTTCACGTGTCACAACTCCAGAAGTGTCTCCAATTTCCCAACCGCCCCGACCTCTACAAGGACATCGACCATCAAGCCATCGATCTTCAGCCAGACCTCACTTATCGTGAGAGACCAGTCCACATTCTGGATGAGGCAGAACATTGCACTCGAAGCCGCACCATCAAGTACTTGAAGGTCCAATGGAGCAACCACTCTGAAGCTGAAGCAACCTAGGAGCGTGAAGACTATCTTAGATCGGAGTTCCCTTATCTTTTTAGCGCTTAGCCTAGGAATCTCAGGGACAAGATTCTTTTAAGGGGGTAGGTCGGTCACACCCTATGTTTGTATCACCTTGTTATGCTTGGATTTACGAAATTTGGAGCCAATTAGAACTTTTCTAGTGCTTGTGCTTATATTGAATTGTTGCTTGTTTGCTTGTTTGCTTGTTGTGTATGGCACTCTTAGATTCTATCCCTCTCCATATTCATCTTCCTTGACCCAAACTGTGACAGCCCAAGTGTTGTCCCTATCTTTTATGGCATGTAACCTATGTGAACCTTGTCATGTGATGAATGTATTTGAGTTTGCCCTTTTGCCATGCTATTGTTTCATGCATCATGCATCATCATATCATTCATCATCATGTCATGCTTTGAATGTGGTGTGTTTCTTGACCTTGTTGTGATGTGAGTGATTTTCTGGATGTGTGTGCTTGAGTGGATCAACTCCTTCCCCTCTCTTATCATTTCAAACCATCATATACTGTTTTATTCCCATTGCCATTAATCAACAGAATTAATCTACTTTATAAATTTTTTAAAAATGTTCAAGTGGTAGTAAATATTTAATTGAGCCCATGTGTGTTGTCCTTTTGGTGATTTGAGATATATGAGTTTGGGTTTTTAAAATAATAGGGTGCTATTTCATAATAGTTAAATAAAAAATTTCTTGATAAATCCACTTAGTAATTTATTTAAATAGCTCATATTTTATTTCTTGCAAAGGTAATTTTGTTCTTGTAAAACCCTTTTATTTCCTCTGGGGGGGTTTATTTGTGTGTGGTTGTTTATTTTTTTTAATGGGAAAACACTACTGGCTTTTCTCTATGTGTGGGAGAGAGTGAGTTGGGCCGACTTCTTCTTCCCGCGTGGCCCAGCCTAGTAGGTAGCGGCTACCTGCTATGTTGCTCCCTTTTCCGTCAGGTTCAGAGTGTTGTGAGTGTGTGCGTGCGCTGCCATGTCCTTCCTCCATCGCGTCGCCGTCAACTCCCAAGATATTTAGCCCCCTCGGCGTCCATGCCGACTCCCTAGGGTTCTCTCTTCCTCCTTGCACCGCCGGTGCTCCCCTTCTCCCTCTTTTCCCCTTCTCGTCCTCCTCGTCAAGTAAGCTCTGTACTTCAGGTTCAGAGAGAGCGCCGTCGGTCATCGCCGTCGTCTTCGCGTCTCCGGTGACCCTTGTTGCAGTGGGAGATGACGTGGAGAATGCGGGTGCTCGCCGTGATCCATTCCCGCCGCTAGCGGGTGAGGAGAACCTCCCCCGCGGTGCCGCTTCACCATTGCCGTCATCCGCAAGGATCGGGTCATCGCCGGCGTTCTTCTTCCCCTTCACCACCGCCGCGTCTTCACCGCATCTTCCTCCTCTTCGCCACGTGCAGGCCTTCGTCGTCCTCCCCACGATGAGCCACCGCGTCCCCGCTCCATCGCTTGCTCGGATCTTTGCCATAGTGCGTCGCCGCCGGTCAGAAAGGTGCGGCCTTGAGCTCGCCTCCATCCTCCTCATCGCGTGACGAACAGAAGAATCCAACCCCCGTAGGTTCCCGCTTAGATCCTTCCCGTTAGCATCGCCAGAGAGACCGTGGAGTTGCCGGATGTCGCCGCCGTCGTGCCTCTGTCGCCGGGGTGTGCGAGATTCAGTTTCGTAAGATAAGTTTCGATCGGTTGGTACTAGTGGTGTCGTTCGCTCCTTTAGTTGTGAATCAAAGCATAGCGCAGTGGTGTTTGACTCATGGGATGACCGCAAGGTCACGGGTTCGATCCTGCTCCCCCCTTTTGTTTTCTCTTTTCTGATTGGTTGTGTGTGGTGTTGTGTGTTTGGATCCGGTGCGATGATCGGATCCCGTGCGCGTGTTGTGTGTGCGTTTGGATCTGCTGTGGCTACAGCCCAGATCCCGTGTGGCTGTGACTAGTGTGTGCGTGTGTGCGCTAGCGTGGGGCAGGATTCCCAATGGCCAGCTGGGATCCGATGTGCATGTGTATGTGTATGTGTATGGGGTGTGATTGTTGTGTGTGTGTGACAAGTGGGCCCATGCCCCACTTGTCATACACTATCTCTTTTTGTTTTTTTAATTGATTTATTAGGGTATTTCCATTTATAGTAATATTTCCAAATCTAGACATGTGCATTTTTTATCATGTGCAATTGTAGTAAGTTTTCACTTATAGGAATGTGGGGTATTTGTCTACCTAGTATTCTGCCTTGTCATTTTGTTCCAAAGTGCCGTTTTGTCATTTTTGTTGTATTTAATCCTTGCATGCTATGATGTTTGTGCCAACATGAATATGGTAGTCTTTGATGAGTAGAATGCCATGGTATTTATTTTTGTCATGATAAACTTGCATATAAGTGGGAACCATGCTCTAAAGTAGCCACTAAAATGTTGTTGTTTTCAACTTGTTAAAATATTTCTAAGTCTAAGAATCTGGTAATATTTTTATGCCATGAAGAGTGGATGCTACCAAGTGATACGTTGTGAATTAGCTCAAGCTCAGTGCTAGTGATTTGATGTAGAGGTTGCCCTGTACCATCCTGTTAATTTTTCATGCCATGAGGTGGTCTCTATCACCATTAGTTTCTGTTGTCAACTTGCCATCAGCTTAACTCAAATTCCAGAAAATTGTTATTTTCACCAAGTCCTAGAAATCTGTTTCATCATGCCAACTTGTGGGCTTCATGCTTATTGATGTGTGCCTCCATTCCAGATTGTGTAGTTGGATAAGTTGATAAGCATGTTCTGTAGTTTCTGTCAATGCCTTATTGTGGTTGGAGACTTCCTGTAGCTCTAGATGTGGGCTATGAAAGTTGCTATGTTGCTGTTTTGTGGCAGATTGTTTGCTTTAGTGTTTTGTGACTTGTGGGAGTTATACTGTGGGGACCCCGACTCATAAGTCGAGATCACCGAATGCACGTGTAGAGTGATCCCAAAGATCAATGCTCATTGAACACACAGAAGCTGGATAACAAGAGTCTTACATCCATACTTAATATCTTACATAAATAATGACCACGAAGGTCTTAGTCTTACATAGATATGTCCACACAGGCCAAACACTTAAAATAGAACAAGTAGTGGAAATCTTGGTCGAAAGTGTGAACCCATGCCATCTGCCTTAACCTATAGGCATTCTGACTGGGAAGCATCCTAGTTCGCATGTTCGTCTCCAAAGAACTCTTCAACATACTCCTGTTCTTCGATGCTTGGCCAATTAAATAACCAGTGGCAAGCCAATGAGTACTTTGAATGTACTCGCAAGCAACCCAAGGGTGGAACGAAGTAACAATGATGCATGATATAGCACTAATGGGTAAGTTTGCAGAAAGCAAATTTTTGAATGCAAATGACATGATCAAGCAACTAGTGAGCATGCATCAACAATTAACAGATGTCCATGTGAACAAGTTACAGACATCACCATAAATAGGGGTAGAACATCTCTTGTTCATTCATCATACTAAGCCATCAAACTTAGTTTAATTCCCTCGCTAAGTCATCAGACTCAGCTCATGTGACCCCTTGTCACCATCATATCCATACCCACACCAAGTTTCACGAAAACATCTGGACGTAGTTTAAGCAGCACCAACTAACTGTCCCTGACCGTGGACACGGCTATTCGAATAGTTTTACACTCTGCAGAGGTTGCACACTTTACCCACGAGACTCGGGGAACTTTCGTGTCATCCACGACTCGCTGTATATAACATACCCAAGGTAAGCACCCGAACAATGCCTTTCCCCCGGCGATACTAAACAAAGATTCCACTCGATTGGTACCCAGCCCTCATGATGTACATCACACGAGCCTCGCTCTAATCGTATCATCCATGAGGGGACCAACGGTCTGCCTGGTGCCTATGAAGACAACGCATGATCGTACATACCGGTACGACCCCGTATCAAGAGTGACCACACCACTCCCGCCACTAGTAATGCGGGCTCCTTGCGAGTACCCACGAAGGTAATCAACAAAGCCCCGTCCCATAAGGAGTATCGTGGTTGCGCATGTAAGGTTGGGACGGTCGACAAATCTTAAATATAATCCGTTTTCAAAAACACACATACTCACTTGCTCCAGTACACCACTCCTTTCTCAAGTGGTCACCCATTTCATCATCGTCTCCCTCGGGCATTAGTGGCACCCGACAGGGTTTTCAAAAAGTATTTGAAATCATATCCTTCCTTGCCATCATGATGCATAAGTCCCATCCCATTGCGTAGCATCTATTAGCAATCTAACTACTCCCACCCGCATAGCACTCATAAGGGGTATGGTCATGCACGATGCAAGTGTTAACGGAGAAGCAACTGAGTTATCCCACCAAAGGGGAACACCACTACACATGATCAAATACGATGAAAGTGAAGTGCTATATGACATGCAATAAAATGGTTTCTTATCATGGTCAATGGGCTGCTTGCCTGGCTCAACAAAGTCTCCGGGGTCTTCGAAGTCTTCGGGTCCAACTTCTTCGCCAACAGCGCAATCTATCGTCGGGATAAAATAACGATAAAAATAATCACTCACACGAAACAAAGTACTCAAACTCCTACCAAAAATGTCCACCTACTTTGATAAATACTAAAAGTCATACTAAAAATATTTTCTTAGGGTTTTGTTGTGAAAAAGATTTTGGAAATAAAATAACAGAGGCAAAAAGGTGCCTAAATATAGGTTTTAAAAACAAATCAGTACTAAAAACATATTCAAACATTTTTACAAATGGCACTATTGAATTCTAGGGATTATTTTATGAATTTAGCTGGAAGAAATATTGGCATTGGGTAAATATTTCACCATATGGGATTTTTAGAACTTGCAGGAAAAATAAAAAAGGGAAAGGAAACACGCATAGTGCCCTGGCCAGAGGAGGCCAACAACTGGGCCGGCCCAGAGGCCAACTAGCCCAGGCGAACCGGCGCGCGCACGCGTTCAAACCTGACGACTGGGCCCCGACAGCCAGCGACAGAGAGAGGAGGGGGAGGGAGGTGAGGATGACAGGCGGGCCCTGCTTGTCATCTCCAACCTCGTGACACGGTGGCCGGCATGCTCACGGACGATGATGCAGGGCACGGCGATGACAGAAGAAGGTGGGGATGAGCTCAGCGTCGACCTGCCGGTCCTCTAGAGGTGGAACGGAGGTCTGAGGTGGCCTGGGTCGCAGGCGACGAGCCCTTGCGGCAGAGGGCGCTTCAGGAGAGGTCAGCGGAGCCGTCCCGTGCTGCAAAAAGGATGGGAGGAAGAGGGGAAAGCATCAGCGCGGCGAGGGAGGACCAACGGGAGAAGAATGGGGGTTGTAGGGGCTTTGTACCCGGAGATCGACGATGGGGTCGCCGCAGTGGTCCTTGGCTCGATTCCGAGCGCAGGAGCTGTGGGAGATCCTCGGAGCGCGCAGGGGGCCAACTGAGGAGAGGAGAGAGAGACTAGAGGGGAGAGAGGGGATCGGGAGGCCCTTTTACAGGAGGGGCGTGAGTCCACCGACGAGCCATTCATCGGGGAGGACGTGGCCGAGGCCAAAGGGATATGGAGGCTCACGGGACTGCTCGGGTGCATTCCTAGGGCTGGTATACGCCGAGCGGGAGCAATGGGAGAGAGAGAGGAGGGCGCGCGTGCAAGCCCCGTGGTTGGCCGGTTCGGGCGGCCGCGGCGCGTGCGAGAGGAGTTCGGAGGAGGGAGAGAGAGGAGGAGCTGACAGGGGTGGCGTGGCACGGACGCCGAGGGGGACCAATTGGCGCGAGGGGGAGGCCCGAGCCTGCCGGAGCCATTTAGTGGGCGATGGCTACAGTGCCTGTCGGCACTATAGCGTGCTCCAGGGCGCACGTTTAGCATGGCACAGCATGCCAACGATGTCTTCTGCGTGGCCACTCATACCTAGGCAATCTAGGGGGAGTTAATAATGTAGAAAAGGGCATGGATGCTCTGGTGATGCCTTAGGAGAGAAGGGAGGCTAAGAGAGAGGAAGAAAATTGTTGTCTAGAGGTGTAAAATGAAGGATTTACCCACTTACCCATGGAGCTTTGGCTAGGAAGAGTTACTGGAGGTAGCGAGTAACCCAGAGGGATTGTGGTAAAAAGCTGGGGCCAAGGGTAAAAGGATAGGAGGTGAAAATGTTGGTTTTACAAAATCACCAGAAGGTGTTTGATGAGGTTTTGGGCAAGAAAGAATTTCCAGCTTACTGAGATTTTTACCACCGTAAAAGGCTAGGTGAAACTGAGATGCTCCACCAAATTTGAGCTCAAGGAGAAAAAGTTGCCAATAGAAATTTGGGGAACCCTAGAAATGGGCAGAAACTGATTTCCGTAGATCCAATGATGCTAGGCTTTAACCCTTGATGCACCACTTAGTGTGTCATCACTATTTGGCCATGAGAGCATGCCCACAAAGTTTGAGGCCAAGGGGAGACACTTCACAAAGTAAAGTTCCTCAATTTTTATTCTGGACAAGAAAGGTTTTGGGATGATTTGATGAACCAAACTAACTAGGATTGGGATGAAACTTTGCAAGATCATCACCCATGAGAGTGTTGACTTGCTAGAATTTTCGTGGAGTTTATTGAGAATATTTCTTATAGAAATATTCCAAAAGGTTGATCTGAACAGAAAGGGTTTTTAAGGGGTTTTGCCTATGATCTGATCATGCCCTTGTGTTGAAACTCATACATATGGAAATTATATGTCCACTGAGTTTCTCTAAATTTTCTCAAATATTTTCAAAGCATTTAAAAAAATTCATTAGGAAAAACCATTTCTGGCCTTAGGAAAAAGCCTTTAAATAAAATATGAAAATAATCTTTAAAACTAATATTTGGTGGTTTTGAGAAGTCATATATATAGTAGGTCTGAAATAAAGCCTTTGGGAAAGAAGGGTCCACCTGATTTGGGGACTTGTAGTGCAAACCTCATTTCAAGGGGGTTTTGGAAATTTAAATTAAATAAATCATTTTTGGTTAAAACAGAATTTGATAAAACTAGTTTTGGTTACTATTCACATGGCATGATCATTGGCAAGGGGTTTGGATCAAGGAAGATGATTATGGAGTGGAATAGAACCTAGTAGTGCCATAGAACTCAATCAACAAGCAAGCAACCCACATAGCAAGCAAGCACAAACACATAGAAAAAGTTTTTAGTTGGCTCCAAATTTTATAAAGCCAATCATAACAATGTGCTATAATCACAGGGTGTGACAGACCTTCCCCCCTTACAAGAATCTCGTCCTCGAGATTCCTAGGCTAAGCGCTAAAAAGATAAGGGAACTCCGATCTAAGATAATCTTCATGCTCCCTGGTTGCTTCTGCTTTAGTGTGGTTGCTCCACTAGACCTTCAAGTACTTGATGGTGCGGCTCCAGGTACTATGCTCGGCTTCATCCAAAATGCGAACTGGCCTCTCACGATAGGTGAGATCTGGCTGAAGATCGATGGCTTGATGGTCGATGTCCTTGTAGAGGTCGGGGCGGTTGGGAACTTGTAGACACATCCGGAGCTGTGACACAGGAAAGACATTGTGCACATCTGACAGCTCGGAAGGTAACTCTAGCTGATATGCAACTTCCCCTCGTCTTGTGGTGATCTTGAAGGGGCCGATGTATCTGGGTGCGAGCTTCCCTTTGACGTGGAAACGCTTGGTTCCTTTGAGAGGCGTGACACGGAGGTAGACATAATATCCGATGTTGAGGTTCAGTTCTTGGCGGTGAGAGTCGGCGTGGCTCTTCTGTCTTGACTTGGCGGTCTCAAGGCGCTCTCCGACAAGTTCAACTTGCTCTTCGGCTTCATGGAGGATGTCCGCTCCAAAAGTTAACCCTTCTCCGGTCTCTGACTAGTTGAGGGGAGTATGACACTTGCGTCCATACAACACCTCAAACGTTGCCATCTGAAGACTCGACTGATAGCTGTTGTTGTAGGAGAACTCAGCAAATGGTAGGCAATCTTCCCACTTGTCTCCATACGCCAAAACACAAGCGCGGAGCATATCTTTGAGTATCTGATTCACTCGTTCCATTTGCCCACCGGTCTGGGGGTGAAAAGCAGTGCTGAAGGAGAGCTTGGTTCCCATAGCTTCTCGGAACTTCTTCCAGAATCTTGAGGTGAACTGGGTTCCTCGATTTGACACAATCTCCTTTGGAACTCCGTGAAGACTCACAATGTGGTTGATGTAGAGGTTCGCGAGGTGGCTTCCATCGTAGGTGTTTCTAACGGGGATGAAGTGGGCTACCTTGGTCAGGTGATCAACAATGACCCAGATGGAGTCATGTCCCTTGTTTGACCTTAGTAAACCGGTGATGAAATCCATCCCGATTTTATCCCACTTCCATTCAGGCACTTTGAGAGGTTGCAATAGTCCAGCGGGTCGCTGATGCTCAGCTTTAACTCTTTGGCATGTCACATTTAGCAACAAAAGTGCCTATTTCCTGTTTCATGCCATGCCACCAGAATCTTGCCTTGAGGTCTTGATACATCTTGGTTCCTCCAAGATGGATGGAGTAGGGAGTGTCATGAGCTTCTTGCAAGATCAGGTTCTTGAGCTCCTCTTTATTGGGTACGTAGATGTGATTCCCGAACCATACAACTCCTTGTTCATCCACTGAGAATCCTGGGGCCTTGCCTGCCTTGATCTTCCTCTTGATACCTTCAATGCGCTCATTCCCCTTCTGGGCTTCCTTGATATCATCCATTAAGGTAGGATTTGCTTCGAGGTTGGCGAGGAATCCTGGTGCAACCAGTTCCAGGCCGAAGCTTTCAAGTTCTTCATACAAGGCGGGTATCCTTTCCTTAATCATAGCATTCAAGGAACAAGCCTTTCTGCTTAAGGCGCTGCTACCACATTGGCCTTTCCTGGGTGGTATTGAACACTGAGGTCCTAATCCTTGATCAATTCCAACCATCTCCGATGCCTCATGTTCAACTCCCTTTGAGTGAAGATATACTTCAAACTCTTGTGGTCTGTGAATATCTCACATCACTTCCCCAGAATGTAATGTCACCATGTCTTCAAGGCATGAACCATGACTGCCAACTTGAGATCATGAGTTGCATAGTTCTCTTCATAAGGACATAGCTGTCTGGATAGATATGCTACGACTCTGCCTTCTTGCATCAGAACACCTCCAAGTCCGGTTCTTGATGCATCACAATAAATTACAAACTCCTTGTGAATATCTCCAGGCTCTGGTCAATCTCTTCTTGAGCTCCTGGAAGCTTTCCTCGCACTTAGATGTCCACTCGAACTTCTTGTCCTTCTTCAAAAGCTGGGTCATGGGTCGGGCAATGCTTGAGAACCCTTCCACGAACTTGTGGTAATATCCCGCGAGTCCGAGGAAGCTCCTTACTTCCTTCACGGAGGTTGGGGTTTGCCATTCAGTCACGGCTTCAATCTTGTCAGGATCCACTGATAGTCCTTCTGCAGTCAACACATGACCCAAGAATCCAACTTCATGCAGCCAGAATTCACACTTGCTGAACTTGGCATAAAGCTGGTGCTCTCGAAGCTTCTCTAGGACCAATCTCAAGTGTTCCTCATGTTCTTCTTCAGACTTGGAGAAGACGAGTATGTCATCAATGAAGACAACAACGAACTTTTCCAAGTACTCCATGAAGACTTTATTCATGAGGTACATGAAGTAGGCAGGGGCCTTGGTTAACCCGAATGACATGACCGTGTACTCATACAGGCCATACCGGGTTACAAAGGCCGTCTTCAGAATGTCTTGGGGTCTGATCTTTAGCTGATAGTACCCAGACCTGAGGTCGATCTTGGAGAACACCTTGGCTCCATTCAACTGATCAAACAGGTCTTCAATCTTCGTGAGTGGGTACTTGTTCTTTATCGTGACCTCATTGAGAGAACGGTAATTGACACAAAGTCTGATAGTTCTGTCCCTCTTTGACACAAATAGAACAGGCGATCCCCAAGGAGAGGCACTAGGGCGGATAAATCCTTTTCTGAGCTGCTCTGCTAGTTGCTTCTTCAACTCAGCCAACTCTTCGGATCCCATCCTGTTGGCCTTCTTATAGATGGGCCTCGATCCGAGCATAAGCTCAATGATGAACTCGATGTCGCGGTCAGGAGGCATTCCGGGCAGCTCATTAGGAAACACATCCGGGTACTCACATACCACTGGCACTTGATCCAACTCAACTCCCGATAGGTAGTTAGCCTGAGGGGCTTGAGTGGAGGCAGGGTTGGGAGCATACTTGACTTCCACTCCTTGGATATTGGTCATGGTGACAATCCTCTTGGCACAGTCTAACAAGCCTTGGTGCTTGGTTAACCAGTCCATGCCTAGGATCACATCCAAGCCTTCTGACTTCAGGATGATAAGGTCGGCTAGGAAGTCTACCCCGTTGATGTTAATCTCAACTCCCTTACAACCTATCCCAGACTTCATAACTGATCCCGGGGTTGGTATCAACATACGGCTACCCAGGGGTGTAGGTTTCATGCCACTCTCTAGTGCAAACTTTTGGGTGACAAAAGAATGCAAAGCTCCACAATCAAACAATACTGTTGCTGGGGTTGAGTTGACGAGGAACGTACCCAGTATGACATCCGGGTCTTCCTGGGCTTCCTCTGTGGTGACGTGATTCACATGTCCCTTGCCGTTGTTGGGCTGGTTGCGGAGAGCTAGGTTCCTTGGTGGTGATCCATGGGCTTGACCTTGAGCTGGGGCATTAGGGCGCGGTGCATCTGGCTTCTTGTTGGGACACAGCCTGGAGATGTGTCCTGGCTGACCACATCCAAAGCAAGCGACTTGCCTAGGGTTGTTGTTGAAGTTCCTACCACCATTGTTGTTATTGGGGTTGTTGTTGTAGGCTGTCCTGGGATTGGCATACTGCTAAGGCTGGCAGCTCGGACAAGGTGCAGGAGGTCTTGCCTGCTACGGCTGATGGGTTGTCCTGGCTGGAGCTTGCTGTCATGGGCGAGGCTTCTAGTTGCTTGAGCTTCCCTTGTTGATCATCTTGCGCTTGTGAGTGTCGTCGATGGCATGACGCTTGTCTTCCAGCATGAGGGCCTTGTTCACTAAGTCGAAGAAGGTATGATAGTTGCAAATGGTGAGCTGATACTGTAGGACCTGCTGAAGTCCTTCCATGAAGTGTTCCTTCTTGGAAGCCCCTGTGCTGACGTCTTCAGGTGTATACCTTGACAGCAGGTTGAACTTCTGCAGATTCTCCTTGATAGAGCCACTTTCTTGCTTCAACGCTTGGAATTCTCTCTTCTCGATAGCCATGATCCCAGAAGGAATATGGGCAGTGCGGAATCCTTCCTTGAAGTTGTTCCACGTGATCACACGTTCTCCTTGCATGACCTTGAATCCATCCCACCAAGCTCAGGCGGTACCTCCGAGGCAGTGAGAGGCATAAAGCACCTTCTCACGATCCTCATTATAGTTGACCAATGCAAGGAGGTCCTCGATGGTGCGGATCCAGTCATCAGCATCCGATGGTTCAACAGTCTCGGTGAAGGTTGGGGGCAAGTTCCTCATGAACTCAGACAGCATGGAGTGGCCATTGCCGTTCCTACCTTGCTGCTGGTTGTTCACGAGAGCCTGAGCCATCTACTGGATAACAGTATTGTGGGTTTGGCGTTCCTCCCGGAGAACTTGGAGAAACTGAGCTATGGTCATGTTCTCCGGTGGAGGTGGTGGCGGGGAAATGTCGCCTTATGGCTACTCCTGGTGTTCTCCAGCGTGAGCAGCCCCACCAGCTCCCTGTTGCTGGCTCGAGTTGCCGGCTTCAGGGTTAGTGAAGGAGCTGTTGCGGGCAACAACCATCCTGTTTGGAGCAGCCAAGTCAAACAACTGGGATTGACAAGAGGATAAGCAATAACGGCAAAGCGCGCCTAAGGGGGTCGGTCAAGTGCAAGTGTGTTGAAACAAAGGTCGAAAGACCAACAACATATATTAAGATAGACGATGGAATCGCTTACATGTTGCCTGAGGCAAAAGCGCGACTTGCATCGGAGCACAAACAACAAGACAAACAACAAGCACACATGGTTTCATATGAACCATTTACACGGACTCGACTTCGCATCAGGGATACATGATTGATCCTACCCTAGTGGTTCTCAGACTCAGGTGGTGGAGTGCTCGGTCTCGTAGTCACGCTCCTCTGGATCTTCCTCCTATTCATCATCTGAACGGGCATCATTCCCGGTCGAAGGGGTCGGGGAACAAGGAGGCCCATCCCGACGATGCTTTGTAGGCGTATCGGTGAAGAGCTCACGGTACTCCTTCACACTCATGCGACGACTGTGCGGAGGTGCACCACTAGCTAGGTGTACTCCTCCTCGATAAGCGACGGCTGGTCGTCCCTCGGGGGCTCCATCCTTCTTGATCTTCTCTGGCTTCGTCTTGGCTTCTCGAAGTAGCTCTCGAGTGTGGTGAAGTTCCTCGCGGAGCTTCACGGACTCCTTCATCAAGCTGTGAACCAGACTATCGGCGGAGAGGCTGAAGTAGGTCTAGAACCTGAGTGGCGTGCCATCTTCCTTGGTCAGAATCAGCGTCCAACTCTCGCCAAAGTCATCCTTCTTGAAGGGAAGGTAGCGAGTAGTTGGCTCGTCAGCCATCTCTAGAATGATGTCTCAAAGGTGTAGGAGTGCCTTGCATGCAACTGTATTGATGGAAAACATCATGGTCTCCATCCGTGGTCCTTCAAAGAATCAACTAGTCGGGGAGTCGTTTGCCTTCATGACCACATCTACCTGGTACTCCTTTGTGACGACATCGACCCAGTGCTCATGGTAGAGGAAAATGGGTGGTTGCCGAAACTGGCACTTCTCCAGGCTATCCCCAAGGAGTAAGGGAAAGCCGGATGTCAGGAAGGCTTCGGGTACGATGGCCATCTACAAAGGTTTGAAAGGAGGAGAGTCAGCAAAGTGTTGTGTGAAGCATAGGAGAGGTAAATAGTGCAGAATTCCTAAGATCCAATGCTAGGTGTAGTTTTGAAAACAACTTTGTCCTATCTAACGTACATGCTAACTAAGGGCTTCCTACAGTCAGGATGGCTCTGATACCAGCTCTGTGGGGACCCCGACTCATAAGTCGAGATCACCAAATGCACGTGTATAGTGATCCCAGAGATCAATGCTCGCTAAACACACAGAAGCTGGATAACAAGAGTCTTACATCCATATTTAATATCTCACACAAATAATGACCACGAAGGTCTTAGTCTTACATAGATAGGGACACATGGGCCAAACACTTAAAATAGAACAAACAGCGGAAATCTTGGTCGAAAGCGTGAACCCATGCCATCTGTCTTAACCTACAGGCATTCTGACTGGGAAGCGTCCTAGTTCGCATGTTCGTCTCGAATGAACTCTTCAACATACTCATGTTCTTCCATGCCTGGCCAATTAAATAAACAGTGGCAAGCCAATGAGTACTTTTAATGTACTCGCAAGCAACCCAAGGGTGGAACGAAGTAACAATGATGCATGATATAGCACTAACGGGTAAGTTTGCGGAAAGCAAATTTTTGAATGCGAATGACATGTTCAAGCAACTAGTGAGCATGCATCAACAATTAACAGATGTCCATGTGAACAAGTTACAGGCATCACCATAAATAGGGGTAGAACATCTCTTGTTCATTCATCATACTAAGCCATCAGACTTAGTTTAATTCCCTCGCTAAGTCATCGGACTCAGCTCATCTGACCCCTTGTCACCATCACATCCATACCCACAACAAGTTTCACGAAAACATCCGGACGTAGTTTAAGCAGCACCACCCAACTGTCCCTGACCATGGACATGGCTATTAGAAGACAGCGCATGATCGTACATACCGGTACGACCCCGTATCGAGAGTGACCACGCCACTCCCGCCACTAGTAATGTGGGCTCCTTGCCAGTACCCACCAAGGTAATCAACAAAGCCCAGTCCCATAAGGGGTATCATGGTTGCGCATGTAAGGTTGGGATGGTCGACAAATCTTAAATCTAATCCGTTTTCGAAAACACACATACTCACTTGCTCCGGTACACCACTCCTTTCTCAAGTGGTCACCCATTTCATCATTATCTCCCTCGGGCATTAGTGGCACCCGATGGGGTTTTCAAAAAGTATTTGAAATCATATCCTTCCTTGCCATCACGATGCATAAGTCCCATCCCATTGTGTAGCATCTATTAGCAATCTAACTACTCCCACCCGCACAACCCTCATAAGGGGTAGGGTCATGCACGATGCAAGTGTCAACAGAGAAGTAACGGAGGTATCCCACCAAAAAGGGGAACACCACTACACATGATCAAATACGATGAAAGTGAAGTGCTATATGACATGCAATAAAATGGTTTCTTATCATGGTCAAAGGGCTGCTTGCCTGGCTCAACAAAGTCTCCGGGGTCTTCGAAGTCTTCAGGTCCAACTTCTTCATCAACATCGCAATCTATCGTCGGGATAAAATAACGATAAAAATAATTAATCACACAAAACAGAGTACTCAAACTCCTACCAAAAATGTCCACCTACTCTAATAAATACCAAAAGTAATACTAAAAATATTTTCTTAGGGTTTTGTTGTGAAAAAGATTTTGGAAATAAAATAACAGAGGCAAAAAGGTGCCTAAATATAGGTTGTAAAAATAAATCAATACTAAAAACATATTCAAACATTTTTACAAATGGCACTTTTGAATTCTAGGTATTATTTTATGAATTTACGTGGAAGAAATATTGGCATTGGGTAAATATTTCACCCTGTGGGATTTTTGGAACTTGCAGGAAAAATAAAAAAGGGAAAAGAAACGGGCACAGTGCCCTGGCCGGAGGAGGCCAGCAACTGGGCCGGCCTAGAGGCCAACCAGCCCAGGCGAACTGACGCGCGCGCGTGGGCGTTCGAACCTGACGGCTGGGCCCCGACAGCCAGTGACGGAGAGAGGAGGGGGAGGGAGGTGAGGATGACAGGTGGGCCCCACCTATCATCTCCAACCTCGCGACAAGGTGGCTAGCGTGCTCACCGATGAAGATGTAGGGCACGACGACAATAGCAGAAGGCGGGATGAGCTCAGCGTTTACCCGTCGGTCCTCTGGAGGTGGAACGGAGGCCTGAGGTGGCCGGGGTCGCCGGCGATGAGCCCTTGCGGTGGAGGGTGCTTCAGGAGAGGTCACAGGAGCCGTCCCGTGCTTCAAAAAGGATGGGAGGAAGAGGGGAAAGCATCAACGCGGCGAGGGAGGACCAACGGGAGAAGAATGGGGGCTGGAGGGGCTCTGTACCTGGAGATGGATGATGGGGTCACCGCGGCGGTCCCCGGCTCGATTCTGAGCGCAATAGCAGCGGGAGGTCCTCGGAGCGTGCAGGGGGCCAACTAAGGAGAGGAGAGAGAGACCAGAGGGGAGAGAGGGGCTCGGGAGGCCCTTTTATAGGAGGGGCGCGAGTCCACCGACGAGCCGTGCACCGGGGAGGACGTGGCCGAGGCCAGAGGGAGAGGGAAGCTCACGAGACTGCTCGGGGGCGTTCCTAGGGCTGGTCTACGCCGAGCGGGAGCAATGGGAGAGAGAGAGGAGGGCGCGCATGCGAGCCCCATGGTTGGTCGGTTCGGGCGGCCGCGGCGCGTGCGAGAGGAGGTCGGAGGAGGGAGAGATAGGAGGGGCCAATAGGGTGGCGTGGCGCGGATGCCAAGGGGGACGAATTGGCGCATGGAGGAGGCCCGAGGCTGCCGGAGCCATGTAGTGGGCGATGGGCACTGTAGCGTGCTCTAGAGCACGCGTTTGGCATGCCATGGCATGCCAACGGCGTCTTTTGTGTGGCCACTCATGCCTAGGGGATCTAGGGGGAGTTAATAATGGAGAAAAGGGCATGGGATGCTCTGGTGATGCCTTAGGAGAGAAGGGAGGCTAAGAGAGAGGAAGAAAATTGCTGTCCAAAGGTGTAAAATGAAGGTTTTACCCACTTACCCATGGATCTTTGACTAGGAAGAGTTACTGGAGGTAGCCAGTAACCTAGAGGGGTTGTGGTAAAAAGCTGGGGCCAAGGGTAAAAGGATAAGAGGTGCAAATGTTGGTTTTACAAAATCACCCGAAGGTGTTTGATGAGGTTTTGAGCAGGAAAGAATTTCCAGCTTACTGAGATTTTTACCAGGGTCAAAGGCTAGGTGAAAATGAGATGCTCCACCAAATTTGAGCTCAAGGAGAAAAAGTTGCCAATACAAATTTTGGGAACCCTAGAAATTGACACAAACAGATTTCTATAGATCCAATGATGCTAGGTTTTAACCCTTTATGCACCACTTAGTGTATCTTCACTATTTGGCCATTAGAGCATGCCCACAAAGTTTGAGGCCAAGGGTAAACACTTCACAATGTAAAGTTGCTCAAATTTGATTCTGGACAGGAATGATTTTGGGATGATTTGATGAACCAAACCAACTTGGATTGGGATGAAACTTTGCAATATCATCACCCATGACAGTGTTGACTTGCTAGAATTTTCCTGGAGTTTATTGAGAATGTTTCTTATAGAAATATTCCAAAAGTTTGATCTAAAAAGAAAGTGTTTTGAGGGGTTTTGCCTATGATCTGATCATGCCCTTGTGTTGAAACTCATACATATGGAAAATATATGTCCACTGAGTTTCTCTAAATTTTCTCAAATATTTTCAAAGCATTTAAATATTTTTTCCTTAGGAAAAACTATTTGTGGCCTTAGGAAAAAGCCTTTAAATAAAATATGAAAATAATCTTTAAAAATAATATTTGGTGGTTTTGAGAAGTGATATATATAGTAGGTTTGAAATAAAGCCTTTGGGAAAGAAGGGTCCACCTGATTTGGGGACTTGCAGTGCAAACCTCATTTCAGGGGGTTTTGGAAACATAAATTAAATAAATCATTTTTGGTTAAAACAAAATTTGATAAAAATAGTTTTGAGTACTATTCACATGGCATGATCATTGTCCAAGGGGTTTGGATCAAGGAAGATGATTATGGAGTGGAATAGAACCTAGTAGTGCCATAGAACTCAATCAACAAGCAAGCAACCCACATAGCAAGCAAGCACGAACACATAGAAAAAGTTTTTAGTTGGCTCCAAATTTTATAAACCCAATCATAACAATGTGCTATAATCACAGGGTGTGACATATACTCCATGGATTTGCTTGATCTTTGGCTCTATTGTGGTTGGTTTTTCATTGCCTAACCAGTGGCTACCTTGGAATGTCAAGGAATAGCCCATGGACTTCTTGTCTTGTGTTTTGCCTTTGTATCTTGACGTGAGCGTAGCGTGAGAACCGTTACTCCGTTTCCTACATTCTACATATGCATTTGTATCTATTTTGCATGATGCATACATATTTGCCATGTGCATGCATGTTTAAATAACTTAACATGAGGTTCTTTACAGAATCGTAAATAACTAGTCTATTGCATTTGAAACATGACTAGTTAGGATTACCATGCAAAATTCTTCACAGAAACCATGCATAATTCTTGTTTGTGCATTGCACCTTGGTTTCTTGTTTATTCTTGTTGTTTCTTTTGGTTAGACGCGAACGTTGAACCTGAGTACGAAGATCCAGGAGAGTACCACTACGAGGATCCCGCTACTTGTCTCTTTGAAGAACCTACAGGCAAGATGATCATGCCCGGATCCCGATACTATTTTCGCTTGCTAATTGTCTCGCTCTTGTCGTTACTACTGCGCTACCTACCACTTGAATGTCCAGCCTCCTACATTGCCATGATAGCCTCTAACCCCCTTCACATCCTAGCAAACCTTTGATTGGCTAAGTTACCGCTGCTTAGCCCCTCTTATAGCGTTCTTAGTTGTAGGTGAAGGTTGTATCCATGTGATAACATGGATTTGGCATATCACAATATTATCTGTTATTTAATTTAATGCACATATATATCTTGGTATTGGTGGAAGGCTTGGCCTTTTGCTAGGTGTTTTGTTCCACTGTTACCGCCATAGTTTCTTGTTATCGGTGTTATGTTTCCATACTTTGCGCTCCTAACATGCTCGGGGTTGTTATGGGGACCCCCTTGTTTATTCGGATGAGATTAAAACTTATCTCGCAAGACCCAACTTTGGTACTACATTTGCTTAATAACTTAATAAAATTTTCATAGGGCTTTGCAACCCCATGGTTAATTAATCAACCCCCAGGACAATGCTCCTCATGAGTGTTGGTCCAAACTAGAGCACTGTGCGGGGCCAACTCGGGAGATTTCTATCAGGCCTCTGTACGTGTCGCTTATCCGTCATGTCCTGAGAACGAGATACACGGCTCTTATCGGGTTCGTCGACACGTCGGGTGGTCTTGCTGGATTTTTTCCCCTTTATCGAGTGTCTTGCGTGAGGAGCTCGGACTTTCCGTGGGCTATCTCGAGGTGTTGGAATTCCTTTGGAGTTACCTAGGATGATCACGAGATCCGTGGTCGAGGTTATTCCCGTGGAGTGTGGTTAATTTATGATGGACTAGTTGGAGCACCCCTACAGGGTTAAAACTTTTGAAAAGCCATGCCCGCGGTTATGTGGCAACTTGGATATTTGTTCAACACCCGGTTATAGTTAACTTGAAGTAAACTCTAATAAAATACACCAACTATGTGAGTAACCGTGATCGTCTCTGCTCATGAACATGATCTGAGAGAGAACACGGTGGGGTTATGATTGACGTAAGTAGGTGTTCAGGATCTCATAGAGGTCATTCTAGATTCGATCGCTTATCGTAGACCACATATTTACTTTCATGTTCCATAAGATTATCCACCATAAATGCTTAGTGATGCTGCAAAACTAAAAACATACCCCTTCCCAACCTATAAGCTTGAATAGTCTTGGTACCCGGGCACGAGATTGCTGAGTCCTCATGGCTCACAGATTACTACAACAATCGAGGTGCAGGTACAGATGAGGTCATGCCAGATGATATGACACAACTCTAGTGGGAGTATGTACGTGACTTATCCAGACGAGTAGAGGACCGTGGTCGTGATCTTCGGGGCTAGCAAGCCAGTGTCATTGCATCTTCATTTTTTCGTTTGTTTTCGTTCGTAGCCGGACCCTGTCTTGGATTGATGCTTGAACTCTTTGATGTGGAATTTTAATTTAGCATGTGGCGAGTGTAAGCCAACTCATATAAACATCTCTTCCTAAATGTATGATGTAATGATACTGTACTTGCGAACAACAAGATGCGCCTCTATCCCTGTCAAGGCCCTCGTGTCTTAATATGGATAGGCGCACATCTTGGGCGTGACAAGTTGGTATTTAGAGCCATACGACCATAGGAGCCCTTTGCTTGATCGAACTTGGCCGAGTCGAGTCTAGTAAAAACTATTTTGAGTCTAGTTATATCGGAGAGTAGGATTCTTTTTACTCCTCTTCTATGCTCTGGTGAGGTATCCGACTTAGGAATTTTAATTCTACTCCTCTTCTTGCTCAAAAAAATTTTAGGATCACGCGGGTATTTTGGAGTCTATATGATACCGACATGACGGAGTTCTGTCTTGGTGTCTCCCGTCTGACTTGATTACTTCCGAGGAGTCGAGCTTTGGGGAATTTTGGCACATCGTTATCATTCATCTTCCTTAGTATCTCAGGACGGAGAATGTTCGGAATTACTTCAATACTTGTCGTGGTGAGATAAGGTCAGAGTCACCCAATACTGGGGAGGCGTCTGGGGTACCACCATGGTTTAGTATCATTGTGCTTTCGAGGATTCGAGTTAGATGTATTTGCGAAAGCCTCTGGTTATGTGGTGAAGGATGGAAACAATTGGGGTGTAGGTTTGCTAGTCGTGTGAGATATTTCCTCCTTGTATCCCCCACACCGGATTGCATAACTAGAAATTTTTCGGAAGTTCTTAGGTGGGAACTCTTGTAGTTATCTAGGATCATCTTCTTCAGATGTATGTGGGCATATACATTTGTTCTGAGCAACATTAGCTCAATACTTTTGTGTTTTTGCAAGTGGCTTCTAATATCTGATGATGTTATCGCAAAACCAAAAAAAGCATTCTTACTAATTTTTTAGTAGGAAGGTTGTGATGTTATTTATTCATTTCTTTCAAAGCATTTGATTCAGCTATGGAATTCATCTTCTCAGTGAGGTGCTGATGTTCTTGTCTATCTTCAGGATGGCTCCACCAACTCGCGGGAATCCGGGTTGTGGTGAGGAGCAGGCCGATGTTCCACCACCCCCGCCACCGCCTCCTCCTCTAGAAGCTTGGCAAGCTGTGATGGCCGCAACCAATGCGAACACTCAGATTTTACTCAGGCTATTGCAAGAAAGAGATCAGGGTCAGCAAGGCTTTCAAGGGAATTTTTAGAATCAACCTCGGTTTACAACGCTCAATCAGTTCCTTGCCAACCGGCCCAAGTCTTTCACCTGTTGTGAGCAGCCTTTTGATGCTGATGATTGGCTTCGTGACATGAGTAAGCATTTTGAGTGCAGCGATGTCAGACCAGAGGACTTTGTCAGATTTGCATCATTCCAGCTCAAGGGTCAGGCAGCTGATTGGTGGCAGCAGTACAAGGATTCCAGGGTGATCGTGTTGTTACTTGGGACGATTTATGTCGTGACTTCAGGGCCCATTACATTCCAACAAGCTTTGTCGAGGAGATGCGTGAGAAGTTCGGGCACCTGAAGCAGGGGAGCAAGTCTGTCATCAGTACAATATCAAGTTCCAGAATCTAGCCTGCTATGATGAGCAAGATGTTCTAGATGACAAGGCGATGATCTATCAGTTCAGAGGTGGTCTCAAGGATGAGATTTTGCCAGGTCTAGTCCTTCAAGAGTCTCGTGAGTTTGATCAGTTCTACAACATGGCTTTGAAGGTCGAGGCGACTCAGCTCAAGTTGGAGAACTCAAGGAAGCGTTCAGGGGATTCATATTCTTCTTCTTCCAGCTCTCAGATGGTTCCTAAGCAGCAGAAATATTGGGTGCCTAATCCTCCTCCGTTCCGTCCTCCTTAGCAGGAGAAGTAGTTTGGTGGCCATGGTTCTTCCCACCCACCCAACCCAGGATATCAGTAGAGACCCCAGGCGTCCAAGGCAGCTTTTGTTCCTCCTCCAGGCAACTTTCGTCCCCTATCTGAGGTTACTTGTCACAAGTGTGGTCAGAAGGGTCACTACTCAAACAAGTGCAACCAAAAGCGTCTTCCGCCTCCTCCTCCAGTCAGGCCTCCAAGCAATGCAATGGTGAAGCATAATCCCAAGTCTGCAAGGGTGAACATGGTGAACACAGTAGAGGCAGAGGATTCTTATCAAGTGATCATGGGTAATCTTAGTTAATTTTGTTCCTGCAAAAGTGTTATTCGATATTGGTGCATCGCATTCATTCATGTCTAAAGCATTCTTCACCAAGCATGATTTTGATTCTGAGTATTTGAGTAAGGCCTTGCGTGTTGTTTCACCCGACACTCTCATGAGCACTAACAAGGTGGTTCTAGATGTTTCTATCAAGATGGGCAATTATTCTTTTCTGGCTTCTCCAATTGTTCTCGGAAATTCCGACATTGATCTCATTTTGGGCTTGGACTTCTTGGCCATCAATAAGGCATGTGTTGATTCTCAAGCAAAAGAAGTCAAGATGACTCATCCTTCAGAAGATGTGATTATCTTCACAGCTCACGATGACACAATCTGTCTCTTTGCTCTTAATGAGAAGGGTGAAATCTCGGTGATTTCTCAAATTCCGGTGGTTTCTGAGTATGAAGATGTCTTTCCAGAAGAATTGCTAGGAATGCCTCTGCACCGGCCATTCGAGTTCGTGATTGACCTCGTTCCCGGAACTGAGCCAGTTTGCAAGCGCCCTTATAAACTTGGCCCCAAAGAGCTGAAAGAGTTGAAGAAGTAGCTAGATGAACAAGAACGTCTGGGTAAGATCAGACCAAGTTCTTCTCCATGGGGTTGTGGTGTTTTGTTTGTCAAGAAGAAATATGGCACGGATCGGCTTTTTGTCGATTACCGTCCATTGAACAAGAAGACAATCAGAAACAAGTACCCACTTCCCAACATCAATGAGTTGTTTGAACGACTGAAGGGTGCCAAGGTTTTCTCGAAGCTTGATCTTCGCATGGGCTATCATCAGATTCGCATTCGCGAAGAAGATATTCCAAAGACCGCTTTCAGGACGAGTTTTGGCTCTTATGAGTACACCATCATGTCGTTTGGTCTTGCCAATGCTCCTCCAACCTTCTCAAGAATGATGAACTTCATATTCTCTCCTTTCAATAATGAGTTCGTCTTGGTCTATTTGGATGATATCCTTGTGTTCTCGGAGTAAGAAGAAGAGCATGCAGAGCATCTCAGGCTTGTGCTTGACAAGCTAAGAGCACATCGATTCTATGCCAAGTTTTCCAAGTGTGAGTTTTGGCTCAATGAAGTGGTGTACCCTAGGCATGTCATCTCTACCGAGGGCATTAAAGTGCACCCTGAGAAAGTTGAGCAATCTTGAAGTGGGATCCTCCTTAGAATGTGAAGCAGCTTCGTAGCTTCCTCGGGCTTGCTAGTTATTGCAGAAGATTCATGGAGAACTTATCTCAAATTGCTAAGCCTGTGTCTAATCTCCTTCACAAGAATGTCAAGTATGACTAGTCTCCTGAGTGTGATGTGGCGTTCAATACGCTCAAGCAGAGACTGACTTCATCTCCAGTTCTTGTTCCACCCGAGCAGTCAAAGCCTTTCCAAGTTTTCTATGATGCTTCTCTCCAAGGTCTTGGTGGTGTTCTCACGCATGATAAGAAGATAGTTGCTTATACCTCGCGTCAGTTGAAGCCTACCGAGAAGAACTACCCCACTCATGATCTCGAGTTAGCGGCAGTTGTGCATGCTCTGATGACTTGGAGGCATTTGTTGTTGGGTAGACCAGTTGAGGTGTACACCGATCACAAGAGCTTGAAGTACATTTTCACTCAACCCAATCTTAATCTTCGGCAGTCTCAATGGGTGGAAATGCTTGAGGACTTCAATCCAAGCATTAAGTATACTCCTGGAAAAACAAATGCCATTGCAGACGTGCTCAACTGTAACGCGTACTACAACAGTCTCATTCTGAAGCCTCTTCAACCCGAGCTTTGTGAAGCCTTTCGCAAGCTCAACCTTCAGATGATTCCGCCAGGATTTCTTGCCAATCTTCAAGTCCCTCCGACTCTGGAAGATCAGGTTCACCAAGCTCAACTTCTTGATGCTATGGTGAAGAAAGTGAAGAAAGGTGTGGCCAAGGGCATTCCGAAGTATAAGTGGGTTGATGACAAAGATACCTTGTTCTTTGAGGACCGTTTGGTGGTTCCAAAAGGTGATCTCAGGAAGGTTATCATGGATGAAGCACACAATTCTCTTCTATCCATTCATCCAGGCAGTTCCAAGATGTATCAGGATCTCAAGCAAACCTTCTGGTGGACTCGCATGAAGCGTGAAATTTCTCAGTTCATGAACGAGTGTGATGTTTGTCGCAGAGTGAAGGAGGAGTATCAACGTCCAGCAGGTGTTCTTCAGACTTTGCCTATCCCAGAGTGGAAATTCGATCATGTGGAGATGGATTTCGTCACTGGGTTTCCAAAGTCCAAGAGAGGCAACGATGCCATCTTTGTGGTTATCGACAAGCTGACCAAAGTTGCTCATTTCCTTCCGGTCAAAGAATCTATCTCGACAGCTCAGCTTGCAGAGTTGTATAAGTCAAGGATAGTTTCTTTGCATGATATTCCTTTGCTCATCTCATCTGACCGTGGAAGCCTCTTTACTTCCATGTTTCGGGAGTACTTCCAGACTGCGATGGGTACCAAGATCCATTTCAGCACTGCATTCCATCCGTAGACAAGTGGTCAAGTTGAGAGAATCAATCGGATCCTTGAAGATATGCTTAGAGCCTATGTGATTTAGTTTGGCATGAAATGGGAAGACTGCCTTCCATATGCTGAATTATCATACAACAATAGCTTTCAAGCTAGCTAAGGCAAGGCCCCTTTCAAGATTCTCTATGGCAGGAAGTGTCATACCCCGCTTAACTGGTCTAAAACCGGTGAGCGTCAGATTTTGGGCAATGACATGATCACCGAAGTAGAAGAGATGTGCCATGTCATTCATGAGAACCTCAAAGCAGCTCAACCCCAAAAAAGAGTTATTACGATAAGAAACATCGGGATGTTTCCTTTCAAGTTGATGATCTAGTCTATCTCAGAGTCTCTCCCATGAAGGGCACTCAGCGGTTTGGAATTAAAGGGAAGCTAGCTCCTTGCTTTGATGGTCCTTTCAGAGTTGTTGGCAAGAGAGGTGAACTTGCATATCAACTAGAGCTTCCTCCAAACTTCGCAGATGTGCACGATGTCTTTCAAGTCTCTCAGCTCCGGAGAGGCTTCAAGACTCCCGAGCATACCATTGACCTCCAAGACTTTTTCTCCAAGAAGACATCTCTTATTGTGAGCATCCAGTGGCTATTCTCGAAGAAACTGAGTGTAAGACTCGCAACAAATCTATCAAGTTTCTCAAGGTGAAGTGGTCTCATCATTCTGACAAAGAAGCTACTTGGGAACGTGAGGATCTTCTCCGTTTCGAATATGTATAGTTCTTTCATCCCAAGATCTTAGGTAGAGATCCTCTTGTAGTGTGGGAGAGTTGTGACAGCCCAAGTGTTGCCCCTACCTTTTATGGCATCTAACCTATGTGAACCTTGTCATGTGATGAATGTATTTGAGTTTGCTCTTTTGCCATGCTATTGTTTCATGCATCATGCATCATATCATTCATCATCATGTCAGGATTTGAATGTGGTGTGCTTCTTAACCTTGTTGTGATGTGAGTGGTTTTGTGGATGTGTGTGCTTGAGTGGATCAACTCCTTCCCCTCTCTTATCATTTCAAACCATCCTATACTCTTTTATTCCCATTTCCATTAATTAACAGAATTAATCTGCTTTATAAATTTGTTAAAAATGTTCAAGTGGTAGTAAATATTTAATTGAGCCCATGTGTGTTGTGCTTTTGGTGATTTGAGATATATGAGTTTGGGGTTTTAAAATAACAGGGTGCTGTTTTCATAATAGTTAAATAAAAACTTGCTTGATAAATCCACTTAGTAATTTATTTAAATAGCTCATATTTTATTTCTTGCAAAGGTAATCTTGTTCTTGTAAAAACCTTTTATTTCCTGTAGGGTTTTTATTTGTGTGTGGCTGTTTATTTTTTAATGGGAAACCACTGTTGGCTTTTCTCTATGTGTGGGAGAGAGTGAGCTAGGCCGACTTTCTCTTCCTGCGCGGCCCAGCCGAGGTAGCTAGCGGCTACCTGCTCCGTTGCTCCCTTTTCCGCCAGGTTTAGAGTGTTGTGAGTGCGTGCGTGCGCCGCCGTGTCCTTCCTCCATTGCGTCACCGTCAACCCCCAAGCTATTTAGCCCCCTTGGCGTTCATGTCGACCCCCTAGGGTTCCCTCTTCCTCCTCGCGCCGCCGTTGCTCCCCTTCTCCCTCTTTCCCCTTCTCTTCCTCCTCGTTAGGTAAGCTTTGTAGTTCAGGTTCAGAGAGAGCGCCATCGGTCGTTGCCGTCGTCTTCGCGTCTCCGATGGCCCTTGTCACAGTGGGAGATGACGTGAAGAATGCGGGTGCTCGCCATGTTCCATTCCCGCCGCTAGGGGGTGAGGAGCACCTCCCCCGTGATGCCGCTTCGCCGTCGCCGTTGTCCGCAAGGATCAGGTCGTCGATGTCGTTCTTCTTCCCCTTTCGTCGCTGCCGCGTCTTCCCGCATCTTCGCCGCATCTTCCTCCTCTTCGCCGCGTGCAGGCCTTCGTCGTCCTCCCCTCGGTGAGCCATCGCGTCCCCGCTCCGTCGCTTGCTAGGATCGTCGTTGTAGTGTGTTGCCGCCGGTCAGAAAGGTGCGACCTTGAGCTCGCCTCCGTCCTCCTCGTCACGTGACGAACAGAGGAATGCAACCCCCATAGGTTCCGGCTCAGATCCTGCCCGTTAGCATCACTGAAGAGGCCGTGGAGTCGCCGGATGTCGCCGCCATCGTGCCTTTATCGCTGGGGTGTGCGAGATTCAGTTTCGTCAGATAAGTTCCGGTTGGTTGGTACTAGTGGTGTCGTTGCCTCCTTCAGTTGTGAATCGAAGCGTAGCGCAGTTGTGTTTGACTTAGGGGGCGACCGCAAGGTCGTAGGTTCGATCCTGCTCCCCCCTTTAGTTTTTCTCTTTTCTGATTGGTTGAGTGTGGTGTTGTGTGTTTGGATCCGGTGTGATGACCGGATCCTGTGCGCGTGTTGTGTGTGCGTGTGGATCTATTGTGGCTACAACCCAGATCCCGTGTGGCTGTGACGAGTGTGTGTGTGTGTGTGTGCTAGCGTGTGGTAGGATTCCCTGTGACCAGCTGGGATCTGATGTGCATGTGTATGTGTATGTGGGTGTGATTGTTGTGTGTGTGTGTGTTGAGAGTGTGTGTGTGACAAGTGGGCCCATGCCCCACTTGTCAGACACTATCTCTTTTTGTTTTGTTGTTTTAATTGATTTATTAGGGTATTTCCATTTATAGTAATATTTCCAAATCTGGACATGTGCATTTTTGATCATGTGCAATTGTAGTAAGTTTTCACTTATAGGAATGTGTGGTATTTGTCTACCTAGTATTCTGCCATGTTAATCCATGCAAGTATAGGGGTATGATACATGAATCGGGGGTAGAAAAATCTCAGGAATCCATTGGTGCAATTGGTTTGGGCATTTGAGCTAGTTTGACAAAATGTCATTTTGTTCTAAAATGCCATTTTGTCATTTTTTGTTGTATTTAATCCTTGCATGCTATGATGTTTGTGCCAACATGAATATGGTAGTCTTTGATGAGTAGAATGCCATGGTATTTATTTTTGTCGTGATAAACTTGCATATAAGTGAGAACCATGCTCTAAAGTAGCCACTAAAATGTTGCTGTTTTCAACTTGTTAAAACATTTCCAAGTCTAAGAATCTGGTAATATTTTTATGCCATGAAGAGTGGATGCTACCAAGTGATATGTTGTGAATTAGCTCAAGCTCAGTGCTAGTGATTTGATGTAGAGACCCTCTACCATCCTATTAATTTTTCATGCCATGCGGTGGTCTCTATCACCATTAGTTTCTACTGTCAACTTGCCATCAACTTAACAGAGATTCCAGAAAATTGTTATTTTCACTAAGTCCTAGAAATCTGTTTCATCATGCCAACTTGTGGGTTTCATGATTATTGATGTGTGCCTCCATTCCAGATTGTGTAGTTGGATAAGTTGATAAGCATGTTCTGTAGTTTCTGTAAATCCTTGTTTGTGGTTGGAGACTTTCTGTAGCTCTAGATGTGGGCTGTCAAAGTTGCTATGTTGCTGTTTTGTGGCAGATTGTTTGCTTTAGTGTTTTGTGTTTTGTGGGAGTTATACTCCATGGATTTGCTTGATCTTTGGCTCTATTGTGGTTGGTTTTTCATTGCCAAACCAGTGGCTACCTTGGAATGCCAAGGAATAGCCCATGGACTTCTTGTCTTGTGTTTTTCCTTCGTATCTTGACATGAGCGTAGTGTGAGAACCATAAATCCATTTCCTACGTTCTACATATGCATTTGTATCGATTTTGCATGATGCATACATATTTGCCCTGTTAATGCATGCTTAAATAACTTAACATGAGGTTCTGTCCAGAATCATAAATAACTAGTCTATTGCATTTGAAATATGACTAGTTAGGATTGCCATGCTAAATTCTTCACACAAACCATGCATCATTCTTGTTTATGCATTGCACCTTGGTTGCTTGTTTATTCTTGTTGTTTCTTTTGGGTAGACGCGAACGTTGAACCTGAGTACGAAGATCCAGGAGAGTACCACTACGAGGATCCCACTACTTGTCCCTCTGAAGAACCAACAGGCAAGATGATCGTACCCAGATCCCGATACTATTTCCGCTTGCTAGTTGTCTTGCTCTTATCTTTAGTATTGTGTTACCTACCAATTGAATGTCCAGCCTCCTACATTGCCATGATAGCCTCTAACCCCCTCCACATCTAGCAAACCTTTGATTAGCTAAGTTACCGCTGCTCAGCCCCTCTTATAGCGTTATTAATTGCAGGTGCAGGTTGTATCCATGTGATAACATGCATTTGGCATATCACCATATTATCTGTTATTTAATTTAATGCACATATATATGTTGGTATTGGTGGAAGGCTTGGCCTTTTGCTATGTGTTTTGTTCTGCTGTTACCGCAATAGTTTCTTTTTATCGGTGTTATGTTTCCATACTTTGCGCTCCTAACATGATCGGGGTTGTTATGGGGACCCCCTTGTTTATTCGGTTGAGATTAAAACTTATCTGGCAAGACCCAACTTTGGTACTTCATTTGCTTAATAACTTAATAAAATTTGCATAGGGCTTTGCAACCCCGTGGATAATTAATCAACCCCCGGGCCAGTGCTCCTCATGACTGTTGGTCCAAACTAGAGCACTGTGCGGGGCCAACCCGGGGCAACTCGGGAGATTTCTATCAGGCCTCCGTACGCGTCGCTTATCCGTCGTGTACTGAGAACGAGATACGCGGCTCTTATCGGGTTCGATGACACGTTGGGTGGTCTTGCTGGATTTGTTTTACCTTTATCGGGTGTCTTGCATGAGGAGCTCTGACTTTCTTCGAGCTATCTCGAGGTGGTGGAATTCCTTTGGAGTTACCTAGGATGATCACGAGATCCGTGGTCGAGGTTATTCCTGCGAAATGTGGTTAATTTCTGATGGACTAGTTGGAGCACCCCTGCAGGGTTAAAACTTTCGAAAAGTCGTGCCCGCGGTTATGTGGCAACTTGGATATTTGTTTAACACCCGGTTATAGTAAACTTGAAGTAAACTCTAATCAAATACACCAACTGTGTGAGTAACCGTGATAGTCTCTGCTCGTGAACATGATCCGAGAGAGAACATGGTGGGGTTATGATTGACGTAAGTAGGTGTTCAGGATCTCATAGAGGGCATTCTAGATTCGATCGCTTATCGTAGACCACATATTTACTTTAATGTTTCGTAAGATTAGCCACCATAAATGCTTAGTGCTGCTGCAAACTAAACACATACCCCTTCCCAACCTATAAGCTTGAATAGTCTCGATACCCGGGCTCGAGATTGCTGAGTCCTCGTGGCTCACAGATTACTACAAAATTCCAGGTGCAGGTACAGATGAGGTTGTGCTAGATGATATAACGCAACTCTAGTGGGAGTATGACGAGGAGTGTGGCAGAATGTATGTGACTTATCGAGACGAGTAGAGGACCGTGGTTATGATCTTCGGGGCTAGCAAGCCAGTGTCATTGCATCTTCATTTTTTCGTTTGTTTTCGTCCATAGCCAGACCCCATCTTGGATTGATGCATGAACTCTTTGATGTGGAATTGTAATTTAGCATGTGGCGAGTGTAAGCCAACTCATATACTCATCTCTTCCTAAATGTATGATGTAATGATACTGTACTTGTGAACGACAAGATGCGCCTCTATCCCTGTTGAGGCCCTCGTGTCTTAATATGGATAGGCACGCATCTTGGGCATGACACAAACTTCTTGCCCAATGATCATGCCATGTGAGTAGTGCCCAAAACTATATTTATCAAAAAAAATTGACCAAAAAGGATTTATCCAAATTAGGTTTTCAAAACCGCCTGAAATGAGGTTTGCACTTCAAGTCCTTAAATTGGGTGGACCCTTTCTCCCCAAAGGATTTATTTGAAGCCAACTATATTTATGACTTTCCAAAACCGCAAAATATTAATTTTAAAGATTATTTTTATATTTTATTTAAAGGCTTTTTCTTAAGACCAGAAATGGTTTTTCATAGGGAAAAAATTATTGAAATGCTTTCAAAATATTTGAGAAAAATTATGGAAACTCAGTGGACATATGTTTTCCATATATATGAGTTTCAACACATGGTCATATTCAAAATCATGGGCAGAACCCCTCAAAACCCTTTTTGTCCAAATCAAGCTTTCGAAATATTTCTATAAGAAATATTCTCAATAAATTCCAAGAAAATTCTAGCAAGTCAACACTATCATAGGTGATGATCGTGCAAAGTTTCATCTCAATCCAAGTTGTATTGGTTCATCAAATTATTTTCAAAACCCTCCCTGTCCAGATTCAAATTTGAGCAAGTTTACATTGTGAAGTTTCTTCCCTTGACCCCAAACTTTTGTGAACATGTTCTAATCACCAAAAAATGATGCTACACTAAGTAGTGTATCAAGGGGATTAGCTTAGCATGATTAGATCTGTAGAAACCATATTCTATTGATTTCTACGGTTTCACAAAGCTACATTGTGAACTTTCTTCAATCAAGCTCAAACTTAGTGATCAGTCCTAATTCTAATCACCAATTGATCCTGTCAATTCCTATGACAAGCGAAGTCCATTTGCTTGCCCTAGTCTCCATCAAATACCTTCAGCCAGATTGGAAAAAAAAACTTGTTTAACCCCCTTACTCTAACTCCCTTGCCTTCAAATTTCTACCACACCATCTTGAAATGATATTTCACCTCCAGTAAACCTTGCATGGCCAAAACTCCATGATTGAGGGGTGAAAACCTCCTTTTCACACCTGGACAATGATGGCAACACCATTTTACCCCCTCCTCTTACTTCAACCCCTCTTCTCTCGTCTCAGAGCATCCAAGGAGCATCCCAGGAACCCCCGGGAGCTACTGGACAAAGTGGGACACCCCAGAGCGCGCGGACAATAGCCATGCCGGCCATTTGCACGCTCTAGAGCGCTCCCGCACTATAGCATTCCCCATCCTGAGGCTCCCGACCACCTAGGGCCTCCCCCTCGTGTCCCCCAAGAATCCCTCGGCATTCGTGACACGCCACCTTGTTGGCCCCTCCTGGCCTAGACCAACCCCTCGAGCACTGCAGACACACCCTCAAATCATTAATATCATATTTAGTAGCAAGTAAACATCCACTCTTCAATTTTATTTCGGATGCAACATTAGATGACGGTTTATTATGCTTATGGTGTTGCTCAAATTCCTGTGCTACAATGTGATTTTCACTCTTATTTTTCTCCTGTTTTGCTTTACTAGCTCTAGCAATGTCATCTTTCATAATATGTTCCGGAGACATAGTAAGCAAAGTGATACTTTGATCCTTATGAACAAGAGTATACTGATTTGTCCTACCATGGTGTACAAATTTTTTATCAAACTGCCATGGCCTACCAAGTAAAACAGAACATGCTTGCATGGGTACCACATCACAATCCACATAATCAGAATATGTAGCAATGCTAAAATGCACACGAACAGTACGTGTTACCTTAACCTTGCCACTATTGTTGAACCATTGGATGTAATAAGGATGAGGATGTGGTCTGGTGTTTAGAGACAGCTTCTCCACCATCTCCATGATAGCCAAGTTATTGCAACTCCCTCCATCGATGTTGACGCGAACAGAACACTCCTTCACAACTCCCTTTGTGTGGAACAAGTTGTGCCTCTGATTTTGCTCAACCTGTGTAACCTGCACACTAAGGACACATTGAGCAACTAAACTTTCATACATGTCAGCGTAATTAGCAGCCATGTAGTGTGTCTCTGGTTCTGCATCCTCGCCACCCTGTTCTTCACTTGCAATGAGAGCCAAAGTCTCCTCATCATAATCACTAGCGGACGCATATCCACCATCCTCAGTAACAATCATTACATGCTTGGAAGGGCATTCTCTCGCAAAGTGACCTCCACCCTTGCAACAACGACATATAACCTCATGTGTTTGCCCTGTAGATGCAATAGATGAAGAAGAGCTCTGTGCAGGCCCAGAAGGTGTGCTCGTCGCAGAGGGTGGAGTAGGAGCATGTTTCCATGTATCGCGGTTGGAGTTGGAAGTGGAAGTAGGTGGTGTTGCAGCAGGACGTGCGGAAGTAGAGGAGGTATGTGGCGTCCATGATGAAGTGCGACCTGAAGAAAAAGTAGTTCTCGCCATTGCCTGTCAATCCTGCACTTCACGTTTAGCTTTGCAAGCAAGATGAAATAAACGAGTGATAGTGTTATACTCCTTATACTCTAGAATAGTCTGAATCTCTCTATTTAATCCACCCATAAAACGTGCAAGCATAGCTTCATTCTCCTCAACAATACCACATCTAATCATGCCAGTTTGTAATTCCTGATAATATTCTTCTACAGAATTTTTTCCTTGTCTTAAACGCTGCAAATTTTGAAGCAATTCACGTTGATAATAAGGTGGCACCCAACGATTACGCATAGCAGTTTTCAAAGCAGCCCAAGTAGTTGGAATATTAGCATGGTGTATTCTACAATGTTTTGACCACCAAACACAAGCAAAACTAGTGAATGAACAAACAGCAGCAGCAACACGTCTATCCTCAGGAAATTGTAAGCATGTAAAACATTGTTCTATTTCTAACTCCCATGTAAGATATATATCAGGAACATATCTACCCTCAAACGTCGGAATATTCAATTTAATCTTAGGGAGATGGTCATGATCCCGTACCTGAGGGGGTGGTGCAGCCCTACCGTTACGGCTGTAGCCATGTGGTCGACCTGGTGCGTATCGTGGTGGTTGCCCCTGAGGCTGATCTGGAGCAACCTCTCCCTCATCATCGTAATCACCATCATAATCTTCAACCTGCTCAACGACAGTAGCAGCAGGAGCCACAGAAGTAGCAGCAGTATCAACAGTACCAGTATATTGGCCTTGGCCGAGAGGCACACGTCGTGCTCGTCGTTCGAAAGGGATAGGAGTTGTAGCTGGTGGTGGTAGACGGGCAAGCACCTCATTGAACTTGGCGTCCATGTTGGTGTCAAATGTCTTCTCCAAACCATCGATCTTCTCCATGGCCTCTCCAAAGTTGGTCACGAAGTCTTGTACCTGGTCAGCCATCATTTGCTGAAATTTATCATAGAGCGCTTTGTTGGTCATGCTCTCTCAGTCGCTCCCGTCGTCGTGTGATCCTGACATGGTTAGCAGAAATAGGAAACACACAAGAAAATGAAACCTACAGACTACTGGGACGTGGTGGTGATGGTGGTGGTGTGTCACAAATCCTTTAAGAGAATCTCAAATTCTTACCAGTTCTTACCCAGCAACAGGCGGTGATTGGCAACCATTCTAGTCAAACTCTCAAAGCTTGGATAGAGCGATTACTAGGTGGTGTCAAACACACGACGTAGATGTATGTGGAGCTGGGATGGCTTATAGTATGGTAGCAAAAAGGGTGAGCAATAATCAATTCAGAGATGCAAGGTTGAATAAACACTCAACGACAATATTGTGCTGGTCATAGGCTAGACCGTACTAGAGACGTGAGCCTAAAACACCAACAAAATCACGATGCTACATGTAATCAAGGGAAAAGCACACTCTAAATTTGTTTTTTTTCGTTTTTTTGGCGCCTCTTTTTTTGCGCTCTTTTTTTTCTCAAAAAAATCACTACAATGGCGAGTGTCTCAAAACTCTTCCCACGTCGTATAAGCAAGATGTGCACGAAATTTGTTGGACTATTTTTTTCTTTTCCTGGAGCAATTCGGGGGCTATGACGACCAAAAATTTCGACAAAAATCACTATGATGGCAAGTGTCTCAAAACGCTCCGAAGAACCTAAAACCAAGATAGGGAAAAAAATTCAACCAAATTTTTTTTGGGCCAAAACGTCCTCTACAAAGCGTGCCAGACTCTTTTTTTGCAGACACCTACGCAGGTAGCAAAACACGAATCCGAAATCAAAAGGATCTCGAAACTAAACCTAAAACGAGCTGGACTCGGAATGGTGGAGGATTTGTGGTGGTATATATGGACACCAATGGATAGTGATGATGGGTGGTGATATATGGCAGCGGTGATGATGGTGGTGTTATATGGCAACTATGAAGACGATGCGGTGGCGGCGTGACAACCTGTGAAAAGAACTTGAAACTCTAAAGGACTAGACACTAAGACCAGCAACTCGACATGATGATGTAACCGCAAATTCAACAAAGCAAAATACTGAAAAGACTATGCAAAGGCTCAGATTGGTTCGGATATGATGATCTAACCCTAATTTTTTGTGTGGCTTTTTCGTGGACTAAAGGTATGAAGAACAGATGCGATCTAAACTACGAAAACTAGTAAAATCTCACCAAGCAACCTGGAAATCTGATACCACTTGATAGAGGCGAAGTTGTCCCTGTCTTTCAATGAGATGGTGGCTATCGTTTTTGGTGGAGTAGACTTTGACGATCCAACTACGAACGTGTGATGACGCCGCGCCTTAGCAATCGCTAAACCAACTCCGAGAGGTTATTGACCACGCCGGAGCACGATCAACCTGACCACGAGAGTCTGTTTCCTGCACGCAAACGAAGAACAAGCAAGAAACTATGATTGCAATCTGGATATTGCGAATATAAGAGGAAAGCTTTATTGATGAAGTGGGGTTCTGTGACGCCTTTGTCTGGTCGTGGAACACAAACGAAGAACGCGAAGTTGCAGCTATGGCGAACTTGTAATCGAAACAAAACCCAACCCTAAAACGACGCCCTAAGGGTCGTATATATGGGAGAATAGAGGGGAATTTCGTGGCCCCTTGGAGGAGGGGTCCGAAACCGACCCTAACTCAGTTTTCCCATACATACGGACTCTAAAAACAGCCTATAATATGGTATTTCGAAATTACATGGGCCTGACCCGAAAATAAGGTGGCGCAGCACCTATATTAGCCTAGGGACGAATTTTAAAAGTGCCATCATGCATATTTTGTCCAAGGCTTATCGCTCCCATTATGGTGGCTTCAAAGTGCGAAAATCATCACTAGAAGCTCCATTGTTCTTTCCCGCGCGTGCACCTTCTTCTCCATGCTTGATCCCACTCCAATGGTCATCCTTCTTGTCCATGCTAGGTCCTTCATTCATAAGTAAAAGCAAAGTATCTAATTTAGGCAGCATCATATGTTCATGAATATTAGAAGGATTTCTAAGAAACGAAAGTACCTGGTAATTCAATTGACGTGCGCGAGCTCTAGTAATTGGTCCTGTATGTATGGTAGTCGGAGTTGTGGGTGTAACATTAGTAGGGATGTCCTCATCACCCTCGCCCCCTCTGCCCGACCCTGGCCCCGACCCCGAGCTTGCCGGTGCACCCGAGCTCGGTGGAACATCGGGCACCTATAAAAGGGCCTCCCCGCATTCCGTTCTCCCCTCCGGACCCCTTCTCTCCCTTCCACTCGTCCTCCAGGAGCCTAGCTCGACCTCCCCATACCCGAGCGCTCGGGATCGAGCCGATTCTCCCCGCGGCCTCGCTACCGTCGATCTCCGGGTACAGAGCCCCTCCGGTCCTGCCAAGCGTAACAGGGTGTTACAGAGTTGCTCGCTGCGGTCATTCAAGACATCTTGAGCTTGATTAATTGCCTTGTTTGCGCCGAAGAAGTTCAACTTGGTGACGTGGATGTTTGCATCGTCCTCATGCTCCTCAAATGTCGGGTTCGACATGATGTTCCTATGCATAGCACTCAAGAAGATATAAGTGGAAGAGTGAGATGACAATATCAATTACTGTTCCAAACGTAAGTAAGACAATGTAGATAATAGCAATAACTTTACATGGAAACACACACACGGATAGACAGTGGGGTCGTGCAACGAAGGGATGTGCACAAAATGTGAAATCCATAGAAAACTCTCTTGATGCACAACACTCGAGAGACGCTAGCACGATTGCTCAAATGGGCATGATATGAACTTGTGCACAACCTATAAGAAACAAAACATGTCGTCTTTCTATTCCCGACTTGCTATATTTTTATGAGGCACGAGTCACTCTCTCAAGTGACCCAAGAGATCAAGTATGATATGCAAATTTGGTGATGCTATTGCTTTTGTTCTTTTATCCTTGCTTAAAATATTTTATTCTCTTTTGTTTTAGCAATGATATTAGGATTGTCACTATGCGGGACGTGCACACCAAGATAGCAATTATGTATGCAGGTACTATGTTGTAACACAAAAGGTGATACTATGTGTCGGTGCGCTAGAGTTTTGGGCTCTCCAGTGCCCCTTACTTGTGCACGGGCAGTAGTAGCCATCCTGACAACAAGGCTCAGCAGGAACTTACCAGATACCAAGACACGAAAATCAAGACTACTGGCAAGGTCTTACCGGGAGGGCTATTGAATCCCCCAGGCGAAGCAAGGCCCCGGCAAGGCAAGGCCCCGGCAAGGCGAACCCCCGGCAAGACCCTACCAACGCACAGGGCAGGTGTCAATCCACCTAGACGCGTGCCGCGGCGTTGACGTTGGAGGGAGCCAAGCGACACCAATGGTATGGGCTCCCATCCCATCCCGTTGACGGACATAGATGCCTGATAGTGCACTAAATGCACCTGTCTTACTCTGTCAGTGTTAGGTATGATAGAACTATAGCTCTATACACCCTGTGTACGCACTGTACGCCACTGTTGGGATCCCCTTTGAGTATAAAAGGAGGCCTAGAGAAATACAGTAGGAGGACTTTTGGACTTTTGAACTCTAGGGCTTTTGCACTTTTAGGGGCCCTCTAGCACACACACGTGGCTCGCGGCATCCCTATAGCAAGAACCTAAGAACACTCTCAATACCACCAAGCACAAGTAGGTTTTTACGTATCTGTGCGGCCCGAGAAGAGAACAAAGTTAAGTTCCAGCAAGTATTTCCCGGCAAAGCTCCCCGAAGCCGCCGGCAAGAAGGTTACCAGAGGGAACGATAGGCTTGTCGATGAGTACTATGCTCCGGCTGGGCCCCCGACTCTTGTCGTAGAAGCATACGCTCCCGCCAGGCTTGCCAGGGCGCAACAGACTTCGGTAGGCCTTCAGGCCCTTGCCGTCGAGACAAATTCTACCCCGGCAGAGGATGCGCCTTTGGTCCTTGTTGTCGAGCCATAGGCTCCGGCATGGGCGTAGCACATCGTCCATTTCCTTAAGACTTGAGAACTTCCCAGGGAACAAGAAGAAGCAGAGAGAGTAGCCTACCGGTCTAATATGTACCAGTTCATAGACAACGTCCTGTACAGAAAAAGACCGAACGGTGTGAAACTCAAATGCATTTCCCGAGAAGATGGACTAGAGCTGTTGGCAGAGATACATGGAGGCATATGTGGCTCCCACATAGGGTCAAGAGCCCTTGCTGGCAAAGCATTCTGGCAAGGCTTATTTTGGCCCACCGCCCTCCAGAATGCAACATCATTGGTAACCAAGTGTGACGCATGCCAGTTTCATTCAAAGATGCTACATCGACCAGCTCAAGTACTTCAAATGATCCCTCTCTCCTGGCCATTTTTGGTTTGGAGGCTTGGCATCTTGGGCCCCTTTCCCCGTGCTGCCGGGGGCTTTGAGTACTTGTACGTTGCGATTGACAAGTTCACAAAGTGGCCGGAAGTGGAAGCAGTGAGAAAGGTGAGAACACAGTCACCCGTCAAGTTCTTTAAGGGACTAGTTTGCCGCTTTGGTGTTCCCAATAGAATCATCACTGACAATGGCACATAGTTCATGAGCCACACCTTCATGCAGTATGTCCAAGACCTGGGTAGCAAAATCTGTTTTGCTTCCGTTGCCCACCTGAGGAGCAACGGCCCAACAGAGGGGCTTATGCTGAAGTGATGGGAGGTCTCAAGACAAGAACTTTTGATAGGCTGCACAAGTGCGGAAGGAACTGGATTGCTGAGTTGCTGGTGGTTCTTTGGTCAATCAGGACAACACCAAATCGAGCTACCGGCCAGACACCCTTCTCCCTTATCTATGGGGCGGAGGCAGTTCTCCCCACGAAACTCATGTATGGGTCGCCTCGAGTCCTCGCTTATGATGAGCTTGAGAAAGAGCAGTTGCGGCAAGACGACGCCACACTCCTTGAGGAAGACTGTCTTGAGGCTGCTGTGAGAGCTTCATGCTACCAGCAAGCTTTGCGTCGCTACCACAGCCGCAAAGTTAATGCCAGAAGTCTTGAGGAAGGTGACCTTGTTCTTCGGCGAGTTCAGTCAGCCAAGAATTCCAACAAGTTGACGCCGAAGTGGGAAGGCCCTTATCGGGTAGTACGAGTCACCAGGCCAGGTGCAGTCCACCTAGAGACCGAAGATGGCATCCCAGTCAGCAACTCCTGGAATATCGAACATCTTCCCAAGTTCTACCCATGAGGCGCGGTTGCCGGGCCCCCCGACAACCACCTTTTGTACAAGTCTTGCCGCTGAAGCATGTAATCCTTGATACAAAGCCAGGCTCGGATCCTGTGCGTAGTTAAATAAAGATATGTGTTCCGCAATCCTGTTCGATTCTCATGTTTACTTATGTGCGTGTGTGTTTGAGGTGTTGCATTGCACTTAATCCCGGCAAGGACTAATGGACCGCCAAGGTTCCATATCCATATTTTCTCTTCTTTCTTTTTCTCAAAGGACGGAAGGACCCCTCGCGTGTAGCTTTGCCGAGGGGCAATGATGGTACAGATACCTATGAGCGACGTCCCAAAAAAACTTGCCGGAGGGAGTACAACAACAAAAGATAAGTTGCAAAGACCCCAAGTAAATTCTTGCCGTAAGATTATCTTTCTTGGGTGATATCGACTTCTGCATGGAAAACCTGCATGCATGGGAACCTTGCCGCGATTGGCTACGCCCTCACCGTATTCGAAACCGCTCAACGGCTTAAGTGGTCATGCCCGTGCTCCTTGTTTCGTTTTGAGTCCGCTCAATGACTCAAGTGACAGCGCTTGCGCCCTTATTCTATTTCGAGCAAGACCCACACCTTGAATGGCTATGCCAAGGACGCCGAGGTATCTTGGCGGCAGTAACACCGCCAGCAGGCTGCTAAGGACCTATTCCTTGAAGCGCTTGCGGTAGGGTTACGCACGTCGGCAAGATTTTTCCAAGAAAGCGTAGGGAAAGGTCCATATACAGAAAAAGGTCTAACAAGGAAGATAATACGCATTCATTCAAAATGGGGTGTATTTTACATAAGATATCACTTTTTTCTAAGTACATCTTTATTTGACTTTCTCCCCCAGAGGAGATTACAAGAAGAAAAATATGGAAAGGAGAGGTGAGCTACAAGAAGAAAAAGATGGAGAGAGGCCCTCGTCAGAAGCTTGGCTTGACCCCTCTAGACCAGCACTACGCGGAGGAGCAGGGCTGCCAGATGGGCAGGCAAGAACCTGGCCCTTCCTGGACCAACATTGCATGGAGGAGAGGGCCAAAGAGGGCGGAATTGGATGGACCGCAGAAGCCGAAGTCCACTGGCCTGCCGGAAGACCCAGCTGGAAAATGAGATAGCGCCCGGGACTAAAGCACCCAACAAGGACATCTTGCCAGGAGGGGGAGAGGTGTGAGGCTGACGATGATGGTGCGTCCAGCGGTCAGTCCGAGATCGAATGCTCGGGCTCTGACTTGATCGCTCGAAGACCGGACTCATCGCTGCTGTCTTCGTCGCTGTCCTCTCCATCACTCTCGCCCGAGGACAGGCTTTTGGCACTGCTCGAGCTCTCTTCACAACAGCTGAGACGGACGCCGGAGCACCCATAAATCTTGATGGAGAGCATATTGGCCTCCGTCATTTTGAAGCGAAGGACATGCCCCACCTGGAGGTTGTGGGCGCGGGTGAAGGTCTTCCAGCGCCCGAGGAACATGACGCGGTTCGCTGGGTAATCGACGTTTACCCGCGTCGCGCCATTACAGCAACCAGACACCCGCAGCCACAGGACGTATGGCTCGTCGCCCTCCATTGCCCTGGCGAAGAAGCAAGGAAGGCGCAGATGGCTCCGGAGGGGACCGGCCAGCTCGAGGACGAAGTCCAGTGCCGTCCCCTCGGCATGGGTCTCCTCAATGGAGAGGCCTGACGTCGGAGGAGGAGGTGGAGCGGCACTCTGCCTCCCCCGACCTCGGCCCCCACGGCGGCCATGGCCCCTCGCGCCTCCTCCTCCACGCGCGCTCGGGTCACCCTCCGCCTCCGCGACTGAAGCGGTGGCATAATCCAGACGAGAGCTTCTTCTTGAAGCTGAGGACGGTGGTTGCCCGCGCCCCCTTTTCATGGCTGGGGGCGGGCGCTGCTCGAAGGTTATGAAGAAGTGGGAGAGCGAATGCTGGAGGTTTGCACTCGGAAAGGCAAGATATGGAAGAAGGATGGATGAGCTCTGCCCTTGCTGCCCCTCTATTTATAGGGGGAAGTGCAAGGGCCGGCTCTATTCCGCTCCAAAGGACGTCGCCCACCCCCTCCAATAGTGGCACCCTCGATCACGGGGCGAACAGCAACTGCCCCATTACTCCAATCCACGGCGTTGCGGTTACTACTTTTCCAGGGACTTTAAGTCACGGGCGCCCATTGCTGGCTCCTCGCTATGCATGCGGCGCGCGTGGCAGAAATGACTTGACGCTGTGATTAAAAACTTGAAGGCTGTGTCGTGCACGTATCCCACGTCCTGCATTCAATGGGCATCATGGAGAAGCGCAACAAGCGCAATGATCACAACCGCAAGGTCCTGCCATGCATGCCCGTGCACTAATTGGTCCTAGTCCAATAGCGTCTCGCGATGTGTGTGGCCCAGGCCCAGGGGCTCCTGTCGGTGCACTAGAGTTTTGGGCTCTCTAGTGCCCCTTACTCATGCACGGGTAGTAGTAGCCGTCCTGGCAGCAAGGCCCAGCAGGGACTTACCAGATACCAGCATAGGAAAATCAAGACTATCGGCAAGGTTTTACCGGGAGGTCTATTGAACCCCCAGGCGAAGCAAGGCCCCGGCAAGGCAAGGCCCTAGCAAGGCGAAGCCTCGGCAAGACCCCGCCAGCACATAGGGCAGGTGTCAATCCACCTGGACGTGTGTTGGGGTGTAGATGTTGGAGGGAGCTAAGCGGCACAGATGGGACGGGCTCCCGTCCCATCCCACAGATGGACAAAGATGCCTGACGGTGCATTAAATGCTTTTGTCCTACTCCGGTAGTGTTAGGTATGATTGCACTGTAGCTTTGTACACCTCGTGTACGCACTGTACACCACTGTTGGGATCCCCTTTGAGTATAAAAGGAGGCCTAGGGTGATACGGTAGGAGGTCTTTTGGACTTTTGAACTCTAGGGCTTTTGCACTTTCAGGGGCCCTCTAGCGCACACGCGTGGCTCGCAGCATCCTTGTAGCAAGAACCCTAAGAACACTCTCAATACCACAAAGCAGGAGTAGGGTTTTACGCATCCGTGCGGCCCGAACATGGGTCAAGATCCCCATGTGCTTTTCATCAGACCGGCTCTTCGCGCAACCGATCCCCCCGCCGAACCAAAAGGGATCCCCATGATCCCATAGGTGTTCGTTCTCCACGACACAATGATATATCCACGCAGTTGTAGCTATGCAGAGTGTGTATCACTAAAGTGCACAAGTAGCATAGCCTGATAATACTCAATGGCTAGTCTCGATAGGCAAGTAACACAAATATGCTCAGGGTAACAATGCAATGGCAAGGGTATATGTCAAGAGTGTCGTCGCTGTTACCGTCCTTGCTTATGGTTGGTTTCAATGAAGAAGTGGTTGGCGATGATCCAAGGCGATAATGAGCGAAGATGTCGATGAAGAACCACTCCTAATTAGTCGAAGCACCTTAGGAAGTGGTGAAGCTCGCGACTCAAAATCTCAAAGGCAAAGGGTTGCGAAAGAAAATGGTGGAAGTTTGCTGAAAATATGCGGTGGGGAAAAACAAGAAAATGAAAACTTTTAGAGGCGAAAGTTTCTGTAAAGGCCGAAAGGTCCGGGCAGGCCAGAAGGTCTGGGTGGCTGGAGGGTATGTGGGCCGAAAGGTCCAATTAGGTCCGGAGGTTCCGGGGGTCGAGAAAATTGGGACGAACCCTAATGTCCAGATCTTGGACTTGGGCGGAAAATCATGAGGAAAAACCCAAATCTAATGAGTAAAAAGAAAAAATTGGTGGGGATTGGATGGATGGAAAGCGAGATCCACACGTCCACAGCGAAATCCATGAATCTAAATCAACAAAATCTCCTCAAATCCAACGAATCCAATAAATTTTGGTATGGCTATTTTGTGGGGATTTTCGGAACTAGGTCAAAACAAAGCAAAAATGGGATAGCAGGTGGAGGGAGAGACTCCAAGGTGTGAATCAACGTGACTCATGATACCAATATGATACGGGGCAAGCCAGGTAGCATGGATCTTTTCACACTTGGAGGGGGGAAAGGGAGAAAAGCAAAGAGAAATCACAAACTCATGGACGAACTCCGATCACACATCCACTAGAAACACACGAACACACGGAATACAAAGATCGACGATCAACAAAAGGATACACGGTAACCGATAGTTCTCCTAACTCCAAAGGAGGAGGCCTTGAATCCCGTAGGATCTTCCCCCTAGAGGGGCCTTGGCATAACTTCGAATCTTCTCACATAGTGGTGTATCACTCCAGAAGGGAAGGAAGTAATGGATCTATGCTCTGTTGGGGAACGTCGCATGGGAAACAAAAAATTTCCTACGCACACGCAAACCTATCCATGGTGATGAGCATCTACGAGAGGGAGAGTGGATCTACGTACCCTTGTAGATTGCTAAGCGGGAAGCGTTAAGAAACGCGGTTGGTGTAGTCGAACTTCTTCGCGATCCAAATCGCCGAGCGTCCCGCGATCCAATCACGAACCGTCCCGCGAACACATCATGATCCGTCCCACGAACTCATCACGATCCGTCTCACGATCTTGATCACGATCTGTCCCGCAAACTCATCACGATCCGTTCCGTGATCACATCACGAACCGTCTCGCGATCTCAATCACGGTCCTTCCGATCTAGCGCCGAACGGACGGCACCTCCGCGTTCAGCACACGTGCAGCTTGATGACGATCTCCACCGTATCGATCCAGCGAGAGGAGGTGGAGAGGAGGGAGAGTTCACCGGGAGCGTGACGGTGCTCCGGTGATGGTGGGGGAGCAATTCCGGCAGGGCTTCGCCTAAGCGCTGCAGAAAACCGGTCTAGAGGAGAAACTATGCACCGGTGTAACGGGTAGCACGTGGCCGGAAATTCTGTCCAAAAACCACCCAATCCACTAGTATATATAGGAGGAGAGGAGAGGATAGGCATCCAAGGCCTTTGGGTCGGCCGAAATAGGAGGTGGGAAGCAATCCTACTTCACCTCCAATCCTAGTTGGAGTAGGATTGCCTCCTATTGGCTGATTTTCCACTTTTTGCTTTAGGACTTTCTCTCCTGCGCCATGGGCCTTTGTGGCTGTTTTCCCAGCCCACTAAGGGCTGGTTATTATTCTCCCACAGCCCATGGACCTCTTGGGGTCGAAATACCCCTCCCGGAGGTCCCCCGGTACACTACCGGCACTCCCGGTACACTACCGATACTCCCGGTACACTACCGATGAGCCCGAAACTTTTCCGACGACCAAACTGGGACATCCTATATATGAATCTTTACCTCCGGACCATTCCGGAGATCCTCGTGACGTCCAGGATCTCATCCGGGACTCCGAACAACCTTTGGTCACCACCATACATAACTCTACACTACCGAAACGTCACCGAACCTTAAGTGTGCAGACCCTGCGGGTTCGAGAACTATGTAGACATGACCGAGACACCTCTACGGTCAATAACCAATGGCGGGACCTGGATGTCCACATTGGTTCCTACATATTCCACAAAGATCTTTATCGGTCGAACCTCTATGTCAAGGATTCAGTTAATCCCGTATAACGTTCCCTTTGTTCTTCGGTATGTTACTTGCCCGAGATTCGATCGTCGGTATCTCCATACCTAGTTCAACCTCGTTACCGGCAAGTCTCTTAACTCGTTCCGTAATACAAGATCCCGCAACTAACAATTAGTCACATTGCTTGCAAGGCTTATTGTGATGTTGCATTACCGAGTGGGCCCCAAGATACCTCTCCGTCACACGGAGTAACAAATCCCAGTCTCGATCCATGCCAACTCAACAGACACCATCGGAGATACCTGTAGAGCACCTTTATAGTCACCCAGTTACGTTGCGACGTTTGATACACACAAGGCACTCCTCCGATATCCGTGAGTTGCATGATCTCATGGTCATAGGAACATATACTTGACATGCAGAAAACAGTAGCAATAAACTGACACGATCATATGCTATGTTTGTAGTTTGGGTCTTATCCATCACATCATTCTCCTAATGATGTGATCCCGTTATCAAATGACATCTCATGTCCATAGCTAGGAAACCTTAACCATCCTTTGATCAACGAGCTAGTCCATTAGAGGCATACTAGGGACATGGTTTTGTCTATGTATCCACACATGCATTTAAGTCTCCGATCAATACAATTATAGCATGGATAATAAACGATTATCATGAACAAGGAAATATGATAATAACTAATTTATTATTGCCTCTAGGGCATATTTCCAACATGCTCAACAATGGTCCTTGCTAAACATAAGCTAACCCAAACTCAGGGTGGAAGAGGACTATTTATATTCTAAGTCGAAATAGGAGCGAAGGGGTACATGGGACCTTAGGCCGAGTCACTGCACACAGGCATGCCGGAAGTTCCGGGTCAGGCCGGAAATTTCAGGTGCCGGAAGTTCCGGATAGGGTCCGACCAGGGTCCGGGCTGAATAGAGTGTTGGTGCCAGGTTCGAAGGCTGGGCTGGAGGAAGGCCGGAAGTTCCAGGGGCCGAAGGTTCTGGGCCAGGGTCCGGGCAGGTTTCGGGCTATGCCGAAAGTTTGTGCGCCCAGGCTGGATCCAGGGCTGCTGAGCGGCCGGAGGTTGCAGGCTGCGCGAAAGTTCTGGGCTAGCCATAGTGATTCCCTTGGTGCTTGATCCTTCTCCTTCGAGGTCTTGGGGATGCTTCGTTGGTCATTTGTGGTCGTTTTCCTCGTACCTAAGAATGCACATAGTTTCACTCTGAGGTAGCATCCATGTTCCATTGATGTTTATGTCTAGCTCGAAGAGGAGTGAGTTCACCTTAGCTTTGATGGCACATTGCATGCTCTAGTCATAGGGCCATTTGGGGCTTGATGTGATGGTGTAGACTACACGGGGACGATGGTGGGATGCTCCTCATCAATGTGCCATCTTCGGCCTTCATCCACGGTTACGGTGACGAGATGATTGAGCATGGGATTTTCCCTTCGACCTTGGCGGCATCTGGAGATGAGTTGAGAAACTTATGCCACCATATTGAGACTGAGAGTGAGTTCACCACTAGCCCCATATATGATGATTTTCCCCAATTCCCATAGGAGGAGAGCCAAAAACCCCACCACTTGAGTGAGATGAGTGACTCCACCATATGTGAGTTTGAGTGCACCTACTTTGAGGGAGTGTGAGCCACCACATAGAGAGAGTGAGGTAGTTTATAGGGCATGTGAGGCCATTTCGATTTTAACAACTTAACCATTACCTCTACTGTGTCTTCTCCTTTGGTGCTAGGTCCAATATACGATGACGCAATGATCCTCGATGACTTTGTCCTCCCTTTGGACAAGATGATGGCCTTGGTGGAATATGATGCACCCCCACATGGTTCCATCACAATGAAGATGACCACGATTTGGTCTTTGCCACCTCACCTACACCACGAGAGTGGAATGACAAAGGTAATATAGGTGAAGGTGATGCTCTTGTCCCACTAGTGGACATTGATTTCTTGCATGATGATGATCCACCTATTGCCATGCTTCATGATTATGCGACTTACACATGTGATGACTTACCCATTTAGGATGAGTTTGACGATTCTCATGTGGAGACTACTAGTTGTGATGCCATGTTGCATAGGATATCTTGTGAAAACGCTATAGGTCACATCATGTTTGACAATTCGCTTGACTTGTCATATGCTTTGCATGAGATCACCCATATTGCATCCTTGCAATCTCATTCTAGTAACTATGCATATGCCATTAAAATAAACCAATTTTTACAAATGGCATGGATGACAAGCCCAAGGTTGTTGGCATTTGTTTTTCTTGTGATAATATTGCCATGCTTCCTTTGCATCCTTTGCGCAATTGTTCACTATTGCCATTCCATGACCACCATGCTTTGGATGTGCATTGTTTTGGATGTTGTCCTTATTATCCATATTCTGCATATTATGCTTACACTATTGCGCATGAGGAGACCCCCATAGTTTCCTCATACCTATTAGGAAATTTTGATCCATCATATTCATTACATGATTCCAATAATTGTGTGCACAATGTGCTTGCCATTGATATGAATGATATAATTGTGCCACATACTTGCTACAATTGGCATCCCAATCATGTTGAGCATAATAACTATTGTTGCATGATGGATGACATATTCCTATACCATGCCTCAAATTTCTTTGTGCATTCCTTATCTTGTGCTAATTCTCATGTGCACATACACATCAGGATGGATGGTTTGTATATTTACCACGCACACACTTTGTTTCGTGTGTCTCCTTCTTGTGTAGGCACACATGATTCTTTGTCAACCTCGCAAGCGCATGCGTTAATGAACAAGCTCTAAAGAGAAATGAAGATGTGCGCCACCATGGAGTGCTTACCCTCCACCCACCGTCTTTCCACGAATACTTCGCGCATTTCTTCTACATGGCTCTCACATGGCTATGACTTCTTGCTCATTACACTTATTATGCCCATACTGCCATGTTGACTTTGCATGGTATGCTCATTTCTATGCCCTTGCCATGCAATTGTGACCCATGCTTTGCATCGCACATGACACTTGTTTATATGACTTGTATGTGTATTTGCAAGCTTGGTGGAGATATTACATGCTATTGCCATGTTTGCTTTGTGCCACATGCCTATGATGAAAAATTGATCTTTCTTTGTGTGCGAGCTCATGATATGTCATGTGCATTATTTATGTGTACTATTTGCTCACATGACATGATTGCTAGGATTTCGTCTAGTATATTGCATCTACGCACTAATAGTTTGCACGACATGATCAATTTTCTTGCTTCATGTGTTGCATCACCAATGATTACTACTTTCTCATTCCATGCGGTTGATGACAACCATTACCATGGTTCGCAGATGATTAATATTGCTTTTTGTCATATGTCTCCATGTGTTGCATCTCTCACGTTAGAGGATTTTCCATGTCTTGAGTGCAACAACGCTTCTAAACTTGATAATGAGATTGCACCCATAGCTTTGTCTCATATTATTAGAGCTTTTGACATCTCTCATGTGAAGCATGCTTGCCTTCCTTGTTTGCACCATATGCCTAGTGCCATGAATATTGCCATTGTTGCATCCTATTATGTATGCACTTGTGATCCTAACAGTTATGTGCAAGAGAAGAGAACCATAATGATGGATGATGTATTTGTTGTCACGCCCAAGATGCGATCCTATCCTTATTTAGGCTCGAGGGACTCGACATGGATAGAAGTGCACCTTGTCATTTTGCAAGAATTGATATCATTACAAGTACATGTACAGAAGAGATGAGTATGTGGAATTGGCTTACGCTCGCCACAAGCTCATCAATATCACATCAATACAACAACATATTCAAACATCATACATAAGAGCAGGGTCCGACTACGGACGAAATCAAATGATAAAATGACATCTATCCTCACTATCCCAGGCTACCGCCTGGAACCCATCTTAGATCGATGAAGAATAAGAAGAACTCCAAATCAAACAATCATCGCTCTCATGTCAAAGCGTCGCATTACGTGTACCTACAACTGTTGTTATAGTAATCTGTGAGCCACAGGGACTCAACAATCCCATTTCCAAGGGTATCAACACTAGCAAAGCTTAACGGGGTAAGATATGTTTAAGTGGTGAGGTTGCAGCAAGTACTAAGCATTTATTTGAGTGGCTAACTTACAAGTACAAAAAATAAGTATGATGGCCTACGCATAATGGACATGAACTAGAATGATCACTAAGTGATCCTGAACACCTACTTACGTCAAACATAACCCCCATCGTGTTATCTCTCGGATAAGGACTCACGGGTAGAGACAATCATGGTTACGCACATGTTTGGTGTATTTTATTAGAGTTTACTTCATTTTTCCTACGACCGGGTGTTAAACAAGGTTTCCAAGTTGCCACTTAACCGCGGGCACGGCTTCTCGAAAAGATTTAATGTTGTAGGGGTGCTCCAACTCATCCATCACAAACTAACCACACGCTGCGTCGATTAACCTCGATCACGGAAAACCCTTGATCTCCTTGGAAATTCTGTTGGAAAACCTCAACCTCGATATAGCCCAAAGTATCCTTGGAATCCCTCGCACAAGACGTTCGAGAAAGGTAAAACAAATCCAGCAAGGCCGCTCGACAGGCCAGATCCCGATAGGAGCCGCGCGTATCTCGTTCTCAGGGCACTACCAGATGAGCAGCGTACAGTGTCCTGATAGAAATCCCCTGAGTTGCCCCAGGGTGGCCCAGCAAGTGGCTTTGTTATGTACCAACACTCAGGAGGAGCACTGGCCCAGGTTGTTGATTAATTATCTGCGGGTGCCGGCGGGTCCCTATGCAATTTTATTAGTTATTAGACAAATGTAGTACCAACATTGGGCCTTGTCAGGTAATTTTTATTTCCAAACAAAAATCAAGGGGGGTCCCCATAACAACCCAGAGCATGTTAGGAGCGTTCAATATGGAACATAACACAGGTACACAAGTAACTAGGGCGGCAAAGATGAAACAAAACACCGAGCAAAATGCGAAGCCTTCCACCTTTTACCAAGTATATAGGTGCATTAAATTAAATATCAAATATATTGTGATATAACAAAATATCCATGTTGTCACATGGAAGCAATTGCACTTGCAGCTAGAAACGTTGTAAGAGGGGATGAGCAAGCGGTAACATAGCCAAACAAAGGTTTGCTGGGATGTGGAGGGGTTAGAGGCTTATCATGGCAATGTTGGGAGGCTTGACATACAAGTAGTAGGTAACATGAAATAACAATAGAAGAGGGACAACTAGCATGGCAATGATAGTGGTGGCATCCAGGGAAATCTTCATCTTGCCTGAGATCCCGCTTGGAAGAAGAACGAGTCCATGAAGAAGACGAGTCAACGTAGTCGAACGAATCCTCACACTCCGAACGCTTTCGGAACTCTAAGGAGAAGAAGCAATCCGTAAACAAGCAATCAACACACGATAAACACCACGACATATGGATGACATGATGCGCAAACCAACATGATGCATGTCCATTTTAGGTGTGCAAGGCATGACATGGCATGGCACAACAATCATCTTCTACATATTAAGTGAAGCTCAATATGCAACGAGTTGCAAATTGACGAAAGTCCACATTCGGATATTTAGTTCACTGTCGTTTAGGTACTCATCAATATTAAATGTTATTAAACATGGCAGGAGGTGAAGCATAAAAAATTACAACATCTAGGCTTAAGGTGATAAATGAGACCGAAAGCAACATGTAGCATTTCCGAAATGCCCCCCTAAGCTTAATATGAATTTGGTTCAGATCTGTATTAATCATATTTTAGAGTTTCTAAACAGCAAAAATAATGCCACCATGTGATTCTACACGTTTTTATAGTCAAGTTGCATATATAAAACATTTTCAACGAAGCTATGGTTAATTAGTTATGAAATAAATCATTTCAACATGACATTTATGCAAAATAAGACAAGACAGCAAGTTAAACATTTTTATACATGGATGAAAGTAGGATATTGTAAAACTACACAAAATTCTGCATATGTTACATATTTAAGTCATTTTAATCGGATGCACAGTCACTTAGTTATTAGCATTTCAATATAATGGCATTTGCCCACTTATGCATGATTTGATTAATTGCTAAATTTACTGGGACATAAAAAAAATACATGGACCGGTTCCTACTGCTACTGGGCCAACAAATCTGAAGCAACGTCATTAGAGCAGGGGGAAAAAAGAAGCAAAATAGGGTGATCCCAGGACCCCTGGGTCTCATTGCAAGGCTCTTGCCTCTGTGCTGCTGCTATGTACATGTTCCTAACAGAGGCACTCATCTATTTAGACAACAAAAGACCGAGCTTTCTTCCCCACGACGAACGGGAAAACTGGAGATGTCTCCGGCGAGCAAACGCAACCGCGGCAGGGGCGGTTGAGCTATGGGGGGCGTGCAGAAAACTGGTGGGGGTGGTTCCTCACCTTGCTGGGCCGGTGTGGTGGTCCAGGGCGAGGCGTGGGGCGGTCAACGCCGCTGCTCGCGACGGGTTCCTCCTATGGACGAGGACGAGGCAAGGTATAGCGAGTGGCTGTTGGCACTGGGACTTGGGAGCGACAGAGGCGGGCCTTGGCGTAGATCCGCAACGCAAGAACGGCAGGGGCGAGGGTCTCCACAGCGGCGGCTTCGTTGCCTGACTTGGAGCTCGGGCATCGTTCTCCATGGCTTTGCATCGGGAGGCTTGAGGAAGAGAGCCATGTTACACGGGAGATAGGAAAAACAGGGATGAAAGAGGAGGAGAGGGGCGAGGGGAACCTGTTGTGACGGGGCTTTGGCGCGAGGAGGCTATCTGCAGCGGCTTGGCTTACCTCGGGCACGAACACGGACACACGAGGCCATGGCTGTTTCAAATCGTTATGAACAACAGAGAAAGAAAGAGTTAAGAGACCTGAGGGAGAGAAAGAGAAGGAAACAGGGGAAGTGCACGACAGCGCCTGGACCTGGTTGCTACTGCTGCTGGGTTGGTCGCCAGCTCGGGCAGAAGAGCTCGCCGGCTCGCGGGAGGGTTGCAGGAACGGGGCGGCTCGGTCTCGAGAGCTAGAGGAGCCGCGCATGGAGGAGCTCCTGGAGGCGCTGGTTAGCTAGGTGGACGTATGGTTTTGATCTAGCGATGGTTGGCTGAGCACGGAATGCGAGGAGGAGGGTGGAGACAATAGGTGGCGGCGCGGATGGATCCCGAGGAAGAAGAGTGGCGGCAGGGTGAGGAAAACTAGGGAATTGGTCTAGGGTTTGACAAATTTGGTATGTGGTTGATTTATATGTAGGGAAACAGAAGTTAGGTTTGACCCTCTAATTTATATCAAACGGTCGAGATAATTAGGTTAGGATGTCCTATTGAGAAACCGATGATGGATTGGGGTATAGTGGGGATGATCCGGATCCAATGGTTACTATCATACGTTTCGCGTTTGGCAAGTTATCGGACACACACAAAGGGTCTGTGCACTGTGCAGAGGGGTTAGGCATAGCTGAAAGGGAAATCACGGGCATCCCGACAACATGTTTTATTTACAAAAAACGTCCGACAATTTGACCGGGGGTTTCAAACGGACTTTGAATGCGACAAAAGTTAGCGCGCAAACTACCTACAATAATTTAAGACCTCACACCAACTTTCAACCCATTCCAAGAACATGTTTATCCCACTTTTGAAAATAATATTTTAACGATGCCACGGCGCGCGCGTGTAGTTAGTCTCGAAATGGTCACGTTGAGAACGGGGAGAACCAGAAATTAATAACGGACGCAAGGTTTTGAAAAAAATAACGACAACAGTGTTGACATTCTGGGAATGGGGATACCCAAACCTGCCTGCCTGCAGCCCAGGGCATAGCCCACCTCGTCAGCAAAGCACGGTTGGCACGACCATACTAAAGACAAGGCCCTCGTGAGAGCCTGAGCTCGCGAGGGAAGCAACACCAAGACTAGCAAAGAACAGGCCTCCTCGGGCCCCTTCCGGAGTGGCGGAGATCTCTATGCAGCGCTTGGCCTCGGGAGGCCAAGGATGACACCAGGTGGCACAGGAGGGCGCCAGCGCACCAGGTGGGACAGGCGGGCGCCAGCGCACCAGGTGGGACAGTTTCCCCTTTGGTGCAAAGGGGGGGCAGGGACGAACGCGAGTCCCCAAATTGCCCCCAAAGGTTTCCATTCCAGAGCAACAAGACCACGACCACGAGCCTAGCAGGAAGGATGTCATTCCCGAGCCAACCTCTGCATCATCAACAGCTACTTTGCAGGCGAAGACCACCTTTCGTGTGGATAAAGATGTACTCCTATCCCCCCTTCGAATTTGGCCATTGCGGGATACCTTCCCACCATATCGATGAGGAAAAAGGACCCGGGTCATTATAAATAGAGGCCAGGCCGCACCATAGAGGGGAAACGAAACAAGAGACAACAAAAGAGAGGCAGCATCACCAGAGCGCCCTCACCAAGAAACTCACCACTATACTAGTTCGTCCACAAACCTCCTCGTGAGGCAATCCACCAAAGCAGGAGTAGAGTTTTACGCTTTGCAGCGGCCTGAACCTGGTTAAATCACTGTGTTCATCTTCTTCCTCGTCATCGTGCGAGTTCGTTGTAGAAATCATCGAGTAGTGAGCTAGGTGGGGTGAGGCTGTTGGGGATCTTCGCACACGCCCCTATGCTCGAACTTCTTTGGGTTTTGCGGAGCCCAAAATCCAACATTTGGCACGCCAGGTAGGGGACGTATCGAAGTCTTCCTCAAGCCACGCTCTTTCTCCGCCTCGCTGCTCCGATGTCTCATGCCCGCCGGGCCCGCGCCGAGCGCTAAGCTACCCATGTCGCCCAGATGGCGCCCATGGGCCACGCGGGCGCGCGTCGGTCCGCCTCTCCTGTGGCCAACGCCGCCATGGGCCCGGAGGTCCAAGAACAATAGGACTCCTCCTAGCCGGTCACCGCCCCGCACTACGGCCGCACCTCCACTCCGTCGATCATTCCAGCTACTGGGTCGTCCTCCCACGCTCGTCCTGGGCCGGCGCATGGAACGAGCGCGCTTGCCATGGAATGCGACCTGCTGCGCTACCGCCTTGACCTCAAACGCCATGGCGACGGGCTCAGGCGCATCGGGGAGCTCGTCAGAGCCACCGGCGATGCTTCGGCACTCTCCTACTCGCTCTGGCCCCAGCTCTCTCTAGCAGATGAAGGGGCCCATGATGTGTCGGCCCCTCCTACGCATCGGGACATCGACCCAGAGCCCAGGCGTGCAGCACGCCCACGCAACCAACCCCCTGAGCTGCGGGCGAGGGCAAGGGATGACGTAAGCTGTCAAGTGGTGCCAAGGCCGCGTGTTGACGTGCGTGCACTCCCCGCGCTGCTGAACCAGCACCGTGACTGGGCACCCCTCGAAGCGACCCGTTAGGAGCGATAAGACCGGGACCCTCCCGTGCGCGCGGCGCTCACTGGTTCGGTGGGGTGTCTCGCCATCGATCCGGAGCTCCATCTGGCAGTGTGTCCCTACAAGTTCAAGACCGACCTACACCCTTGCTACGACGGCACCCCAGGCCCTGCACAAGTTCATACAATGCTTCACGACCATCCGCCTGAAGATCCCGAGGGCGTCAGATGAGGCCATCATCTCCGTGTTCACCGACGGCTTCAGGGACCTCGGGATGAAGGAGGAGTTCGCCATCAATGACGAACTGTGCTCGGCCCTGGAGATGTTCAACCTAGCAAAGAAGTGTGCCAAGGCCATGGAGGGCCGCCTCTCGCTCTGTGAGCTCCCGGTGGCGGAACCAGAGGACAAGAAGATCAAGGCCAAGGAGGCGAAGCACAAGGCCCCCACAATGCTTGCGGCCAAGCCTGAGGTGAAGTGCGGCCGAGACGAGGAACCCCCCGCAGGAGGACGGCCGACTTGCATCTTCCATGGCACCAACAACCACAACACCATCGACTGTCAGGAGCTCAGGTTGGTCCATGACGAGCACTTCGGCCAGTGCCCATGATGCAGTGAACGTGGCTTCAGAAGCGGCGGAGGCCACGGCGGAGGCCGTTGGGACAATCGGGAGCCGCGCCAGGAGTGGCGAGACAGGCCTCGACAAGACCGCTGGCACGATCAAGCTCGGGAGGACCGCTGTCGCGACGACCCTCCGTAGGGGTCATGCCGTGGCCAGCCTCGAGAGGCCCATCCTCATGAGGTCGGCCTACCCCCATTGCCGCCACCACCTAGTAGGAAGGAAGAGGACAGGAAGGACAATGGGCCGGGGGCTTTTAAGAGGTCAGGGCGATAGCTTGTATCCTGGGCGGCACCCAAGCCCCAGCATCAAACCGCATCTTCAAGCAGTTCTCACGGGAGGTGAATGCAACCCTCCCGAAGCCCGAATCCATGTGCCCCCTCAAGTGGTCCCAGACCGCATTCACCTTTGACTCAAGGGATCAGCTCACGTGCTTAGCCATGGCGGGCACGCCCCCCATGCTGTGCACGCCGACCATCAGCGATGTTCTCGTCACCAAGACCCTCATCGACAGTGGAGCCGAGCTCAATGTCCTCTCCATTGAGACCTTCGAGACGCTTCAGGTGCCATATGACCAGCTCATGCCAACTAAATCCTTCTCAGGAGTCCCCGACGGGCCCACGGGCCCTATCGGGCAGGTGCGCCTACCCGTCACCTTTGGCGGGCACAAGAACTACCACACCGAGACCATCCTCTTCGACGTCGCTCACATCCACCTCCCATACAACATGATCCTTGGGTACCCAGCCCTCACCAAGTTCATGGCGGTGACTCATCATGGCTACAATGTCCTCAAGATGCCAGGGAGTGGCGACGTCATCACCATCGCATGCGATGAGAAGGATGTCATCTACTCCCTCGAGCGTGCCTACCGTGCCGCAGCAGCCGAGCTGTCAGACAATGAGGGATAGGCCCTGCCTCATGAGGATGTCCCTAGGAAGAAGAAGCAGTTCACCTTTGTAGGGCGCTAGGGGGTTGGGACCTCCAAGGACGGCACCTCAGGCTCTATGCCCGGGGCCGAGGCCCCTCTCTCCATCGCATAGGAAGGTGCGCTCGGTGCCTCCCTTGGGTCGGGCTCGGGGACTTCCATCCGGGAAGCTACCAACCTGGCCGGTGAGACAAGGGAGGCGTTCGGGCACAACCTGGAGGCGTGCCCTGACACGCGTCTACCCAAGCCAGGAGCACGACGCGAGGCATCAAGCTCGTGAGAATTCATTACCAGAGCGATCGAGGAACTTCAGGAAGCACATGCCGCACGAGGTGGGGGCTGCCCTGCACCACCAAGTGCAGTCGTCGTTGTCGGCCCGGTCAACAAGCCGCGCGTATGTGTCAGCGCACTCGCGAGCAACATGGCCGCATCCCAGGACGTCTTTTGGCCAACGCGTGCCGAACGTGGCGGGCTCTACCCATGCAACTACGTTCGCATGCCTTTTGGCCTGGCAAAAGGGGGCGCCACATTCCAACGCCTTGCCCAAGCCATGCTCGTGCCTTACCAAGCGAAGTGCGGCGAGGAGTTGGAGGAGGCTCCTAGACCGAGCGGAGGTCCCAAGCCCCCGGAGACGACAGGCTCATGAGGGTCGCGCTCACGGAGACACAAGGTCAGGCTACATCAACCACTTCGAATCTTCAGCGACATGGCCGCTAGGTGATTTTTTGGTTCACGCCAGTTCTCCCTTTGAGGGAACCCAAATCTTCAGCGACATGGCCGCTAGGTGATTTTTTGGTTCGCGCCAGTTCTCCCTTTGAGGGAACCCACTCGGCCGCATTACCCTCAAGCGATGAGGGCACACCCCGGCATTCGCCCTTTTATGCATATTTCAGTACCTTGCATGCACATGATATATTTCCTAATGTTTCATCCTACCTGCACGGTGCTTCGCCGCCATGAATGTCACCGCGCCCTAATGATCCCGCCTTCGATCGCCTCATGATTAAGGGCTGGCACGACGTCTGTGCTCGGGTCCATCCTTGCAGGGTTGATAAATCCAAGCAATCGAGCTCTGTCTCACGGGCCATCCCCGTGCACGTCACCTCCCATGGCATTTAGTGCTTTGTCCTCGCGTGAGCTTGTGAGTCAGGGCATGCGTCACGGTTCCTGCAACCTCAGACGGTTGTTTCGCCATCGAAGGAGCTGCACGCCGGATGTTTTCTCCTCAGAGTTGTTGCATGACAAGTCTAGGCATGGTGTCTATGCTTGGGCCGTCCCTGTAGCGTTGACAAATCCAGTCGCTGAGCTTTGTCTGGCAGGCCGGCCCTGTTCATGTCACCTCCTGGGGTCACTGGTGTTTGGCTTTCTCATGTGATGGCCCCTGTAAATACATTCAGTGCAGGTTTCTCAAAATTTACAGGACCTTAGACGGCGCTCTCTACAGGAAGATTTAGGCGCAAACTGCCTTTGAGGTAGGGCCTCGCGAGTCCAAAGCACCCTCGCGAGTGCCCAGATACACCTCCCAGTTCTACCGTACAAGCCACGCATATGAACTTAATGGGTTGTACACGCCCGGGAAGCTCAGGAGTCGGGCCTCCCCATTCCCACGCCCAAGTGGAAGCCCCATGCTCCGCGTTGGCGGATGACACGGTCCTCCAATGAATATGCCCACGCAATGTCGAAGCCCTATGCTCCGCGTTGGGGATAAACAACTGAGGGCGCCCTCGCGGCTGCATCCAACGTCAGGAAGGCCCCTCGTGGCCCCATCTCTCTACATTCCCTTGGGATGTTCGCATGAGGGGGCTGCATGGGGCTACTACCGGGCCAAACCTCGTACACGCCACCTTCCCATGTCTACAAAACCTGGTCTTCATGCTCCCCTCTCAGGAAAAGCCGGTGAGGAAAGGTATGGGAGCCGCTCGTACGTCAAGGGGGACTCCCAAGCATTGCGACTCACGAGCCTCACTGGCCCCTCACCCCTCACCCCTTGGCACTGTCCTGGTGATCCAGGCGGCCTAACAGGGGCTGAGGTATGTGCCGGACCGAGCCCTGCTGACGCAGAGCTCGAAGTGCTCAAAATATCGAAGGAGGTACACCTGAGCTCGTACGTCAAGGGGGACTCCTGAGCATCGCGACTTAGGAGCCTTACTGGTCCTGTAGCCCCTCACCCCTTGGCACCGTCCTGGTTATCCAGATGTCCCAAGGCGGCTGAGGTATGCGCGGGACCGGGACCTGCCGATGCAGAGCTCAAGGTGTTCCAAATCTCCAACTCAATCCCGTCTTCACCATGTTCCCTTCATGAGGGCAACTCATGCGTCAAGGGGGACTCTTGAGCATCATGACTCAGGAGCCTCACTGGTCCTGTAGCCCCTCACCCCTTGGCACCGTCCTAGCAATCCGGACGGCCCAACGGTGGCTGGTGTATGCCCAGGACCGGGCCCTGCCGATGCAGAGCATCACAGCAAGCAAGAAGGAAACAAGACGAAGAAAGCAACCATACAATTCAATAGTTATTACAAGCATTAGAAGTTTTCACAAATGCAAATAAGTCTAACACCTCTGCGAGGCATGATGAACATTGCAGGAAAGGAACAGGGAAAAGAAATTAGTAGGAGCCGCCACCACCACTAGTCCAAGCAACGGGGAACTCGTCATCGTCGACATCGCTAACATCGTCTTGTTCGCCGCTAACCCTTGGAGCTTCAGGAGGTGGAGGTACGGCGACGCAGGTGAACTTCTTCATCAGCACCTTCACGGCACCCTCCACGGCCGCCGCAGCACTGGCACTAACCGCAAGATCGACCAGGCAGATCACGAAGCCTAAGTCAAATCCCAGCTCGCGAAGATGGAGGTGGCTGAAGACGTGCGTCGCCGCCTCGAAAAAGAGGTCGCGTCACTCACTCCAAGATTTTCACCACCTTGACAGCGGCACCTTCCAACGCCTCGACGAGCTTTGAGGAGAGCCCCGTAAAGCCACTATCCGGAGCCGCCAAGGGCTCTGTAAACCCTTCCCGACAAAGGGAGCAGAGCTCTTGGTGAAGTCTAAGATCGATGGAGAGAAAGGCATTGAGCTCCGCAGCCTTTTTCTCCTCAGCTTCCTCCCTAGTGTTGGGCCGGGCCTTCTCCTCAACAACTTCCTTCTCCCACGTGTCCAAGTGCTTGCGCTCCACGGCTTGGGTGGTTGTCGCCTTGGATAGCGCAGAATCTCGATCGCCGAGCTCGGCCTTGCAGGTCTTGAGGGCTTCTTCTTGCTCACATAGCTGCCTCGCAAGCACAGACTTCTCCTCCTAAAGAGCCTTTAGGCGGGCCTCCGCCTCATCGCAACGCCTGGTAGCGGGCGCCCGATCGGTCAGTGCCACCTTGTAGGCTGCTCTGGCTGACACGGCCTCCTTCTCGCTCTCCACCACGGTGTGCTTGGCTTGGCCCCAAACCGCCGCGACAGAGGTATCGGCCTGGAGCCACCTTGAGAGAAGCCCCTGACGTCCCCTCGCGAGGTGATCGTCGGTGCCCTCGAGGGCATCCCAAATCTGACCCAGAGCGGTGTAGGCCTTGTCCAGGGCACCGAGGCCTCACGGTGCGGGCGTCAAGGCCTCGTCTAGAGGAGTCTCCTGTGGGATCATAGGGGACGCCCCCAGGGCGGCAGAAGCACGAGGAGCAGGAGGCTCCGGAGGCTGCATTACAACCATAGGGGTTGACGTAGAAGAATCCACGGGCAACTGGCTCTCGGGGGCTGGCCCTCCATACAGCAGCACCAACGCGCCCCCAAGAGTAGGAGCAGCCGCATCAGCAGGCATCGGGGGCTCAGGGGACTCCGCGACAATGACTAGGAGGGTCGCCTCGCGAGCCCCCACACCCGGGACGACAGGTGCCTTGTCAGGCGGTGCCATGGCGACTGGAGCAGGCGGCGCATCAGAATGCGCCTTCGGCTTGACGCTCGGCTTCTTCTTCCTCATCTCGAGCACGGCGGCATTACTAGTGACCAAGCAAAAGAGGGATCATCAGCACGCGAGCTATCGGCAGACGGCCATGGCTAAGCGGGGTTACTCACTCTTCGATGTCGGCCCACTTCCACTTCCTCTCCACCTCGACAATGGTAGAAGCGCCTTCGCCCTTCTCTAGGAGGGCGCCACAATGTATAGGAGCAGGAGCACTGTCCACAAGGGTAGCGGCCTGAGGGGCCACTCTGGCCCCAAACCGGCCACCTCGCCCGCGAGCCGCAATTCGGGTGGGGGCGAGCCGGGCACTTCAACCGCCTTGCTGATAGAAGCAGGGCACACCAGGGAGAACTCAGCCCCGGGCTTCTTGGGGGTCGCCAGGCTGGTGGACCGAGCGGCGCGCGGGGTGGGTCTTGCCCCCCTAAGGACTTTTGCGGGACGCGGAGAACCTGCAATAGAGGCTTCACTAACATCATCGTCATCTTCAAGGTCACGCAAGAGCGTGCTCCACGGCGAAGGAGATGCACCCTGACCGCTGAGCGCCGCCATGCACCCACAAGCTGAAGAAATGACGGAAGAGGGCCACTGAAGGCTTTATGCCTATGAAAGCCTTGCAGTAAAAGGGGAAGACGGACAAGAGAAGGGTGGAGTTGGGTTGGAGATGAAGAGCTTGGATCCTGTAGTGGTCGAGGATGGCGACGAAGTAGTTGGAGAAGGGCGGGATGAGCCCAGAGAAGATGCTATGGAGGAAGAAGGGGTAGGCTGACCTGGACAGGCGCTGCTTCTCTGAGGATCCGCCCCGTATCAAGGTCCGCCCGCACTTGTTGGTTTCGTCCGCTATTAACGGAAGCACTGGGGCGAGGTCTCCTTCCTTGGATATGGCGGACTCCAAGAGTGCCGGTGAGATGGGGGCGGAGGCCGAGCTCTGGGCCTCAGGCTTCGACTTGCCGGTGGGAGCCATCAGGAAGTCCCTGGGGCCAACGAAGCAAGGAGGAAGACTGTGCGGTGCTGAGATCTCGAGAGGTTTCCACTAAGGCCGAGGATCTAGAAGTAAGAGCAAGAGGGCAGAAGAGGAAAGCAATAATGGCTCAACGCTGGAAGTCAGGATTTTGTCGATTCGGGCAGTTGCCGAAGAGGTACGGGACGCCCGACACCAACCGCACAACGCACGCTAGTCCTGGCCCGTAGCCGTTTGGGGCCCACGACGTCTCGGGCCATCCTCAGCGGCTTCGCCCAGAAGCCGGCTCGAGCGCGCCTTTGGCCCGGGGGCTACTGTTTGCGTTCCGAGAACTGGGGTACCCAGACCTGCCTGCTTGCGGCTCAGGGCATGGCCCACCTCGTTGGCAAATCACGATAGGCGCGATCGCATGATGGACAAGGCTCTTGTGAGAGCCTGAGCTCGCGAGGGAAGAATACCAATACCAACAAAGCACAGGCCTCCTCAGGCCCCCTCCGGAGCGGCAAAGATCTCTATGCAGCGCTTGGCCTCGGGAGGCCAACGATGACGCCAGTTGGAGTAGGCGGGCGCCAACATGCCAAGTGCTACAGTTTCCCCCTTTGGTGCAAAGGAGGGCACGGACGAACGCAGGTTACCAAATCATCCCCAAAGGTTTCCATTCCGGTGCAACAAGACCACGACCACGAGCCTAGCAGGAAGGATGTCATCACCGAGCCCACCTTTGCATCATCAACGGCTACTTTGCACGCAAAGCCACCTATCGTCAGGATAAAGATGTACTCCTTCCCCCCTTCGAATTTGGCCGTTGTGGGATCTCTTCCCACCACAGCGACAAGGGAAGAGGACCCGAGCCATTATAAATAGAGGCTAGGCCACACCATAGAGGGGAAACGAAACAAGACACAACAGAAGTGACGCAGCATCACCAGAGTGTCCTCACCAGAAAATTCACCACTGTACTAGTTCATCCACAAACTTCCTCATGACGCAAACCACCAAAGCAGGAGTAGGGTTTTACGCTTTGCAGCGGCCCGAACCTGGGTAAATCCCCATGTGCATCTTCTTCCTCATCATCGTGCAAGTTCTTCATAGAAATCATCGAGTAGTGAGCTAGGTGGGGTGAGGTTGTTGGGGATCTTCACACACGCCCCTGTGTTTGAACGTCTCTGGCTTTTGTGGAGCCCGAAATTCGACAAACAGAGTGCCGATGAAATGCGGATGATGCAATGATGAATGCGACAAACAATAGAATTGCACGACGGCAAGGAAATAAAAGGGGAATCTTCTGGAGTGTCAGTCTCGGGCTGTTACAACTCTCCTCTAATAACAAGAGATCTTGGTCCGAGATCTTAGAAGAGAAGGGGAAGACAAAGAGCAAGAGGTAAAACTTTGTTGCTTCTTTGAAAAATGAGTGAAACCAACAAACCTTGATGGTTGCAACGAGATGAAGAAATGCATGATAAACAAGCAAGAATTCAAAAGAAATTTGGGCATCCCTTCGGTAGGAAAGAGAGGCAAAACTTGATAAGATTGAAAGAACTTGAAGAGGGTTCACAACACTCCGGTAAAATGGATAAGCAAGGAAAGAAGATGATCTTGACAAGACGACATGATAGATTGAAGAGAGAAACATCACAACGCATCGGGAACAAAAGACTAGCAGCTATATCGATGGAAGGAAAAGAACGGAGAAGAAATTGTCAGTTTCTATCCCAATTGAACTTGAAAAGAGTCCTTGCAAATGAGAGATTGGACGGATTTGTTGGAACATCAACAATGAAAAGAAGAAGATTGTTGTGGGCTTATGAAAACATCTCAAAATTATGAGGTGACAAACGGCTACTAACGGAAACAAAGATTGCTTGAGAGCCACAGGATATGCAAAACTTCTTTCACCAAGATTATACATTGAGAACTTGGGTCGTTGATAAACACCACAAACAACAACAATCCTTAGGATATGATTTAGGTGAAATCTAATCCAATATAACTCAAAGGAATAAAATATGACTTTAATTATCCCACTCTTGATAAATTCTCTTCGAGACTTCTCATGAATCAAGAATAATATACCACCATCTGAAAGACAAGGGAGAATGAATCGCACTTTGAAATGCAAGAGAAAGAATGCTTGAGCTTCTCCAACAAGAATTTTGAAGAATGCTCGAGAATGATCGTAATTCTTGACAAATCACCATGAGGAACCTCTATATACGAAGAATGATCAAAACAAATGAAGATTAAAAAGAATAGGATTATGACCTTGCAAGATTTAGATGAAGCTTCGCGATGAGATACCTGAGAAAACTAGGAACTCCAGAAAAGAAAAAGATGAACAACTTGGGATAAGGAATTTAATAGCATGCACAACTCTGGAAGAAGGATTGAAATCCCCTTGATGAAACAAGAATAAGATTTATGTTATGTGTATCCTTCATCAAGTTAAATTGATGAGAAACGGATTTAGCATACCACTTATGTTTCCCAAAAAAGATTGAAGAGAGAAAGCAATGACTTGAACAAGAACACCGGTAAAAATTCAGAAACTAATGAGGATACGAAGAATGAATGTTTCTCAAAACCCGTTGTTGATCACCAATGACGATTGAATCCCAAGATAAAAGAAGTGGCAAGAACTAAAATATTAAAGCTTCTGGAAGCAGGTATAATCTATCCTATAGCTGATAGTAGATGGGTGAGTCATGTTCATTGTGTCCCTAAGAATGGAGGTATTACTGTTGTTCCCAATGATAAAAATGAACTTATTCCGCAAAGAATTGTTACTGGCTATAGGATGGTAATTGATTTTAGAAAATTAAACAAAGCTACTAGAAAATATCATTACCCCTTGCCTTTTATTGATTAAACGCTTGAAAGATTATCTAAGCACACACACTTTTCTTTCCTAAATGGATATTCTAGTTTCTCTCAAATACTTGTGTCACAATCTGATCAAGAGAAAACCACCTTTACTTCTCCTTTCAGAACCTATGCTTATAGACGCATTCCTTTTTGTTTATGCAATGCACCTTCTACGTTTCAAAGATGTATGACTCCTATATTCTCTGATTTTTGTAAAAGATTGTGGAGGTTTTCATGGATGACTTTTCTGTTTATGAAACTTCTTTTGATGATTGCTTAAGCAACCTTGATCGAGTTTTGCAGAGATGTGAACAAACTAACCTTGTCTTGAATTGGGAGAAGTGCCACTTTATGGTTAATGAAGGTTTTGTCATGGGGCATAAGATCTCCGAACAAGGTATTGAGCTGGATAGCGCTAAAGTTGATGCAATTGACAAAATGCCATGTCCTAAAGATATCAAAGGTATTCGAAGTTTCCTTGGTCACACTGGTTTCTATAGGAGGTTTATTAAACACTTCTCAAAGATTTCTAGGCCCCTTACTAGTATTTTGCAAAAGGATAGTCCCTTTGTTTTTGATGATGATTGCATGGAAGCCTTTGAAACACTCAAGAAGGCCTTAACCACTACACCTTTGTTCAACCACCTAATTAGAACTTGCCTTTTGAAGTTATGTGTGATGCTAGTGTTTATGGTTTTGGTGCTGTTCTAGGACAAAGAGATGATAAGAAATTAAATGTTATCCAGTATACTAACAACACTCTAGATAGTGCCCACAGAAATTACGCCACTACTGAAAAAGAATGTTAGCAGTTGTGTTTGCTTGTGATAAATTCGGTCCTTACATTGTTGATTCCAAAGTTATTGTTCACATTGATCATGCTGCTATAAAATACCTTATGGAAAAGAAAGATGCTAAACCTAGACTCATTAGGTGGGTTCTCTTGCTTAAGGAATTTGAATTGCATATCGTTGATAGGAAAGGAGCCGAGAACCCCGTACCTGATAACTTGTCTAGGTTAGAAAATATTCTTGATGATTTTTCCCGATGAACAACTACTTGCAATAAATGTCTCTCAAAACAGTCAATGGTATGCTGACTATGCTAATTACATTGTTGCTAAATATATTCCACCTAGTTTCACATACCAACAAAAGAAAAAAATTCTTCTATGACTTAAGACATTACTTTTGGGATGACCCACATATTTATAAAGGAGTAGATGGTATTATTAGACCTTCTGTACCTGAGCATGAATAGGAACAAATCTTACGGAAGTATCATGCCAAAGCTTATGGATGACATCATGCTGGAGATAGAACTGCTCATAAGGTATTATTATCTGGTTTTTATTGGCCTACTCTCTTCAAGGATGCCCGTAAGTTTGTCTCGTCTTGTGATGAATGTAAAGAGTTGGTAATATCGGTAAGCGTCAAGAAATGCCTATGAACTATTCACTTGTTGTTGTTGATGTTTGGGTTTTTGATTATATGGGACTTTTTTCTTCCTCTAATGGGTCCACTCATATTTTGGTTGCTGTTGATTACATAACTAAGTGTGTAGAAGCTATTCCAACTAGTAGTGTTGATCATAATACTTACATTATAATGCTTAAAGAAGTTATTTCCCCAGGGTTTGGAGTTCCTAGATATCTAATGAGTGATGGTGGTTTACACTTTATTCATGGTGTTTTCCGTAAGATGCTTGCTAAATATGATGTTAACCATACAATTGCATCACCCTATCATCTTCAATCTAGTGGTCAAGTTGAACTTAGCAATAGACAAATAAAATTAATATTACAAAAAATTGTCAATAGGTTGCGAAAGAATTGGTCTAAGAAATTAGATGATGCAGTTTGGGCTTATAGAACAACTTATAAAATTCCTATGGTTATGTCTCCATACAAAATGGTATATGGGAATTCTTGTCATTTGCCTCTAGAGTTAGAACACAAATCATTTTTGGCAATCAAAGAACTAAACTATGACTTCAAACTTGCTAGTGAAAAGAGGTTATTAGATATTAGCTTATTAGATGAATGGAGAACCCAAACATATGAAAATGCCAATTTATTTAAAGAAAAAGTTAAATATGGCATGACAAAAGAATCCAAAAGCAAGAATTCAAAGTTGGAGAATATGTTCTTTTGTACAATTCTCATTTTAGATTTTTTTGCAGGAAAACTTCTCTCCAAATGGGAAGGGCCCTATGTTATCAGAGAGCTTTATCGCTCTGGAGCTATTAAGATTAATAATGCCGAAGGAAGCCACCCGAAGGTGGTCAATGGACAAAGAATTAAAAACTATATCTCAGGTATGCCTATTAATGTTGAAAGCAATGGTATCCAAACCATGACACCGGAGGAACACATAAAAGAAACCTTCCGAAACACTCCAAAATCATGAAAATAAAGCGGTGCATGATATGGCGAGTAAACAATCTCCGAAAAATCTGTAAAAATATTTATTACCAGTTTTGGAATATTATGAATTTTAGGAAATAAAAAATAGACCGGAGGTAACTGAGAAGGGCACGGAACACAAGGGCGAGGTTGCCATCCCTGGCGCGCTCTGGTGGCGCATGCTTACCTCAGAAACCTTCCTTACTCCGTTTTACTTTCATTTTTGTTGGTTTCCAAGGATAAACATTTTCTACATGTACCCCCATCTATTTTGACAACCGCATCGTGAGATTTTCCTCTGTTCTTGTTTTGTGTTGTTTTCCTAGCAGATCAGAAAATATGTCGTCCCAAGATTCTGCGGGAGAGAGTTATGTGTCCAATTTGTTGCCGATCCAAAGATATTTGGGGACATTTACCCTTACTTGTGGACTTCGGAGGAAGAACAAGACATCGATCCGGAGGAAATAGAAGACGCAGGACCAGACGATCGCTCAGATGGAGATGAACCCACTACCTCAACTTGGAGATATGCACCTGGAGTTCAAGAATTCAAGCCTTCCTAATGGTACGAGTATACCCAACTAAGATCTACCTCTATTGTGTATTCTCCTTTGGTGCTAGGTCCAATATAAGTCGACGCGTCAATCCTCGACGACTTTGTCCTCCCTTTGGACAAGACGATGGGCATGGTGGAATATGCTGCACCCCCCAAATGGTTCCATTATAATGAAGATGACAATGATTTGGTCTTTACCACCTCACCTACACCACATGAGTGGAATGACAAAGGTAACAAAGGCGAAGGTGGTCCTCTTGTCCCACTAGTGGACATTGATTGCTTGCATGATGATGATCCACGTATTGCCATGCTTCATGATTATGAGACTTTCACATGTGATGACTTGCCCATTTATGATGAGTTTGACGATTTCCATGTGGATACTATTAGTTGTGATGCCATGTTGCATAGGATATCTTGTGAGAATTCTATAGGTCACATCAAGTTTGACAATCTGCTTGACTTGTCATATTCTATGCATGAGATCATCCATATTGCATCTTTGCAATCTCATCATAGTAACTATGCATATGCCATTAAAATAAACCCAATTTGTACAAACGGTATACATGAAAAGCCCATGGTTTTTGACATTTGTTTTTCTTTTTATATTATTGCCATGCTTCCTTTGCATCATTTGCAGAATTGTTCACTATTGCCATGCCATGACCACCATGCCCTCGATGCGCATTGTTTTGGATGTTGTCCTCATTATCCATATTCTCCATAATATGCTTATGCTATTGCACATGAGGAGACCCCCATACTTTCCTCATAACTATTAGGACATTTTGATTCATCCTATTCATTGCATGATTCCAATAATTGTGTGCACTATATGCTTCCCATTGATATGAATGATATAATTGTGCCACATACTTTGCGTCCCAATCATTTTGCGCATAATAACTATCATTTCATGATGGATGACGTATTCCTATACCATGCCTCAAATTTCTTTGAGCATTTCTTATCTTGCGCTAACTCTCGTGTGCACATACACATCATGATGGATGATGTGTACATTTACCACGCACGCACTTTGTTTCGTGTGTCTCCTTCTTGTGTAGGGAAGCATGATTCTTCGTCAACCTCGCACGTGCACGAGTTGACGAAACGAGCTCTAGAGAGCAATGAAGACGTATGGCACCATGGAGTGCTTACCCTCCACCCACCTTGTTTGCGCAAATACTTCGTGCATTTCTTGTTGGGTTGTACCATAGGTGCATCGTCTGCAAATTAAAATTTTCCTATGTGCAGAACATCCAAGAACATGCTACGGAGATGGATCACAGTTCCTTACCACTAGACGTGCAGTGCCATGCAGCGGAAGTAGAGTTGGGGCAGAGCGTTCATGTGGTCCGTCTCCTCCTCGTCCGATCTCCCTTGAACAGCCGTTCCGATCTCCCTTGAATAGCAGGTCACCGGATCCCACGTACAGGTTCGCTGAAGCGGCGCAAGTGCACCACCTCTAATGGTATCCGCGCGTGTAGGAGGAACACCAGTGCGGTGGATTGCTAGGTCCGATCACACGATCGGCGGCGGCGAGTGGAGGTGGCTAGTTGCAACTCATGCAACGCGGGCTCAACTCTTGGGCCTCGCACGGGTCCTAAAGCCCATATGTTCTTTCCCTTAAGCGCGCGAACCTTTAGGTTCTTGTCCACTTGGTCACGAGTCAGATGACATCTGACTCGACCGGTCGGTAGCGGCCTCTAGCAAGACGTGCCGACTCCAAGTGTCCAATGAAGCTGGTTAAGCGAACATGTACTTCACACTTCTGTTCCCTTTGCCACACAATATATGTTGTCATGCACAAGGCGATATGGTCATCCTTGTTGCAGCACGACCTCTTTCTCGTTCCAGTAAATCCGACCAACACTTCGGATTATCTCATAATCCTCATTGCATGGCCATGCTTATCCAAGTCGGATCACCCGAAGGGCCCTGAGTATATCTCTCCTGGTAGGAGGGGCAAATACCATCTTGCTCGACCATGTCTCGCAGCATGGGTCTAGACAAGCCCGAAACATTCCTTTGTAACTACCTAGTCATGGAGTAGCATTTGGTCGGCCCAAAGCAAGTCTATCACCATCCCGAGTACATGCGCCAGCTCAGGTCTTAGGACATAGAACGTATGTTGTACTAGATACTCACAGATGACCTATCGTTGCGTCTCATAGTTGGGTCTATCCAACTCAGACCTTATCTCGACTGGGATCCGACTATGTCGAATCCGACCAGACCTTTATGAGTCCATATTATTCGGCTATCATCCAATGCTACATGGTCAGTGAGACCGAACCATCCACCGTGTCATATTCTAGTCTGATTAGTTGCGCGTCCACACAACCCTTTCGACTAGGGACCATTTAGGATAGTTATCATACAATGTATAGTCTCACAAACAAGTCACGTACTCATTAATACACATCACTGATAATGTCCAAGGACTATCTTTATTCATAAACACATAGGAAATATCGTCATACTTGATTGCCTCTAGGGCATATCTCCAACAGTCTCCCACTTGCACTAGAGTCAATCAAAAAGACATCAAATGCCCATAGCTCTAATGTGCCCCTCATGCTTGGGTTGTGGAAGCGGTTTAGTCAACGGATCTGCAACATTTCATTCGTGTGAATTTTGCATAAATTAGTATCACCTTTCTTTACGAGCTTTCGTATCAGGTGATATTTTTGGTCTATGTGCCTGGTCTTGTGGTGTTGTCTCGGCTCCTTGGCATGTGCGATGGCACCTAAATTATCAAAATAAAGGTCCAATGGTTTTGACCAGCCCGGGAACACACCAACATCTTCCAGCAACTTCCGAATCCAAACACCTTCCTTTGCTGCTTCACAAGCCGCAATGTATTCGGCCTCTGTTGTGGAGTCGGCCACCGTATCTTGCTTGGAACTCGTCCAGCTCACTGCTCCTCCATTAATGACATACACGAATCCAGTTTGCGATCGACAATCATCCCTATCGGTTTGAAAACTAGCATCAACGTAACCCTTTATGCAGAGATCCTCCTCACCTCCATAAACTAGGAACATCTCTTTAGTCCTTTTCAGGTACTTCAAGATAGTTTTCAACGCTGCCTAGTGACTCTCACCTAGGTCGGCCTGGTATCTGTTTGTTAAGCTTATTGCATAGGCAGCATCAGGCCGTGTACATATCATGGCATACATGATGAATCCAATTGCCAAGGCATATGGAATCCTACTCATCCGGTTTCGCTCATCAGAAGTCGTAGGACTCCGAGTCTTGCTTAGCCTTATACCATGTGAGACGGGGAAGAACCCTTTCTTGGCCTCACTCATGTTGAACCTCTTCAACACTTTGTCTATGTACGTGCTCTGGCTTAAGCCGAGAAGCCTCCTCGATCCATCTCTATAGATATTGATGCCTAAAATGTACACTGCCTCTCCAAGGTCTTTCATGGAAAACTTGCCATTCAATGATTCCTTGACTGAGTTCAGCATCGAAACATCATTTCCGATCAGCAGTATATCATCCACATACAAGATCAAAAATACTATCGACCTCCCACTAGACTTCTTCTATAAACAATATTCCTCTTTGTTCTTGATGAAACCAAGGTCAACGATGACTTCATCAAAACGAATGTTCCAACTCCGAGTTGCTTGCCTCAATCCATAAATGGATCTCTTGACCTTGCATATTTTACCAGCGTTAGTTGGATCGACAAAACCTTCGGGTTGTATCATGTATACATCCTCTTTTAAATTTCCATGAAGGAAAGCAATTTTGACATCCATCTACCATATCTCATAATCGAAATATCAAGCTATAGCTAGTATGATCCTCACCGACTTTAGCATCACTACCAGCGAGTAGGTCTCGTCGTAGTCAATTCCTTGAACTTGTCCATAACCTTTAGCGACAAGCCGAGCTTTGTGGATCTGAACATTTCCATCCACATCAGTTTTCTTCTTAAAGACCCATTTGCAACCAATGGCAACTACGCCAGGCGGCGGATCAACCAAGTCCCAGACTTAATTCTCATCCATGGACTTTAACTTGGATCTCATGGCCTCTAGCCATGCCTCAAAATCAAGGCTCACCATTGCTTTCGCATACGTGGCCGGCTCGTTGCTTTCTAGCAACAAAACGTCGTTCACTCTGTGCAATCTTTCTGACATCTGCGGCTCCGGTGCCGACTCCACTATGGGTTCCCTGATCAACTTCGGTATGATCTCATCACTAGCCGAGTCGTCCCCGAGTGGCTCTTGAATTTCTTCGAGTCGCACCACTCTCCCACTAGCCTCCCGACTGAGAAACTCTTTCTCTAGGAAAACCCTGTTCCGAGCAACAAACACTTTGTTCTCTTCTCGGTTGTAGAAGTTATATCCCAAGGTTTCCCTCGGATATCCCACGAATATGCATTTATAAAACTTGGGTGTAAGCTTGTCCGACATGAGTTGCTTGACAAATGCTTCACAACACCAAATATTTAGAAAAAACAAACTAGGAGTCTTCCCAGTCCACATTTCATGTGGTGTCTTGTCAAAAGATTTTGATGGTACCCTATTAAGTGTGAAAGCTGCAGTTTCTAGAGCGTTACCCCAGAATGACAAGGGTAAATCCGATTTGATCATCATCGATCGGACCATGTCCAACAAGGTTCGATTTCTCCGTTCTGACACACCGTTTCTCTATGGTGTACCCGGAGGTGTGAGCTGAGGTACTATACCCCGACTTTTCAGATGGTTATGAAACTCCTGGCTCATGTACTCACCTCCACGATCTGATCATAGAAGTTTTATTGTCTTGCTGAGCTGATTTTCAACCTCATTCTGAAACTCTTTGAACTTTTCGAAAGTTTTCGACATGTGCCTCATCAAATAGATATATCCATATATACTCAAGTCGTCGGTAAAAGTCACGAAGTACTGATAGCCACCTCTAGACTTTGTGCTCATTGGACCACACACATCACTGTGTATAAGCTCCAATAGCTCGGATGCCCTCTCGCAACTCTTTGCAAAACGAGAGTTAGTCATCTTTCATAGCAAGCATGATTCGCATGTCTCGAACGACCCGAAGTCGGGCGAAGTTAGGAGTCCATCATCATGGAGCTTCTTCATGCGTTTCAGACTAATGTGTCCAAGCCGACAATGCCAGAAGTATGTCGGATTTATCTCATTAGGCTTATGCCTCTTGACATTCATATTATAGATTGGCTCTGTTTCTAGGTTCAAAAGAAATAACCCATCTACAATGGGTGCATAGCCATGGAACATTCCATTCATATAAAATGAACAACCATTGTCCTTTATATTGAATTCATAACCTTGACTCATCAAGCATGAGTATTAAATAATGTGCCGACTAAGTGCGGGAATGTAATAACAATTATTCAATTCCAAAATAAATCCAGAAGGAAGCTTGAGTTGCATCGTGCTGACCTCCAACGCAGCAACTCTTGCTTTGTTGCCGACCCTAATGTCAATCTCCCCTTGTGCCACACGCCTAGTTCTTACTAGCCCCTGCATTGAGTTGCAAATATGAACAACCGATCCGATATCAAATACCCAAGAGCTACTAGGTATGCCAGCAAGGTAAATATCTATAACATATGTAACAAGTGTACCTTTTCCTAAAGAAGCATCTCCAGCCTTCTTGTCGTGCTCAGCAAGCCACTTGCTACAGTTCCTCTTCCTGTGACCAGCTTCCTTGAAGTGAAAGCAAATGGTCTTTGAGTTTGGTCTGGACTTTGGCTCAGCAGTGGAGACAGCCTTCTCCGTGCCCTTTGCCTTACCCTTTTTCTTGGACCAACTCTTCTTGAACTTTGTCAAGTTCTGCACCATCAACACTTGTTGTGTGCCTTTCTTAATATCCTGCTTTGCCAGCTTGAACATCCCATGCAATTCAATGATCTTCTTATCCATGCCGTGCATATGCTAGTTCGAGACGAACGTCCCATATCTAGGTGGAAGAGAACCCAAAATTGCATCCGTGGACAGATCGTCCGCAAGTGGGAAGCCTAACCGATCCAAAGCTTGCACGTACCCGATCATCTTGATCACATGTGGGCTTAGTGGATCACCCTCCTTCAGCTTACAATTCGTTAAGGACTGCCAGATGTTGAACCTTTCGGTCATAGCGTGTACCTGAAACATGCTCTTCAAACTCTCGATCATATCAAAAGTCGAATGTTTCAAAATGCTATTGCAAATCGGGCTCCATACAAGCCAGCATGAGGCAGCTGATATCGTTTGATTCATCAACGAGTTTCTGGTGGGCATTCTTGGTTGTGGCATTAGCATTATCGGCAGGTACCTCTGGAAGTGGATCCTCTAGAACGTGTTCCTTTTTATCGTGCTTGAGAACAATTCTTAGATTTCTATATCAGGTGGTAAAGTTTATTCCATTCAGTTTATCCTTTTCCAGAATTGATTTCAATGCAAAGTTTTGAGCAGGTGGTGCCATTGATCTACAACAGAAAATATGCAATCACTATGTAATGTGTTTATGTAGAGTAATTCAAGCCTTAAATAGAACTACTCCCACTGAAGTCAGCATCCCTCCGCAAACTCTCAGTGATTTAGGACCCATCTAGCACGGGCGACTAGTGAGCTTTAGCATCACTGCTAGCCAACTTGCCTATTCGGTAAGCAACTCCTTGCTAATCGTATCTCTATACGACTCCTGTCGGTTGGGTAGGTATCTTATACCCGGCTCGCAACCTTCTTTGGCACAAGGCCCAAAACCATTTTGATAGCCTTGTCAAGTTAACCTGATGCAATGCATGTCCGTGTCCGACACGAACCCTCTAGTTCAAGGACACCCAGTAGCACCTCAATTTTATGAGCCCACCACTAGACTTACTTGACGTGCTAAGGTGCAACATCCGGAATGGCAATGTGCTTGATATTAATGAGGGATCTTTCTACCATACTACATGCATAGAAACAATAAGCAATATCACTCACATATAAGCATAAATATGTGAAATAGTATGGCACCTTCATGGGCGTCCTTCCATGGCCGGCTCCTAGTCCGATGACCAAGGCGGAACTCCATCTTGTCCATCATGCCAGGACGCCAAGCCCTCGAACTTGATCTCTATCCTCCAACTACTACAACTAGTAATGAATTTACAAAGAATCAAAAGTTTACACGCCAGTCATTATACAATACAATGACAGCACTTTGGCTCCTGCCGGCTAACAATCATGACACGCATGTCATGTTAAGTTACACACATGCATCACATACACATGAGCCATACTATTCACATCAAACCAGCAAAACAAACTTATGCATATAATCACATTCTACCGGTTTGTGTGGTCGTGTACGAAATACACGGCGCAACGCACACGGCACCGCCCGACATTTTCGGAAATCACAAATCGCATCTGCACTCCGAACACGCCGAATTTTCTGATCTCACCGATCTCATCGATCATCATGAAACCAATTCAGATTTATGTTTCACGGTTAACCCCGATGGCGGATACCGACCGGTAGGAGTAGGTTGTGTCACGACCTCATCGATTCCGATTGAAAGAAAACATAGCCTCAACGATCTCGATGTGAACCTGATCTCATCAACCGTGCACATAGCCTATCTCATGAACGACGATGAATCTCATCCGCCGCCTTCGCATATCAAGTATGCATCCGATCTGAATCCAAATCCTATAACAGAGGCTCTGATACCACTGTTGGGTTCTATTGTAGGAGCATCGCATGCAAATTAAAATTTTCCTACCTGCAGAACATCCAAGAACATGCTACAAAGATGGATCACAGATTGTTACCACTAGACGCGAAGTGTCGTGCAGCAGAAGTAGAGTTGGGGCAGCGCGTTCATGTGGTCCATCTCCTCCTCGTCCGATATCCCTCGAACATCTATTCCAATCTCCCTCTAACAGTCGGTCGCCGGATCCTACGTACATGTTCGTCGGAGCAGCGCAAGTGCACCACCTCTAATGGTATCCGCACGTGCAGGAGGAACATCAGTGCGGCGGACTGGTAGGTCCGATCACACGGTCGACGGCGGTGAGTGGAGGTCACTAGTTGCAACTCATGCAAAGCCCTAATGATGGCGTCGAAGTGATCAACCTGATGGGTGTGCTGCACCCCCACTACATGTAGGCATCCAGCGCGGGCTCAACTCTTAGGCCTCACACGGATCCTAAAGCCTACGTGTTCCTTCCCTTAAGCACGCGACCCTTTAGGTTCTCTTCCACTTGGTCACGAGTCAGATGACATCTGACTCGGCCGGTCGGTAGCGGCCTCTAGCAAGATGTGCCGACTCCAAGTGTCCGATGAAGCTAGTTAGGCGAACCTGTACTTCACACTTCTGTTCCCTTTGCCACACGGTATATATTGTCGTGCACAAGGCGATATGGTCATCCTTGTTGCAGGACAACCTCTTTTTCGTTCCTGTGAATCCAACCAACACTTCGGATTATCTCATAATCATCATCGCATGACCATGCTTATCCAAGTCGGATCACATGAGGGGCCCAGAGTATATCTCTCGTGGTAGGAGGGGCAAATCCCATCTTGCTCGACCATGTCTCGCAACATGGGTATGGACAAGCCCAAAACCTACCTTTGTAACTACCCAGTCATGGAGTAGCGTTTGATCGGCCCAAAGCAAGTCTGTCACCATCCCGAGTACATGCGCCAGCTTAGATCTTAGGACATAGAACATATGTTGTACTAGAGACTCACAGATGACCTATCGCTGCTTCTCATAGTTGGGTCTGTGCAACTCAGACCTTATCTCGACTCGGATCCGACTATGTCGAATCCACCAGACCTTTCTGAGTCCATATTATACGGCTAGCATCCAATGCTACATGGTCAGTGAGACCGGACCATCCATCGTGTCATATGCTAGTCTGATTAGTTGCGCGTCCACACAACCCTTTCGACTAGCGACCATTTAAGACAGTTATAATAAATGCATAGTCTCACAAACAAGTCACGTACTTATTAATACACATCACTGATAATGTCCAAGGACTACCTTTATTCATAAACACATAGGAAATATCATCATACATGATTGCCTCTAGGGCATATCTCCAACATTTCTTCTACATGGCTCTCACATGGCTATGGATTCTTGCTCATTACACTTATTATACCCATATTGACATGTTCACTTTGCAAGATACGCTCATTTCTATGCCCTTGCCATGCAATTGTGACCCATGATTTGCATCTCACATGACAATTGATTATATGACTTGTATGCGTATTTGCAAGCTTGGTGGAGATATTACATGCTATTTCCATGTTTGCTTTGTGCCCCAGGCCTATGATGACAACTTGATCTTGCTTTGTGTTCCTGCTCTTGATATGTCATGTGCATTATTTATGTCTACTATTTTATCACATGACATGATTGCCATGGTTTCCTCTAGTATGTTGCAGATTCGCACTACTAGTTTGCACGTCATGATCAATTTTCCTGCTTCATGTGTTGCATCACCAATGATTACTACTTTCTCATTTCATGTGGGTGATGACAAACATTACCATGCTTCGCACATGATTGATATTTCTTATTGTCATATGTCTCCATGTGTTGCCTCTCTCATGCTAGAGGATTTGCCATATATTGAGTGCAACAACGCTTCTCAACTGGCTAATGAGATTGCCCCCATAGCTTTCTCTCATATTATTGGAGCTTTTGACATATCTCATGTGAAGCATTCTTGCCTTCCTTATTTCCACCATATGCCCAGTGCCATGAATATTTCCCTTGTTGCATCCTATTATTCATACACTTCCGGTCCTAACGGTTATGTGCAAGAGAACAGAACCATCATGATGGATCATGTGTTTGTCTACCATGGACATACATTGTTTCCTTTGTTGTGTGTATTTGTAGGATACTTCCACTAAGTGTCAACTTCCACTTCACGTGAGTTGACAATTTGATCTCTTGAGAGCGAGCCATGCTATACCGACGCGATTCTACATCGCACTTTCTTGCGCATCGACATTACCAAGGACGCACAAGGACACATTTTCTAGGTGACATCCTTCTTGATCATGCATATTGTGGATCATCCTAATTGTGTTACTTGTACCATGACACATATTGGTCATCTTGGAAAACATATTTGCACACACGATACATATATTGTTTCCACTCATGATTGCCACATTGACATGCCTCATGACATATATACCTTGTGTGTTGCATCCAACTTGTGTATTACATGCTCCTATCATATGCTTGATTGCAAAAATGTCCATTCTTCACATTTTCCATGCTCGATTGCTTGCTACATTCTTGACTTGATTGCCTCACACATGATGAAATTTCTATTTATATTGTGTTGAGTGCCACACTATCTTCACTACACCATATGCACATTATGCTTGGATTGCCTTGCACTTTGGATTGCCCCATATGTATAGACACTTAATTTTACATGGTGTTGTGAATGATTCCTATGCCTACCATAGAACATTTGTTGATTGCTTTGTGCATATGTGCTATGAGCATGAGGTAGATGCTTGCTATATTGTCATGCATATTTGCATCCCTACCTCACCTAGGCATACTTGTTTCCATGATTGCTTGCTTGTACTCAATTTGTATGCTTACATACCACAACACAATCCCTTGTCACACCATATGTTATGCATGATGACAACACTTGTGCGGTGAATCACCACTTGAATGCTTGGTTTTGCACTAACGCTAACCACATATGTTTTTCCAAGTGTTTGTTGTCCTTGCTCCTTTTGAAGGAATTACAAGACGGTGCGACATTGGAGAGTGCCCCTTTAGAGCTTGATGGTGATGAGTGCTTGGTGATGATCCTCTTCTACACAGCAACACCATCTGCTTTCCATGGTGATTTGGATTTTGATTCGAGGACAGAACTTTCCCAAGGGGGAGGGAATGATGCAGAGCATCCTACGGACATCACCATGACAAGAGTTCGTTTGCCAAGTGACACATGCCATAACTACTTCACATACATAAAGGTGAATCATCTCCTTTACACGTCTTCACTTGACCCGTTCAAGGATGGTATACTACTTGATACTCCTCTAGTGTGCATGCATAGGTATTGTAGGAGCTTCACGAATGACGAGGAGGAGTACCGACACCTACATACAACTACACCATCTTCCTCCGTCTCCGCTTCTACGCTTCCCTCACAAGTGTTATCATCTCTACGCATGGATGGTCCCAAGGCCCATGTATCCCCTATCACTTACCCTTTCGTGGGTTAGCAAAGTGATAGCTCATTCTTAGATGAGACTTGCTCCGTCCTCTAATTCTCTCATGGAGATCGAGGCCTGCACCGTGAGATCCCTAGAGGATGTCAAGGCCCCTTTTAAGGGAAGATCCGTCTACGGATTCCAAGCCTATCTCTCCTAGAGATTTGGATGAACTACCTATGTATCCTTATTTCCATTGTTGTTCTTGGATCTTGATGCACCTCATGTATTGCTTGTGATTGGAGGAGTACTTGGTGTAGATCTTGTCGAATAGACTGTTTTCCACTTTTATTTCTCAATGTTTTCCCCTCGTGGTGTTCGTGTTGTTCGTGTTCTTCATGTTCTTCCTCGAATCCACCTCCAATTCGTGAAGATCGGGTCCTCGGGTTTGCCCTGTATCATCCTGCAAAAGTTTAGTAACATCAGGAGGCAAAGAGGGAGGCATGTCCTCGAATGAAAATAATACCTCTTTGCACACAAAAGCATAGCAAACAGATTTAGTAAAATCCATATTAGTAATATTAGACTTGGTGGCAAGTGAACATCCACTTTTTAATTTTATTTCAGATGCAACACCAAAAGATTGTTTATTAGGCTTATTGTGTTTCTCAAACTCTTTAGCCATAGTCTGTTTTCACTCTTATTATGCTCCTCTTTTCTTTACTAGCTCCAGCAATGTCATATTTTAAAATTTGTTTAGGAGACATAGGAAGCAAGGTAATATTTTTATCCTTATGAAAAAGAGTATACTGGTTTTACCTACCATGGAGTACAATTTTTTATACTCCCTACATACCAAAATAAGTGTCGTAAATTTAGTACTAAGTTACTACAACTTTTATACTAAAGTAGCGACACTTATTTTGGGACAGAGGGATGTCTACCAAGTAAAATAAGTGTCATCCAAGCATGCTCGAACACATGAGTTTTACCTCTTTCTTTTATGTGTTCCTTCGGAAGGTTCCTTTTATGTGTTACTCGTCATCGTGCGAGTTCGTCGTAGAAATCATCGAGTAGTGGCTAGGTGGGGTGAGGTTGTTTGGGATCGACGCACACGCCCCTGTGTTCGAACTTCTTTGGCTTTTGTGGAGCCTGAAATCCGACAAACGGAGTGCCGATGCAATGCGGATGATGCGGATGATGCGATGATGAATGCGACAAACAAAAGAATCACGCGACGGTAAGGAAATAAAAAGGGAATCTTCTAGAGTGTCGGTCTCAGGCTGTTACAACTCTCCTCCACTAACAAGAGATCTCGGCCCGAGATCTTAGAATAGAAGGGGAAGACAAAGAGAACGAGGTTAAACTTTGTTGCTTCTTTGACAAACGAGCAAAACCAACAATCCTTGACGATTGCAACGAAATGAAGAAATGCATGACAAATAAGAAAGAATTCAAAAGAAATTTGGGCATCCCTTCAGTAGGAAAGAGAGGCAAAACTTGATAAGATTGAAAGAAGTTGAAGAGGGTTCACAAAACTCCGGTTAAATGGATAAGCAAGGAAAGAAGATGATCTTGACAAGACGACATGATAGATTGAAGAGAGAAGCATCACAACGCATCAGGAACAAAAGACTAGCAGCTAGATCGATGGAAGGAAAAGAACGGAGAAGAAAATTATAGTTTCTATCCCAATTGAATTTGAAAAGAGTCCTTTCAAATGAGAGATTGGACGGAGTTTTCGGAACATCAACAATTAAAAGAAGAAGCTAGTTGTGGGCTTATGAAAACATCTCGAAATTATGAGGTGACAACTGGCTACAAACGGAACAAAGATTGCTTGAGAGCCACAAGATATGCAAAACTTCTTTCACCAAGATTATACATTGAGAACTTGGGTCATTTATAAATACCACAAACAACAACAATCCTTGGCATAGGCTTTAGGTGAAATCTATTCCAAGATAACTCAAAGGAACAAAAATATGGCTTTAATTATCCCACTCTTGATAAATTCTCTTCGAGACTCCTCGTGAATCAAGAATAATACACCACCATCTGAAAGATAAGGGAGAATGAATCGCACTTTGAAATGCAAGATTAAGAATGATTGAGCTTCTCCAACAAGAATATTGAAGAATGCTCGAGAATGTTCTTAATTCTTGACAAACCACCATGAGGAACCTCCGTATACTGAAGAATTATCAAAAGAAATGAATATTAAAAAGAATAATATTATGACCTTGCAAGATTTAGATGAAGCTTCGCGACGAGATACTTGAGAAAACTAGGAACTCCGGAAAACAAAAAGATGAACAACTTGGGATAAGGAATTTCATATCATGCACAACTCTGGAAGAAGGATTGAAATCCCCTTGATGAAACAAGAATAAGATTTATGTTATGTGTATCCTTCATCAAGTTAAATTGATGAGAAACGGATTTAGCATACCACTTATGTTTCTCAAAAAAGATTGAAGAGAGAAAGCAATGACTTGAACAAGAACACCGATAAAAATTCAGAAACTAATGAGGATACGAAGAATGAATGGAGAAAAATGAAAATGAAGAGACCAAGTTAACTTCTACAAGGCACCAGAATAATTGTCCTACAAATGGAGGAACAACAATTGAGAAGAATTTGAGAATAAAAGCTAAAAGTTGAGGATGATGAAATCTTATGAAATGATGGCCTTCAGGGGATCGAGAAACGAACACAACATTGAAATGATCTGGTTAGATATGAAAAGAATTTCAAATTAATGGGAACAATGAAGAGGATCACCAAAACATGAGATGACAAATCTTGAAAAGAACGGAGAAAGATTTAAGGGAAACTCTTCTTTTGTCTTCAACGCATATTATGATGGCAAGAAACATCACCAAGAATTACTGAAACACTCTGGAACAACGAATAATAGAACCTGATGCTGAACCCGTTGTTGATCACTAACAACGATTGAATCCCAAGATGAAACAAGTGGCAAGAACTGAAATATTAAATCTTCTGGAAGCAGGTATAATCTATCCTACAGCTGATAGTAGATGGTGAGTCATGTTCATTGTGTCCCTAAGAAAGGAGGTATTATTGTTGTTCCCAATGATAAAAATGAACTTATTCCGCAAAGAATTGTTACTCGCTATAGGATGGTAATTGATTTTATAAAATTAAACAAAGATACTAGAAAAGATCATTACCCCTTGCCTTTTATTGATCAAATGCTTGAAAAATTATCCAAGCACACACACTTTTGTTTCCTAGATGGATATTCAGGTTTTTCTCAAATACTTGTGTCATAATCTGATCAAGAGAAAACCACCTTTACTTGTCCTTTCGGAACCTATTCTCATAGACATATGCGTTTTGGTTTGTGAAATGCACCTTCTACCTTTCAAAGATGTATGACTCCTATATTCTCTGATTTTTGTTAAAAGATTATGGAGGTTTTCATGGATGACTTTTCCGTTTATGAAACTTCTTTTGATGATTGCTTAAGCAACCTTGATTGAGTTTTGCAGAGATGTGAACAAACTAACCTCGTCTTGAATTGGGAGAAGTGCCACTCTATGGTTAATGAAGGTATTTTCATGGGGCATAAGATCTCCAAACGAGCTATTGAGCTGGATAGTGATAAAGTTGATGCAATTGAGAAAATGCCATGTCCTAAAGATATCAAAGGTATTCGAAGTTTCCTTTGTCACACTGGTTTCTATAGGAGGTTTATTAAAGACTTCTCAAGGATTTCTAGGCCCCTTACTAATATTTTGCAAAAGGGTATTCCCTTTGTTTTTGATGATGATTGCATGGAAGCCTTTGAAACACTCAAGACGGCCTTAACCACTTCACCTTTGTTGAACCACCTGATTGGAACTTGCCTTTTGAAATTATGTGTGATGCTAGTGATTATGATGTCGGTGTTGTTCTTTGACAAAGAGTTGATAAGAAATTAAATGTTATGCACTATGCTAGCAAAACTCTAGATATTGCCCAAAGAAATTGTGCCACTACTGAAAAAGAATTTTAGCAGTTGTGTTTGCTTGTGATAAATTCAGACCTTACATTGTTGATTCCAAAGTTATTGTTCACACTGATCATGCTGCTATAAAATATCTTATGGAAAATAAAGATGCTAAACCTAGACTCATTAGGTGGGTTCTCTTGCTTCAGGAATTTGAATTGCATATCGTTGATAGGAAAGGAGCCAAGAACCTCGTAGCTGATAACTTGTCTTGGTTACGAAATATTCTTGATGATTTTTCCCGATGAACAACTAGCTGCAATAAATGTCTCTCAAAACACTCAATGGTATGCTGACTATGCTAATTATATTGTTGCTAAATATATTCCACCTAGTTTCACATACCAAGAAAAACAAAAAAAATCTTTTATGACTTAAGACATTACTTTTGGGACGACCCACATCTTTATAAAGGAGTAGAGGGTATTATTAGACGTTGTGTACTTGAGCATGAATAGGAACAAATCTTATGGAAATGTCATTCAAAAGCTTATGGAGGACATGATGCTAGAGATAGGACCACTCATAAGGTATTACAATCTCGTTTTTAGTGGCCTACTCTCTTCAAGGATGCTTGTAAGTTTGTCTCGTCTTGTGATGAATGTCACGAATTGGTAATATTGGTAAGCATGAAGAAATGCCTATGAACTATTCACTTATTGTTGAACCCTTCGATGTTTGGGGTTTTCATTATATGGGACTTTTTCCTTCCTCTAATGGGTACACTCATATGTTGGTTGCTGTTGATTACGTAACTAAGTGGGTAGAAGCTATTCGAACTAGTAGTGCTGATCATAATATTTCCATTATAATGCTTAAAGAAGTTATTTTCCCACGGTTTGGATTCCCTAGATATCTAATGACCGATGGTGGTTTACACTTTATTCATGGTGCTTTCCGTAAGATGCTTCCTAAATATGATGTTAACCATATAATTGCATCACCCTATCATCCTCAATCTAGTGGTCAAGTTGAACTTAGCAATAGACAAATAAAATTAATATTACAAAAAACTGTCAATAGGTCTCAAAAGATTGGTCTAAGAAATTAGATGATGCACTTTGGGCTTATAGAACAACTTATAAAATTCCTATGGTTATGTCTCCATACAAAATGGTATATGGGAAAGCTTATTATTTGCCTCTAGAGTTAGAACACAAAGCATTTTGGGCAATCAAAGAACTAAACTATGACTTCAAACTTGCTGGTGAAAAGAGGTTATTAGGTATTAGCTTATTAGATGAATGGAGAACCCAAGCATATGAAAATTCCAAGTTATTTAAAGAAAAGGTTAAAAGAAGGCATGTCAAAAGAATCCAAAAGCGTGAATTCAAAGTTGGAGAATATGTTCTTTTGTACAATTCTCGTTTCAGATTTTTTTTGTAGGAAAACTTCTCTCCAAATGGGAAGGACCCTATGTTATCGGAGAGGTTTATCGTTGTGGAGCTATTAAGATCAATAATGCCGAAGGTACCCACTCGAAGGTGGTGAATGGACAAATAATTAAATACTATATCTCAGGTACGCCTATTAATGTTGAAAGCAATGTTATCCAAACCATGACACCGGAGGAACAAATAAAAGAAACCTTCTGGAACACTCCAGAATCATGAAAATAAAGAGGTACATGATATGGTGAGTAAACAGTCACCAAAAAATCCGTAAAAATATTTTTTACCAGTTTTGGAATATTATGAAATTTTAGGAAATAAAATATAGACCGGAAGGTAACCGGGGAGGGCACGGAACACCAAGGCAAGGTTGCCATCCCTGGCGCGCTCTGGTGGAGCATGCCCACCTGAGAAACCTTCCTAACTCCGTTTTCCTTTCATTTTCTTGGTTTCCAAGAATAATAATTCTCAATATATACCCCCTCTGTTTTGACAACCAGATCGCGAGATTTTCCTCTGTTCTTGTTTTGTGTTGTTTTCCTGGCAGATCAGAAAATATGTCGTCGCAAGATTCCGAGGGAGAGAGTTATGTGTTCAATTATGTTGCTGATCCAAAGATATTTGGGGACATTTACCCTTACTTGTGGACTTCGGAGGAAGAAGAAGACATCGATCTGGAGGAAATAGAAGACGCAGGACCAGACGATGGCTTAGATGAAGATGAACCCCCACTACCTCAACTTGGAGATATGCACGTGGAGTTCAAGAATTCAAGCCTTCCTAATGGTAGGAGTATACCCAACTAATCTCTAACACTATTGTGTCTTATCCTTTGGTGCTAGGTCCAATATAGGACGACGCATCGATCCTCGACGACTTTGTCCTCCCTTTTGACAAGACGATGGGCATGGTGGAATATGATGCACCCCCTAGATGGTTCCATCATAATGAAGATGACCACAATTTGGTCTTTGCCACCTCACCTAAACCTCATGAGTGGAATGACAAAGGTAATATAGGTGAAGGTGATGCTCTTGTCCCACTATTGGACATTGATTGCTTTGCATGATGATGGTGCACGTATTGCCATGCTTCATGATTATGAGACTTTCACATGTGATGACTTGCCCATTTATGATGAGTTTGACGATTTTCATGTGGATACTATTAGTTGTGATGCCATGTTGCATAGGATATCTTGTGAGAATTCTATAGGTCACATCAAGTTTGACAATCTGCTTGACTTGTCATATTCTATGCATGAGATCATCCATATTGCATCTTTGCAATCTCATCATAGTAACTATGCATATGCCATTAAAATAAACCCAATTTGTACAAACGGTATAAATGAAAAGCCCATGGTTTTTGACATTTGTTTTTATTTTTATATTATTGCCATGCTTCCTTTGCATCATTTGCAGAATTGTTCACTATTGCCATGCCATGACCACCATGCCCTCGATGCGCATTGTTTTGGATGTTGTCCTTATTATCCATATTCTCCATAATATGCTTATGCTATTGCACATGAGGAGACCCCCATACTTTCCTCATAACTATTAGGACATTTTGATTCATCCTATTCATTGCATGATTCCAATAATTGTGTGCACTATATGCTTCCCATTGATATGAATGATATAATTGTGCCACATACTTTGCGTCCCAATCATTTTGCGCATAATAACTATCATTTCATGATGGATGACGTATTCCTATACCATGCCTCAAATTTCTTGTGGATACTATTGGTTTTTATGCCATGTTGCATAGGATATCTTGTGAGAACTCTATAGGTCACATCATGTTTGACAATCCGCTTGACTTGTCATATTCTATGCATGAGATCATCCATATTGCATCTTCACAATCTCATCATAGTAACTATGCATATGGCATTAAAATAAACCCATTTTGTACAAATGGCATAGATGACAAGCCCATGGTTATTGACATTTGTTTTTCTTGTTATAATATTACCACGCTTCCTTTGCATCATTTGCGGAGTTGTTCACTATTGCCATGCCATGACCACCATGCCCTGGATGTGCATTGTTTTGGATGTTGTCCTTATTATCCATATTCTTCATATTATACTTACGCTATTGCACATGAGGAGACATCCATAGTCTCCTCATACCTATTAGGAGATTTTTATTCATCCTATTCATTGCATGATTCCAATAATTGTGTGCACAATATGCTTGCCATTGATATGAATGATATAATTGTGCCTCATACTTTGCTTCCCAATCATTTTGCGCATAATAACTATCATTGCATTGCTATACCATGCCTCAAATTTCTTTGAGCATTGCTTATCTTGCCATAACTCTCATGTCCACATACACATCATGATGGATGATGTGTACATTTACCATGCACGCACTTTGATTCGTGTGTCTCCTTCTTGTGTAGGTAAGCATGATTCTTCGTTAACCTCGCACGCGCATGAGTTGACGAACTGAGCTCTAGAGAGCAATGAAGACGTACGGCACCATGGAGTGCTTACCCTCCACCCACCCTTTGCGCAAATAATTCGCGCATTTCTCCTACATGGCTCTCACATGGCTATGGCTTCTTCCTCATTACACTTATTATGCCCATATTGCCATGTTCACTTTGCATGATATGATCATTTCTATGCCCTTGCCATGCAATTGTGACCCATGATTTGCATCTCACATGAGAATTGATTATATGACTTGTATGTGTATTTGCAAGCTTGGTGGAGATATTACATGCTATTTCCATGTTCGCTTTGTGACCCATGCCTATGATGACAACTTGATCTTGCTTTGTGTTCATGCTCGTGATATGTCATGTGCATTATTTATGTCTACTATTTTCTCACATGACATGATTGCCATGATTTCCTCTAGTATGTTGCAGATTCGCACTACTAGTTTTCACGTCATGATCAATTTTCCTACTTCATGTGTTGCATCACCAATGATTACTACTGGCTCATTTCATGCAGTTGATGACAAACATTACCACGCTTCGCACATGATTGATATTTCTTATTGTCATATGTGTCCATGTGTTGCCTCTCTCATGCTAGAGGATTTGCCATATATTGAGTGCAACAACTCTTCTCAACTGGCTAATGAGATTGCACCCATAGCTTTCTCTCATATTATTGGAGCTTTTGACATATCTCATGTGAAGCATTCTTGCCTTCCTTCTTCGCAGCACATGCCTAGTGCCATGAATATTGCCTTGTTGCATCCTATTATTCATGCACTTCTGATCCTAACGGTTATGTGCAAGAGAAGAGAACCATCATGATGGATCATGTGTTTGTCTACCATGCACATACATTGTTTGATTTGTTGTGTGTATGTGTAGGATACTTCCACTACGTGTCAACTTCCACTTCACATGAGTTGACAATTCGAGCTCTTGAGAGCGAGCCATGCTACACCAACGCGATTCTACATCGCACTTGCTTGCGCATCGACATTATGAAGGACGCATAAGGACACGCTTTCAAGGTGACATCCTTCTTGAGCATGGATATTGTGGATTATCCTAATTGTGTTGCTTGTACCATGACACATATTGGTCATCTTGGACCACATATTTACACACATGATACATATATAGTTTCCACTCATGATTGCCACATTGACATGCCTCATGACATATATACGTTGTGTGTTGCATCCAACTTGTGTATTACTTGCTCTTATCATATGCTTGATTGCAAAAATGTCCAGTCTTCACATTTTCCATGCCCGATTGCTTGCTACATGCTTGACTTGATTGCCTCACACATGATGACCAATTTCTATTTATATTGTGTTGAGTGCCACACTATCTTCACTACACCATATGCACATTATGGTTGGATTGCCTTGCACTTTGGATTGCCGCATGTGTTTAGACATTTCATTTTACATTGTGTTGTGAATGATTCCTATGCCTACCATAGAACATTTGTTGATTGCTTTGTGCATATGTGCTATGAGCATGAGGTCGATGCTTGCTATATTGTCATGCATATTTGCATCCCTACCTCACCTAGGCATACTTCTTTCCATGATTGATTGCTTGTACTCAATTTGCATGCTTACATGCCATGATACAATCCCTTGTCACACCATATGTTATGCATGATGAAAACACTTGTGCGATGAATCACCACTTGAATGCTTGGTTTTGCACTAACGCTAACCACATATGTTTTTCCAAGTGTTTGTTGTCCTTGCTCCTTTTGAAGGAATTACAAGACGATGTGACATTGGAGAGTGTCCCTTTAGAGCTTGATGTTGATGAGTGCTTGGTGATCATCCTCTTCTACATGGAAACACCATCTCCTTTCCATGGTGATTTTGATTTTGATCCGAGGACGGATCTTTCCCAAGGGGGAGGGGATGATGCAGAGCATCCTATGGACATCACCATGACAAGAGTTCGTTTACCAAGTGACACATGCCACAACTACTTCACATACATAAAGGTGAATCATCTCCTTTACACCTCTTGACTTGACCCCCTTGAGGATGGTATACTACTTGACACTCCTCTAGTGTGCATGCATGGGTATTTTCAGAGCTTCACGAATGACGAGGGGGGACCGGCACCTACATACAACTACACCATCTTCCTCCGTCTCCACTTCTATGCTTACCTCACAATTGTTGTCATCTCTACGCATGGATGGTCCCAAGGCCCATGTATCCCCTCTCACTTACCCTTTCGTGGGCTAGCACAATATATACTCCACCCCCTCGTCCATTCTAGGGTTAGCAAAGTGATAGCTCATTCTTAGATGATCTTTGCTCCTTCCTCTAATTATCTCATGGAGACCGAGGCATGCACCGCAAGATCCCTAAAGGATGTCAAGGCCCCTTTCGAGGGAAGATCCGTCTATGGATTCCAAGACCCATCTCTCCTAGAGATTTGGATGAACTACCTATGTATCCTTATTTCCATTGTTGTTCTTGTGATTTCTTGATGCACCTCATGTATTTCATGTGATTGGAGAAGTACTTGGTGTAGATCTTGTCCAATATAGTGTTTTCCCCTTTGATTTCTCCACGTTTTCCCCATGTGTTGTTCGTGTTGTTCGTGTTCTTCATGTTCTTCCTCAAATCCACCTCCAATTTGTGAAAATCGGGCCTCCCACGGGTTTGCCCTGTATCATCGTGCAAAATTTTAGTGACATCAGGAGGCAAAGAGGGAGGAATGTCCTCGAATGAAAATAATACCTCTTTGCACGGAAAAGCATAGCAAACAGATTTAGTAAAATCCATATTAGTAATATTAGACTTGGTGGCAAGTAAACATCCAATTTTTAATTTTATTTCAGATGCAACACTAAAAGATGGTTTATTAGGCTTATTGTGTTGCTCAAACTCTTTAGCCATAATCTGTTTGTCACTCTTATTTTAGGAGACATAGGAAGCAAGGTAATATTTTTATCTTTATGAACAAGAGTATGCTGATTTTTCCTACCATGGAGTACAATTTTTTATACTCCCTACGTCCCAAAATAAGTGTCATAAATTTAGTACTAAGTTACTACAACTTTTATACTAAAGTAGCGACACTTATTTTGGGACAGAGGGATGCCTACAAAGAATGCTCCATTTTACTTGGTAGACATGGCAACATTTATACTAAAGCATGCTCCATTTTACTTGGTAGACACTTATTTTAGTTGGTAGACATGGCCTGGTACTTGTGCTGGTGATTGCTCATAGTTATAATTTGGTGAAACCTCTTCCTCCTCATCCTAATCGCCATCATAGTCAATGTTCTGCTAGCAACAACAACCATAGAAGTTGTATTAGTGGTAACGACACAAGAATGTTGGCCTTCCTCGAGGGGCACACGACATGCGTGACTCATGTAATTCGGAAGGCGGTGTTGTAGTTGTAGAGGTGCGACAATTGCAGCTGATGGTAGACATGCAAGCACTTCATTGAACTTAGCCTCAATCTTGATGTCAAACATCTTCTGCAAATCATCTAGCTTGGCCAAGGCCTCTCCAAAGTTGTTCATCACGTCTTGCATCTGTGCACCCATCATTTGTTGAAATTTACCATGAAGCTCCTTGTTCGTCATGCTCTCCCAGTTTAGCTCATCTACTTGTGATCTAATTATGGTTAGAAGCAATAAAAACACATAAGAGTATGATCCTACAAACTACAACAAAGTGGTGGTGGTGTGGTGGAGAGTCACAAACCCGTCAAGCAAATCTCAAATTCCTACAAGTTCCTACCAAGAAGGAAGTGGTGATTGGCAGCCCTTGTTGTCAAAACTCTGAAAAGCTTGGATAGAGCGATTACTAGGTGGATTCAAACACACGACGAAGATGTATGTGGAGCTGGGAAGGCGTATAATATGGTAACAAAAATGGTGATCAATAATCAATTTAGATATGCAAAGTTGAAGAAACGCTCAACGACGGTACTGTGCTGGTATTAGGCTAGACCAAACTAGAGACGCAAGCCTAGAACACCAACAAAATCACGACACGACACATAATCAAGGGAAAACACTTTGATTTCCCCCCTTTCTGGCACTTTTGTGTGCTTCCCCCCTAGAAAATCACCATAATGGCGAGTGTCTCAAAACTCTTCCCAAGGTCTTAAAATAAGATATGCACGATAGTTTTTGACTCTTTTTTTCTTGAAAGTTTCGAGGCAGTGACAATAAAAAAATGCAACAAGAAATCACTATCATGGCAAGTGTCTCGAAATGCTCCTAGGGGCCTAAAAACAGGATAGGAAAAAATATTTCCGCGCGACGAAATTTTGTGGAAAAATGTCTTGGGGGTCTCCACGCACCGGACCGATTATGTTTTTTGAAATCACCCTGTTCTACGGACGGAAAAAGATTGATGAAAAGGGAAACCTGCCGAGACAAGGCAACACAAATCTGGATACATATGGATCTCAAAAGAAAACCTACTATCTGATGAACTCATATTGGTGGCGGGTATGCAGTGTTATATATGGACTCGGATTGATGGTCGATCTACTATGATGGTATAAGGCAGCGGTGATAACTATGGTGTGGTGGTGGTATACGACAACGGATGACTACTTTGTGGTGGTGGTATATCATAGGGGCGATGATGATGCTATGGTGGTGGTATATGACATCGATGATGACAATGGTGTGGTGGTGGTATGTAGCAACGATGGTGAAGATGGCATCGCAGTGGTGTGATACGTTCATTTTGCATCATGTTTTATTACTGTTATTTATAATGTTTTCATGCATAATAATGTTTTGGGGAGTAATTCTAATGCCTTTTCTCTCACAAATTGCAAGGCTTACATCAAGAGGGAGAATGCCGGCAACTGGAATTCAGCACCCCGAAAAAGCACGTCAGAGATACCTATTATGCACAACTCCAATGAAGCTAAAAATTTACGGAGAACTTTTATGCATTAAATAAGAATTACTAGAGATGAGAACTACCAGAGGGGGGCAACTAGGTGGCCACCCTCCACCAGAGCACGCCTGCCCCCTACCCGTGCCCTGGTGGAGGGTGGGCACCAAGGCCCACCTCCGGAGCCCATCTTCTGGTATAAAGTCCCAAAAACCTAAAACAATTCAGAGGAGCACTTTCGATACGAAGTGTCACCGCCTCTAGGCGGAACTTGGGCAGGAGCACTTTTTCCCTCCAGCGGAGCACTTCCGCCGGAGAACTTCCCTCCCGGAGGGGAAATCGAAGCCATCATCATCACCAACAACCTGATTATCCTGGGGAGGCCATTATTAATCAACATCTTCAGCAGAACCATCTCCTCTCAAACCCTAGTTCATCTCTTGTGTTCAATCTTTGTACCGGAACCTCAGATTGGTACCAGTGGGTGACTAGTAGTGTTGATTACCTTGTGTAGTTTATTACTATATGGTTTATTTGGTGGAAGATTATATGTTCAGATCCATTATGATATTTAATACACATATGATCTTGATCATTCATATTATTTGTGAGTAGTTACTTTTGAGGTCACTGGTGAAGTCATATTACAAGTAATCATGTGAATTTGATATGTGTTCGATATTCTGATTATATGTATGTTCTGATTCCCTTGGTGGTGTCATGTGAACGTCAACTACCTGACACATCACAATCCTTGGGCCTAAGGGAATGCATTGTGGAGTAGTTATTAGATGATGGGTTGCTATAGTGATAGCAGCTTAAACCCTAGTTTATGCGCTACTTTGTAAGGGGCTGATTTGGTTCCACCAGTTTAATTCTATGGTTAGACTTTGTCTTAATACTTTTCTCGTAGTTACGGATGTTTGCGAGGTGGTTAATCATAAGTAGGTTGTTACTTTAAGTAAGAACATCACCTTAGCACCGGTCCGCCCCATATCAAATTATCAAATTAGCGAACACAAATCAAACCAACATGATGAAAGTGACTAGATGAAATTCCCGTGTACCCTCAAGAACACTTTGCTCATCATAAGAGATAGTTTTGGCATGTCCTTTGCCACAAAAGGATTGGGCTACCTTGTTGCACCTTAACTATTGTTACCGTTACTTGCTCGTTACAAATTACCTTGCTATGAAAACACTTGCTACTTATAATTTCAGTGCTTGCAGAAATTACCTTGCTGAAAACCGCTTATCATATCCTTCTACTCCTTGTTGTGTTCGACACTCTTACTTATCAAAAGGACTACGATTGATCCCCTATGCTTGTGTGTCATCAGGAATCTTTTCTGGCGCCGTTGTTGGGGAATGAAGCGCTCTTGGTAAGTGGAAATCTATAAGGAAAAACTTATACTACGTGCTGAAATTTACTGTCACTTGTTACTATGGAAAGTAATCCTTTGAGGGTTTGTTAGGGGTATCTTCACCTTGACCGGAACCACAATTAGTTGCCCCTCAACCTACAACACCTAATGAAAATATTGGTTATGAAAAAACTTTGGGTATGTTAGAACAACTGCTAGCTAGTCCTTATGCGGGCGATGGAATTGAACATCCTGATATGCACCTAATACACGTGGAAGAAATTTGTGGACTATTTTAGCTTGCAGGTTTATTTGGAGATGAAGTTCAGAAGAAGGTTTTCCCTTTATTTTTGAAGGGAAAATCAATTACATGGTATAGGCCATATGATGATATAGGATCATGGAACTGGAATCGTTTGAAATTGGAATCCCACCAAAAGTTTTATCATATGCATCTAGTTCATCGTGATTGGAATTATATATATAATTCCTGGCCTCGTGAAGGAGAAACTATTGCTCTAGCTTGGGGGAGGCTTAAGTCAATGTTATATTCATGCCCCAATCATGATATCCCGAGAGAAGTTATCATTCAAAATTTTTATGCTCGGCTTTCTCATAATGATCAAACCATGCTCGATACTTCTTGTACTGGTTCTTTCATGAAGAAGACTATTGAATTCAAGTGGTATATTTTGGAAAGAATTAAATGCAACTCTAAAGATTGGGAAGTCGACGAAGGTAATGAGTCAGGTATAAAGCTTGAATTTGATTGTGTTAAATCTTTTATGAATACCGATGCTTTTCACGAGTTTAGCAGTAAAAATGGACTCGACTCTGAGATAGTAGCCTATTTCTGTGAATCATTTGCTACTCATATTGATATCCCTAAAGAGAAGTGGTTTAAATATAATCCCCCTATTTAATAAGAAATTAAAGAACTGGTCATAGGTAAATAAGAAACTATCATTTACAATGTTGATCTAGTTGTGCCTACCGCTTACATAAAGAAACCACCTTTCCCTGATAGGATAAAGGAACATGCTAAGGTATCAATTGTGGTTCGCAAAAGTAATATTAGAGCACCTAAGCCCTCTGAACAAACTAAAGTACAACCTAGTGTTGCCATGGTTAACGATCTCTTGGTATAAAATATTGATGGGCTTGTCATTTACTTTTGTGATGAAGTTGCTAGAATTGCTAAACCCGATGAAAAAGACAAGCATAGACCCGTAGCTGGCTTGCATATTGTCTCAGTTAAACTAGGAGATCATTGTTATCATGGCTTATGTGATTTAGGTGCTAGTGTGAGTGATATTCCTTTTACCTTATACCACGAAATTATGAATGATATAGCACCTGCTGAAATAGAAGATATTGATGTTACTATTAAACTTGCTAATAGAGACACCATCACACCACGTGGGATTGTTAGAGATGTTGAAGTCTTGTGTGGAAAAATAAAATACCCTACTGATTTTTTAGTTCTTGGTTCCCCACAAGATGATTTTTGTCCCATTTTATTTGGTAGATCTTTCTTAAACAATGTTAATGCTAAGATAGATTGCAAGAAAGAAACTATCAGGGTTGAGTTTGGTCATGTGTCTCATGAGTTTAATTCCTGCAAGTTTAGTGGACAACCTTGTGATACAGAATTACCTAGTAAGAATGAAATAATTGGTCTTGCTTCTATTGTTGTTCCTCCTATTGATACACAAGAACAATATTTGCTAGACCATGAAATGATATGCACTTTCATGAAATAATTGAAATAGATAAATTTTTCTTTTAACAACAACCTCTACTGAAACACAATTTGCCCATTGAAACTCTTGGAGGTCCTCCTCCACCTAAAGGTGATCCTATGTTTGAACTTAAAGAATTTCCTGACACTCTGAAATATGCTTACCTTGATGCGAAAAAGATATCTCCTGTTATTATTAGTGCTAACCTTTCAGAACATGAAGAAGAAAGATTATTAAAAATTATGAGGAAGCACCGGGATGCTATAGGATATATTGTTGATGATCTTAAGGGCATTAGTCCCACTCTATGTCAGCAAAAGATTAATATAGAACCTGATGCTAATCCCAACATGAAACAAGTGGTAAGAACTGAAATGTTAAAGCTTCTAGAAGCAAGTATAATCTATCCTATAGTTGATAGTAGATGGGTGAGTCCCGTCATTGTGTCCCTAAGAAAGGAGGTATTACTGTTGTTCCCAATGATAAAAATGAACTTATTTCGCAAAGAATTGTTATTGGCTATAGGATGGTAATTGATTTTAGAAAATTAAACAAAGATACTAGAAAAGATCATTACCCCTTGCCTTTTATTGATCAAATACTTGAAAGATTATCTAAGCACACACACTTTTGTTTCCTAGATGGATATTCTGGTTTCACTCAAATACTTGTGTCACAATCTGATCAAGAGAAAACCACATTTACTTGTCCTTTCGGAACCTATGCTTATAGACGTATGCCTTTTGGTTTATGCAATGAACCTGCTACCGTTCAAAGATGTATGACGGATATATTCTCCAATTTTTGTGAAAATTTTGTGGATGTTTTCATGGATGACTTTTTCGTTTACGGAACTTCTTTTGATGATTGCTTAAGAAACCTTCATTGAGTTTTGCAGAGATGTGAACAAACTAACGTCATCTTGAATTGGGAGAAGTGCCACTTTATGGTTAATGAAGGTGTTGTCTTGCAACATAAGAGATCCGAACGAGGTATTGAGGTGGATCAAGCTAAAGTTGATGCAATTGAGAAAATTCCATGTCCAAAAGATATCAAAGGTATTCGAAGTTTCCTTGGTCACGCTGGTTTCCATATGAGGTTTATTAAAGACTTCTCAAAGATTTCTAAGGCCCAGACGAGTCTTTTGCAAAAGATTATTCCCTTTGTTTTTTATGATGATTGCATGGAAGCCTTTGAAACACTAAAGAAAGCCTTAATCACTTCACCTATTGCTCAACCACCTGATTGGAACTCGCCTTTTGAAGTTATGTCTGATGCTAGTGATTATGTTGTTGGTGCTGTTGTAGGAAAAAGAGTTGATAAGAAATTAAATGTTATCTAGTATGCTAGCAAAACTCTAGGCAGTGCCCAAAGAAATTATGCCACTAATGAAAAAGAATTTTAGCAGTTGTGTTTGCTTGTGATAAATTCAGACCTTATGTGATAGCCCAAGTGTTGTCCCTGCCTTTTATGGCCATGTAATCCTATGTGGACCCTTGTTTCCATGTGATGAATGAGATGAGTTTTCTCTTTTGCCATACCATTGTTTCATGCATCATGCATCATATCATTTCATCATCATGTCATGCATTATATAAATGTGATGTGTGAGTGGTCTTGTGGATGTGTGTGCATGAGTGGGCATCAACCTCCTTCCCTCTCTCTTATTATTTCAAAACCAAAACCTAAAACCTTTTATTCCCATTTCCATTCTTCAACAGAGTTATCTTGTTAATAAAATTTGTCAAAATGTTCATGATGTAGCCAATATTAATTTGAGCCCATGTGTGTTGTTCTTTTGGTGTTTTGAGCTATATGATTTTGGGGTTTTAAAATAACAGAGGTGTTGTTTTCATTATAGTATTATAAATACTTGCTTGAAAAATCCACTTATTAATTTTATTAGTTAGCTCTCATTTTCTTTCTTGCAAAAGTATTTTTGTTTTACACCAAACCCTTTTCATTTTCTCTAGGGATTTTCTTGTTTTTATTTTGTTTTAAAAAAAGGAAAAGCCTCTACTTGTTTTCTCTATGAGTGGGAGAGAGCTGGGCCGACTCCCTCTCCCGCGCGGCCCAGCCCAAGTAGCTAGCAGCTACCTGCTCCGTTGCCTCCCTTTTCTGTCAGGCTTCAGGGAGCAGAGAGAGAGCGAGTGCACCGCCATGAGCTTCTGCCGTCACCTCGCCCTTAGCCCGCGCCTATTTAGGCCCCCTCGACGTGCGTGCCTCCCCCTCTAGGGTTCCACGCTTTCCCCTCGCGTTGCCGCCATCTCCTCTCCCTTCTTCTTCTTCTTCTCCCGGGTTCAGAGAGAGCGGAGGTAAGTGCAGAGGGCAGAGCGCCGCCGTCTTCCCTGTCGTCGCCTTCGCGCCTCCGGTGGCCCTCGTCGCTGGTGGAGATGGCATGGAGCACGTCTCCATCATCCGCGTTCCATTCCCGCTACCAGGGAGTGAGGAGAACCTCCCCGCAGTGCACTTCATCGTCGCCGTTGTCCGCAAGGAAGCAAGGTCGTCGTCGACGTCTTCTTCCCCTCCGTCTCACCGTTGTCCACATCACCGCGCCTCCGAGAACCCCTCGGGGAGCCGCCGCGTCCCCACTGCCCTTTCTTCCCCGCGTAGGCCGTGTATAGTCGCCGTAGTGCCGCGCTGTAGTGCCGGCACCGCCGGTCAGAAAGGTGAGGCCTTGAGCTCGCCACCGTCCTCCTCATCGCAAGACGAGCAGAGGAATGGAACCTCGTAGATCCCCCGCGTCGATTCTGCCCGTTAGCGTTGCCGGAGAGCCCGTGTGGTCGCTGGAATCATAGCCACGATGCTGTTGTTGCCACAGTGTTCTTTTGTTCAGTTTTGTTAGAGTTGCGCCCCAGCTGTTAGTACTAGTGGGCTTGATGCCCCTCTCTGGTGTGATCCGCGCCGTAGCGCAGTGGTAGGAGCCGCTGCGATCGACCATGAGGTCAAGGGATCGAGTCCCCGACTCGATCCCCCCTTTTTCCTTTTTTTGTGAGTGGCCGGATATGGTGTTGTGTGTTCAGATCTGGCGTGGTGGCCGGATCCCGTGCGCGGTGTGTGTGTGGAAAGGGATCTGGTGTGGCTGTGTGCCAAATCCCGTGTGGCCGTGCAGATGTGGGGTGTGTGCTTGTGTGTGCCATGTGTGTGTGTGGATCTGGTGTGGCTGCCAGATCCAAAGTGGAGTGTATGTGTGTGTTGTGTTGTGTGTGTAGCTGAGTGTGTGTGTGGTGTGTGTGTGTGACATGTGGGCCTAGGCCCCACTTGTCATGCACTAGGGGGCCCTGGTGTCTATGCCAGGTGCCCCCTGTTAAATGTTGTTTTTCCTTATTGTTTGTATTATTTTAATTGTTATATTAGGTTGTTTCCATTTCTAGTAATAATTCCAAATCTGGACATGATCATATATGCACATGGGTATTTTTAGTAAGTTCTCACTTATAGAATTGTTGGGTATTATCTAACTAGTGTTTTGCCATGATGCTCCATATAAGCATAGGGGTGTGATATATGATTTTGGGGTAGAATTACCCAAGGAATCCATTGGTGTGACTTCTTTGGGCATTTGAGCAAGTTTGACAAAATGTCATTTTGTCTCAAAGTGCCATTTTGCCATTTTTGTTATATTTAATCCATGCATGCTATGATAATTGTGCCAACATGAATATGGTAGCCTTTGATGTGTAGAATGTCATGGTATTTATTTTTGTCATGTTAAGCTTGCATATAAGTGGGAACCATGCTCTAAATTAGCTACTAAAATGTTGCTGTTTTCAAACATGCTAAATATGTCTAAGTCTGAGAATTTGTTAATATTTTTATGCCATGTAGAGTGGATGCTACCAAGTGATATGTTGAGAATTAGCTCAATCTCAGTGCTAGTGTTTTGAAGTAGGATCTGTCCTCTATCATCCTGTAAATTTTCATGCCATGAGGTGGTCTCTATCACGATTAGTTTCTGCTGTCAACTTGCTATCAGCTTAACTCAGATTCCAGAAAACTGTTATTTTCACTAAGTCCCTAAAATCTGTTTCATCATGCCAACTTGTGAGCTTCATGCTTATTGATGTGTGCCTCCATTCCAGATTGAGTAGTTGGATAATTTGATAAGCATGATGTGTAGTTTTCTTTCAATGCCTTGTTTGTGGTTGGAGACTTCCTGTAGCTCTAGTTAGTGGCTGTGAAAGTTGCTATATTGCAGTTTTGTGGCAGATTGTTTGTTTTAGTGTTTTCTGACTTGTGGGAGCTATACTCCATAGAATTGCTTGATATTTGGCTATATTGTGGTTGGTTTTTCATTGCCTATCCAGTGGCTACCTTGGAATGCCAAGGAATAGCCCATGGCCTTCTTTGTCTTACGTTTTGCCTTCATAACTTGTCGTGAGCATAGCGTGAGAACCGTAACTCCATTTCTTGCGTTCTACATATGCATTTGTATTGATTTTGCATGAAGCATCCATATTTTCCATGTTCATGCATGTTTAAATAACTTAACATGAGGTTCTATCCAGATTTGTAAATAACTAAATTATTGCATGTGGAACATGACTAGTTTAGGATTGCATGTTAAATTCTTCAAATGAATCATGCATCATCTTGTTTGTGCATTGCACCTTGGTTGCTTGTTTATTATTGCTGTTTATCTTGGGTAGACGCGAGTGTTGAAACTGAGTACGAGGATCCAGGAGAGTACCACTACGAGGACCCCGCTCTTTGTCCCTCTAAAGAACCAACAGGCAAGATGATCGTACCCAGATCCCGAAACTATTTTTGCTTTGCTAGATGTCTCGTTCTTATCGTTACTTATGCATTACCTACCACTTGAATGTCAAGCCTCCTACATTGCCATGATAGCCTCTAACACCTCCACATCCTAGCAAACCTTTGATTGGCTAAGTTATCGCTGCTCAGCCCCTCTTATAGCGTTCTTAGTTGCAGGTGCAGGTTGTATCCATGTGATAACATGGATTTGGCATATCACAATATTATCTACTATTTAATTTAATGCACATATATATCTTGGTATGGTGGAAGGCTTGGCCTTTTTCTAGGTGTTTTGTTCTGCTTTTACCACCATAGTTTCTTGTTATCGGTGTTATGTCTCCATACTTTGCGCTCCTACATGCTCGGGGTTGTTATGGGGACCCCCTTGATTACTCGGTTGAGATTAAAACTTGTCTGGCAAGACTCAACATTGGTACTATTTGTTTAAACAACTTAATAAAATTTGCATAGGGCTTTGCTACCCCGTGGATAATTAATCAACCCCTGGGACAGTGCTCCTCATGAGTGTTGGTCCAAACTAGAGCACTGTGCGGGGCCAACCCGGGGAAACTTGGGAGATTTCTATCAGCCCTTCATATGCGTAGCTTATCCGTCGTGTCCTGAGAACGAGATACGCAACTCTTATCGGGTTCGTCGTCACGTCGGGTGGTCTTGCTGGATTTGTTTTACCTTTGTCAGGTTGCTTGCGTGTGGGACTCTGACTTCCTTCGGGCTATCTCGAGGTGTTGGAATTCCTTTGGAGTTGCCTATGATGATCACGAGATCCGTGGTCGAGGTTATTCCCGTGGAGTGTGGTTAATTTATGATGGACTAGTTGGAGCACCCTTGGAGGGTTAAAACTTTCGGAAAGCCGTGCCCGCGGTTATGTGGCAACTTGGATATTTGTGTTGAGGAACGTCGCATGGGAAACAAAAATTTTCCTACGCACACGCAAACCTATCCATGGTGATGAGCATCTACGAGAGGGAGAGTGGATCTACATACCCTTGTAGATCGCTAAGCGGGAAGCGTTAAGAAACGCGGTTGGTGTAGTCGAACATCTTCGCGATCCAAATCGCCGAGCGTCCCGCGATCTCATCACGATCCGTCCCGCGATCCAATCACGATACGTCCCGTGAACTCATCACGATCCGTCCCGCGATCTCATCACGATCCGTCTCACGATCTTGATCACGATCTGTCCCGCGAACTCATCACGATCCGTTCCACGATCTCATCACGAACCGTCTCGCGATCTCGATCACGGTCCTTCCGATCTAGCGCCGAACGGACGGCACCTCCGCGTTCAGCACACGTGCAGCTTGATGACGATCTCCACCGTCTTGATCCAGCAAGAGGAGGTGGATAGGAGAGAGAGTTCACCGGCAGCGTGACGGCGCTCCGGTGATGGTGGTGGAGCAATTCCGGCAGGGCTTCGCCTAAGCGCTGCGGAAAACCGATCTAGAGGAGAAACTGTGCACCGGTGAAACGGGTAGCACGTGGCCGGAAATTCTGTCCAAAAACCACCCAATCCACTAGTATATATAGGAGGAGAGGAGAGGAGAGGCAGCCAAGGCCTTTGGGTCGGCCGAAATAGGAGGTGGGAAGAAATCCTACTTCACCTCCAATCCTAGTTGGAGTAGGATTGCCTCCTATTGGCTGATTTTCCACTTTTTGCTTTAGGACTTTCTCTCCTGCGCCATGGGCCTTTGTGGCTGTTTTCCCAGCCCACTAAGGGCTGGTTATTATTCTCCCACAGCCCATGGACCTCTTGGGGTCGAAATACCCCTCCCGGAGGCCTCCCGGTACACTACCGGCACTCCCGGTACACTACCGGCACTCCCGGTACACTACCGATGAGCCCGAAACTTTTCCGGAAACCAAACTGGGACTTCCTATATATGAATCTTTACCTCCGGACCATTCCGGAGCTCCTCGTGATGTCCGGGATCTCATCCGGGACTCCGAACAAACTTCGGTCACCACCATACATAACTCTACACTACCGAAACGTCACCGAACCTTAAGTGTGCAGACCCTGCGGGTTCGAGAACTATGTAGACATGACCGAGACACCTCTACGGTCAATAACCAATGGAGGGACCTGGACATCCACATTGGTTCCTACATATTCTACGAAGATCTTTTTCGGTCGAACCTCTATGTCAAGGATTTAGTTAATCCCGTATAACGTCCCCTTTGTTCTTCGGTATGTTACTTGCCCGAGATTCGATCGTCGGTATCTCCATACCTAGTTCAACCTCGTTACTGGCAAGTCTCTTTACTCGTTCCGTAATACAAGATCCCGTGACTAACACTTAGCCACATTGCTTGCAAGGCTTGTTGTGATGTTGTATTACCGAGTGGGCCCTGAGATACCTCTCCGTCACACGGAGTAACAAATCCCAGTCTCGATCCATGCCAACTCAACAAACACCATCGGAGATACCTGTAGAGCACCTTTATAGTCACCCAGTTACGTTGCGATGTTTGATACACACAAGGCACTCCTCCGATATCCGTGAGTTGCATGATCTCATGGTCATAGGAACATATACTTGACATGCAGAAAACAGTAGCAATAAACTGACACGATCATATGCTATGTTTGTAGTTTGGGTCTTATCCATCACATCATTCTCCTAATGATGTGATCCCGTTATCAAATGACATCTCATGTCCATGGCTAGGAAACCTTAACCATCCTTTGATCAACGAGCTAGTCCATTAGAGGCATACTAGGGACATGGTTTTGTCTATGTATCCACACATGCATTTAAGTCTCCGATCAATACAATTATAGCATGGATAATAAACGATTATCATGAACAAGGAAATATGATAATAACTAATTTATTATTGCCTCTAGGGCATATTTCCAACAGTCTCCCACTTGCACTAGAGTCAATAATCTAGTTCACATCACCATGTGATTCGCATTGTTATGAATCTAACACCCAATGAGTTTTGGGGCTCGATCATGCTTTGCATGTGAGAGAGGTCTTATAGTCAACGGGTCTGCGATATTCAGATCCGTGTGTACTTTGCAAATCTCTATGTCAAACCGTAAACACTGCTACCACACTCCACTTGGTACTATTTCCAAATGGCTGCTCCACTATACGTATCCAGATTGCTACTACTAGTCATCTGGATAGGTGTTAAAGCTTGCATCGACGTAACTCTTTACGACGAACTCTTTATCACCTCCATAATCAAGAAACATTTCCTTAGTCCTCTGGTTACTAAGGATAATTCCGACCGCTGTCCAGTGATCCACTCCTGGACCACTCTTGTACCCCCTGACAGACTCGTGGCAAGGCACACATAGGTGCGGTACACAGCATGGCATAATATAGAGCCTATGGCTAAGGCATAGGGGACGACATTCATCCTTTCTCTTTCTTCTGCCGTTGTCGAGCTTTGAGTCTCACTCAACTTCACACCTTACAAATCAGACGAGAACTATTTCTCTGGCTGATCCATTTTGAACTCTTTCAAAATCTTGTCAAGGTATGCACTCATTGAAAGTCTCATCAAGCATCTTGATCTATCTCTATAGATTTTGATGCTCAACAATTAGGTAGCTTTATCCAGGTCTTCATTTGAAAAACACTTTTCAAACAACCTTTTATGCCTTCCAGAAATTCTACATTATTTCCGATCAACAATATGTCAACCACATATACTTATCAGAAACTCTATAGTGCTCCCATTCACTTTATTGCAAATACAAGTTTCTCGTAAACTTTGTATAAACTACAAAAACTTTGATCACCTCATCAAAGTGTATATTCCAACTCCGAGATGCTTGCTTCAGTCCATAGAAGGATCACTGAAGCTCTCTCATCTTTTAGCATCCTTAGGACTGACAAAACCTTCTGGTTGTATCACATACAACCTTTCCTTAAGTAAACCGTTAAGGAAACGACGTTTTGACATCCATCTGCCAGATTTCGTAATTGAAAATGCAGCAACTGCTAACATAATTCCAACAGACTTTTAGCATCGCTACGAGTGAGAAAGCCTCCTCGCAGTCAACTCCTTGAACTTGTCACAAACAACTTTGCAACAAGTCGAGCTTTACAAATGGTGACATTCACCATCAGTGTCTGTCTTCATTCTAAAGGTCCATTTGTACTCAACGACCTGCCGTCTAACGAGCAAGTCTACCAAAGTCTATACTTGGTTTTCATAAATGGATCCTATCTCGGATTTCATGGTCTCTAACCATTTGTCGGAATCCGGGCCCATCATCGCTTCTCCATAGCTCGTAGGTTCATCGCTGTCCAACAACATGACCTCGAAGACAGGGTTGTCGTACCGCTTAGGAGCAGTACACATCCTTGTCGACCCACGAAGTTCGATAGTAACTTGATCCTGAAGCTTCATGATCATCATCATTAACTTCCTCTTCAACTAACGTAGGCTTCACAGAAACATCTTTCTGCGCTGCGCTACTCTCTGGTTGAACAAAGGTTTAACAACCTCATCAAGTTCTATCTTCCTCCCACTCAATTCTTTCGAGAGAAACCTTTCCTCGAGAAAGGATCCGTTTTAGTAACAACCACTTTGCACTCGGATCTGAGATAGAAGGTTCACCCAACTGATCTTAGGGTATTCTATGAAGATGCATTTGTCCGCCTTGGGTTCGACCTCATTAGGTGAAAACATTTTTCACACAAGTGCCGCAGCCCCAAGTATTAAGAAACGACAGCTTAGGTTTCTATCAAACCATAATTCATATGGTGTCATCTCAACGGATTTAGATGGTGCCCTATTTAAAGTGAATGTAGTTGTCTCTAATGCATAACCCCAAAATTATAGTAGTAAAACGACAAGAGACATCATAGCACGCACCATGTCCAATAGAGCATAACTATGATGTTCGGACACACCATCACACTATGGTGTTCCAGGTGGCGTTTAGTTGTGAAACAACTTTCACATTGTCTTAAGTTGTATGCCAAACTCGTGACTCAGATATTCACCTCCACGATCATATCGCAGTCATTTTTATCTTCTTGTCACGATGATCTTTAAACTTCACTCTGAATTTGCTTGAACCTTTCAAACGATTCAGACTTGTGTTTCATTAAGTAAATATACACTATATCTACTCAAATCATCAGTGAAGGTAAGAAAATAACGATATCCACTGCACACTACAAGACTCACTAGATTGCATACATCAACATGTATCATTTCCAATGAATCACTTGCCCGCTCCATCCAACGGGGTCCTTTAGTCATCTTGCCCAAGAGGCATGGTTCGCATGTCTCAACCGATTCGAAATCGAATGAGTCCAAATATCCATCAGCATGGAGTTTCTACATGCGCTTTATACCAATATGACATTTAGCGGCAGTGCCACAAGTATGTGGTACTATCATTATTAACTTTGTATCTTTTGACATCAATGTTATGAACATGTGTAATACTACGATCAAGATTTCAACAAACCATTCTCACTGGGTGCATGACCATTGAAGGTATTATTCATGTAAACAGAATAACCATTATTCTCTAACTTAAATGAATAACCGTATTGCAATAAACATGATCTAATCATGTTCATGCTCAACGCAAAACACCAAATAACATTTATTTAGGTTCGTCACTAATCCTGAAGGTAGAGAGAGCGTGCGATGTTGATCACATCAACCTAGGAAACACTTCCAACACATATCGTCACCTCACCCTTAGCTAGTTCTCCGTTTATTCCGTAGCTTTTATTTCGAGTTACTAACATTTAGCAACCGAACCGGTATCCAATACCCAGGTGCTACTAAGAGTACTAGCAAGGTACACATTAGTAACTCGTATATCAAATATACTTCTATCAATGTTGCCAGCCTTCTTATCTACCAAGTATCTAGGGTTGTTCCGCTTCAGCGACCTCTCACCTCATAATAGAAGCACTTAGTCTCGGGTTTGAGTTCAACTTTGGGTTGCTTCACTGGAGCAGCAACTGACTTGCTATCCATGAAGTTTCCCTCCTTGATCTTGCCCTTTTCGAAACTAGTGGTTTGATTAACCATCAACACTTGACGCTCCTTCTTGATTTCTACCTTCGCGGTGTCAAACATCGCGAACAGCTCAGGGATCAATACTTCTATCCCTGGTGTATTATAGTTCATCACTTAAGTTCTAGTAGCTTTAGTGACAGTGACTTGGAGAACTATATCAATCACTATCTTATCTGGAAGATCAACTCCCACTTGATTCAAGCGATTGTAGTACCCAGACAATCTGAGTACATGCTCAACGATTGAGCTATTCTCCTTCATCTTACAGGCAAAGAATCTTGTTGGAGATCTCATATCTCGCAACACAGGCACGAGCCTGAGATCACAATCTCTGCCCCTAGAACATCTCATATGTTCCGTGACGTTCAAAACGTTTCGGAGCCTCAATTCTAAGCCGTAATGCATGACGCACAAAACTATCAAGTAGTCATCGAAACGTGCCTGTCAGATGTTCACAACATCTATAGACGACGCTAGAGGGGGTGGCGCACCGAGCGGTGCATTAAGGACATAAGCCTTCTGTGCAGCAATGAGGACAATCCTCAGATCACGGACCCAGTCCGCAATATTGCTACCAACATCTTTCAATTCTATTTCTCTAGGAACATATAAAAATACAAGGGAGCCACAACGCGAGCTAGTAATCTACAACATAATTTGCAAAGACACTTTGACTATGTTCATGATAATGAGTTCAATTAATCATATTATTTAAGAACTCCCACTCAAATTGACATCCCTCCGATCATTCGAGTGATACATGATCCAAATTCACCAACTCAAGTCCGATCATCACGTGAGTTGAGGTGGCTGCAATGGTGAACATCATTATGTTGATCATATCTACTATATGACTCATGTTCGACCTTTCGGTCTCTCGTGTTCCGAGGCCATGTCTGTACATGCTAGGCTCGTCAAGTTTAACCCGAGTGTTCTGCGCGTGCAAATCTGGCTTGCACCCGTTGTATGTGAACGTAGAGTCTATCACACCCGATCATCACGTGGTGTCTCAACACGACGAACTTTCGCAACGGTGCACACTCGGGGAGAACACAGTTCATCTTGAAATTCAAGTGAGGGATCACCTTATAATGCTACCGCCGTACTAAGCAAAACAAGGTGCATAAAAGGATTAACATCTCATGCAATTCATAAGTGACATGATATGGCCATGAACTTGTGTTTAAGATCTCCATCTTCGAAACACCGGCATGATCTCCATCGTCACCGGCACAACACCATGATCTCCATCATCTTGATCTCCATCAATGTGTTGCCATTGGGGTTGTGGCGCCAGCCCTGCTTCTACTTCTATTGCTACTGCTTAGCGATAAAGTAAAGCATTACATAGCGCTTAATGATTGACACGCAGGTCATACAATAATTAAAGACAACCCTATGGCTCCTGCCGGTTGCCGTACTCAACGACATGCAAGTCGTGAAATTCTATACATCACATGATCATCTCATACATCACATATATCTCATCATGTAATTGGCCATATCACATCACAACATACCCTGCAAAAACAAGTTAGACGTCCTCTAATTGTTGTTGCATGTTTTACGTGGCTGCTATGGGTATCTAGCAAGAACGATTCTCACCTACGCATAAACCACAACGGTGATACACTAGTTTGCTTTTCAACCTTCTCAAGGACCGCCTTTGTCGAATCCGATCCAACTAAAGTGAGAGAAACTGTCACCCGCAAGCCATCTAGGCAACAAGTTGCGTCGAGGGAACCGGTCTCTCGTAAGCGTACGAGTAATGTTGGTCCGGGCCGCTTCATCTCACAATCCCGCTGAACCAAAATACGACCAAGGGAGGAAGCAATCTAAGCATCAACGCCCACAAACCTTTTGTGTTCTACTCGAGATCTCATCGAACCATCAACCTAGCTCATGATGCCACTGCCGAGGAACGTCGCATGGGAAACAAAAATTTTCCTACGCACACGCAAACCTATCCATGGTGATGAGCATCTACGAGAGGGAGAGTGGATCTACATACCCTTGTAGATCGCTAAGCGGGAAGCGTTAAGAAACGCGGTTGGTGTAGTCGAACATCTTCGCGATCCAAATCGCCGAGCGTCCCGCGATCTCATCACGATCCGTCCCGCGATCCAATCACGATACGTCCCGTGAACTCATCACGATCCGTCCCGCGATCTCATCACGATCCGTCTCACGATCTTGATCACGATCTGTCCCGCGAACTCATCACGATCCGTTCCACGATCTCATCACGAACCGTCTCGCGATCTCGATCACGGTCCTTCCGATCTAGCGCCGAACGGACGGCACCTCCGCGTTCAGCACACGTGCAGCTTGATGACGATCTCCACCGTCTTGATCCAGCAAGAGGAGGTGGATAGGAGAGAGAGTTCACCGGCAGCGTGACGGCGCTCCGGTGATGGTGGTGGAGCAATTCCGGCAGGGCTTCGCCTAAGCGCTGCGGAAAACCGATCTAGAGGAGAAACTGTGCACCGGTGAAACGGGTAGCACGTGGCCGGAAATTCTGTCCAAAAACCACCCAATCCACTAGTATATATAGGAGGAGAGGAGAGGAGAGGCAGCCAAGGCCTTTGGGTCGGCCGAAATAGGAGGTGGGAAGAAATCCTACTTCACCTCCAATCCTAGTTGGAGTAGGATTGCCTCCTATTGGCTGATTTTCCACTTTTTGCTTTAGGACTTTCTCTCCTGCGCCATGGGCCTTTGTGGCTGTTTTCCCAGCCCACTAAGGGCTGGTTATTATTCTCCCACAGCCCATGGACCTCTTGGGGTCGAAATACCCCTCCCGGAGGCCTCCCGGTACACTACCGGCACTCCCGGTACACTACCGGCACTCCCGGTACACTACCGATGAGCCCGAAACTTTTCCGGAAACCAAACTGGGACTTCCTATATATGAATCTTTACCTCCGGACCATTCCGGAGCTCCTCGTGATGTCCGGGATCTCATCCGGGACTCCGAACAAACTTCGGTCACCACCATACATAACTCTACACTACCGAAACGTCACCGAACCTTAAGTGTGCAGACCCTGCGGGTTCGAGAACTATGTAGACATGACCGAGACACCTCTACGGTCAATAACCAATGGAGGGACCTGGACATCCACATTGGTTCCTACATATTCTACGAAGATCTTTTTCGGTCGAACCTCTATGTCAAGGATTTAGTTAATCCCGTATAACGTCCCCTTTGTTCTTCGGTATGTTACTTGCCCGAGATTCGATCGTCGGTATCTCCATACCTAGTTCAACCTCGTTACTGGCAAGTCTCTTTACTCGTTCCGTAATACAAGATCCCGTGACTAACACTTAGCCACATTGCTTGCAAGGCTTGTTGTGATGTTGTATTACCGAGTGGGCCCTGAGATACCTCTCCGTCACACGGAGTAACAAATCCCAGTCTCGATCCATGCCAACTCAACAAACACCATCGGAGATACCTGTAGAGCACCTTTATAGTCACCCAGTTACGTTGCGATGTTTGATACACACAAGGCACTCCTCCGATATCCGTGAGTTGCATGATCTCATGGTCATAGGAACATATACTTGACATGCAGAAAACAGTAGCAATAAACTGACACGATCATATGCTATGTTTGTAGTTTGGGTCTTATCCATCACATCATTCTCCTAATGATGTGATCCCGTTATCAAATGACATCTCATGTCCATGGCTAGGAAACCTTAACCATCCTTTGATCAACGAGCTAGTCCATTAGAGGCATACTAGGGACATGGTTTTGTCTATGTATCCACACATGCATTTAAGTCTCCGATCAATACAATTATAGCATGGATAATAAACGATTATCATGAACAAGGAAATATGATAATAACTAATTTATTATTGCCTCTAGGGCATATTTCCAACAATTTGTTTAACACCCAGTTATAGTTAACTTGAAGTAAACTCTAATAAAATACACCAACTGTGTGAGTAATCGTGATCGTCTCTGCTCGTGAACATGATCCGAGAGAGAACACGGTGAGGTTATGATTGACGTAAGTAGGTGTTCAGGATCTCATAGAGGTCATACTAGTTTCGATCGTTTATTGTAGACCACATATTTACTTTCATGTTACGTATGCTTAGCCACCATAAATGCTTAGTGCTGCTACAAACTAAACACAAACCCCTTCCCAACCTATAAGCTTGAATAGTCTTGGTACCCGAGCGCGTGATTGTTGAGTCCCTGTGTCTCACAGATTACTTCAACAATCCAGGTGCAGGTACAGATGAGATCGTGCCAGATGATACAACGCAACTCTAGTGGGAGTATGACGAGGAGCGTGGCAGGATGTACGTCACTTATCCAAACGAGTGGAGTGGCCGTGGTCGAGATCTTTGGGCTTGCAAGAGAGTGTCATTGCATCATTTTATCGTTTGATTTCGTCCATAGCCGAACCCTGCCTTTGTATTGATGATTGAAATAATTGAGCGGATTTGTAATTTAGCATGTGGAGAGTGTAAGCCAACTCATATACTCTTCTCTTCCCAAATGTATGTAATGATGTTGTACTTGCTAACAGCAAGATGCGCCTCTATCCTTGTCAAGACCCTCGTGTCTTAATATGGATAGGCACGCATCTTGGGCGTGATACCTTACATTGTTGATTCCAAAGTTATTGTTCACACTGATGATGTTGGTCTAAAATATCTTATGGAAAAGAAAGATGCTAAACCTAGACTCATTAGGTGGGTTCTCTTGCTTCAGGAATTTGATTTACATATCATTGATAGGAAAGGTGATAACCCCGTAGCTGATAACTTGTCTAGGTTACAAAATATTCTTGATGACCCACTACCTATTGATGATAGTTTTCCCGATGAACAACTAGTTGCAATAAATGTATCTCAAAACACTCCATCGTATGCTAACTATGCTAATTACATTGTTGGTAAATATATTCCACCTAGTTTCACATACCAACAAAAAAATCTTCTATGACTTAAGACATTACTTTTGGGATGAACCACTTCTTTATAAAGGAGTAGAGGGTATTATTAGACGTTGTGTTCGTGAGCATGAATAGGAACAAATCTTACGGAATTGTCATTCCGAAGCTTATGGAGGACATCATGTTGGAGATAGAATGCTCATAAGGTACTACAATCTGGTTTTTATTGGCCTACTCTCTTCAAGGATGCCCGTAAGTTTGTCTCGTCTTGTGATGAATCTAAAGAATTGGTAATATCGGTAAGCGTTAATAAATGCCTATGAACTATTCAATTTTTGTTGAACCATTTGATGTTTGGGGTTTTGATTATATGGGACCTTTTCCTTCCTCTAATGGGTACGCTCATATTTTGGTTGCTGTTGATTATGTCACCAAGTGGGTAGAAGCTATTCGAACTAGTAGTGTTGATCATAATACTTCGATTAAAATGCTTAAATAAGTTATTTTTCCAAGATTAGGAGTCCCTAGATATCTAATGACTGATGGTGGTTCACACATTATTCATGGTGCTTTCCGTAGGATGCTTGCTAAATATAATGTTAACCATAGAATTGCATCACCCTATTATCCTCAATCTAGAGGTCAAGTTGAACTTAGCAATAGAGAAATAAAATTAATATTACAAAAATTGTCAATATGTCTCGAAAGAATTGATCTATGAAATTACATCATGCACTTTGGGCTTATAGAACAGCTTATAAAAATCCTATGGGTATGTCTCCATACAAAATGGTATGTGGGAAAGCTTGTCATTTGCCTCTAGAGTTAGAACACAAACATTTTGGGCAATCAAAGAACTAAACTATGACTTCAAACTTGCTGGTGAAAAGAGGTTATTTGATATTAGCTCATTAAATGAATGGAGAACCCGAGCATATGAAAATGCCTAGTTATTTAAATAAAAAGTTAAAAGATGGCATGACAAAAGAATACAAAAGCAAGAATTCAAAGTTGGAGAATATGTTCTTTTGTCCAATTCTCATTTCAGATTTTTTTGTAGGAAAACTTCTCTCCAAATGGGAAGGACCCTATGTTATGGAAGACGTTTATCGTTCTCGAGCTATTAAGATTAATAATACCGAAGGTACTAACCCGAAGGTGGTCAATGGACAAAGAATTAAACACTATATCTTAGGTACGCCTATTAATGTTGAAAGCAATGTTATCCAAACCATGACATCGGAGGAACACATAAAAGAAACCTTTTGAAACACTCCAGAATCATGAAAATAAAGAGGTATGTGATACGGTAAGTAAAGAGTCTTCGAAAAAATATAGAGGATATTGAAACTTGAGCAAGGGAATGATGATTTGAGGGAAGCAAACTTCATCCTCAAGCGTAAATTGGTCAAGAAGAATAACGCCTCATTACCACCACCTTCATCATCACCACCGAATGAGACCTGAGTACATGGGTGTGGGCACTCCCCTTGGATTGAGCCAAGGTTGGGGGAGGTGCCCCGGTATCGTATCACCATCACTTTTTACCTTTGCTTTCTATTTTCGATCCTTAGCCTTGTCATGATCTAGTTGAATAAAAGTTTAGTATGATCTATTTTTGAGTGCTAGTTTCGTGATGTATCTATCTATGTAATTGAGTGAGAGTTATATAATAAAGTTTAGTTTGATCCTTTGCCCCTTTTACTTTCTTGTTGCAATCATGATAAAAGAAAATAAATGAGAAAAGATCATATGCTAATCTTATGGTGAGTAATGACATAAAAAATAAAGAAACCACATGACTGGTGACAAGAATCTACTAATGAATTTGCCACACACTCCATCTCCTTTGAAGCATATCACCTACGCAGACAAAGAAAAAAGCAAGGTATTGGGACTTGGTAAGGTTGCCATCTCAAAGGACCGAACCATGGATAAGGTGATGCTTGTTGAATCCCTTGGGTTCAACCTTATGTCTCTCTCAATGCTTTGTGATCTTGATATGATCATCGTATTTGGAAAATATCATTGTGTTGTCATCATGGAATCTGACAATTCCAAAGTCTTCGAAGGCTTTAGGAGAAGAGACTTGTATATTGTTGATTTCTCTACAGGTCCTTAGCCTGCCACATGCTTACTTGCAAAGTCTTCAGAAGGCTGGCTCCCACATCGACGACTTGGACACGTGGGTATGGGAACTTGCACACGCTCGTGAAGAAAAAGCATGTCATTGGCATCGAGGGTGTCAAATTCCTCAAGGACCACCTCTGCGGTGCATGTGAATCTAGGAAGATGACCAGATCCAAGCATCCCTGAAAGACAATCATGACCACGACTCGACCCTTTGAATTGCTTCACATGGATCTCTTTGGTCCCACTCATTACTCCATACTAAAAAATGCTTCAAGTTTGTATGGCTTTGTCATTGTTGATGATTACTATCGTTACACTTGGGTGCATATTATTCTGTACAAAAATGAAGTGCGGGATGTCTTCAGACGATTTGCTTCAAGGGCCTCCACCAACTTCGGCGTCAAGATCAAGCATATTAGGAGTGATAATGGGACTGAGTTCAAGAACACTAATCTTGATTAATACCTTGATGAACTTGGTATTACTCATGAGTTATATGCCCCTTATACTCCTCAGCAGAATGGCATTGTGGAGCGCAAGAACAGGATCTTGTTGAGATGACTTGCACCATGCTTGACGAATACAAGACTCCTCGTCGCTTCTGGCCTAAGGCAATTGATACTGCATGCCACATCATCCATAGGGTATATCTTCACAAATTCTTCAAGAAGACTTCATATGAACTTATGACTGGCAAGAAACCCAATGTAAGTTATCTCAAAGTCTTCGGTGGAAAAGGCTGGATTAGAGATCCTCACCCCAGTTCTAAGTTTGCACCAAAAGCACATGAAGGTTTTATGATTGGTTATGGAAAGGACTCGCACACCTATAGAGTCTTCAACACCTACCATCACAAGGTTGTTGAAACTATAGATGTGCAGTTCGATGAAACTAACGGCTCGCAAAGAGAGCACCTGCCTTCTGTGTTTGAGGAACAGTCTCTTGAGGAATCCATCAAGTTGAAGGCAACAAACGATATCATACCCATTGAGGAATTCATTCTAACGAATGAAGACATTCATGCTGATACACCTGAAGAAAATGGTGCTGATGAAAAATCTCAGCCACATCAGCCTGCTCATCCTAGAGTTGCAAATGAAGTGCAGATTGACAAAATCATCGATGACATCAATGCACTAGGTCCTCTCACACGCTCAAAAGCTTCACATCTAACTAACTTTTGTGGGCACTTTGCCTTTGTCTCTATCTTAGAGCCCACCAAAGTTGATGAAGCATTCAAGGAGCCCGAATGGATTCAAGCTATGCAAGAGGAATTGCATCAGTTCAAGCTCAACAATGTGTGGGAACTTGTAAAGCGGCCAGATCCTCGCAAGCATAACATCATAGGTACCAAGTGGATCTATCGCAACAAGCAAGATGAAAATGGTCTTGTGGTGAGGAATAAGTCTCGACTTGTAGCTCAAGGCTATACACAGGTTGAGGGAATTGACTTTGATGAAACTTTTGCACCTGTTGCTAGACTTGAAGCTATTCGCATATTACTGGCTTATGCTAACCATCATAATATCATCTTATATCAAATGGATGTGAAAAGTGCATTCCTCAATGGTAAGCTTGAGGAAGAAGTATATGTTGCTCAACCCCCAGGTTTTGAAGATCCTAAGCATCCTGACAAAGTCTTCAGATTAAACAAGGCCCTCTATGGCCTCAAGCAGGCCCCTTGGGCGTGGTACGACACTCTGAAGGAATTCCTCATGAAGAAAGGCTTCAAACCCGGTTCACTTGACCCTACTCTTTTCACGAAATCCTATGACAATGAGCTGTCCATATGCCAAATATATGTTGATGATATTATCTTTGGATGTACTGACAAACGTTACAGTGATGAATTTGCCTATATGATGAGTGAAGAATATCAAATGTCTACGATGGGAGAGTTGAAATTCTTCTTAGGTCTTCAAATTCGTCAGCAAGACAATGGCATCTTCATCTCACAAGAGAAATACCTCAAAGATGTTTTGAGGAAATTCGACATGCAAGATTGCAAAGGCGTCAAAACTCCAATGCCCTCAAAAGGCCATCTCTGCACTGATGAAAATGGTAAAGATTTCGATCAGAAGGTATACCGCTCCATGATTGGCTCCTTATTGTACCTATGTGCATCTAGGCCTGATATAATGCTAAGTGTCTGCATGTGTGCTCGATTCCAAGAAACACCGAAGGAATCACACCATAAGGCTGTTAAACATATTCTTCGATACTTAGCTCATACACCAACACTTGGATTGTGGTATCCCAAGGGCTCAAATCTTCACCTCGTCGGATACTCTGATGCTGACTATGCTGGAGATCGCGTGGATCGCAAGTCAACCTCAGGCACATGTCATTTCCTCGGACGATCCTTAGTCTGTTGGTCCTCGAAGAAGCAGAACTACGTGTCACTCTCTACTGCTGAAGCTGAGTGCATTGCTACTGGCTCATGTTGTGCTCAGTTACTATGGATGAAACAAACCCTCAAGGACTACAGCATCAAGTTGAAGAATGTGCCTCTCTACTGCGACAACGAGAGTGCCATCAAGATTGCATACAACCCTATTCAGCACTCCAAGACCAAGCACATCCAGATTCGTCATCACTTTCTTCGAGATCATGTACTCAAGGGTGACATCTCCATCGAACACATCCCCACTGAAGAACAACTGGCCGATATCTTTACAAAGCCCTTGGATGAAAAGAGATTTTGCAAGTGGCGATGTGAGCTAAATATCTTAGAATCTTCGAATGTTCATTGAAAAAGGACACACATCCTAACACTTATGCAAAATTGATGACTTAGACGTGCAACACACGAAGTAACGTTTTTGTTCAATCAATGAAGAATAACTCTCTAAGTGTGAAGAAATTAATGAAGAATTTGATTTTCAAAACCCTACGACAATTGTACGCGGTGTCTGAAATCATCATTCTTATACGATGGGTCATGCCACCAACCAAAGTTGAAATTCTTCAAAATTGAGTTTTTCATCATTTTTACAAATTCTTCAAATTATCAAATTCCTTAAATTTGTGAATTCCTCAAGTTTTCAAATTCCTCAACTTTTCAAATTCTTCAAACTTTGAAACTCATGTTCTTCATGGACTATATATATATATATATATTTGAGTTTTCAATGTCCTCAACAGCATTCACTTATTGCTAATTCTTCAAGTTGATTTTCATCTAAGTGAATGTGATCGGACCCTTTCCCCCTCTATGCTAAACTCAACCCAGTCTGTTCACAAATTCTTCATATGCGTTCTACTTTGAAACTCATTGAAAGTCTTCACTGTGTCCTTGATAGCTGAAGAATTTGCGAACGAAAGATTTGAAATTTTCACTATCAAAAATTTCAGCGGTTTCCGCTCAAACGGTTCCGATTCCCATGCCTGGATAACCCACGATCCCCCATAATCTCCTCTACTCAGAACGTGGGTGACACCTATCGCGTGGAGAGCAAGGGTCAGGGGCAATCCTGTCCAAAAAAACTTCAGGCGGATTGCTTTTCACTCCCTCTATAAATACCCCCTCCCCTTCAACTATTCTTAGTTAGTCCTCATCTCATCCCTCTCCCGAGCTCCAACCTAGCACCGCCGCTAAAATCATCGTTGCCGGTGAGGAAGAGCTTCACTGCCATGACCTCGTCATCGTCGTACTCGCATCGGCCGCGGAAGTCCTCACCTTGCCGCCGCTGTAGTTGTCTCCCTCTGCCAAGCTAGGGCGTGGGAGATCTGAACAGACAAACTTCCCAATCTCATCTCTTGTTCGTCGTGTTCTTCACCAAGGTAAATAAAATTTATTTTTACTGCCCTTGTTTGATCCTCAAATGCTCTTCATATTCCTCAAAAGGTGTTTATTCTTCATGAACCTTATTATAAAAGCACCTTACATATTCACATACTTAAGTAATGATTTTCTTCAAGATTCCTCAATTGTGTGAATCCTCAAAATTTGCACAACTCTGGAACCTGAGACAAAGAACACTTAGTGAAATTCCTCAAGACACCCATGGTCAAATTCCTCTCCCCTATTTTATTTAGAAAAATGTCTGAGAACGCATATGACCTCTTCAAATTCCTCACACCTATACTTTGTTCATAGGTACAACATGTCCGCTAATGAATCACTAGGTTCTCATCAACTTAACTCATTTGCAGCGCTCCTTGAGGAAAAACTATGTACTTCTTCAGAGTCCTCAAGAGTTCAAATTCCTCAAGTGAAGAAAATGGCTGACGGAAAGAAACCTCAGAAAGGAGGAAAGAAGCCATATGTGCACACTGCCTTTGAGATCCCAGATGACGTGTATGAGGAATACTGCACACCCAATGAAGAAACTCATGACAAAGAAACGACCAAGCAGAGAAAAATTTGTCTGCAGAAAATTGAGAGGAGATGGGCAAGGGAATGGAAGGAATATCGTTATGTAACTCCAACATACATGATGAAATTCGTAGTGAAACCTCCTTGCAGCAGGCCTCCCCTTGCTCCAAATCAAATTTTTGATCCCACTAGCCTCAAGACTGGTGAGGACTTTCCTCACATGTGGGAGAAGCACCAAGCCAAGCTGGCGAAGAAAGACAATGAAGCAGTGAAGAAATTCAACAAAGATTCTGCTGCTGCTGCCTCTACCGGAGCCTCTGCAAGTGCTCCAAAGAAAATCATGATGAAGAAATCTGCATTGAAGAGAAGTTTTCAACCCCAAAACCTTCACAGCAGATTCCTCAAGGTCAAAGGCCTCAGCCTACAATGTCTTCAGCTGCTGGAACGGTTGCTACTCAGTCTTCTTCGGCAGCTGCAAAGTCCTCAACCCCAGTGCATCTGGCATCATGTAAGAGGACTAGGGGATTCTCAAGAGTTCAAAAGATCTCAGCAAGCCCCTCTACTACACAAAAGTCTTCAACTAGCCCTTCTATGTTGAAGCTGAAGAAAACTGTTGGACGAGGTCAAAGACCAAGTCCTCACTCAAGCAAGGCTATGGTGACCATACCCTCAGGTTCTGAGGATGATGATGATGATGATGAAGTTGATGATGAGGAATTGGAAGAAATCATCAGGCAAAGTCAGCAAAGGACTGCTATAGCAAAGGGCAGTTTTGTTCCTCTCATGCTGGATCACAAGATGATCCTCAACTTCATCGACATATGGCATGAAGACCCAAGCACCCCAATTTCTTCACTAAATCTGCCTCTTGGAGTGGATCATGTCCTCACCCACTTCATCTCTGAAGAAAAACGGAAGAGAGAGCAAGCTTTGAGAGCTAAGAGGAACAGGGCTCAGAAGGAAAAGTTCCTGAGAGACAATGTGATGAATTTGACCCCAAAACAACTCATCACTGTTTGGTCTGAGATTCGCACACTCTCTGAGGATCAAGAGAGATATGATGCTAAATGGAAGGGAACCAAGGTGAGATTCGTCAGGGCTGCTCAAGCTGCAGTGAAGGATCACAACACTAGGGTTGCAGCTCGATCGCAACCACAAAATCCTCAGGCTGATGAAATTCCTCAAGCTACTGATGAAATTGCTCAGCCTGATGAGACTGCTGATGAAAATGCTTCTACACCAGAAGCAACTTCCAGTGCTACTGAGAAAACTCAGACCACTAATGATCATGCCGCGACAACCACCACTGTTGTGCCTAAAGTAACTGAAAGGCCAACTGAAGCTTTTGCTGCGCCTGAAGAAACTGAACCCACCAGGGCGGCTGCATCAGTTGTTCCTGAAGAAACTGACACTGCTGAGGAAAAGACTCTCAAGAGAAAAGCATCAGATTCAGAAACCCTAGCCGTGAAAAAGTTGAAGACTATGCCAAGTTCTTCAACTAGACCTATTGATGCTACACCAATTTCCTCAGCACCTGCCTACGAAATTGTACCATTTGGGGTGGAATATGTCATCCCAGATGAAGATGAAGATCAGTCTGCTGCTTTGATAGAGCAGATTGATGAAGAAATTGAAATTGAAGACATTGCTTCAACTCCAAAGGTATCATCGCCCCATCCTCAGTTCACTGCTGAAGAGGCTGGTGTTGAAGAAATTGATGAGGACATAGACACTGGCAATACACACCTGTCATCAATGATGAATATTGGGAATCAGCACACACAAATTCACCAATGACTACTCCTCTGACACACATTCCTCAGTCGCCTGCTCCGACTAAAGAAATCCATGAAGAATCTGCAAATTTGACCACCCAAGTCACTAAAGAAATTCCATCTGCAATAGCTAATGATCTTGATGCTCCCCCCGCAATTGAGGAACCAGCTCTCCAAATTGTTCTGTCTGAAGGTGTTCCTCCCATGCCAAAGGAGATCAAGGGCTGCTTCAAGCCAAATCTTCAACCAAAGCCAAGGATGCCATTCAAAGGCTCAGCACGCCCCAAATTCCTCAAGAGAAATTTCTTCAATGAACATATGTTCTTCACTGGTCCAAATCCCTATGACTTTGCAAGGGCTGGTCGCAATAGATTCTGGACAGCAACACAACTCAACTACTATGCATCAGTTCTTTTTGAGAAGAAGAAAGTCTTCGAGCACCACCAAATTCCTCATGCTGACATGGAAACCCTTCCATCATTCACACCGGTGCTCCAGGTTCTTCACAATGTAGGCATTCTCCCATTCTGCGTCGACATCTGCGACTGGAATGAAGAACTCATTCTTTAGTTCTATGCCACATTGCATATCAGCGGAAATGCTTCAGACGTCAACTCCTGGATATTAGACTGGATGACAGGATCAACACACTTCACTGCTCAAGGTTCTGAATTGCTTCAGTGTGTACCAGTTCCAATTCCCTTAGATGAAGCTCGCAAACTGTTTGATGAGTCTGCGCTTCCTAATCAGCTGATGCAAGTGTTGATGAAGACATTGCCTCCTGGAAAGCCTCAACGAAAAACCTTCCTAGTGAAGGATCTGCTATATGTGCCCAGGACTGTCCACCGTATACTCACAAATGCGCTATGTCCTCATAAGGGCCACAATTCTGAAGAAGAAGAAGTGGAACGAGTCATGAAGAATATGCTCTTCAACATCATTCATGGGATTCCCATTGACTTGCACGACTTCTTCATGAGGACTTTGGCCAATGCTGCTTTAGCTCCATTTGAACAAAAGCCCTATGCACCTTGGATAATGAAATTCATCAGGGCAAAGTCCTCAGTTCCCTTCAAGACTGATTTCTAGAACCACTTTGGCTTCCTGCCTCCAATCGAAGTCATCAAGAGCACAATTGACTCAGTGGAAGGAAAAGGCAAGGCTGTCATTGATGAAGGCACTCGTCCATTGGATGGACAGTTTCACAAAGCCGCTTCCTTCTCCACCAATGATGACACTGCCACTCAAGACTCCGATGCAAAGGCCTCAACTCACAAACCTCAAGAGTCTGCCCCTCGTGTGATGACTAATCGTGAGCTTCTAATAAGTCTTCATCAGAAGGTCGATCGCAATCACAAGTGGGTGAAGCGTCAACTTGGTTACATTGTGCAGAACATGACTGTGACGCAAAACACTATGAAGAGGAATCACTACTATGTGCATGGAAACCTCAACCGCTCTTGGGCCGTACTGTCTCACCTCATGTCTTCTGAAGAACTGGATGAGCTGAATCTTGAGGAACATTCTGACTGGGCTCATCGACCACAGAAGAAATTCAACAAAGTCCAAGTTCCTTTGATGGTCACAAGTTCATTTTCTTCATCTCGAGAATGCAATGATGATGAGGACATTCACGACACTGCGGTAGGCCCTGCATCGAGAAACGACCCCGACAACGCTGGCGCTCCTTCCTCACCAACACGATGAAATTCTTCACAAGGGCGTTAGTCCTCACTTTTTTCTTCCCTTTTGGTCTTCGATGACAAAGGGGGAGAAATTTTGAGTTAGTCTTCAAGTGGGTCTCTATATGTGGGCTATTTTTGTTTAAGTTACAACTCTCGCTCTTCTAAAACTTTTGTTGGTTGAGTTGTAAACTTAAGTCCGATGGTGGTCTGACACTTTTGAACTATTTCCTCGCATGCTTATTTCCTCAAGTACCTTAATGCATACATGCTGAATTTTGTCAGACCCCATTTTCCTCATGCATTTCAAATTCTTCATATCATATGTTCAAATGCGTCTATGAATTACAAGATATAGGGGGAGTTCTCCATGTTTTAACCTGCCATGTGCATTTGCAGTCCAAAGCAAATTCCTCAAATATGCACATCTCAATCAAATTCCTCAAACTAAGTACTTTCACTTCATATGTTTATCCCCGTTGAAAGCTTAACCTATTTATCATCAATCACCAAAAAGGGGGAGATTGTTAGTGCATCTAGTGCCCCTTAGTGATTTTGGTGTATTGAAGACTTATAGGTTAAGGCACTAATGTGTTTGTGAGTGTACACACGCTCTATAAGTCGATGAGGAGTTTGATATATCCGGAGATTATCGGCCCCTAAAAATGTATGTCTTCAAGTGAAGACTTTGTTGAAGACTTTGGTGAAGACTTTGTGAAGACTTTGAAAATGAAGAAGTTGGTGTGACCTTGAAGATATGAACGAGGAATATGAAGCATCAAGACTTTTGTGTTCGTAGTTTCATTTCCTTTATTTGAGTCATAGGAAACACCGTACTATTAAAGGGGGCCGAGGTAATACTATGGAAAATTTCCATCTAATGGTCAACTCCAAAATCCTCAACCTATATAATCTTTCGAGTGATGCCTTTGGAAATCTCTTACGGCTCAGACAAGTTCTTCAGTGACAAAGAAAAAGTTCTTCTGGTCTCTGAAGTAATTGATTTGACTAGGGAGTTAGGATTTCGCCAGTGCAAATTGCCTACAAGTGAGGAACATGATAAGCCTGAGGACTTTCATAGTTCGAAATTCCGACTGTTGTTGTACTTAGCGCCAGCTGTCCCCAATCACAACATCCAAATAACGGTCATATCATTGGGGGAATTTATGTCTTATCATGTCAGGTTGCACCCTATCTATAAATAGCCACCCCCACAACCACTAGTTGGTTAGCTGCTCCGAGAGAGAACTGACACTTTTCATTTGAGAGCAACCCATCCTCCAAGGACTTTGAGAGAAAATCATCAGTGATGAAAAACCCACAACCAAACCACCAAACCCATAGTGATTGAGCATCACTAAAGAAATTCCTGTGTGGAACTGACGCTTGTTACCTTTGAGGAATGTGCATCCTCCAGACGGTTAGGCGTCATGGTCTAGTGCTCCTACAGTCAATTGGGGATCATGAAGTGACCTTTGTCTAGAGCATCCAGCAGTAAATTGTGGATCACCGGGTGACCAGTTTGTGAGGGTTTTGGAAGTCTACCCTAAAGACTTACCACGAGTGTCGGGCGAGGACTGTGTGACCTTAGTTCAAGGAGAATACGGTAAGGACTGTGTGTCCTGGGACTGTGTGTCCTTTGGTTTAAATACTAGGCCGCTCCAAACTAGACGTACGACTGTCACAGCAGTTGGAACTGGGTCATCAAACCATTGTCTTCATCGAGCTATCTGGTTCTATTTCCTCAACCCTCTATTCCTCATATACTTGTTGATGAAATTGATTGTTACTGTTTGAAGAATTTGACTGAAGACTTTCACAAATTCCTCACCTCAAATTCTTCAAGTTACCTTGTTCATCACTGCTTATCCTGTATCACGCTACTTACTATTTGTGCATGTTTCATTTCATCATGAAGACTATGCTGTTACAATGTTCCTCGTGCACTTGAGTACTTATTCCACTACTAGTTATTCATCACATTTCAAATTCCTCAAAGTTGAAATTCCTCAAGTGATGAATTTGTAAAAATCGCCTTCAGTCATTGGTGCATCAAGACAATAAAATTTTCTTCTAAAAATGTTGGCTCAATTAGTGTAAGAGAAAATTGAGCGTTGCACGAACTTGTGATGGCAAAGTAATAAAACTAACAGACTGCATAATAAAGGTTGCCATCACAAGAGGTAATGCAACATGACATTCTTTTGCGCTAAGGGATTTGGCATACAAACTAAAAAGCACATGACAACCTCTACTTTCCTCTGCGAAGGGCCTATCTTTTACTTCTAAGTATTTACTTTTATGCAAGAGTCAAAGTAATTCTTCTCTATTCCCTTTTATTTTTCTCCTTTGGCAAGCATCATCTGGTGAGGAAATGTCTAGGCACATATGACCAGTTGGATATGAGTGAGCATGAGTTATTATTGTTGACATCACCCTTGAGGTGAATATGTTAGGAGGCAAACTATAAGTGCCTATCTTTCTATTTGCCCGGTTGAAACTTTTTGTCCATGGGTATGCTGTGAGCGTTAGCAATCATAGAAGACTAAATGTTGGTTGACTATGTGGACTTTCCAAAAGGCTCCTACGTGAGACCCTTCCTGAAAATATGATGAATTGTAGTTGCAAAGTTGACTAAGAACATAGTTTGTTGGTTTCCAATAAGGTTTATGCTTTATACTTCCACGTTGCGATGAATTGTCACTTATTCATAAGAAGTTATATGATGCTGCTATAAAATAAAAGTTTTATGAGAAATTTTTATGTTAGTTTTGTTGTTGTTACAATAATAAGCATGATGCTACAATGTCCATATTTTGTTTTTATCAACACCTCTCTCTCAAACGATGTGGGCATGTTCTTCGATATTGGCTTTCACTTGAGGAAAAGCGAGGTTTCAGCATGGGGAGTTGATACGTCCATTTTGCATCATATTTTATTATTGTTATGTATAATATTTTAATGCATAATAATGCTTTGGGGAGTAATTCTATTGCCTTTTCTCTCACAAATTGCAATGTTTACATCAAGAGGGAGAATGCCGACAACGGGAATTCAGCACCCTAAAAAAGCACGCCAGAGATACCTATTCTCCACAACTCCAATGAAGCTGAAAATTTACGGAGAAATTGTATGCATTAAATAAGAATTAATGGAGCTGAGAAGTACTGGAGGGGGGCCACCAGGTGGCCACCCTCCACCAGGGCACGCCAGCCCCCCTACCCGTGCCCTCATGGAGGGTGTGCACCCAGGCCCACCTTCGGAGCCCATCTTCTGGTATAAAGTCCCAAAAACCTAAAAAAATAGGAAGGAGGACTTTCAGGACGAACCATCGCCGCCTCGAGGCGGAACTTGGGTAGGAGCACTTTTGCCCTGTGGCGGAGCGATTCCACTCGGGGAACTTCCCTCTCGGAGGAGGAAATCGAAGCCATTGTCATCACCAGCAACTCTATCATCTTGGGGGGGGGGGCATTCTTCATCAACATCTTCAACAACACCATCTCCTCTCAAACCCTATTTCATCTCTTGTGTTGATTACCTTGTGTAGTTGATTACTATATGGTTTATTTGGTGGAAGATTATATGTTCAGATCCATTATGCTATTCAATACACCTTTGATCTTGAGCATGCATATTATTTGTGAGTAGTTAATTTTGTTCTTGAGGTCACGAGAAAAGTCATGTTGCAAGTAATCATGGGAATTGGATATGTGTTCGATATGTTGATGATATGTATGTTGTGATTCCCTTTTTGGTGTCATGTGAATGTCGACTACATGACACTTCACCATCCTTGGGCCTAAGGGAATGCATTGTGGAGTAGTTATTAGATGATGGGTTGCTAGAGTGACAGAAGCATAAACCCAAGTTTATGCGCTACTTCGTAAGGGGCTAATTTGGGTCCACATGTTTAATGCTATGGTTAGACTTTGTCTTAATACTTTTCTCGTAGTTGTTGATGCTTGCGAGGGGGTTAATCATAAGTAGGTTGTTAGTTCAAGTAGGAACTACACCTTAGCACCGGTCCACCCACATATCAAATTATCAAAGTAGCGAGCATGAACCAAACCAACATGATGAAAGTGACTAGATGAAATTCCTGTGTACCCTCAAAAATACTTTGCACATCATAAGAGATAGTTTTGGCATGTCCTTTTCCACAAAAGGATTGGGCTACCTTGCTACACATTACCTATTGTTACCTTTACTTTCATGTTACAAATTACCTTGCTATCAAAATACTTGCTACTTACAATTTCAGCGCTTGCAGAAATTACCTTGCTGAAAATCGCTTATCATATCCTTGTGCTCCTCATTGGGTTCGACGGTCTTACTTATCGAAAGGACTATGATTGATACCCTATACTTGTGGGTCATCACCGCGTGACAACTTGTCACCAGAACTCAAAACTCTAAAGGACTGGCTGCTAAAACTAGCAAATCGACACGATGATGCAACCGCAAAGTCAACAAAGCAAAACACCGAACAGAAAATTCCAAAAAGTCTCAGATTGGTTCAGATATGAGAAACTAACCCTATTTTTTGTGTGGCTTTTTCATGGACTATATGTAAGAAAAAAACAGATGCGATCTAGACTATGAAAAACTCGACGACTTCAACGAGCAACCTGGAAATCTGATACCACTTGATAGAGGCAAAGGTGTCCCGTATTTCAATGAGATGGTGGCTATCATTTTCAAAGGAGTAGACTTTGTTGATCCCATTACGAAAGTGCGAGGATGTCACACCTTAGCAATCGCTAAACCTACTCCGAGAGGTTATTGACCACACCGGAGCGGTATCAACCTAACCACGAGGGTCTTTTTCCTACACGCAAATGAAGAACAAGCAAAAAAGTGAAATTGCAATGTGAATATTGCAAATATAAGAGGAAAGCTTTATTAATGAAAATGGGGGCCTGTGATGTCTTGGTCTGGTAATAGAACACAAACAAAAGACGCGAAGTTGTAGCTATGGCATACTTTTAATCTAAACGGAACACCCAAGTCTAAATGGTGCCTTAAGGGCTGTATTTGTAGGGGGGGAGGGATTTTGTCCACCCTTGGCAACATGGGACTAAAACACCTCCTTAGTCGTTTCCCCTACAATACGACTCTAAAACCAGCCTATGAAGTAGTATTTTGAAATTACATTGGCTTGGCCAAAAGTAAGATGGCGCAACACCTATAATAAGCAATGGACGAAATTTATGAAAGATCGTCTTATATATTTTTTCCACCTCCTTGTATGTCATCATGGGGGCTTCCAAGTGCTGAAAACTCCACTAGAACCGTTGTTCTGATTCCCTTCGCGTGTGCCTTCATCTCCATGCTTGATTCTGCTCCAGTGTTCATCCCTCTTTTCCATGCTTGGCCCTTCATTAGTAATCAATACAAATGTATCTATTTTAGGCAACATTATATTCTGACAAACATTAGAATCATTTCCAAGAAAGAAAAGTACCTGATAATTTTGTTGGCCTATGTGAGCTTTAGTAATTGGTCCAATATGTATAGTAGTAGGGGATGTGGGTGTAACAATGGCATTGATGCCCTCATGAGTATCTCATGGCTATATCCATTACCTTGTCCCAGACCGTCTGCATCTTTTGGCTCACGCGTATGATTATGTCGCTAGGATCCATATGATAGAGAACCCAGGTCGACATGATTAGTTATAGACCAATGTGGCAAACGTACAAGGACACACATAGGTAACCAAGAAATGCACGTGTTGGTCATCAGCGTGTGTAGCCGAGTCGTACCAAGCTACAAGGACTCAAGTAAACACCGCATGATATTTCCCCATAGAGACAGACATATGAGCAATGAAGGATACATGTCGGTCAATTAAGGTGTCCGGAGATGTAGCGAACTACCAAGGCTCAGTGGAAGCACAAAGAGACGTTTCCCTATAAGAAATGCTACCATATGCATATTGTAGGTGTCTAACCCCACACATAGAAATACACATCACACATACACATAACATGCAAATATGTGTTGGTACAACACGACATCACAACATAACTCTACAACTTGAGTATAGGTAAGGCTCAAGAGAGCTAACATACTATGATATTACAAACATGGGTCTCATGACCAACATACAAAGTCATACAAGCGACAGAAGCATAAATGTGTATGAGTACAAACATCTATAAATGAAAAAGGTTGAGAAAGTCTGTTTATCTAGAAGACCCTCCATTGGAACTAAACCCTTGTCTGGGGTACCCAAGCTACCTAGTCAACATCGAACTCCTCGTTGAAACCGCTAGTGAGACTAACGTCTCCTCTACAAAAACATAATTAATCAAACATGAGTACAAAGGTACTCAGATAGACTTACATATGCATCATCATCAGCAAAGGGGATTGTCGGGTTTATTGTAGAATGTCAACTTTGACTCTTGGCTAGCATGTACTATGCTACAAGTACTTTCTTTCAGGTGAGAGAGCGCACATGAGTCCACATAGTCACCACATGAATACACCACTATGGATCCTCTCCTATCTTTCTACAAGAAGGCCATCCATATCACTCACACTTATATTTTGCATTTTAGAGCCCTTCAAGTTATCTGTGAACAATGCAGGCTTCAAGTAGTCCATATCAATGAATACAACTATTTGAATAGATTAATAGCCCTGAATGGGTGTACTTCTTCACACATGTTTCCACCACTTAGCGCCATATACCCGTCATGTATCTCGACAACCTTCAATCAGAAGCCCGACATGGGTGTAGACCACGATCGTTAACCACACAAGACTGTCGTCTAGGTTTATTCCCTATTTGAGACTGGACCCACAAGGAAGTCCGGTTGAAGTTTCCATTATGGCCACAAATGATGTGTGTAGGGTTCCCAAGCCCACGAACCGGGTGCCACTTGGTACACCGTACCATAGTGCATCTATGGCATTGAAGCACACCCCATTGGGTGGCGCTAAACACGACCCCTAGCGGATATCCTACAAGCGCAAGAAACTAATTTCCACTCATGTACAAAGTTCAAGTGAGTTACTAGGCAGAGTGGGTCAGGGTCACTGAGTTACCAATGTGTGGTAGCATATGTCTTGGATCAGATACATAGAAATCAATTCTTAAGGATGGTTCCAATGAGACAACCCACCATGTAGTTCTACAAGACCTCTCATTTCTACCTTTACCAAATTGGGTTCACACACTTAGCTCTCACACAATAGAACATGAACACAACCATTCCAATTCATCGCCCAGATGGATAAGACCTAGCATGACTATAAGTATAGAAATCATAGCAAGCAAGAATGGATGAGCAGTCACAACATGGCTCAAGCAATTCATATCCATGCTAAGAGGTTTTAACTATTTACCATGACAAAGACATGTCATAATAAGGAATGGGTTAAACTACCGCAACATGTAACAATTGAATCGTTCCTTTCCTAATGTAGTAAAAGAGAGCAAGAGCGAGAGTGGGATCATATCAGAATGTTCACAGGTGGTTTGCTTGCTTGAAACTTCTGAAGATAGTACTGCTCTTCATTGGTGTCAATGGTTACTACTTCGGGATCGTCTTCTACCGAGAAGGAACAAACACCGACAACACAAAAGGAACAACATTCAATTCAGAGAATGCAACAATCAAATGTATGTCATGACATTTGAAGGTTCTGAATTAAACTAATGTAATAGCTATTCATATTAATTGAAGTGGAATTCAAACTTATAGCAAATTCCAACTACAAAATTAATTACCATCTATTCCATAATCATGAATTGTTCTAGTTGGTGATGTTAACTTGCTCAAACATGCACTAATAGGGCATAAACAAATTCTTCAATTTTTCTAATCATTTTTCAAATATAAATTATTTCTATTCAAGTTCAAGATTATTTTCTATTGATTTTAGAAGTTTTTCAAAATTTCTAAAAGTAAGTAAATCATTTAGATTTATTTAAAAATCCATAAAAGCATTTACTCGTTAGCCTTGCATCAACACTAGGGGAGCAGGTCAATGAGGGTCAAACTGGTCAAACATGACGAGTGGGACCCACATGTGAGTGATAGAGTGGCTAAACTGAATTAGTTAAACTAAACCAATAATGAGGTTATTTAGCAAGTAGGGCCCAGTGTTAGCGGCACATTTAGTAACAACGTTTAGTTAACATAAATTAACAAATTAACATGTGACTGGCCCCCTGTCATTGATTTAGGGGGTTAATTAAGTGCTGCTTAACACCTAAAGACGACGCAACGTTGGTAGTCGCTGGGTTTAGTCGCAAGTAATGACCAGGGTCGACGGTGGGCGTCGAAAAACGTCCTCCGTCGACCATTTGGGCAGCGGATTGGTGCTACGGGCAGATGAAGCTCGTCCGCACCTTTCTATGCAAACACGAGGTTCTAAGGTGAGCCGAGCTCGCTGGAAACATGCTCGCGTGGAAGCTAGAGCTCGGGTGGTGAGTGGGTCGATGTTATGGCATGCAAACCACGTTTTTTAGGGCATTTAGGGCACCTATGTGTGGTTACAAGGCTTGCAGACACACACAAGAGACTCGAGGTCAGCGGAGCTATGCTGGCGAGGAGCTCATGCGAGGGAGCTCTCAAGTTTGATGGTTGGCTCAACTATGACACGCAATCGAGGGAGATAGGACACAGGTTCCTTGTGGTAGCTCACCGAGTAGTCGATGAGAGGCTCTGCGAGGTCGGGGACGTATGGAAGCTTGCGAATCAACGACAGCAATGCTCGGTACATGAGGTTGAAGGGGAAGACAATGTCAATGTTGGAGGCCGTCCAGGCTTGCTTAGATTGACGAGGATGATGGGGACGGTGGTGTGGGGCTCCTGGACAAGTCAGCGAAGCGAGGGAGGCGCTATGGTTGTGAGCTTCACGGAGGAGCGTCCATGGCTGCTTCGTCTAAGAGAGGGTGAGTGAGGGAGAGAAGGAATGAGCAAGAAGAATCGATCCACACCATGATAACGAATTTATCCGTGACATCGTGCTGGCTCGGGGCAAGCTAGAGGTCTCACGTGTGGAGCACACACGCGTCGGGAATGTGCCTCACCTACTAGCACGAGGTGGAACTTGACCCTGCCCCTAGTGGGCTGAGCTGGCTGCTTGGGTCGTAGGTAAATTTTCTTCTTTCCTTTTCATTATTTCTGTTTATTATTTGCCATTGTTTAAAATTCAAAACAATGCCAAATGCTTCTCTCAAATATTTATGTTGCGAAAATGGACCTTAGCCAAGTGTAGATAAATTATTTCAGGGGTTTTGAAATTATATTAAAATCATATGAATATAAATCGAAATGCAAATACGATATGATATAAATTCAAATGGCCAAAATAATTCTTAGAAATTTTCCTAAATTTTGGTTTGAAATATAGCTCTTGCAAAAATTCTTAAAACAATTAAAGGAACATTCACTAGTAGAAACAGGGCATTGGTCCAGCCTAAAAAACCCATTAATCCCGGTTCATTCATGAACCGGGACCGATGGGGGCATGAGTCCCGGTTCGTGAGGCTAGGGCGTCGGCCGGGCCTCATGGGCCATTGGTGCCGGTTCGTGTAACCCCTTTGGTCCCGGTTCCATACACGAACCGGGACCAACGGTCCTTGCTCCTGGCCCACAACCATTGGTCCCGGTTTGTGGCTGGAACCGGGACTAAATGTTGTCCTTCAGTCCCAGTTCCAACCACAAACCGGGACCAATGGTTTGGCCTATATATACCCCCTGCCCGTGAGCAGAGCAGTGCACTGCTCTGTTTTTTTGGCTGGACGTGGGAGAGCTTTGTGGTGCTCTAGATCACCTCCTATACACAGTGTTCGATGAAATGCCCAAGCCACACTTAAGCTTTCTCCTCTGGAAGCTCCTTGTCCAAGATCCATTTTCCTCAACATTGGTCTAGGTTTGGCAATCTGTCATGTCCCGTCCCCGTCCTCACCACCGTCAATCGTCTGCGCCCATCTCGGCACCGGCACCACCGTGGTTAGCCTCTTCTTATTATCTTCTTTCTAAAATAAAAAAGTTCTTACTTGTATGATTTAGATAGATACTTGTGTAATTTTCTTACTTTTATTATTGTTTGTTATTATATAGTGTGATGGTTTTGGTAGCCGCCTCCGTCGACCCTCGTCCTGTCTATGATTCGGATGTGGTATATATTATCTTTTATAACTATTTGTTTTATTTAGTGTTTATGACAATTATGCCGACCAACGTGACATAGATTTTTTAATCTAGGAGGTATGTAAACCGAAAATTCCAACCCACATAGAAATTCTTATCGAGAAGTTAAATTTGGTTGAAAAAGAAAACAATGACTTGAAAGAAAAATTACAAAGAGTTGAAGAGGAGAAGATGAAGTTGGAGTTGCATGTTACCGATGTCGTCGACGATCAGAAGATCAAGATGGATGCAATGAGCTTGAAGATTAGAAATATTAGAAAATTTGCCATTCATACTGAGGCTTGGTATCATTATGCCATTGGATCAATTGGTACCTTAGTAGCGGTTATGATCGCATTTGTTGTTGCATTTAATTTTTCTACATAGTTTCAATGTATGTTTTAATCTGATGCTTTAGAGAGCTATATGTTGTTCAATAATGAGAACTATGTATGAACTGTATGTATTTATTTTGGTCACTATTGTACTTTGGCTTTAATGTGATGATGAATTTCTATTAATTTGGTCACTTCTCTATTAATTTCGACACATATTATGGTTACATAGTGGACATATGAGAACTTGACTATGGACATGATTTCAAGGTCCCTTTGTTTCAATGCAAATGGGTCATCTATCAAGAGGCTAGGTACAAGAAGATACACAGTACATAATGACAACAGTGGATCTAAACAATCTTGGGTACACAAACGAACCATTCGTCCTAACCAATGATGTGGCGCATGTTTTCTATGTGAAGGACATGTCTACCAAACTTAGAAAAAGAAAAGATAAGGAAGCGAATACATCATATGATGAGCCAAAGCGCCACATAGTTCTTTCAGGAAAAAGAGACATCGTGGGATTGGAGGGCAAGACAGACATGTCTGAAGATTATGAAAAGTTTCATGAAATTCCTCCCTTCAAAGTCAAGGCTGACCCAAGCACCCTGTTAAACGATGAAGATTATCCATGGTTACAGCGCAATAAGCAAAGGACCCAAGCGAAGAAAAAGTGAAGACTTTCTCTCCACAACTATATCATTGCAGTTACATGTGAAGAAATGAAATGCCTTTTGTAACACATGAGTTTTCATCCAAAACCCTGATACTTCGAAACAGATTGTCCGTTTTGTACACAAAGTGCATCCAGTTTTTGTTGTAACCCTCTCAACTTTTTATAACATGCTATGTGGGTGAAATGATGATACCATGCCAACTTTCAACCTTTTCAGAGTTCATTTGTAGTGCTTTTCAATTTCCGGATCATTTAGCTCAAAAAAATCAGTAAATGCATGAAAAATACCAAATGAAGTCAGAAAGGGTTGAAAATTGATGATGTGGCTTTGAATGGTTCATTTTGAACACTCAAAAAGTCTGGAGTTCAAATAAGTTCAAAAAAATGAAATCCCTTTGTAACAGATCAGTTTTCGTCCGAAACCATGATACTTCGAAAGAGATTGTCCATTTTGTACATGAAGTGCATCTTGTTTTTCTCGTAACCCTCTCAACTTTTTAGCACATACTATGTGGGTGAAATGATTATACCATGACAACTTTCAACCTTTTTAGTTCATTTGAAGTGCTTTTCAATTTCAGGGTCATTTAGCTCAAAAAATGAACTAATAGCCAAAAGAATGAACTCAGAAGCTTTTACAAAACTCTAATAGCAAAAAGAGTGAACTAAAAATAATCAAATTAAAATATTTTGTTATGATCAACTAAAACAAAACTATCAAAATATTTTTGAAACTAAAATTCTATAAACCTCTAGTATTGTTGAAACTAAAATTATACAAAATTTAGGCAACTAAAACTATCAAAGTATTTTTTGTTCAAGACATTAATAGGAAAAAGAATTTTCATAATAATTATTTTGTTAGAAACTTTAATAGCAAACTAAAATAACAAAATCTGTTTTTGATTAAAACGGACATTTAAAATAACCTAAAAATTACCAAATTGAATATAATGACAAAACACGGTAATATTAAATAGCAGGAAAAGAATCACTCGAAAATCTATTTTTATAGTAAAGTTATTCACAAACTAGTGATTCACACAAATTTAAAAGAATTCAAATTTGAAAACTAATGGCAGCAACAGGAAGTTTATAATTTTTGTGACCTAAAAGCAAAAAGAATCACTGAAAACTGTAAGTATTTAGTTTTAAGTAGAAACAAACAAAATAAAGCAAAAAAGAAAACAGAAAAACAGAAAAAAATGCCGCCTACTCGGCCACCACGGCTTGAATATGACTAGAAACCCAGTTAGTTGTGCCAGGATTCAGGCCCGCAACAGGCCCACTAGGCCCACATGCATAGTAGTGTGAGATTAGGCCCATAGGCCTACAGTTCATAGGAGTTCGAGAGAGATGGCGCAGCCGTGCTTATAAACAAGTGCCGAAGCCTCTAAGCTAGCGAGGTGGGACTAAACATCCAACCGCATCGCGGCTGTGCGAGGCGCGTGCCATTGGTCCCGGTTGGTGCCACGAACCGAGACCAATGCACCCCTTTGGTCCCGGTTCGTGGCACCAACCGGGACCAATGCCTACCTTTGGTCCCGGTTCGTGCCACCAACGGGCACCAAAGGTCTCTGCTTCCCACCCTTTGGGCTGCTAAAAAGAGACCTTTGGTCCCGGTTGGTGGCACAAACCGGGACCAAAGGGGGGCATTAGTCCCGGTTCCTGCCTCAAACTGGGACTAATGTCGTGTGTATATAAGAAGCACTTGTGAAAAATTTCATTTTCATCTCGCAGTTCCCCCCGACGATGGCGACCTCCGCGACGCCGCCAGGCTTTCCCGACGCCATCGCCGTTGCCCATGCCCCTGCCTTGCCCCCGACCCATGCCGATGTCATCCTCTAACCATGTCATCGCCGTCTGCCGCTCCCGAGTGCGCCCCGGCCCGCCCTCATCGTCACCGTTGTCGTCGGCTCCCTCATGCGTCGCCCCCGCCATTGCCCTCGCCAGCCGACGCCATCGCCGGTCCCTCGCGCGCCTCCCCCGCCGTTGCCCTCGTCAGCCGACGCCGGCTGCCACCCCCGAGCACGCCCGGCCACGCCCCTGCCCCGGCCTGCCCCCACCATCACGGTCGCCCTCGCCGTCCGCCCCCGCTGTGAGCCGCCGCCGCCCCGGCTCTATTCATATCATTTTTTGTTCATTTTCTATATCATGAATTTTTTATTCATATATATAATGTATATATGTATGTGGCTATATGTACATATGGATGTTCATATATGTATTAATTTCTTTGTTCAGAGCATTATTTTGTTCATATATGTATTTTTTTTGTTCATATGTGTATTAATTTTTTTATTCATAGCATTTTTTGTTCATATATGTATTTTTGTTCATAGCATTTTTTCCATGTATATATGTATGTGGCTATGTATGTATAGATGTATAGCATTTTTTCCATGTATGTATGTCGTTGTCGATATACCCCCTCCCCGATAACTTCGACATGAGGGGGTCGATATACCCCCTACCTGATAACATTTTTTTCTAAGTTACTAAGGTAAAATGTTCACCCCCCTCTCGATATACCGGGCGACCAACTCTTAGGCCACCCAAACCCTAGAAAAAAGCGTTGTCGATATACCCCTCCCCGATAACATTTTTTCCTAAGTTACTAAGGTAAAATGTTCATATAGAAAACTCCGATAATATAGATTTATCAAGAATGCCCCCATTATGGATGTGCACAAGTTGATCCAATTTTTTCTGATCCCATATATATATATATATATATATATATTCTTCTACTTGTCATGTTGTGTGTCAAAGTATTGAAGAAATACATGGCTTCATCATTAGCCGGAAGTAACCCGCATATGATGCTACGAAGCTCTTCAAAGTTATTTTGGAACGTAGTTCCGGATAGAACAATTCGCTTTTTGGTATGCATTTCAGCAACGGCCTTCCAAATAGCAATATTCGGAAGGCTCTTGCTGAACTTCGTACCAAAAAGCTAATTATCCTATCCGGGACTCCGTTCGAAAACAATTTTGGATAGCTTCATACCATTATGTGTTGGGGAACGTTGCATGGGAAACAAAAAAATTCCTACACACACGCAAGATCTATCCATGGTGATGAGCATCTACGAGAGGGAGAGTGGATCTACATAACCTTGTAGATCACTAAGCGGGAAGCGTTAAGAAACGCGGTTGGTGTAGTCGAACGTCTTTGCGATCCAAATCGCCGAGCGTCCCGCGATCCAATCACGATCCGTCCCGCGAACTCATCATGATACGTCTCGCGATCTCATCATGATCCGTCTCGCGATCTTGATCACGGTCCTTCCGATCTAGCGCCGAATGGACGGCACATCCGCGTTCAACACACGTACAGCTCAATGACGATCTCCGCCTTCTTGATCCAGCAAGAGGGAGCGGAGAGGTAGACGAGTTCTCTGGCAGCGCGACGGCGTTGCGGTGATGGTGGTGTAGGAATTCCAGCAGGGCTTCGCCTAAGCACAGCTAAAATCGATCTAGAGGAGAAACTACGAACTAGAGGGTAGGGTTGCACGTGGCTGAAAATCTTGTGCCAAAACCCTAAAACCCTCTAGTATATATAGGATGGGAGGAGGAGGAGGAGGCTTGGCGCAAGGGCCAGCCCCTCTAGGCTTCGGTCGAAGTGGAGAGGAGGAGTCCTCCTCCTCCACTCCTAGTAGGATTAGCACTCCTTCCTTAATTCCACCCTTTTTGCCTTTTTCCACCTTTTCCACTTAGGAATCTCTTCCCAGCCGCATGGGCCTTGTGTAGGACTTTGGCCAGCCCACTAAGGGATGGTATTAGTCCTCCCACATCCCGTGTGGCCTCTTGGGTCGAAATACCTCTCCTGATGGTCCCCTGGTACACTACCGGCAATCCCGGTACACTACCGATGAGCCCAAAACTTTTTCTGGGACCAAAATAGGACTTCCTATATATCAATCTTTACCTCTGGACCATTACGGAGCTCCTCGTGATGTCTTCGATCTCATCTGGGACTCCAAACAACCTTTGGTCACCACCATGCATAACTCTATACTACCGAAACGTCACCCAACCTTAAGTGTGCAGACCCAGCGGGTTCGAGAACTATGTAGACATGACCAAGACACTCTACGGTCAATAACCAATAGCAGGACCTGGATGCCCATATTGATTCCTACATATTCTACGAAGATCTTTATCGGTTGAATCTCTATGTCAAGGATTCAGATAATCCCATATGATGTTCCCTTTGTTCTTCGGTATGTTACTTGCCTCAGATTCGATCGTCGGTATTCCCATACCTAGTTCAACCTCGTTACTGTCAAGTATCTTTACTCGTTCCATAATACAAGATCCCGTGGCTAACACTTAGTCACATTGCTTGCAAGGCTTTTGTGATGTCTTATTACCGAGTGGGCCCTGAGATGCCTTTTCGTCACACGGAGTAACAAATCACAGTCTTGATCCATGCAAACCCAACTGACACCCTCAGAGATACCTGTAGAGCACCTTTATAGTCACCCAGTTACGTTGCGACATTTGATACACACAAGGTACTCCTACGGTGTCAGTGAGTTGCATGATCTCATGGTCATAGGAATAGATACTTGACATGCAGAAAACAGTAGCAATAAACTAACATGATCATATGCTACGCTTGTAGTTTGGGTCTTGTCCATCACATCATTCTCCTAATGAAGTGATCCTGTTATCAAATGACATCTCATGTCCATGGCTAGGAAACCTTGACTATCTTTGATCAACGAGCTAGTCTATTAGAGGCATACTAGGGACATGGTGTTGTCTATGTATCCACACATGTATCTAAGTTTCCGATCAATAAAATTATAGCATGGATAATAAACGATTATCATGAACAAGGAAATATGATAATAAAAAATTTATTATTGCCTCTATGGCATATTTCCAACAGTCTCCCACTTGCACTATAGTCAATGATCTAGTTCACATCACCATGTGATTCGCATTGTTATGAATCTAACACTAGTGAGTTCTGGGGCTCGATCATGCTTTGCATGTGAGAGAGGTCTCTTAGTCAACAGGTCTGCGACATTCAGATCCGTGTGTACTTTGCAAATCTCTATGTCTTACTGTAGACACTTCTACCACACTCCACTTGGAGCTATTCCAAATGGCTGCTCCACTATACGTATCCGGATTGCTACTAAGAGTCATCCGGATTGGTGTTAAATCTTGCATCAACGTAACTCTTTATGATGACCTCTTTATCACCTCCATAATCGAGAAACATTTCCTTAGTCTTTTAGTTTACTAAGGATAATCTTGACCGCTGTCCAGTGATCTACTCCTGGATCACTCTTGTACCCCTTGACGGACTCATGGCAAGGCACACACAGGTGCGGTACATAGCATGGCATACTATATAGAGCCTATGGCTAAAGCATAGGGGACGACCTTCGTCCTTTCTCTTTCTTCTATCATGGTCGAACTTTGAGTCTTACTCAACTTCACACCATACAAATCAGGCAAGAACTCTTTCTCTGACTGATCCATTTTGAACACTTTCAAAATCTTGTCAAGGTATGTACTCATTGAAAGTCTCATCAAGCATCTTGATCTATCTTTATAGATCTTTATGCTCAACAATTAGGTAGCATTATCCAGGTCTTCCTTTGAAAAACTCTTTTCAAACAACCATTTATGCTTTCTAGAAATTCTACATCATTTTCAATCAATAATATGTCACCCACATATGCTTATCAAAAATTCTATAGTGCTCCCACTCACTTTATTGTAAATACAAGTTTCTCATTAACTTTGTATAGACTCAAAAACCTTGATCACCTCATCAAAGCGTATATTCCTACTCCGAGATGCTTGCTCCAGCCCATAGAAGGATTGCTAGAGCTCGCACACCTTTTAGCATCCTTTAGGATTGATAAAACCTTCTAGTTGTATCAAATACAACCTTTCCTCAAGTAAACCATTAAGGAAACGATTTGTTGACATCCATCTGCCAGATTTCATAATTGAAAAGTGCAGCAACTGCTAACATAATTCCAATAGACTTTAGCATCGCCACGAATGAGAAAGTCTCATCGCAATCAACTCCTTGAACTTGTCGGAAACTTCTTTGCGACAAGTCAAGCTTCATAAATGGTGACATTTACCATCAGCGTCTGTCTTCATCTGAAAGGTCCCTTTGTAGTCGAAGACCTGCCGTCTAACGAGAAAGTCTACCAAAGTCAATATTTGGTTTTCCTACATGGATCCTTTCTCGGATTTCATGGCCTCTAATCATTTGTCGGAATTCGGGCCCATCATCGCTTCTCCATAGCTCATAGGTTCATGATTGTCCAACAACATGACCTCCAAGACAGGGTTGTCATACCACTCAGGAGCAATATGCGTCCTTGTCGACCCACGAGGTTTGATAGTAACTTGATCCGAAGCTTCATGGTCAACATCATTAACTTCCTCTTCAACTGACGTAGGCTCCACAGAAACATCTTTCTGTGTTGCGCTACTCTCTGGTTGAACAAAGGTTGAACAACCTCATCAATTTCTATCTACCTCTCACTCAATTATTTTGAGAGAAACTCTTTCTTGAGAAAGGACTCAGTTTTAGCAACAAACACTTTGTACTCGGATCTGAGATAGAAGGTATACCCAACTGTTCTTAGGGTATTCTATGAAGATGCATTTGTCCGCTTTGGGTTCGAGCTTATTAGGTGAAAACCTGTTTCACATAAGTGTCGCGGCCCCAAACATTAAGAAATGACAGCTTAGATTTCTATCAAACCATAATTCACACAGTGTCATCTCAACGGGTTTAGATGGTGTCCTATTTAAAGTGAATGTAATTGTCTCTAATGCATAACCCCAAAACGATAGTGGCAAAATGATAAGAGACATCATAGTTCGCACCATATCCAATAGAGCACGACTACGACGTTCGGACACACCATCACACTATGGTGTTCTAGGTGGCGTGAATTGTGAAACAACTTTCACATTGTGTAAAGTTGTATGCCCAACTCGTAACTCAGATATTCACCTCCACGATCATATCGCAGACATTTTTATCTTCTTGTCATGATGATCTTAAACTTCACTCTGAATTTGCTTGAACTTTCAAACGATTCAGACTTGTGTTTCATTAAATAAATATACACTATATCTACTCAAATCATGAGTGAAGGTAAGAAAATAACGATATCCACCGCACTCTACAAGACTTATTGGATTGCATACATCAACATGTATCATTTCCAATAAATCACTTACCCGCTCCATCAAACCGGAAAACGGGGTCCTTAGTCATCTTGCCTAAGAGGCATGGTTCACATGTCTCAACCAATTCAAATTCAAATGAGTCCAAAGATCCACCAGCGTGGAGTTTCTTCATGCGATTTATACCAACATGACTTTCAGCGGCAGTGCCACAAGTATGTGGTACTATCATTATTAACTTTGCACCTTTTGGCATCAATGTTATTAACATGTGTATTACTACGATCAAGATTCAACAAACCATTCTCATTGGGTGCATGACCATTGAAGGTATTATTCATGTAAATACAATAACCATTATTCTCTCACTTAAATGAATAACCGCATTGTAATAAACACGATCTAATCATGTTCATACTTAATGCAAACACCAAATAACATTTATTTAGGTTTGTCACTAATCCCGAAGGTAGAGAGAGCATGTGATATTGATCACATCAACCTTGGAAACATTTCCAAAACACATCTTCACCTCACACTTAGCTAGTCCCCGTTTATTCCATAGCTTTTACTTCGAGTTACTAACATTTAGCAACCAAACCGGTATCCAATACCCAGGTGCTACTAGGAGTACTAGCAAGGTACACATCAATAACATGTATATCAAATATACACTTATGTCGATGTTGCCATCCTTCTTATCTACCAAGTGACTAGGGTTGTTCCGCTTCAGCGACCACTCTCCTCATAATAGAAGCACTTAGTCTCGGGTTTGGGTTCATCTTTGGGTTGCTTCACTGGAGCAGCAACTTACTTGCTATCCATGAAGTTTCCCTCCTTTCCCTTGCCCTTCTCGAACTAGTGGTTTTACTAACCATCAACAATTGATGCTCCTTCTTGATTTCTACCTTCGTGGTGTCAAACATCGCGAATAGCTCAGGGATCATCATTTCCATCCCTGGCATAATTATAGTTCATCACGAATTCTAGTAGCTTAGTGATAGTGACTCAGAGAACTATACCAATCACTATCATATCTGGAAAATCAACTCCCACTCGATTCAAGCGATTCTAGCACCCAGACAATCTGAGCACATGCTCAACGATTGAGTTATTCTCCTTCATCTTGCAGGCAAAGAATCTTGTTGGAGATCTCATATCTCGCAACACGGGCACGAGCCTGAGATCCCAATTTCAGGTCTTGGAACATCTCATATGTTCCGTGACGTTCAAAACGTTTTGGAGGCACAATTCTAAGCCGTAATGCATGACGCACCAAACTATCAAGTAGTCATCAGAATGTGCCTGTCAGATGATCACAACATCTACAGACAATGCTAGAGGGGGCGGCTCACCGAGCGGTGCATTAAGGACATAAGCCTTCTATGCAGCAATGAGGACAATCCTCAGATCATGGACCTAGTTTGCAATGTTGCTACCATCATATTTCAACTCTATTTCTCTAGGAACATATAAAAAATCAATGGAGCTACAATGTGAGCTATCTACAACATAATTTGCAAAGACACTATGACTATGTTCATGATAATGAGTTCAATTAATCATATTACCTAAGAACTCCCACTCAAATTGACATACCTCCCGTCATTCGAGTGATACATGATCCAAATTCACCAACTCAAGTCCGATCATCAGGTGAGTTGAGGTGGTTTCAATGGTGAACATCATCATGTTGATCATATCTACTATATGACTCATGTTCGACCTTTCGGTCTCTTATGTTCCGAGGCCATGTCCTGTACATGCTAGGCTCATCAAGTTTAACCCAAGTGTTCTGCATGTGCAACACTGGCTTGCACCCATTGTATGTGAACGTAGAGTCTATCACACCCGATCATCACGTGGTGTCTCGACACGACGAACTTTCACAATGGTGCACACTCGGGGAGAACACAATTCATCTTAAAATTTAAGTGAGGGATCACCTTATAATGCTACCGTCGTCCTAAGCAAAACAAGGTGCGTAAAAGGATTAACATCACATGCAAATCATAAGTGACATGATATGGCCATGAACTTGTGCTTTTGATCTCCATCTTGAAAGCACCGGCATGATCTCCATCGTCGCCAGCATGACACCATGATCTCCATCATCTTGATCTCCATTAACGTGTCGCCATCATGGTTGTCGCGCCCACCATGCTTCTACTACTATTGCTACCGTTTAGCGATAAAGTAAAGCATTACATAGCGCTTAATGATTGACACGTAGGTCATACAATAATTAAAGACAACCCAATGGCTCCTGCCGGTTGCCATACTCATCGACATGCAAGTCGTGATATTCTATACAACACATGATCATCTCATATATCACATATATCTCATCATGTAATTGGTCATATCACATCACAACATACCCTGCAAAAACAAGTTAGACGTCCTCTAATTGTTGTCGCATGTTTTACGTGGCTGCTATGAGTATCTAGCAAGAACAATTCTCTCCTACGCATAAACCACAACGGTGATACATAAGTTGCTTTCGAACCTTCTCAGACACCTGCCAGCCATCTTTGTGCAACGAAGTTACAAGTTAGTCGATGGAACCGTTCTCTCGTAAGCGTATGAGTAAGGTTGGTCCGGGCTGCTTCATCCCACAATACCGCTGAACCAAAACACCACCAAGGGAGCATGCAATCTAAGCATCAACACCAACAAACTCTTTGTGTTCTACTCGAGATCTCATCTAGACATAGGCCTAGCTCATGATGCCACTGTTGGGGAACGTTGCACGGGAAAAAAAATCCTACGCACACGCAAGCTCTATCCATGGTGATGAGCATCTACGAGAGGGAGAGTGGATCTACATACCCTTGTAGATCGCTAAGCGGGAAGCGTTAAGAAACGCGGTTGGTGTAGTCGAACGTCTTTGCGATCCAAATCGCTGAGCGTCCCGTGATCTCATCACGAACTGTACCGCGATCCAATCACGATCCGTCCCGTGAACTCATCACGAAACGTCTCGCGGTCTCATAATGATCTGTCTCGCGATCTTGATCACGGTCCTTCCGATCTAGCGTCGAACGGACGACACCTCCAAGTTCAGCACACGTACAGCTCGATGATGATCTCTCCCTTCTTGATCCAGCAAGAGGGAGCGGAGAGGTAGACGAGTTCTCCGGTAGCACGATGGCATTGCAGCGATGGTGGTGGAGGAATTCCAGCTGGGCTTCGCCTAAGCACAGCTGAAACCGATCTAGAGGAGAAACTACGAATTAGAGGGTAGGGTTGCACGTGGCTGAAAATCTTGTGCCAAACCCCTAAAAACCTCTAGTATATATAGGAGGAGAGGAGGAGGAGGCTTTGCGCAAGGGCCATCCCGTCTAGGCTTCGGCCGAAGTGGAGAGGAGGAGTCCTCCTCCACTCCTAGTAGGATTAGGACTCCTTCCTTATTTCCACCCTTTTTGCCTTTTTCCACCTTTTCCACTTAGGAATCTCTTCCCAGCCGCATGAGCCTTTTGTGGGACTTTGGACAGCCCACTAAGGGCTGTTATTAGTCCTCCCATAGCCCATGTAGCCTCTTGGGTCGAAATACCTCTCCCGATGGTCCCCCAGTACACTACCGGCACTCCCGGTACACTACAGATGAGCCCGAAACTTTTCAGGCGACCAAAATAGGACATCCTATATATAAATCTTTACCTCCGGACCATTTCGGAGCTCCTCGTGACTTCCGGGATCTCATCCGGGACTCTGAACAACCTTCGGTCACCATCGTGCATAACTCTATACTATCAAAATGTCACCGAACCTTAAGTGTGCAGACCCTTCGGGTTCGAGAACTATGTAGAAATGACCAAGACACCTCTACGGTTAATAACCAATAGCGGGACCTGGATGCCCATATTGATTCCTACATATTCTACAAAGATCTTTATCGGTTGAACCTCTCTGTCAAGGATTCAGGTAATCCCATATGATGTTCCCTTTGTTCTTCCGTATGTTTCTTGCCCGAGATTCGATCATCGATATCCCCATACCTAGTTCAACCTCGATACCGGCAAGTCTCTTTACTCGTTCCGTGATACAAGATCCCGTGGCTAACACTTAGTCACATTGCCTGCAAGGCTTATTGTGATGTTGTATTACTGAGTGGGCCCTGAGATACCTCTCTATCACACGGAGTAACAAATCCCAGTCTTGATCCATGCCAACCCAACAGGCACCCTCAAAGATACCTGTAGAGCACCTTTATAGTCACCCAGTTACGTTGCGACGTTTGATACACACAAGGCACTCCTCCAGTGTCAGTGAGTTGCATGATCTCATGGTCATAGGAACAGATACTTGACATGCAGAAAACAATAGCAATAAACTAACACGATTATATGCTACGTTTGTAGTTTGGGTCTTGTCCATCACATCATTCTCCTAATGATGTGATCCCGTTATCAAATGACATCTCATGTCCATGGCTAGGAAACCTTGACCATCTTTCATCAACGAGCTAGTCTATTAGGGGCATACTAGGGACACGGTGTTGTCTATGTATCCACACATGTATCTAAGTTTCCGATCAATACAATTATAGCATGGATAATAAACGATTATCATGAACAAGGAAATATGATAATGACCAATTTATTATTGCCTCTAGGGCATATTTCCAACATTATGCGCTTGTTACCTCCGGCTAATCATGAAGCCATGGTTTCCTTGAATCCTTTGACACTAGACAACATGACATATAGAAGGGTAGATCAGATCAGGAAAAATATGGACCATTTTTTGCACATTTAGAATGGCGCTATTTTGTTAAATCCCTAAAAGGTTATGAGAATCACCTCTTGCCCGACCAAACCCTAGAAGCATCGAGGGCCACCCCTAACCCTGGAAGCGTTGTCGAGGCCACCCCAAAACATAGAGAAGTATATTAATTACCATATTTTAATATTTGCAGAAACTATGGATCAAAGAGACTTGGAACAAGAACAGTTGTTGGGGGACATAATCCGAGGCGGTCCTGATGTTGTCTTGTCATTTCTCAATGACACCGATGGTCTTGAAGGAGAGGATTACTGCTCCGGTGATCGAACAATGGCGAAGGAAGGACATGATCACGATGGCTCCGGTCACTGCACGCCGGAGGAAGAAGGAGACCATGGTGATGGCTCCGGTGACCGAACGGAGGAGGGACATGTTGCAAAGTCCGGCGAGGTATATATATATTAATTAGGCATGTGTTGACTAGCTAATTGATGCATTAATTTTTTTGGTATGTACATATATTAACTCTTATTCCTTCTTTTATATAGCCCTCCGGATCGAGCCAAACTTTGGTAACGAGACGAGGTCCGATGAGAAGGTTGGGCAAGGAAGAAATTTTCACGATCACAAGACTCACGGGCGATGGCCTACCGATTGAACCAAAGCGGACCAAGGACGCATTTGCTACTCAGTGTGGAGCTATTGTTAGGGATAGCATCCCGATCAAAATCAACTAATGGAATAAGCCTAAGGACAACAACCCTGAAATTTCTTATGTTACCGATAGACAGAAAGAAGATCTTTGGACCTCGCTGAAGGCAAATTTCACCCTACCGCCAGAGGAGGATCTGAATAACCTAGTTATAGATCCACTGGTCAAGGCGTGTGATCTTAAGAAGATGGACAATCTATTCAGGAGGTGGAAGAATGAGTTGAAATCAAAGTTTGTCGACAAAGGGAAGACTCCAGAATTCATCGGCCGATTTGATAATATAAGAGATCACTGGCCCGAATTTGTAGCCTACAAGACATCGGAGAAGAGTAAGAAAATGTGTGAGACAAACAAGAACAATGCTGCAAAGAAGCAGCATCACCATCACACGGGATCAGGTGGCTACCTCAAAGCCCAACCGCTGTGGGACAAAGCTATGAATGACTTGCTTGCTAAAGGGGTCGAACCAGAGACATTGAACTGGCTGGACCATTCAAGGACTTGGTTCTTCGGGGTTGGGGAACTTTGGACCCTGAAACAGGGAAGTGCCGTTGGACGAACAAGCAACTTGCAATACCCGTCACGAAGCTTAAGAAGTATATCACCGCAGCGTAGGAAGGGACGTTCATTCTTGACAGAGAGAAGGACGAGCTGACTGAGGCCCTAGGGAATACTGAGCACCCTGGACAAACACGATGCACACCAGGCTCCGTTTCATGGAAGGTTGGGTTTCCCGACGCAGGAGGTTATAGAAGCCGGCAAAGAAAGAGGAAAGTAGAGCTGAGCAAAATGTAGAAGCTCAATGCAAGACTAGAAAAGCTAGAGGAAGCTGAGAGCCAGCGAGCTGTCGGCCAACCATCTCAACGGCATGAAGCTACCCCGCCATCTCAGTGGGGAAGTAGCGTGGCTTCCATGGAGCCCGTTCATCCTAACTTCATGGCTCCTAGCTACCCCGTGGATACTATCACGGAGGCTCAACATTGCGAGCTTTGGATGAAATTCCGGAACCTCACTTTCAAGGCAGCTCTCGGCTCTGTTGCACCTCCTCAACCCAACAGAACTTTTCACTGCCTTCAGATTCCACATGGTTATGTTGTTGTGATGGTGGATGAAGTAATGGATGGACTTGATGACCTCGAGCTTGATCACCATACACGTGAAGGGGAGAAGAAGCTGGTTCATGCTCTGAGGAGTACATGTCTATGGCCGAAGGAGTACATCAAGCTTCCAAACTAGACGCCTCCGCCTCTTCCTCCTCCTTCGGCGAGTCAGGGCACTCCGCCTCCTCCTTCTCCTCCTCCTTCGGCGAGTGATCAAGGCACTCCAGCTCCTCCGACGCGTGATAGCACTCCGCCTCCTCCTTCGCCTACTTCAGCGCGTCAGAGCAGTCTGCCTCCCCCTCCTCCTTCGCCTACTCCGGCACATCAGGCCACTCAGCCTGCTCCTCCTCCTCTCCTCCTCCGGCGCGTCAGGACACTGTGCCTCCTCCGACGCGTCAGCCACGACGGAATAGAGACGCTGCCGCCACTTCGGCGGCTAGCAGTACAATAGGCAGGAAAAATACAAATTTGGTCCAAGCCTCAAGCATGTTACAAAGTTATCATATGAGAGGACTGACGAAGAAAGCATTGACATCAGTAAAGCCGAAGTGAAGGCCCATTTTGCATGGAAACAACCACCTACGAAGGAAACAGTAGATCCGGTGAAAGTGAAGTGCACACAGGATGCCCTGAAGCGGCCATCACCGCCTCCACTGCCATCAAACTATGTCCGCTATATTATGAAGACATATAATGAAGCGCAGCAGTCGAGAAGTACTTCTAGTGCTGCCCGAGTCAAACAACAAAGAAGTAGGAAAACAATTCCCAGCTCGGCAAATAGGAGCAGCAATCGTGCCCCCCGCTCAAGGTGTCTAGCGATATTGATCATCCGGTGCTACTGCCTGGTACCAAACTTGGTGATTACTTGGGGGATGATGTACATTTCGAAACGGCTGAGGTAACCAAAGAACAACACGAATACATGCATGGGAAGCCTCTCATCAAACCTGATCCTCCTCCTCTAACAATGATGATGAACAATTTGCATGAGTGGTACATGAAAACCTGCAGGGAGTCTGGGAGAGACACTATGTATGTGGCAGTGAAACCAGAGCACGAATTCATTGGACTCAGCGTGATGCCTATTGAATTTATGGAGTTATTTCAGTTATTCAATCAACGGACCCTCGACAAACAACTCATGACTGCCTACTGTCTGTAAGTATTACTTCTATAGTTAAGTATCTAGCTCAACTCATTCATTGCAGGTATATATAATTATCATCACTATATTACGCAGATTGAAGATCATCGAATGCAAAAAAAGGAATCTTTGACGTTGGGTTCATTAGCCCCGATGCCGTAAATAAATGGTCGATACGAAATGGAACCAAAGCGACCGATAAGAACTTGCTAAATTCGTACTTTACACATCAAAACAAAAGGGAAATACTCTTTCCTTACAACTTCAAGTGAGTGTTACTGTCTTCTCTGAATACTCGGTTTCGCTTACTCGAGGTTAAGTAATGTAATTGATGAGTTGTATATGCATGCGCAGTTTCCACTATATTCTGCTATCCATTAAGCTTGACGGGGCATTAGTAACTGTCTTAGACTCGAGACGTAAAGATCCCGAGAATTATGCGGACATGACTGCAATGCTCAAGAAGTAAGTTCAGTCAATACCGGGACCATATCGGCATGCAACTTTCATTACTTTCCTGATATCAAGTAATCATTTTCTTTGCCTGGCAGGGTTTGGAGGAAGTTCACCCAAAAGGTTCCCGGTCTAAACGAAGAGTTGTGATTTACGCACCCCAAAGTAAGTAGTACTAGCTAGTTCCGCGCATCTCTAATTGATTCAACATTTCTTCAATATATCATTACCATGCTTGCTTATCAGTTTTATTGAACTCTATTCTCGTAAAGTGCTTGTACCAGGAAGAAGGGACTGTTTTATGTGGATACTACGTATGCGAGTTCATTCGCCACTCGACCTGTGAGAGGGGCTTATCTGACAAACAATTTGAAGTACGTAAATAATATTCACAATTTTATTTTATACATTATGTTACCATCAATTGTGTTGAGTTTTGTTCATATATATGCATGTATTGACCCCCTTATTTAAATTAGATCTGGAAGATGCGGGATGAATTCCTACCACATGATCGCATACGAGCAATTCAAGAGGAATTGGCGGGATCTTTCTTGACCACATCATACTTAAAGACGGAGAATACTATGTTGATTTTTGATTGGATCTTAGGGATTGTAAGAGATCTTATATTGTATATATGTAGCTAGTAGCATTGGATAGATATGTGAAAACTTGTTGTTCGACCAATCTCTTGGAGAAAGAGAGGTCGATCACTTCTCTCTGTATATGTTCATGACGATCTTGTGTACTTAATGGTTCCTTCATTTTCTTACTAGCTAACGTGTCGAGTTCTCTCTATCGTAGCTAACTAGCATCGACCAAGAACGGAGAAAGAAAGGGAACTTCTCTCTACTAGCTGGCTAACACAATATGAAACACCTAAATTAACCCTCCAAAAACCCCTAACCCCCCCCCTTCAAAAAAACCAGCTCCTGCTAGATGCTGACGCGTGGACGCCTTTTGGTCCCAGTTGGTGTTACCAACCGGGACTAAAGGTCCTCCTGCCTGGGCGCCCCGTAGAGCCCACGTGGAGCCCCTTCTGTCCCGGTTCATAAGTGAACCGGGACTAAAGGTTTGGGGCTTTAGTCCTGACCTTTTAGTCCTGGTTCAAGAACCGGGGCTAATGGGCCTCTAGAACCGGGACAAATGGGTCGTTTTCTACTAGTGATTTTGGAACCATTGAATGAGATTTCCAGGGTTCTTTGCCCTTTTTATTTAATTTTTTAGGCTTTCAATTTTTGCCAATTCAAATTTTAGAAATTTAAATATGATGCATGGATGCTTCTAATGTATTTAGTTTCAATCAAATATTCTTGGGATATGACATATAATGATGGTTTGGACACACTATGTTTTTGTTGTACACTCAGATGGATATAAGGTTCATAAGATGGTTTCTTATGAGCTTTATATCAACGACTTGCATACTAGACATGTAATGGTATGCTGGGTCACCGTTGGTGGAATCAGAGCAATGGCTTGACCCTTAGGTTGGAACTTAGTTAGGAGACTTATGGTAATTATTATTAAGTATCCCTATATATACAACCTTTGCACATACATCCATATGATATGATTGCATGTCATTATAGAACGCATAATCATTATATACTTCTAATATTCCTCATTATCTTCTTACTTGATCTAGGATGACATTCTATATCCACCTCGTACCACAAAGACAGAGGATATATCGTCCACTATATGCACCTTTGCACGATCAACTGAGTGACATGATGGAGATATTAGGAGTCATGGAGAGTCCGAGGATGATAGCTACCGAACACAATGATGGAAACATACTATACAAAAATGTAGTAGAATTGATCTTACCAAAAGCCTTGGGATTACGAGTTTCTTGTTTTTCAAGTGAGCCTCGTCACACCCACGTTGTTGGCTGGATGGTAATGATGAATGCCATCTTATCTATCCGTTATGAGAGAGTTGTATCACTCAGGGGCACATCATTTAAGGCTTTGCTAGTGATTTATTATAAGGATGGTAATGGATTCAATCATCTTCGTCTTTTGAAGTCAAGACCCGATGAAGCAATAGAGTATGTATATGAGTGAGAGTTTGTTCCACACATTCCTAGGACTTTTCAAGAGCATGGAGGGAGAGGTTAGCAACTTAGTAGGTTGGTGCACTGGCTACACCACCTTAAAATATTTACATGAGATGTGCTAGTCCCAAGCACTTGAAACCCAACCACTCACGTACACCAGTCTATCCTTATGTGGCCGAGACACCTCCCCATCCATACTATGATACACCCATAGACTCACCGGTGACAAGTCCTCACACCCCGGAGGAACTGAATTATTTTGGTCTTGGTAACTGAAACCACCCTATACACTATGAGTATGGTGTGTGTTCTTGCATGTGGGCTAGAGTAGAGGTTGAAGAGTAACCCTATCACTGGTGCAATGACATGCTATACAAACAGTTTTTACCCCCTTTCCACGGTGGAGTTTTAAACAATCGCCTTGCCTATGTGTGCGATAGGGGGGTGCTCCATTCCACCCAACATAAAAAAATCTTTAGCGATAGTGACAGATGAACGCAAGTGCTCTGCTAAATATACTCGTGTGCGATGCAGGAACAAATCACACACACTTTATTTTTGTCCACCGTGTGGGATAGAGGACCAACCACACACGACCATCATCACTCGAACGCGTCTTATTTATCATGGAAACCAAATGGTGTTTGATCTATAACCATTTTCCAAATATTATCTAAGCCACACGGATGATCAAAGAAATTGTGCATGATATACGGGACATCACACACGAGTCATGTAACAACCCAAGTGTAGCCCAAGCTTGTGACCATATTCTTGAGACATACTATTGAGTGAATGTTATGTTTGTCTCATGTTATTGCATAATACACATCATCCCATGATCATATATTTTTTCTTTGTGTTCTACATTTTGGATGACATGATTACCTTATGTTCATGAGTACATGCCATGTGATGCTGAGTCATGTTGTTTCATCATGCATCCTGATCAACCTTGTGTTATGGTGTTGCCAATTACTTATTTGCACTTAATGATCTTATTCTTGTTCATCTTACTTTATCTTTTTATTTGTCTCGCTCCACATCATTCGGTCCATCCTTCCACTTGGCTCCAACCAAGCTTCAACAACAAGCTTGCCATTTCCTATCTAGACCCCTTTCTTGTAAATTTTGTGGATGCATTTGGCCTCTTGTATATGTGTCCAAACATTTACCATAATTCTTTCATGTTATGGACAGCCACCCTAACAAGTCTCATCTACATTGGAACCCATTTCAATGGAGTTCAAAATCCAAACGTAATGCATGAAGTGGTTTACGTTTGGATTTTACTTCTTCCAAAAATCTTGAAAAAATGTTCATAAATCATAGTAAACGTGTAGAACAACATGGTGCACTTCTTTCCTATTTAATAAATTTATAATATGTTCTAGGTAGATCTGAACAAAATTCAAAAAATTGCACATGGGGACGTTTTGAAAACGCCATATGTTGGTTCTAGAGTCATTTAAAATTGACTAGATATATAGTTTATTAATGTTTCACCCCTTCCCATGATAAACAACATTTAAACTTGTTGGGTAAGTAAATAAAAGTGAACTAAAAAATTTAAATGTGGAGTTTCGTCAATATGCAACACGTTTCATATTGAACTTCACTTAATGTGTAGTATTTGTTTGTTGTGCTTGTCGTGCCATGCAAATTTAAACTTGGTCATGCATCATTCTTATTTGTGCATTATGCCATGGTTGTGTGTTTATTTGATGTCTTCATTTATTTTTTGTAGCATCGGGTGAGGAAAACGAGTATGAGGAACCTGTCTAGAACATTTTCTAAGAGCAAGATTACTATCCCACTGAAGAAGCACAAGGCTAGACGATCATTACCTGGATCCAAGATACTATTTTCGCTATGCTAGTTGTTCGGCTTCTATCGTTATGTCTCGTTACTTACCTTGAATGTCAAGCCTCCCAACATTTCCATGAAAAGCCACTAACCCCTCCACTTCCTAGCAAACCATTGTTTGGCTAAGATATCACGCTCTTAGCCCTTCTTATAGTGTTGCTAGTTGCAGGTGCAAGTTGTTTCCATATGACAACATGGATATCTTGAGATATCATATTATTATTTCTATTTAATTTAAATAATATATATACTTGGTAAAAGGTGGAAGGTTTGGCCTTTTGCTCAGTATTTTGTTCCACTTTTGCCACCCAAGTTTCCATTTACCAGTGTTATGTTCCATATTGAGCGCTCCTAACATGCTTGGAGTTGTTATGGGGACCCCCTTGAACATTCGTTTTGGGATAAAATTCTTCCGACAAGGCCCAACATTGATAGTACATTTGCTAATGACTAATTAAAATTGCATAGGGTGTAGCTACCCCGTGCACAATTAATCAACAGCCCAAGCTAGTTATCCTCACGAGTGTTGGTCCAACCGGGCTACCTACGGGGCCACCTCGAGTAAACTCGGGGATTAGCTTTCCTTGTAGCTAGTCCCATATGAGAGTGCCCTAAAAATATATACACGCAACTCCTATTGGGATCTGGCCTCCCGGGTGGTCTTGTTGGATTTGTTTTACCTTTGTGGAATGTCTTGTGCACCATGAATCCAAGGATACCTTGGGCTATCTCCAGGTTGAGGTATTCCATCGTAACTTGTGGCTAGTTTTATATGGATGAGTTGGAGCACCCTTGTAGGGTTAAATCTTTCTGAGAGTTGTGCTCGTGGTTATGTGGCAACTTGGAAATTGTTTAACACCCGGTTATATTAACTTGAAGTAAACTCAATTAAAAAACACCAACTGTGTGCGTAACCATGATCTTCTCTTTTCGAGGGAGTTTGGAAAGAGAACATGGTGGGGTTATGTTTGACTCGTAAGTAGGTGTTCAGGATCACTTCTTGAACATAGCTAGTACTCGTCCGACATGCGTAGAATCTCATCTTATTCTTGTACTCGTAGGGTAGCCACTCAAATATATGCTTAGTGTTGCTGCAAACCTCACCACTTAAGGATACCTCACCCACCAGCTTAGATAGTCTCGGTACCCGGGTTAATGAGATTGCTGAGTCCCCGTGGCTCACTGATTACTACCACACCATAGGTATATGTACAAATGAGTTTGATCCAGCTGATGATTCCCAGCTCCAGTGGGAGTTCGATGAGGAGTGTGGGAGCATGTATGTCACCTACCCAGACGAGTAGGAGGGCTACTTTGTCGACAGCCTGGGATAGCGAGATAGATGTCATTTGCTTTTATCGTTTGATTTCGTCCGTAGTCGGACCCTGTACTTACGAATGTTGTATGGATGATTGTATGGATTACATAATGTAGCATGTGGCGAGTGTAGGCCAACTCATATTCTCTCCTCTTCTATTACATGTATTGGAATGATATCTATTCTTGCAAAACAATGAGGTGCGCTTCTATCCCTGTTGGTGCACTAGGACTCGGGTAGCTCGTGCCCTTGACTTATGCACAAGCAATAGTAGCAGAACCCATCAACGTAAGTACAATCAAAGCCAATCCAAATCGGAGAAGCCTCTCTACGTGAGATCAAGGAGCTCATCAAGAAGATTAAACCAGCATTCAAGACCAAGACTCCGACAAAAGCAACCTACGATGGCTAAGTAACACCGGCAAGGTCGATGCAACGGCCCAGAAGGGGCCCGAACCGTGCGAGTCATGTCCCCGATGTCTGTCGGGCACCGAGGTGCACACACCTTTAGGAAGAACCGGCAAGCCATCCCCCGACAGGCGCGAGCCGATCAGCGACCGCTCCACCGCATTGCAACGCCCTTCATTTGTCGATGCGGTGTCGACCCTCAGGTGGCTAAGTAGCTCTCGGTAAGCACGTGGCGACTCGCTGGAAGATAGATTATGCCCGATTGGCACCCGTCCACAGGCATGTCAAGATATTGACCAATTGTTAGCTAAAGCGGTGGTAAAAGCCTACATGGATTGCATCCCCACACAGCACCTAGACTAGCATTTATGGCATTTTGTCCTAAGTGCCAGAGTTACGTATGATAGTGTTGTTAGCTATCTAATTACTAGATAATGTCTATTTTGCCACTTTGGTTGCCCCTTGAGCTATAAAAGGAGGCCCAAGGCAAACCTAGGTCACTAGTAGAAAACAGGGAACTAGCCCTGGTTCTAGAGGGCATTTAGTCCTGGTTCTGGAACTGGGACAAACCAAGCGGGACTAATACCCAAAATCTTTAGTCACGGTTCGCTTACGAACCAGGACCAAAGGGGCTTCATGTGGTTGTTGCGAGGCGCCTAGGCACGAGTACGTTTAGTCCCTGTTGGTAACACCAACCGGGACCAAAAGGCCGCCACACGTCAGATGTTGTTTTTTTGGAAGGGTTTTTTGGGGTTTTGAAGGGTTAATTTAGGGGTTTCATATTGTGTTAGCTAGCTAATAAAGAGAAGTGACTTCTCTTTCTTCGTGCTTGGTTGACGCTAGCTACTATACATAAAGAGAGAGCTCGACACGAGCTAATAAGCAAATGAAGGAAACCATTAATTACACAAGATCGTCATGTTGAACATATAGAGAGAATTGACATCTCTTTCTTCGTGCTTGTTCGAACAACACGTTTTCATATATCTATCCGACGCTACTACATATATAAAATATAACATCTTTTACAATCCCTAACATCATCTACCTAAGATCCAATCACAAATCCACATATTATGCTTCGTCTTTAGGTATGACGTGGTCAAGAAAGAATGCCGCCGATTCCTCTTGAATTGCTCGTATGTGATCATGTGGTAGGAGTTCACCCTGCATCTGCCAGATCTAATTTAAAGGAGGGTCAATACATGCATATATATGAATGGAACTCAACACAATTCATGGTAATATATAAAATAAAACTGTGAATATTATTTACGTACTTCAAATTGTTTGTTAGAGAAGCCCCGCTCATAGGTCGAGTGGCGAATGAACTCGCATACATAGTATCCACATAAAACAATCTCGGCTTTCTGGTACAAGCACTTTACAAGAATAGAGTTCAATCAAAATGATAAGCAAGCATGGTAATGATATACTGATGAAATTTTGAATCTATTAGATATGCGCGGAACTAGCTAGTACTACTTACTTTGGGGTGTATAAATCGCAACTCTTTGTTTAGACCCGGAACCTTTCAGGTAAACTTTTTCCAAACCCTGCCAGGCAAAGAAAATGATTACTTGATGTCAGGAAATGAACGAAAGTTGCATGCCGATATGGTCCTGATATTGACTAAACTTACTTCTTTAGCATTGTAGTCATGTCCGCATAATCCTTGGGATCTTTACGTCTCGAGTCTAAGACAGTTACTAATGCCCCGTCAAGCTTAATGGATAGCAGAATAAAGTGGTAACTACCAACGCATATATAACTCATCAATTGCATTACTTAAGATCGATTAAGCGAACCGAATATATAGAAGACAGCAACACTCAATTGAAGTTGTAAGGAAAGAGTATTTCCCTTCTGTTTTGATGCATAAGGAACAACTTTAGCAAGTTGTCCTCAGTATGTTTGATAGTGTTTTGTACCAACCATTCATTTACGACATCTGGGCTAATGAACCCAACGTCAAAGATTCCTGCTTTTTTTGCATTCGATGATCTTCAATCTGCATAATATAGTGAGGATAATTATCTATACATGCAATGAACGAGCTGAGCTAGAAACTTAACTATAGAGGTAATACTTACAGACAGTAGCAAGTCATGAGTTGTTTGTTGAGGGTCAGTTGATGGTATAACTGAAATACCTCCACAAATTAAATAGGCATCATGTTGAGTCCAATGAATTCATGCTCTGGTTTAACTCTAACATACATAGTGTCTCTCCCAGACTCCCTGCATGTTTTCATGTACCACTCATGCATATTGTACACCATCGTTGTTAGATGAGGATGATCAGGTTTGGCGAGAGGCTTACCTTGCACGTATTTATATTCTTCTACTAATACCTCAGCCCTTTCAAAAATTACATCATCCCCCAAGTAATCACCAGATTTGGTACCGGGCAGTAGTACTGGATGATTAGCGATATCGCTAGACACCTTGAGCGGGGGGGCACAATTGCTTCTCCTGTTCGCCGAGCTGGGAATTGTTTTCCCACTTCTTCGTTCTTTGTCTCTTGCAGCACTAGAAGTACTTCCCGACCGCTGCGCTTCATTATATGTCTTTATAATACAGCAGTCATAGTTTGATGGTAGCAGAGGCGGTGATGGTCGCTTCAGGGCATCCACAGTGGGCTTTGCTTTACCGGATCTACCATTTCCTTCGGAGGTGGATGTTTCTGTGCAAAATGGGACTTCACTTTGGCTTTATTGATTTCATCGTTTTCTTTGTCAGTCCTCTCGTATGATAACTTTGGAACATGCTTGAGGCTTGGACCAAATTTGAATTTCTTCCCGTCTATTGTACTGCTAGCCGCCGGAGTGGCGGTGGTGTCTCTCTTCTGTCGTTTCTGATGCGTCTAAGGAGGCAGAGTGTCCTAATGCATAGGAGGAGGAGGAGGAGGAGGAGGAGGCGGAGTGGCCTGGCATGCTGAAGGAGGCTGAGTGGCCTAACGTGCTGGAGGAGGCGGAGTGGCCTCACGCGCTGGAGGAGACGAAGGAGGAGGTGGAGGAGGAGGTGGAGTGGCCTCACGTGCCGGAGGAGGTGAAGGAGGAGGCGAAGTGGCCTCATGCGCCGGAGGAGGCGAAGGATGAGGATGAGGAGGAGGCGGAGTGCCCTGACGCTCCGGAGGAGGCTGAATTTGTTGAGGCTTCTAGTTTGGAAGTTTGATGTACTCCTTTCTCCATAGATAGGTACTCCTCTGAGCATTTTCCAGAAGAACAATGTCCTCTTCACCTGTAGGGTTATCAAGCTCCAGCCCCTCATATCCATCCATTATTTCATCCACCGTCACAACAACATAGCCATGTGGAACCGGACGGCAATGGAAAGTTCCCTCAGCTCGAGGAGGTAGAACAGAGCGGACCGCCGCCTTGAAGGTCAGGTTCTGGCATCTCGTCATTAGCTTGCAATGTTGAGACTCTGTGATACTATCCATGGGGTAGCGAGGAGGCATGAAATCAGGCTGAACGAGCTCCGTGGAAGCAACGCTGCTTCGCCGCTGAGATGGTGCGGTAGCTTCTGGGGCAGTGTCCAAGGAAGGATCTTCGTGTCGCTCAGATGGTTGGCCAGTAGCTTGGTGGCTCTCAAGTTCCTCTAGTTTTGCTAATCTTGCATTGATCTTCTGCATTTCGCTTGCTTCCAGTTTCCTCTTTCTCTCTCGGCTTCTATAACCTCCGCTGTTGGGAAACCCATGCTTCCATGGAGCGGAGCCTGATGTACCTCGTGTTCGTCCAGGGTGTTCAGGATTCACAAGAGCCTCTGTCAGCTCATCCTTTTTTCGGTCGGGAATGAACGTACCTTCCTGTGCTGCCTTGATTGCTACCTGAAGCTTTGTGATGGGTATTGCAAGTTTAGCTCTCGTCCAGACACACCTCCCTATTCCTGGGCCCAAAGTACACCCAACCCCGAAGAACCAAATCCTTGAATGATCTGGCCAGTGCAATGTCTGTGGGTGGACATTCTTAGCAAGCAGGTCTTGCTTAGCTTTGTCCCACGACGGTCGGGCTTTGTAGTAGCCACTTGACCTCGTGTGATGGTGATACTACTTCGCTGTAACATTTTTCTTGTTTCTCAGTGACATTTTCTTACTCTTCTCCGATTTCTTGTAGGCCACAAATTCAAGCCATTGATCTCTTATCTTCTCATATCGACCGGTGAACTCTGGAGTCTTATCTTTCTTGACAAACTTTGTGTTCAACTCTTTCTTACAGTTCCTGAATAGTTCTGTCATCTTCTTGAGTGCCCACGACTTGACCTTTTGCTCTATAACTAGGTTATTCGGATCCTCCTCTTGCGGTAGGTTGAAATTTCTCATCACCTCGGTCCAAAGATCATATTTCAGTCTATCATGGACATAATAAACTTCAAGGTCCTTATTATTCTTATTCCATTGTTGGGTGGTGATCAAGACGTAGTCCCTAACAACAACTCCACACTGATGTACAAATGCGTCTTTGGTCTGCCTGGGAGCAATCGGTTGGCCATCGTTCGCGACTTCTGTGATCGTGAACCTTTCATCCTGGCGCAACCTTTTCTTTGGGCCTCGTCACCTTACCTCGTTGGACTTTGCAACAGTTGAGGTTCCCTCCTCCGTTCAGTCACCGGAGCCATGATCATCATCTCTTTCCTCCGCCATTCAATCATCGGAGCCATGATCATGATCTCCTTCCTCCGCCATTCGGTCACCGGAGCCATCATTATCTCTTGCCTCCTCCATTGTTGGATCACCGGAGCCATCGTCTCCTTCCTGACCATCGGTGTTGTTGAGATACGCCAAGGGATTATACCCGGCGCGGATTATATCCCCCAATAAGTCTTCTTGTTCTATGTCTCTGTTATCCATAGTTTCTGCAAATATTACGACATGGCAATATACAAACATGAGATATGGAAATCAATACAAGGCATTAATCAATAGTCTCAAGCACGTGGTTGCCACCGAGTCGACGACGAGGATGCATGCTGGTCAGGCATCATCGACTAAACATCTATGCTATGCAAGTAAATATTTAAATATGTAAACATCATATATCTTCCTAATATAAAATCGTCGATATCGTCAGGGACTCTCGCTCCCTCACCATCGATCGTCGGGGACTCGTCGATATCGCGTCACTGATAAAACAACTAAAACAACTAAACAACTAAAACATAAACGAACTAAATTAACTAAACCAGTATGAACACTTAATTAACTAAAAGAAATAAAACATAACAAAACTAAACAACTAAAACAACTAAAACACAAAACAACTAAAACAACTAAATTAACTAAAACATAAAAACTAAATTAACTAACACATTAAACAACTAAAACACACAAAAAACTAAACAACTAAAACACAAAACAACTAAAACAAGTAAATTAACTAAAACATAAAAAAATAACTAACACATGAAACAACCAAAACGATCGTCTTCATGGGGCCTTGACGAGAGGAGAGCGGCGCGACGGGGAGAGCGGCGATGGGCAAAGCGGCGACGACGACGGGGAGAGGGCGATGGCTACGAGCGGCGACATCGTCGGGTCAGGGCGGCGACGGGGGTAGAAGGCGTCTATGGGGCGAGAGTATCGATGGCGGCAAGATGGGATGAGCATCGAGGGCGGTGAAGGCGGCAACGGTGGCAAGGGCAACGGCGTCGGGTCGCATGCCGTCGAGGGTGACAGCAAGGCCATCGAGGGCAGCGACGATGACGAGGGTGACAACGTCTGGTCGCGGGGTGAGAGGGGCACAACTGGGAGAGCGGCGACAGGGAGAGCGATGACAGCGGCGAGGGCGACGATGTCGGGTCAAGGCGTAGGCTAGAGGGCGACAAGGGCGTCGACGGCGAGCTCGGGCAGCCTGGCGGCGTCGATGTGCTCAACATCATCGGGGCAACTGTAGGTAAAATCTGCAAATTTTCCTAACTCCCGCTTATATACTAAGACCTTTAGTCCCGGTTGCTGGCTGCAACCGGGACTAAAGGGTTGCATTAGTCCCAGTTGCATCCACATACCAGGACTAAAAGGCCAATTTCGGCAGCCCAAAGGGCGGGAAGTAGAGGCCTCTGGTCTCGGTTTGTGGCAGCAACGGGGACCATGAAGCTCACTGAACACACAGAAGCTGAATAACAAGAGTCTTACATCCACGTTTAGCATCTTACACAAATAAAGACCATGAAGGTCTAGTCTTACATAGATAGGACCATGAGGGCCAAACACTTAAATAGAACAAGCAGCGGAAATCTTGATCGAAAGCGTGAACCCATGCCATCTGCCTTAACCTATAGGCATTCTGACTGGGAAGCGTCCTAGTTCGCATGTTTGTCACCAACGAACTCTTCAACATACTCCTGTTCTTCCATGCCTGGAAAATTAAATAACCAATGGCAAGCCAATGAGTACTTTGAATGTACTCGCAAGCAACCCAAGTTGTGGAACAAGGTAATAATGATGCATCATATAACTCTAAGTAGGTAGTTTGCGGAAAGCCAATTTTGAATGCAATGACATGATCAAGTAACTAAGTAAGCATGCATCATCAGTTGGCAAATATCCATATGAACAAGTTATAGATATCATCATAAACAGGGGTTGAACATCTCATGTTCAATCATTATGCTAAGTCATCGGACTTAGTTCAACCTCATGCTAAGTCTTCGGACTTAGCCCAAGTACCATCTTTGTCACCAACACACGCACACCAGTTCGTGAACGCACTTGGATGTAGCACAAGAGTGGTCATCCAATTGTCCTTGACCGTGGACACGACTATTCGAGTAGTATTACACTCTTCAAAGGTTGCACATTTTACCCACAAGACTCGAGGAACTTCCATGTCATCCACGACTCGCGATACATCACATGCCCGAGGTAAGCACCCAAACAATGCCTTTCCCATGGTGATACTAAACAAATAGTCCACTCGTTGGTGCCATCCCTCATAATATACGTCACATGTATCATCCATGAGGGCACGCAACGGTGTGACCGGTGCCTGTAAAGACAGCGCATGGCCTTCCACTTCCGGGACGACCCCGTCTCAAGAGTGACCACTTCACTCTTGCCACTAGTAATGTGGGCTCCCTGCTAGCAACATCATAGTAATAAACAAAGCCCTGTCCCATAAAGGGTATTGTGGTCATACATGTAAGGTTGGAATAACGGTCACAACTTACACCAATCCGTTTTCAAAAACCACACACACTCACTTGCTCCGATACACCACTTCTTTCTCAAGTGGTCACCCAACTTATCATCATCTCCCTCGGGCATTAGTGGCACCCGACGGGGTTTTCGAAAAGTCTTTGAAATCATTCTTCCTTTCCATCACTATGCATAAACCCCATCCCACTTGCATAGCATCTACTAGCATCCTATCTACACCCACCCGCATAACCCTCATAAGGTGGTAGGATCATGCACGATGCAAGTGTTAACGGTAAAATTATCGAAGGCAGCCCACGGAAGGGGGGAGCATCACATCATGATCAATGATCGGAACAACAAGTGCTATATGGCATGCATGGAAAAGTTTCTTAACATGGTCAAAGGGCTGCTTGCCTATCTCAACAAAGTCTCCAGGGTCTTTGAAGTCTTCGGGTCCAACTTCCTCGTCAATAGCGTAATCCATCGTCGCGCATAAAAGCAATAAAAATAAGCATCACACAAAAATAGAGCACACAAGGCTAGATTTAAAATGCTACCCTACTCTGATAAATACTAAAATCTATAGTAAAAATATTTGTCTAGGGTTTGAACTTAAAAAGGTTTTCAAAAACATTTAAAACAGGGGCTGATATTGCCAAATAGGGGTTTTAAAATAAAATAGTATATAAAAGACTTTCAAATAAGTTTACAAGTGGCAATAATAAATTCTAGGGAATATTCTAAGAATTTAGGTGAAAAATAATTGGATTTAGATTTATTTTGTGGCCTCAGGGATTTTTGGAAATCAAACATAAGAAAATAAGAGAAAAGGGAACTGTGCCCTCTCGGGCCAGAAGCACCGAGGCCGAGCAGGCCCAAAGAGAGAAACGGCCCAGGGCGAGGCATCGCGCGCGGCAGGTTTAATTTTAAACCTGCCGGGGGGCCCTTCCTAGCAGCGAGAGAGGAGGGGATGAGGGGATGACAGGTGGGCCCTACCTGTCATTCCTCTCCTCGCGACAGGGAGCAGGGGAGGCTCACCGGCGGGGTTCCCGGCCGCGGCGGCTCAGGTGCAGGGCACCAGCGCATTCAGGGGCCTCCCGCGCGTTGGTGGGTGGCCAAGGGGGCCACCGGGGCAGAGGGAATCACTGGCGAGGGAGAAAGCCCGACCGCGGCAAGGGTTTTCTTCGGGCGTAGGCTTTCGAGCATGGGGGGCGAGGGGCTGGGCACTGGTGAGCAGCGGAGGGGAGGAGAGAACGAGGGGAGAGGAGCGAGAGCTCGGGGAGGCCTTTATATAGGCGGGCGCCTGGTTAACCGAGGGCGCGGTGCGCCGGTGAGGACGGGGCTGTCGTCACAGTCCACGGGGGGCTCCGGGCCGTGTCTTGGGTGGTCATGGACACAGTCCATGCCCGCAGACTAAGGGAAGGGCGGCCAGGGGGACCGGAGGTGCCCACTTGCGTGCTCGGCCATTGGCCGGCTTGGGCGGCGCCGTGCGCGCACGAAGGAGGGCAGCAGTGGAGGAGGGAGGAGGGGGCCCGACCACCTGGTGCCTTGCGAACATTGAGGGCGGCCAGGGGACATGCTCCCGCATCCCCAGGTGGTCGGGAGGCTCGGGATGCGGGCGGCTACAGTGCGGGAGCACACAATAGCGCGCTCTAGAGTGCCCTTATGACCGGCATTGGCATAGAAAATGGGCACTAGCATGTCCACTAGTGTCTTGGGAGTTCTCGGGATGCTCATGGGCTAGGAGAAGGTAGGGGAGGCTTAGGAAAGAAAAGAAATGGGGAGGGGAGAGGTAGAAGGGTAAATGCCCATGATGTCCAGGGTAAAAAGTGGAGGTTTTACCCCACCTTCCAGTGGCTTATGGGCCTAACGTTTTTACTAGAGGTAGCTGGTAATCCTGAGGGGTTGTGGTAAAAGTTTCATGGCAAGGGAAATAGGGAAAGGGGTGAAAGTAGGGACTTTACTATTTCACGAGAAGGTGTTTGATATGTGTTTTGACAAGAGAAGTTTATCCCCTTACTGAGTTACTCAACAGGGTCAAATGTTAGGTGAAAATAGGCCTGATTACCAAGTTTGAGCTCAAGTGGGCAAAGTTGACAATGGAAACTTTGTGAAACCTAGAAACTAATAGAATCAGGTTTCTGTAGATCTAGTTATGCTAGGCTTTTACCCTTGATTCACCACTTGGTGTAGCATCATTATTTGGTGATTAGAGCATGTCCACAAAGTTTGGGGCCAAGGGGAGAAACTTCACAATGTAAAGTTGTTCAAATTTGAATCTGGACAAAAGGGGTTTAGGGATGGTTTGATGAACCAAATCAACTTGGATTAAGCTGAAACTTTTCAAGATCATCACCCATGGTAGTATTCACTTGCTGGAATTTTCCTGGAATTTATTGAGAATATTTCTTACAGAAATATTCCATAAGCTTGATTTGAACAGAAAGGGTTTTGAGGGGTTTTGCCCATGATTTGAACATTCCCATGAGTTGAAACTCATATGTATGGAAAATATATGTCCACTGAGCTTCCCTAAATTTTCTCAGATAGTTTGAAAGCATTTAAATATATTTTTCCTTAAGAAAAACTGTTTCTCCTCTTAAGAAAAAGCCTTTAAATAGAATATAAATATAATCTTTAAAATTAATATTTGGTGGTTTTCTAAAGTCTTATATATAGTGGGTTTGAAGTAAAGCCTTTGGGGAAGAAAAATCCACCCAATTTGAGGACTTGTAGTGCAAACCTCATTTCAGGGGGTTTTGAAAACGTAATTTGGATAAATCCTCTTTGGTCAAAATAAAATTTGGTAAAAATAGTTTTGGGCACTATTCACATGGTATGATCATTGGGCAAGAGGTTTGGGTCAAGGAAGATGAATATGAAGAGGGATCGAATCCAAGAGTGCCATCCACCACAACCAACAAGCAAATAAGCAACAATTCAAACAAGCACAAGCATTGAAAAAGTTTTAGTTGGCCCCAAATTTTATAAATCCAAACATGACAAGGTGATACAAACACAAGGTGTGACAGACCTACCCCCCTTACAAGAATCTCGTCGCCGAGATTCCTAGGCTAAGCGCTGAAAAGATAAGGGAACTCCGATATAAGATAGTCCTCATGCTCCCAGGTTGCCTCGGCTTCAGTGTGGTTGCTCCATTGGACCTTGAAGTACTTCGGGTGCAACGCTCAGCTTCATCTAGAATGCGAACTGGCCTCTCACGATAAGTGAGGTCTGCTGAAGGTCAATGGCTTGATAGTCGATGTCCTTGTGGAGGTCGGGGTGGTTGGAAACTTGTAGACACTTCCGGAGCTGTGACACATGAAAGACGTTGTGCACATCCGATAGCTCGGAAGGTAGTTCCAGCTGATATGCAACTTCTCCTCGCCTGTCGGTGATCTTGAAGGGCCGATGAACCTTGGTGCAAGTTTTCCCTTGACTTGGAAACGCTTGGTTACCTTGAGAGGCATGACACGGAGGTAAACATGGTCTCCAACACGGAAACTCATGTCCCGATGGTGAGAGTCGGTGTAGCTCTTCTATCTTGTCTTGGCGGTCTCAAGGCGCTCTCGGACGAGTTGAACTTGCTCTTCTGCTTCGCGAAGGATATCTGGGCCAAAGACTAACCCTTCTCCGGTTTCTGACCAGTTCAGGGGAGTACGGCACTTGCGCCCATACAACACCTCAAATGGTGCCATCTGAAGACTCGACTACTAGCTGTTGTTGTAGGAGAACTCGGCGAATGGTAGGAAATCTTCCCACTTGGCTCCATATGGCAAAACACAAGCGTGGAGCATGTCCTCGAGTATCTAATTTAGTTGCTCTGTTTGTCCACCAGTCTGGGGGTGAAAAGCAGTGTTGAAGGAGAGCTTAGTTCCCATAGCCTCTTGGAACCTATTCCGGAACCTTGAGGTGAACTCGGTGCCTCGGTTTGATACAATCTCCTTAGGAACTCCGTGGAGGCTCACAATCCGGTTGATGTAGAGGTTGGCTAATTGATTCCCATTGTAGGTTGTCTTAACGGGAATGAAGTGGGCCACTTTGGTCAGGTGATCGACGATGACCCAAATGGAATCATGTCCTTTACTTGACCTTGGTAAACCGGTGATGAAATCCATCCTCACTTTGTTCCACTTCCATTTAGGCACTTTGAGAGGTTGCAATAGTCCAGCGGGTCCCTGCTGCTCAGCTTTGACTCTCAAGCATATGTCACACTTTGCAACGAATGTGCCTATCTCCCGTTTCATGCCATGCCACCAGAACCTTGCCTTGAGGTCTTGATACATCTTGGTTCCTCCACGATGGATGGAGTATGGAGTGTCATGAGCTTCTTGCAAGATCAAATTCTTGAGCTCCTCTTTGTTCTGCATGTAGATGCGCTTCCCAAACCATACCACTCCTTGTTCATCCATTGAGAATCCTGGGGCCTTACTTGCCTTGATCTTCCTCTTGATGCCTTCAATGCTCTCGTGTCCCTTCTGAGCTTCCTTTATATCATCCATCAAAGTAGGCTTTGCTTCGAGGTTGGCGAGGAATCCAGGTGCAACCAGTTCCAAGCCGAAGCTTTCAAGCTCTTCATATAGGGCGGGTAGCCTTTCCTTAATCATAGCATTCAAGGAACAAGCCTTTCTGCTTAAGGTGTATGTTACCACGTTGGCCTTTCCGGGGTGGTATTCAACACTTAGGTCGTAATCCTTGATCAGCTCCAACCATCTTTGCTGCCTGATGTTCAATTCCCTTTGGGTGAAAATATACTTCAAACTCTTGTGGTCCGTGTATATCTCACATCGCTTCCCCAGAAGGTAATGTTGCCATGTCTTCAAGGCATGAACCACGCTTGCCAACTCGAGATCATGAGTTGTGTAGTTCTCCTCATGAGGACCTAGCTGTCTGGATAGATATGCTATGACTCTGCCTTCTTGCATCAGAACACCTCCAAGCCCGGTTCTTGATGCATCACAGTATATCACAAACTCCTTGTGAATATCGGGGGTGGCCAAAACTAGGGCTGAGGTCAATCTCTTCTTGAGCTCTTGGAAACTTTCCTCGGACTTAGCTATCCATTCGAACTTCTTGTCCTTCTTAAAAAGATGGGTCATGGGGCGGGAAATGCTCGAGAACCCTTCCAGGAACTTGCGATAATATCCCGCGAGTCCGAGGAAGCTCCTGAGTTCCTTCACGGTGGTAGGAGTTTGCCATTCAGTCACGGCTTCAATCTTGGCAGGATCCACTGATAATCCCTCCGCAGTCAACACATGACCCAAGAATCCAACTTCATGCAGCTAGAATTCACACTTGTTGAACTTGGCATAAAGCTGGTGATCTCGAAGCTTCTCTAGGACCAATCTCAAGTGTTCCTCATTTTCTTCTTTAGACTTGGAGAAGACAAGTATGACATCGATGAAGACGACAACGAACTTGTCCAAGTACTCCATGAAGACCTTATTCATGAGGTACATGAAGTAGGCAGGGGCATTGGTTAACCCGAATGACATGACTGTGTATTCATACACGCCATACCGGGTTACAAATGACGTCTTCGGAATGTCTTGGGGTCTCATCTTCAGCTGGTAGTATCTCGACCTGAGGTCGATCTTGGAAAAGACCTTGGCTCCGTTCAGCTGATCAAACAGGTCTTCAATCTTGGGGAGTGGGTACTTGTTCTTTATTGTGACCTCATTGAGAGAACGGTAATCGATACATAGTTTGATAGTTTCGTCCCTCTTTGACACAAATAAAACAGGTGATCCCCAAGGAGAGGCACTAGGGCAAATGAATCCTTTTCTGAGCTGCTCTGCCAATTGCTTCTTCAATTCAGCCAACTCTTCAGATCCCATCCTGTAGGCCTTCTTATAGATGGGCCTTGATCCGAGCATAAGCTCAATGATGAACTCAATGTCGCAGTCAGGAGGCATTCTGGGTAGCTCATCTGGAAACACATCTGGGTATTCACATACCACTGGCACTGGATCCAACTTAACTCCCGATAGACAGTTAGACTGAGGGGCTTGAGTGGAGGTAGGGTTGGGAACATACTTGACTTCCACTCCTTGGCTATTGGTCATGGTGACAATCCTCTTGGCCTAGTCTAACAAGCCTTGGTGCTTGGTCAACCAATTCATGCCAAGGATGACATCCAAGCTAGGTGAATCCAGAACTATAAGGTCTGCTAGGAAGTCTACCCCGTTGATGTCAATATTCACTCCCTTACACCCTATCCCAGACTTCATAATTGAACCCAGGGTTTGTATCAACATACGACTACCCAGGGGTGTAGGTTTCATGCCACTCTCTAATGCAAAATTTTGGGTGACAAAAGAATGTGAAGCTCCACAATCAAACAGCATTGTTGCTGGGGTTGAGTTGATGAGGAACGTACCCAGTATGACGTTCGGGTCTTCTTGGGCTTCCTCTCCGGTGACGTGATTCACATGACCCTTGCCATTGTTGGGCTGGTTGCGGGGAGCGGGGTTCCTTGGGGGTGCTCCACGGCCTTGATCTTGGTTTGGCGCATTGGGGTGTGGTGCATCTGGCTTCTTCTTGGGGCGGAGCTTAGAGATGTGTCCAGACTGACCACATCCAAAGCAAGTGACTTGTCTAGAGTTTTTGTTGAAGTTCCTGCCTCCATTGTTGTTATTGGGGTTGTTGTAGGCTGGCCTGGGATTGGCATACTACTGAGGCTGGTAGCTCGGACGAGGCACAGGAGGTCTAGCGTGCTGTGGCTGATAGGTTGGCTTGGCTGGGGCTGGCTGCCAGGGGTGAGGCTTCTGGTTGCTGGAGCTACCCTTGCTGATCATCTTGCGCTTGCGGGTGTCGTCTATGGCACAATGCTTGACTTCCAGCATGAGGGCCTTGTTCACTAGGTCAAAGAAGGTACGGCAGTCGCAGACAATGAGCTGATACTGCAGGGTCTGTTGAAGTCCCTCCATGAAACGTTCCTTCTTGGCAGCTTCTGTGTTGACATCTTCAGGTGCATACCTTGACAGCAGGTTGAACTTCTGGAGGTACTCCTTGACAGAGCTACTTCCTTGCTTCAGCGCTCGGAACTCTCTCTTCTTGATAGCCATGATCCTAGAAGGAATGTGGGCGGTGCGGAACCCTTCCTTGAAGTCATTCCAAGTAATCACATGCTCACCTTGCATGACCTTGAATCCATCCCACCAAGCTCGGGCGGTACCTCCAAGGCAGTGAGAGGCATAAAGCACCTTCGCACGGTCCTCATTGCAATTGACCAGTGCAAGGAGGTCCTCAATGGTGCGGATCCAGTCATCAGCATCCAATGGTTTAGCAGTCTCGGTGAAGGTTGGGGGCGAATTCCTCATGAACTCAGATAGAGTGGAGTGGCCATTGCCGTTCCTGCCTTGCTGCTGGTTGTTCACAAGGTCCTGAGCCATCTGCTGGATAGCAGCATTGTTGGCTTGGCGTTCCTCCAGGAGAACTTGGAGAAGCTGAGCTATGGTCATGTTCCCCGGTGGAGGTGGTGGCGGGGGAATGTCACCTTGTGGCTGCTCCTGGCGTTCTCCAGCGTGAGCAGCCCCACCATCCCCCTGTTGCTGGCTTGAATTGCCTGCTTCAGGGTTGGCGAAAGAGCTATTATGGGTAGCAGCCACCATCTTGTTTGGAGCAGCCAAGTCAAATTGCTGGGATAGACGAGGGGAAAAGCAACAATGGAAAAGCGTGCCTAAGGGGGTTGGTCGAGTGCAAGTGTGGTAAATCAAAGGTCGAGAGACCAACATACATTACGATAGACGATGAAGTCGCTTACATGTTGCCTAAGGCAAAAGCGCGACTTGCATCGGAACACAAACAACAAAACAACAACAAGCACACATGGTTTCATATGAACCATTACACATACTCGACTTCGCATGAGGGATACGTGACTGATCCTACCCTAGGGGTTCTCGGACTGAGGTGGTGGAGTGCTCGGTCTCGTAGTCATGCTCCTCTGGATCTTCCTCCTGTTCGTTATCCGAACAGGCATCATTCCCGGTTGAAGGGGTTGGGGAATGAGGAGGTCCATCCCGATGATGCTTTGCTAGCGGGTCGGTGAAGAGCTCACGGTACTCCTTCGCACTCATGCGATGACGACATGTAGATGCATCACTAGTTGGGGGTACTCCTCCTCTGTAAGCGACAGCTGGTTGTCCCTTGGGGGCACCATCCTTCTTGATCTTGTCTGGCTTCGTCTTGGCATGCCGAAGTATCTCTCGGGTGTGGTGAAGTTCCTCGCGGAGCTTCACGGACTCCTTCATCAGGTTATGAACCAGACTATCGGTGGAGAGGCTGAAGTAGGTCTAAAACCTGAGTGGCATGCCATCCTCCTTAGATGGGATCAGCGTCCAACTCTCGCCAAGATCATCCTTCCTGAAGGGAAGGTAGCGAGTAGCCAGCTCGTCAGCCATCTATGGAATGATGTCTCGAAGGTGTATGAGTGCCTTGCGTGTAGCTGTCTCGACTGCAAGTATCATGGTCTCCATCCGTCGTCCTTCAAACAACCAACTAGTTGGGGAGTCGTTTGCCTTCACGACCACATCCACGTGGTACTCCTTCGTGACGGCATCGACCTAGTAGTCGTGGTAGAGGAAAATGGGTGGTTGGCAAAACTGGCACTTCACCAGGCTATCCCCAAGGAGTAAGGGAAAGCCGGATGTCAGGAAGGCTTCGGGTACGACGACCATCTACAAAGGTTTCAACGAAGGAGAGTCAGCAAAGTGTTGTGTGAAGAATAGAAGAGGTAAATAGTACATAATCCCCAAGTATAGGTGCCAGGTGTAGTTTTGAAAACGATTTTACCCTGACTAACGTCCATGCTAACTAAGGGCTTCCTACAGTGAGGATGGCTCTGATACTAGCTCTGTGGGGACCCCGACTCATAAGTCGTGATCACCAAATGCACATGTACAGTGATCCCAGAGATCAAGGCTCACTGAACACACAGAAGCTGAATAACAAGAGTCTTACATCCACGTTTAGTGTCTTACATAAATAAAGACCATGAAGGTCTAGTCTTACATAGATAGGGCCCCGAAGGCCAAACACTTAAATAGAACAAGCAGCGGAAATCTTGATCGAAAGCATGAACCCATGCCATCTTGCTTAACCTACAGGCATTCTGATTGGGAAGTGTCCTAGTTCGCATGTTCGTCACCAACGAACTCTTCAACATACTCATGTTCTTCCATGCCTGGCCAATTAAATAACCAGTGGCAAGCCAATGAGTACTTTGAATGTACTCACAAGCAACCCAAGTTGTGGAACAAGGTAATAATGATGCATGAATAACTCTAAGTAGGTAGTTTGCGGAAAGCCAATTTGAATGCAATGACATGATCAAGTAACTAAGTAAGCATGCATCATCAGTTGGCAAATATCCATATGAACAAGTTACAAATATCATCATAAACAAGGGTTGAACATCTCATGTTCAACCATTATGCTAAGTCATCGGACTTAGTTCAACCTCATGCTAAGTCTTCGTACTTAGCCCAAGTACCATCTTTGTCACCAACACACGCACACCAGTTTGTGAACACACTTGGACGTAGCACAAGAGCGGTCATCCAACTGTCCTTTACAGTGGGCACGGCTATTCGAATAGTTTTACACTCTACAGAGGTCGCACACTTTACCCACAAGACTCGGGGAACTTTCATGTCATCCACGACTCGCGATACATCACATGCCCGAGGTAAGCACCCAAACAATGCCTTTCCCATGGTGATACTAAACAAATAGTCCACTCGTTGGTGCCATCCCTCATAATATACGTCACATGTATCATCCATGAGGGCACGCAACGGTGTGACCGGTGCCTATAAAGACAGCGCATGGCCTTCCACTTCCGGGACGACCCCGTCTCAAGAGTGACCACTTCACTCTTTCCACTAGTAATGTGGGCTCCCTGCTAGCAACATCATAGTAATAAACAAAGCCCTGTCCCATAAAGGGTATTGTGGTCATACATGTAAGGTTGGAATAACGGTCACAACTTACACCAATCTGTTTTCAAAAACCACACACACTCACTTGCTCCGAAACACCACTTCTTTCTCAAGTGGTCACCCAACTTATCATCATCTCCCTCGGGCATTAGTGGCACCCGACGGGGTTTTCGAAAAGTCTTTGAAATCATTCTTCCTTTCCATCACTATGCACAAATCCCATCCCACTTGCGTAGCATCTATTAGCATCCTATCTACACCCACCCGCATAACCCTCATAAGGTGGTAGGGTCATGCACGATGCAAGTGTCAACGGTAAAAGTATCGGAGGCAACCCACGGAAGGGGGAGAGCATCACATCATGATCAATGATCAGAACAACAAGTGCTATATGTCATGCATGAAAAAGTTTCTTAACATGGTCAAAGGGTTGCTTGCCTGGCTCAACAAAGTCTCCGGGGTCTTCGAAGTCTTCGGGTCCTACTTCCTCGTCAACAGCATAATCTATCGTCGTGAATAAAAGCGATAAAAATAAGCATCACACAAAAATAGAGCACACAAGGCTAGACTTAAAATGCTACCCTACTATGATAAATACTAAAAGCTATACTAAAAATATTTATCTAGGGTTTTGAACTTAAAAGGGTTTTCAAAAACATTTAAAACAGGAGCTGATATTGCTAAATAGGGGTTTTAAAATAAAACAGTGTATAAAAGATTTTCAAATAATTTTACAAGTGGCACTAGTAAGTTCTAGGGAATATTCTAAGAATTTAGGTGGAAAAATAATTGGATTTAGATTTATTTTGTGGCCTAAGGGATTTTTGGAAATCAAACAAAAAAAAGAAAAGAAAAGGGCATTGTGCCCGATCGGGCAAGAAGCATTGAGGCTGAGCCGGCCCAAAGAGGGAAACGGCCCAGCGCGAGGCATCGCGCGCGGCAGGTTTAATTTTAAACCTGCCCGTAGGCCCTTCCTAGCAGCGAGAGAGGAGGGGATGAGGGGATGACAGGTGGGCCCCACCTGTCATCCCTCTCCTCGCGACAGGGAGCAGGGGAGGCTCACCGACGGGGTTCTCAGCTACGGCGACTCAGGGAGGGCACTGGTGCGTTCAGGGGCCTCCCGCTCGTCGGTGGGTGGCCAAGGGGGCCGTCGGGGCAGAGAGAATCGCCGGCGAGGGAGAAAGCCTGACGACAGCGAGGGTTTGGTTCGGGTGCAGGCTTCCGAGCATGAGGGGCGAGGGGCTGGGCACTAGGGATCAGTAGAGGGGAGGAGAGAGCGAGGGGAGAGGAGTGGGAGCTCGGGGAGGCCTTTATATAGGAGGGCACCTGGTTCACCGAGGTCGCGGTGCGCCGGTGAGGACGGGGCCGTCGCCACAGGCCACGTGGGCCTTCGAGCCGTGTCCTGGGTGGTCGTGGACTTAGTCTGCTCCTATGGACAGGGGAAGGGTGGCCAGGGGGATAGGAGGTGTGTGCGTGCGAGCTTGGCCATTGGCCGGCTCGGGCGGCGCCGTGCGCGCGCGAAGGAGGGCAGCAAAGGAGGAGGAAGGAGGGGGCCTGACCACCTGGCACCTTGCAGACGTCGAGGGCGGCCAGGGGACATGCTCCTACATCCCCAGGTGGTCGGGGGGCTCGGGATGGGGCTGCTATAGTGCGGGAGCACTATAGCACGCTCCAGAGCACCCTTATGACCGACATTGGCATAGAAAATGGGCACTAGCGTGTCCACTAGTGTCTTGGGAGTTCTGGGTATGCCCATGGGCTAGGAGAAGCTAGGGGAGGCTTAGGAAAGAAATGGGGAGGGGAGAGGTAGAAGGGTAAATGCCCATGCTGTCCAGGGTGAAAAATGGTGTTTTTACCCCACCTTCCAGTGGCTTATGGGCCTGAGGTTTTTACTAGAGGTAGCTGGTAACCCTGAGGGGTTGTGGTAAAAGTTTCATGGCAAGGTGAAAAGGGAAAGGGGTGAAAGTAGGGACTTTACTATTTCACGAGAAGGTGTTTCATATGTTTTTATACAAGAGAAGTTTATCCCCTAACTGAGTTACTCAACAGGGTCAAATGTTAGGTGAAAATAGGCCTGATTACCAAGTTTGAGCTCAAGTGGGCAAAGTTGACAATGGAAACTTTGTGAACCCTAGAAACTAACAAAATCAGGTTTCTGTAGATCTAGTTATGCTAGGCTTTTACCCTTGATGCACCACTTAGTGTTGCATCATTATTTGGTGATTAGAGCATGTCCACAAAGTTTGGGGCCAAGGGGAGAAACTTCACAATGTAAAGTTGTTCAAATTTGAATCTGGACAGAAGGGGATTAGGGATGGTTTGATGAACCAAATCAACTTGGATTGATCTGAAACTTTTCAAGATCATCACCCATGGTAGTCTTGACTTGCGGGAATTTTCCTAGAATTTATTGAGAACATTTCTTATAGAAATATTTCAAAAGCTTGATTTGAACAGAAAGGGTTTTGAAGGGTTTTGCCCATGATTTCAACATGCCCCTGAGTTGAAACTCATATATATTGAAAATATACGTCCAGTGGGTTTCCCTAAATTTTCTCAGATATTTTGAAAGCATTTAAATAATTTTTCCTTAAGAAAAACCTTTTTTGCTCTTAAGAAAAAGCCTTTTAATAAAATATAAATATAATCTTTAATATTAATATTTGGTGGTTTTGGAAAGTCTTATATATAGTGGGTTTGAAGTAAAGCCTTTGGGGAAGAAAAATCCACCCAATTTGAGGACTTGTAGTGCAAACCTCATTTCATGGGTTTTTGAAAACCTAATTTCGATATATCCTCTTTGGTCAAAATAAAATTTGATAAAAATAGTTTTGGGCACTATTCACATCGCATAATCATTAGGCAAGAGGTTTGGGTCAAGGAAGATGAATATGAAGAGGGATAGAATCCAAGAGTGCCATCCACCACAACCAACAAGCAAATAAGCAACAATTCAAACAAGCACAAGCATTGGAAAAAAAATTAGTTGGCCCCAAATTTTATAAATCCAAAAATGACAAGGTGATACAAACACAGGGTGTGACATCTATGTACATGCCTAAACTCTCCCTCTGCCATGTTGTGTCTGCTGGGCCCGCGGGCCTTCGTCCTGGCCATGTTGAGATGGGTTTCTAGTCATATGTAGGGCGTGGTTGTCTAGTAGGCAGCATTTTTTATGTTATTTTTGTTTTCTATTAAAGCTTTTTAGTCCCGGTTGGTGCCACCAACTAGGACTAAAGGGTGGCGCAACGGTGTGGTGGGAGTGTAGTCCCACCTTGCCAAGCGAAGGTTGCCCGAACCAGTTTATAAGCCCCGTCGCGGCTGCTACGTTGTGATCCTCTCAAATTGGAAATAGATGCCCTTATACAGGAAATTTGATCTTAATTTAAAATGCTAGTTAGGCGCCTAACTAGCACTTTGAATTTAGGTTGAATTTCCTCTATAAGCGCATCTATTTTCACTTTTGCCATTTTTAAGTTATTTTTTTGCATATTAAAAGTTCTTAACAAAAAATACTTTATGAATATTATTTTTGCTATTAAAGCTTTTAACAAAAAAACATTGATAATTTAAGTTGCATAAATTTATATAATATCAAGTTTAGTTATATAACTTTTATCGGACGAAAGCACGTCTGTTAGAAAAGGATTTCAATTTTTTAAACATATTTGAACTCAAGAATTTTTCTGCATTCAATATGCACCATTCGAAGCCACATATCCCTTTTCAACCCCTTTCTGACTTCATTTGCTATTTTTCATGCATTTCATTGTTTATTTTAAGCTAAAATGACCCTAAATTGAAAAGCACTACAAATGAACTCTAGAATGGTTGAAATTTGGCATGGTACCATCATTTCACCCACATAGCGTGTGCAAAAAAGTTGAGAGGGTTACGGCAAAAACTGGATGCACTTCATGTACAAAATGGACAATCTCTTTCCAAGTATCAGGGTTTCGAATGAAAACACGTCTCTTACAAAAGGATTTAAATTTTTAAAACATATTTGAACTCAAGAATGTATCTGCATTCAATATGCACCATTTGAAGCCACATAATCCCTTTTCAACCCCTTTCTGACTTCATTTGCTATTTTTCATGCATTTCATTATTTATTTTAAGCTAAAATGACCGTAAATTGAAAAGCACCACAAATGATATCTGAAATGGTTAAAACTTGGCATGGTACCATCATTTGACCCACATAGCATGTGCTGAAAAGTTGAGAGGGTTATGACAAAAACTGGATGCACTTCGTGTACAAAATGGACAATCTCTCTCGAAGTATCAAGGTATCGGATGAAAACACGTATGATACAAAAGGATTTCAATTTTTTAAACATATGTGAACTCAAGAATTGTTCTGCATTCAATATACTCCATTTGAAGCCACATCATCCCTTTTCAACCCTTTTCTGACTTCATTTGCTATTTTTCATGCATTTCATCATTTATTTTAAGCTAAAATGACCCTAAATTGAAAAGCACTACAAATGAACCATGAAATGGTTGAAACTTGGCATGGTACCATCATTTCACCCACATAGGATGTGCTAAAAAGTTGAGAGGGTTACGTCAAAAACAGGATGCACTTCGTGTACAAAATGGACAATCTCTTTTGAAGTATTAGGGTTTCGGGCGAATACACCTCTATTACAAAAAGCATTTTATTTCTTGACATGTAACAGTGATATTCTAGATCAAACCCATCATCATAATAGTTGTGGAGAGAAAGTCTTCACTTTTTCTTCACGTGCGTCCCTTGCTTATTGCACCGTAACCATGGATAATCTTCATCGTTCAACAGGGTGCTTGGGTCTGCCTTCACTTTGAAGGGAGGAATTTCATGAAACTTTTCATAATTTGCAAAAATGTCTGTCTTGCCCTCTACTCCCACGATGTCTCTTTTCCCTTAAAGAACTATCTGGCGCTTTGGCTCATCATATGATGTATTCACTTCCTTATCTTTTCTATTTCTCGATTTAGTAGACATGTCCTTCACATAGAAAACCTACGCCACATCATTGGCTAGGATGAATGGTTCATGTGTGTACCCAACATTGTTTAGATGCACTGTTGTCATTCCGTACTGCGGGTCTACCTGTACCTCGCCTCCTGACAGATTCACCCATTTGCACTGAAACAAAGGGACCTTAAAATCATGTCCATAGTCAAGTTCCCGTAGGTCCACTATGTAACCATAATATGTGTCATTTCCCCTGTTGGTTGCTGCATCAAAGCAGACACCACTGTTTTGGTTAGTGCTCTTTTGATCTTGGGCGATCGTGTCAAATGTATTCCCATTTATCTCGTACCTTTTGTAAGTCAATACAGTCAAAGATGGTCCCCTGGCCAACGAGTATAACTCATTTGCAATAGTGGTGTTACCCATGAGATGTGTTTGCAACCCGCTGTCGAAAGTCCTGATGTGTTCACATGTAATGCAGTCGTCACACCGCTCCGGGTGTTTGGAGCACACAATATTCTTGTGATCATTGACATATGGGGTCACCAAGGAAGAATTCTATAGAACTATGTAGTGTGCTTCAGACCAATTATTCCCGTCCCTACATATTATTGAGTCTGGTCCTAGCTTGCCTTTTCCACCCAGTCTCCCTTCACACCATGATTGAGGGAGACCAATCGGCTTAAGGTCAGGAAACACGTCAACACAAAACCCAATGACCTCCTCTGTTTGATGGCCCGTGGAGATGTTTCCTTCTGGCCTAGCACGATTACAAACATATTTCTTTAAGACTCCCATGAACCTCTCAAAGGGGAACATATTGTGTAGAAATACAGGGCCTAGAATGCCAATCTCATCGACTAGATGAACTAGGTAGTGCGTCATGATATTGAAGAAGGATGGTGGGAACACTAGCTCGAAACTGACAAGACATTGCACCAAATCACTCTTTAACCTTGGTAGGATTTGTAGATCGATTACCTTCTGAGAGATTGCATTGAGGAATGCACATAGCTTCACAATGGCTAATCGAACGTTTTCCGGTAGAAGCCCCCTTAATGCAACCACAAGCAGTTTCTCATAATCACGTGGCAGTCATGAGACTTTAGGTTCTGGAACTTTTTCTCTGCCATATTTATTATTCCCTTTATATTTGATAAGACGCCAGATGGGACCTACATACTGAGCAGGCATTCAAAGAAGATTACCTTCTCTTCTTTGATAAGAGCGTAGCTGGCAGGACCTTCATACTGCTTTGGATGCATGCCGTCTTTTTCATGCACACATTGTTGTTCCTCCCGTGCCTCCGGTATATCTTTTGTCTTCCCATACACTCCCAAGATGCCTAGAAGGTTCATGCAAAGATTCTTCATCACGTGCATCACGTCGATTGTAGAGCGGACCTCTAGGTCTTTCCAATAGGGTAGGTCCCAAAATATAGATTTCTTCTTCCACATGGGTGCGTGTCCCGCATTGTCAGTCAGAACAGATAGTCCGCCAGGACCCTTTCCAAATATTACTTGTAAATCATTGACCATATCAAGTATGTGATCACCAGTACGAAGGGCGGGCTTCTTCTAGTGATCTGCCTCACCTTTGAAAATGCTTTCCTTTCTTTCGACATTGATGGTTGGTCGGAAGAAATCAACGATGCCCCAGGTACACATTCTTCCTACATTTGTCCAAATATATACTTTTGGTGTCATCTAAACAATGTGTGCATGTGTGGTGTCCCTTGTTTGTCTGTCCTAAAAGGTTACTGAGAGCAGGCCAATCATTGATGGTTACAAACAGCAACGCATGTAGGTCAAATTCCTCCTGTTTGTTCTCATCCCACACACGTACACCTCTTCCATTCCATTGTTGTAAAAGTTCATCAACTAATGGCCTTAGGTACACCGGGTTGCGGATGAGCACTGGCATCATAATGAACATTTGCTTCATGCACAACCAAGGAGGAAGGTTATACATACATAGAGTCACAGGCCCTGTGTTATGCTTGTTGCTCTGCTCCCCAAAAGGATTAACGCCATCTGCACTTAAACGAAACCATACGTTCCTTGGGTCACTTGTAAAGTCCCTCCACTTTCTCTCGATCTTTCTTCACTGTGACCCCTCAGCGAGTGCTCTCAAGTTCCCATCTTTCTTATGGTCTTTTATGTGCCATTGCATCAACTCGGCATGTGTTTTGTTTTTGAATAGACGTTTCAACCGTGGTATTATAGGAGAATACCACATCACCTTGGTAGGAACCCTCTTCCCGGTGCACTTGCCCTCAACAGAACCAGGGTCATCTCTTCTGATCTTATACCGCAATACACCGCATACCGGGCATGCATTCAAATCCTCGTACGCACTATGGTAGAGGATGCAGTCATTAGGGCATGCATGTATCTTCTGCACCTCCAATCCTAGAGGGCATAGAACCTTGTTTTGCTTCGTACGTACTGCCGGGCAATTCGTTATCCTTTGGAAGCTTCTTCCTCATTAGTTTTAGTAGCGAACCAAATCCCTCATCAGATACACCATTGTCAGATTCCATTGCAGCAATTCCAGTGTGGTACCGAGCTTTCCGTTGTCATCTTTGCAATTTGGGTACAACCCTTTTTTGTGATCCTCTAACATGCGATCGAACTTCAACTTCTCCCTTTCATTTTCGCATTCTCTCTGTGCATCAACAATGACCCGGCGAAGATCATCATCGCGCACATCATCTGGTTCCTCTTGATCTTCAGCTTCCCCCATTACAGCATCACCGTATTCAGGGGGGTAGTTCTCGTCATCCTCTTCTTCTTCGTTGTCTTCCATCATAACCCCTCTTTCTCCATGCTTGGTCCAAACATTATAGTGTGGCATAAAACCCTTCTCAAGCAGGTGGAAGTGAAGGGTTTTAGAGTTGGAGAAAGCCTTCGTATTCTCACACACAGTACACAGACAATGCATAAAACCATTCTGCTTGTTTGCCTCAGCTGCTTCGAGAAAATTATGCAGGCCCTTAATATACTCAGAGGTGCGTCGGTCAATGTACATCCATTGCTGGTTCATCTACGTGCGTTATATAATAAAGTATATCAAAAACCATTACAGAACATCATGAATATAGAAGTGACCAAATTAATAGAAATTCATCATCACATTTAAAGCCAAAGTACAGTAGTGACCAAAATAAATACATAATGTGCATACATAGTTCTCATTGAACAACATATAGCTCTCTAGAGCATCTAATTAAAACATACATTGAAACTATGTAAAAAAATTAAATGCAACAACAAATGCGATCATAACCACAACTAAGGTACCAATTGATCCAATGGCATAATGATACCAAGCCTCAGTATGAATGGCATATTTTCTAATCTTTCTAATCTCAAGCGCATTGCATCCATCTTGATCTTGTGATCGTCGATGACATCGGCAACATGCAACTCCAATTTCATCTTCTCCTCTTCAACTCTTTTTATTTTTTCTTTCAAGTAATTGTTTTCTTTTTCAACCAAATTTAACTTCTCGAAAAGAATTTCTATGTCGGTTGGAATTTCCGGTTCACATAACTCCTAGATAAAAACATCTATGTCACGTTGGTCGGCATAATTTCATAAACAATAAATTAAACAAATAGTTATAAAAGATAATATACCACATCCGAATCATAGACAGGACGAGGGCCGATGGGGGAGGATACCAAAACCATGGCACTATATAATAAAAAACAATAATAAAAGTAAGAAAATTGTACAATCATCTATCTAAATCATACAAGTAAGAATTTTTTTTCTTTTACAACGAAGATAAGAACAACAGGCTCACCACGATGGTGCCGGTGATGAGATCGGCACGGGGAATCGATGGAGGTGAGGATGAGGACAAGATAGGATGGACCATCAAACCTAGACAAATCTTGAGGAAAATGGAGCTTGGAGGTCGAGCTTGGAGAGAAGAAAGCTTAAGTGTGGCTCGGGCATTTCATCGAACATCTCATATGCATAGGAGGTGAGAGCTAGAGCAACACACACCCACACGCCGACGTAAAAAAGACAGAGTGTGAGTGGGCAGGGGCGGGGTGGGGGTATATATAGGCTTATATCTTTAGACCCGGTTGGTGTCCAGAACTGGGACAGAAGACACACTTCTGGTCCCGGTTCCAGCTGCCAACCGAGACTAAAGGTGTTGGTCGAGGAGCGAGGCCCCTTGGTCCCGTTTCTTGGCTGGAACCGGGACCAAAATTGTTAGAAAAAACAGGACCAATGATATCTGAGGCCCTGGCGGCGCCCTGGCCTCACGAACCGAGACTAATAGCCCCTTTAGTCCCGGTTCATAAGTGAACTAGGATTATTGTCCTTATCATAGCCTCAACCAAACCCCTACTTTGTACTGGTGGGTAAAGATTCAGACCTTTGGACACTTGTACTCGCGTAACAGCTCTCCCGAAGGCAACCTTGCCAGGTTTGAGCATTGCGCGTGCTTTGTGTCCTCCCGATCAATCCACCAAACAAGGAGTAGGGTTTTACACTTCTCAACGTCCTGAACCTAGGTAAAACACCAATGTCTCCTCGTCGTGCTACCTCACCACCTCGGTCCTTTGTGCAACGTGGCCTCACCCATGCTGAACCACAAAGGGGCATGTGGCCCCATAGGTGATCGTGTGCATCGAGCCCTGACATCTTTGGCGTGGCAGGTAGGGGGCGTCATTTGCGAGAATCCGAGATCGTGAGTAGCGTGTCGATCTTCATCGTTGTCTGCTTCCTCCATGGCTCCCAAGAAGAAGCCCGGCATGATCGCACACCCGTCCACTTTGAAGGGCCCCTCGCACATAGCTACGGATGCCGTTGGCGCCGCGACGACGACGAGTGAAGTGGGCGTCGTGGGTGACATGACTGTCGCAGGCCCCCCACCGTTGTGTCCCCGCGGCCGAAGCTGGAGCGGGGAACATCAAAGAGGAGAAATATCAGCAACATCTTGGCGAGCTCGGCCCTAGTGCCGTGAGCAGAGGAAACATTCAGCCTCCACCTCCCCCGGACTGGCGGCTGCGGCCGCAACAGTGGCGCCCAATCTGGAGCAAGTCGTGATCTTTCAGCTGCACCTGTCACGGGCGCGGCTACTGGGCGCGCGCCTCGCCTACAGCAAGAAGGAGCGCCAAACGAGGCCGTAGACCAACCAGCTCGACCTCCTCCACATCAGACCTCCCTAGCGATTGGTTCACGACGACAAGAATGCGGTGACACTCCTCTTGGTTCTACCAGGAGTCGAGCGACACACGATCCGCCTCTCTAGCCATGCCGGACACGGCAGCAGAAGCAATGGCATGGGCCCAACTTCTGTTAAACTTCCCGCCGGTGGCTAACAAGATGGACGAGTGGAGAGCCACCATCCAGAGTTTGATCCCCTTCGTTGAAGCCAGCAAATCATAGCATGCAGAGCCTTCACGACGCCCGCGGACGGCTACAGCAGCCCAGGCTGACGGTCGTGTCGAGGGGGCCGTGCTAACGGTACAGTCCCCTTCATGACAACAGGCCCAGAGGAAGCCAGAACGAGCTCCATATGCCGACGAGCCTGACGAAGCATCTATGGCCTCGTCCGGCCCGCACGATCACCGGGACCAGCGGCGTGTCCTGGAAGACCGGCGAAGGGAAGTCACCGGGAAGCATACCGGGAAGCACACCATGAATCTGATAGTTGGAATGGCCCAGATGCTGGCGACCCCGCGCCTAGTGCTGGCCGGTACCTGCCTTATGAGGTTGGGTGCCCTGCCTTCACTCACGAGCTACGACAGGTCCGCTGGCCATCGGCCCGAGCTTTCAAACCTAAACTGATGGAGGATTACGATGGAAAGCTAAACCCGGCAGAATTCATGGGCATCTTTATGATAGTCGTTCAAGCCGCCGGTGAAGAGATGAGAAAGTACTCGCCAACTATTTCCCTTTGGCGCTCAAGCCAAATGTGAGATCGTGGTTGATGCACCTACCGAAGAACTCTATTTCATCATGGGCTAACTTGGGCAACAAGTTTGTCGGCGCCTTCACAGGTGCCCACCAGGAGCCAGGACAGCCCAGCAACCTGCAAGTCCTTCTACAGAAGGAGGGGTAAACCTTGCGGATGTACATCCAGAGATTTAGTCGAGTACACCGCAATATTCCAGAGATACACCACGCAGCCTTGATTGTCGCGTTCCATTCGAACATGCGCAACAGGAGGATGCGGGCCAAGATGAATGTTAGACTCCCTAAGACCATCAATGGGTTGTACACATTGGCGGACAAGTGTGCTCGTGTCGAGGAAGGAAGGCGACTCCCCGTAGAGGAGGCTGGTGTCGAAGTCGACTCGGATGATGACAATGATGCCCCTGGCCCAAAGGGGAGAAGCCGTAGGTGCAATAAGAAACGGTAGGGAAAGACAATGTTGGTTGTTGAGAGCTCTGGTGATCGCAGTGTCAGCAAGAAGGCCAAGGTCAAGGCCCCCGGCAAGGGAGCTGTCTCTTGCGCTGATTGCCAGGAGGCCACGGTGGCAGAGAAAACCATAAAGTCCAACGGGACATACTGCAAAATCCACCGCACCAAAGGTCATGATCTCCAAGAATGTCACCTAGTTGAGCAGCTTGCTGGGAAGCAGAAGGCTGAATACGAGAACTGTGACAAGGAGAGAGGCCAAGATGGTGTTGCCGGGAAGGGCCATGTTTGTAAAGGAGGCCACTGCGGCAAGGCCCCGCAGCAGAAGGAAAAACCTGCTAAAGGTTGTGAGAAGAAAGATGGAGATGATATGAGTGATGATTAGGACGATGGAGAAGATTCCAATTATCAAGAATTCCAGAAGGCAGCTGACACCATGTGTCTTGATGGGGGCGCCTCCTTGTATTCCTCTCATCATGAGGTCAAACAGTGGGCACGTGAGATCAATGCCATGGAGCCACCTGCAGAGTCCAAACAGCCACTCAAATGGTCCCGCAAGCCTATCATATTTGGGAAAGAGGATCATCCTGACCACACTACTACGGTAGGATGTTTGCCATTGTTGGTCTCCCCAACGTTCCGCAACCTCAAAGTAACCAAGATGTTAGTTGATGGCAGGGCGGGGTTGAAGTTGATCTCCCCTAAAGTGGTTGAAAAGCTACAGATCCCTGACGAAGAGCTCAAACCTACGGGTACCTTCCAAGGAATCAACCCCGGCAGGAGCTAACCCAAGGGAAAGATCACTTTGCCCATGACGTTTGGCGGGGAGTTGAACTACTGGCCTGAGAAGGTGGTGTTTGATGTGGTATAACTCCCTCTGTCTTACAATGGAATTCTTAGTCGCGCAGCTCTAGCAAAATTCATGGCAGCATCCCACTATGCTCACAACACTTTGAAGATGGCATGGCCCATGGGAATCTTCTCCATTCCATCTGGTAAGAAGGATGTAGCTATATGTATGGACAAGATGTATCGAGACACGGTAGCGGCTGAGGTCGCGAAAAACCCAGCTCCCACCAAGGATTGACGAAGGGGAAGAAGTCTAGCAGGGATGCTGGCAAGGACTATGGGAAGCGCGCCTCCTCGGAGTGCCCTGCACCCATCGATGACCTACCGGATAGTTCCAATATCAAAAGACTCAAGGTCACCTATCCTGCAACAAAGAAGATCCTGGCAGGGCAAGATGGCACTGATGGTACGTTTACCATCAGTGTCACCATTAATGACAAATAGGAAAGCGTGCGCGTTGCCTTCTTGCGGGCGAATGTCGATGTGTTTGCTTGGCAACCATCTGACATCCCCGGTGTTCCCAGGGAGGGCACTTGGAGCGGTAGTAGTTCATCGCTAAGGAAATCAAGAAGCTCGAAGCAGCTAGTTTGGTCAGGGGAGTGTCGCATCCAACTTCGTTAGCCAACCCGGTAGTAGTGCGCAAGGCAAATGAGAAATGGAGGCTTTGCATTGATTTCACTAACTTGAACAAAGCATGCCCAAAGGACCCTCCCTTGCTGCGCATCGATCAAACTGTTGATTCCACTTCCGGCTGTGACTTGCTTTCCTCATTGGACCCATACTTCGGGTACCATCGGATATTCCTGTCAAAGGAAGGTGAGGAAAAGACCACGTTCATAACTCCATGTGGCACGTACTGCTTTGTACGTATGCCCTTCGAGTTAAAGAGCGCTGATTCTACCTTTGAAAGGGCCGTGCGGATTGGATTTGAATCTCAGTTGGACAGAAACGTGGAAGCTTACATGGATGACATAGTAGTCAAAACCAGAGATGAAGCAACTCTCATACAAGACTTGGAACAAACCTTTATGAACTTTCTCAAGATCAATTTCAAGCTCAACCCTGAGAAGTGTGTGTTTGGTGTCCCATCTGGCAAGCTACTTGGGTTCTTTGTATCTCAGCGGCGAATAGAAGCCAATCCCAACAAGATCAAAGCAATCGAGCAGATACAAGTGCCCAAGACCGTCAAGGATGTAAGACGCTTGGCCAGATGCATTGCCGCATTGAGTAGGTTCATCTCCAAATCCTCTAAACACGCCCTGCCATTTTTCAAGATTTTGAAAAAGCCGGCCTGATGAAGTGGAGATCGTAAGCAAAAGCAATGCTGTAAGATCAGAATGGTTACCTTTCCTCTGCTCCCACCTTGGTCGCTCCTAAACCGGAAGAACCGTTGTTACTATACTTGGCGGTAACGAATCAACTGGTTAGTGCAGCGCTGGTGGCACAACAAGAAGTGAATGAGGATGCAGCCACTATGACTGATTTCACTGGGGGTGGAAACGAAGCATTCGCAGCAAGACCTAATACAAACCAAAGGGAACCTAAGCAAGCAGACAAAGGCAGTTTCAAGGAAGTGGTAAATAAGAAAGTGGTGCATCGAGCAGTATACATTGTCAAATCCTTGTTACAAGGGGCCATGTCAAGGTACTCTGGAGTGCAAAAGCTAATCTTCGGCCTTATCATGGCCTCGAGGAAACTGCACCACTACATCCAAGGCCACGAGAGCACAGTTGTCACCCGCTTTCTGCTGCAGTGCATATTCAGGAACCCTGAAGCCACTGGCATGATAGTTGAGTGGGTGCTAGAGCTGTCAAGTTTTGGTTTGAAGTATCAGAGCACTTCCACAATTCAGAGAAGGGTGTTGGCAGAGTTCATTGCGGAATGGACACCCACACCAGACAAAGAGATTCCAGAGACAATTCTCCCCGACAAAGAAGCACCTAAGGAATGGATCATGTATTTTGACAGTGCTTTCTCGCTTAAGGGCATCGGAGCAAGCGTGCTCCTCATCGCCCCCACTAGAGAGCATCTCAAATATGTGGTTCAAATGCACTTTCCATGGGAGGAGGCCACCAACAACAGCGCTGAGTATGAGGGGATCCTTGTCGGAGTCAGAATCGCAATGGAGTTGGGAATCAAGAAACTGATCATCCGAGGAGATTCTCAACTCGTGGTGAAAATAGTCAACAAAAATTATCAGAGTCCATTGATGGAAGCATACATGGAAGCGGTCAGAAAGCTGAAGGAGCACTTTGATGGATTACAAGCAGATCATGTGCCACATGCAGAAAACAGCGTCACTGATCATCTATCAAAGTGCGTCGCGCAGAAGCTTCTTGTGGAACGAGGAACTTTTGTCCTCCACCTCACTCAGCCATCACTATCCCTGTTGATGATGACCAGGAAAAGGAGACAGCTGAACTCTGATAAGAATTTCCCGGTAGAGCTTCCTGAAGCCGCCTGTACAGAAGCTGTAGGAGAGCGTCTCGTTTCGGTTGGTGAGTAGCTCCCTCCTGCAGAACCCTAGATTCTTGCGGTCGAGGTAAGCGCTCCCACGTACCAGGAGATGCCTTTAGTACTCATTGTCAAGCCACATGCTCCAGCTTGGACACAACATATAGTCCACTTCCTTCAAACAGGAGAACTTCCCAAAGAGCAGGAAGAAGCCGAAAAAGTAGCATGTTAGTCAAGTACGTACGAGTTTGTCAATGACACTCTGTACAGAAAAAGACCAAACAACATGAAATTGAGGTGCATTCCTTGGGAAGATGGACTAAAGCTATTGGCAGAGATTCACAAAGGAGTGTGTGGGTCTCACATTGGATCAGGGGCCCTTGCTGGAAAAGCCTTCCGGCAGGGTTTCTATTGGCCCACTACCCTCCAGGTTGAAATTGAGCTATTCACCAAGTGTGAAGCCTACCAGTTCCATTCCAAGAACATTCATCAACCAGCACAAGCTCTCCAGACAATCCCTTTATCCTGGCCATTCTTGGTATGGGGGCCCAATATTTTGGGCCTCTTTCCCCGCGCCGTCGAGGGCTTTGAATTCTTGTTCGTAGCGATCGACAGATTTACAAAGTAGCTAGAGATGGAACCCGTGAGAAAGGTGACCGTGCAGTCAGCTGTCAAGTTCATGAAAGAACTAGTGTGCCGTTTTGGAATCCCCAATAGGGTGATCACCAATAACGGCACCCAGTTCACAAGCCGCACCTTCATGCAATACATCCAAAGCCTTGGAAGCAAGTTCTCCTTCGCCTCTATTGCCCAGCCAAGAAGCAACGAGCAAGTCGAGAGGATGAATGTTGACGTGTTGCGAGGGATCAAGACAAGAACTTTTGATAGACCGCAAAGAGGTGGAAAGCTCTGGATAGATGAGATATCGGTGGTTCTTTGGTCCCTCAGAACGACACCAAATCGAGCTGCCGTCCTGACGCCCTTCTCTGTAGTGTATGGGGTGGAAGCAGTTGTCCCCACGGAACTCATATACGGGTCACCTCGAGTACTTGCCTACGATGAATTAGAGCAAGAGAAGCTACGGCATGACGATGCCATTCTCCTCGAGGAAGATCGTGTCCGGGCCACTGTGCATGCTGCATTCTACCAGCAAGCCCTGTGCCACTATCATAGCCACAGGGTCCACGCTCGGAGCCTTGAGGAAGGCGACCTTGTCCTTAGGCGCGTTCAGTGTGCCAAGGGAACTAGCAAGTTGACGCCGAAGTGGGAAGGCCCTTACCTGGTAGCACGAGTCACCGGACCTGGCATAGTCTGTTTAGAGACCGAAGATGGCATCAAAATGCTTAACTCATAGAATATTGAGCATCTTCGTAAGTTCTACCCATAAGGCGCAATTGCCGGGCTCAGTCCCCGGCAACCATCTTTTATACAAGTCTTGCTGCAATGCATGTAATCCTTTGTACAACGCTAGGCACAGACCCTATGCATGCAATAGTAAATCTAGGCATTGCATCATACCATCGAACTGCATGTTTATTATGCATTTTCATGTTGTAATATTATCACTTTTAAGTTTTAGAAATTTGCAAGAGTACTCGATGAGCCTGTGATCCTTGTTGGTGCATTCTCTCTCTCCATAGGACACATGCCTCTTGCCCTACATGTTTGACCGCCAGGAAAACAAAGAACAAGGGCAAACAAACAAGGACAGCGACCCATCATACTCAAGAAAGGGATACTACCTCAAAAGATAAGTCTAATCACATACCCCAAGCTCGGTGCCATTTGACTTTGTACGATGGAGTCCTTCATGCAATGGAAACCCTTGTCGGGACAAGTCGTCCCCAGCTCCTATCGCTTATCGGCTCTCGGGGACCGCGTCGATACCGACAAGGAGCCTTGTTGGGGAATGATACCAGCCTGCTGCCGAGGGCTCGCTCCCCCTTTGGCGCTCGCGGTTAGTATTGACCCAAGAAATAGTTCCGTGTGGGAAGGACAAACATGCTGACTCACTATAAACAAGGGGACAAAGGTATAGTACTTAAGGAAGAGAAATAGTATTCTTTCATTAATTCTCGATACAAAGTGGATAGAAATAGATTAGAGGACGCCCCTTAAATAACTCTTTATTGGACTTCCTCCCCTAGGAACGAGCTATAGAGAGGAGAAAGGACGAAAGGAGTGCCTAAGCAGAAGCCCAGCCTGATCCCATTAGGACCAGCAGGGAGCAGCTCAGCAGGACCATCGGTAAGGAAGACGAAGCTAGAGTCCATGAGCCTGCTAGGGTCCAACTATGGGAGGAGGTGGCACCCAAGTCGAGAACCCTCGGCAAATCGCTCTACTAGGGGTCTAGGTGATGGTGATGGTGCGAACGGCGGCCATCTTGAGTCCAAGTCGTCATTCTCTGACTTGACGACGAGGGGCTTGTTGTCGCCGTCTTCACCAACACTGTCCTCCTCATCGATGTCGTTCGAGGAGGAGCTTTCAACGTCGCTCGAGCTCTCTTTGTAGTAGCCAAGAAGAGTGCCTGAATGCCCATAGATCTTGATAGAGAGCATGTCAGCCTCCACTAGCCTAAAGCAGAGGATGTGCCCACCCATGAAGCTATGGGCACGTGCAAAGGTTTTCCACCCACGCTTGAGGAACATGATGCAGGGCGCCGGAAACTCGACGTCATTACAGCCGTGCACCCGCAGCCACATCACATCCATCTTCCCATCCTCCATCACCTTGGTGAAAGGGGGAGGTAGTCGCAAACGGCTACGGGGAGGACCACGAAGCCTGACGACAAACTCTAGTGCCATATAATCAGTATGTACCATCACTCGGGGAGGATCTGCCGGTGGAGGAGCATCGGGTGTGGCGCTCCTCCTCCCTCGGCCGCGAGCCCCGCGCCGGCCCCGAACTCTTCCAGCGCTCCCACCGCGCGCGCTGGAACCACCCTCCGCCATCACGGCTAAAGCAGCAGCATGATCCCGAGGGGAGACTCTTGTCACCATAGCAGAAGCTGGGGGTCGTCCTCGCCCTCTCGTCATGGTGGTGGTTGGTGCGTCCGAAGACGGGAGAAGAAGGGCAAGCTATGTGAACGTGAGATTGAGGAGGAGAAGGGAACGAATGAGCATCGCCCCTTGTGAACCCCCAATTTATAGGGAAGGGCATGGGGGTTGGCTCTCCTATGCTCCAAGGTGGCCGCCCATCTCCATGAATGCCATTAGCCACCATCGCGGGCAAACAGGTAACCGCCCCATTTCTCTAATCCCTGGCGCTGTAGTTTCTGCAACTCCCACGCCTTTAAGACGTGCGCATCCACTGCAAACTCCTCGCAACTCATGCGGTGCATGTGAAGGAAACATCCTGAGGTAGTGCGTAAGTGTCGGCTAGAAAGTTGGCAGTTACTACCTCATATTGCGTGCCTGTGCATAAATTTTGGGCCTGAACCAACGGCGTTGGGCGAGCGTGTTTGGGCCAGACCCGAGGGCTCCCTTCAGTGCACTAGGACTGGGATACCCAGTGCCCCTGACTTATGCATAGACACTAGTAGTGGAACCCATCAACGTAAGTGTAATCAAAGTCGGTCCAAACTGGCGAATCCGCTTTACGTGAGATCAAGGAGCGCATCAAGAATACAAAACCAACATTCAAGACCAAGACTCCGGCGGAAGCAACCTATGCTGGCTAAGAAATGTCGGCAAGGTTGATGCAACAGCCCAGAACGGGCCCGAACTGTGCCAGTCACGTCCCCGGTGCCTGACAGGGACCGAGGTGCAGACATCTTCAGGAAGATCCGGCAAGCCATCCCCCGGCAGGCGCGAGCCGATTGGCCATTGCTCCATCGCATCGCGATGCTAGTCATTTGTCTATGCGATGTCAAGACCTCTCGTGGCTAAGTGGCTCTTGCGAAGCACATGGCGACTCGCTGGAAGATAGATTGTGCCCATTTGACATCCATCCGGAGGCGTGTCAATATATTGAGCAATAGTTGGCTATAGCGGTGATAAAAGCCTGCCTGGAATGCATCCCTGCACGCCACCTAGGCTAGCATTTATGGCATTTTGTCCGAAGTGCCAGAGTTAGGTATGATAGCACTGTTAGCTATCTAATCACTAGATAATGTCGGTTTTGCAACTGTGGTTGCCCCTTGAGCTATAAAAGGAGTCCCAAGTCAACCTAGCTAAAGATTCGGACCTTTGGACACTTGTACTCGCGTAATAGCTCTCCCGAAGGCAACCTTGCCGGGTTTGAGCGATGCACGTGCTTCATGTTCCCCTGATCAATCCACCAAAGCAAGAGTAGGGTTTAACGTTTCTCAGCGGCCCGAACCTGGGTTAAACACCAGTGTCTCGTCGTCATGCTGCCTCGTCACCTCTGCTCTTTGTGCAACATGGCCTCACCCCTGCCGAACCACGATGGGGCGAGTGGCCCCATAGTGTGTTGGAAATATGCCCTAGAGGCAATAATAAATTAGTTATTATCATATTTCCTTGTTCATGATAATCGTTTATTATCCATGCTATAATTGTATTGGTTGGAAACTCAGATACATGTGTGGATACATAGACAACACCATGCCCCTAGTATGCCTCTAATAGACTAGCTCGTTGATCAAAGATGGCCAAGGTTTCCTAACCATTGACATGAGATATCATTTGATGATGAGATCACATCATTAGGAGACTGATGGGATGGACAAGACCCAAACTACAAATGTAGCATATGATTGTGTCAGTTTATTGCTACTGTTTTCTGCATGTCAAGTATCTGTTCCTATGACCATGAGATCATGCAACTCACTGACACCGTAGGAGTGCCTTGTGTGTATCAAACGTCGCAACGTAACTGGGTGACTATAAAGGTACTCTATAGGTATCTCCGAGGGTGTCTCTTGGGTTGGCATGGATCAAGACTGGGATTTGTTACTCCGTGTGACGAAGAGGTATCTCAGGGCCCACTCGGTAATACAACATCACAACAAGCCTTGCAAGCAATGTGACTAAGTGTTAGTCACGGGATCTTTTATTACGGAACGAGTAAAGAGACTTGCCGGTAACGAGGTTGAACTAGGTATGGAGATACCGGCGATCGAATCTCGGGCAAGTAACATACCGAAGAACAACGGGAACATCATACGGGATTAACTGAATCCTTGACATAGAGGTTCGACCGATAAAGATCTTCATAGAATATGTAGGAACCAATGTGGGCATCCAGGTCCCTCTATTTATTATTGACCATAGAGGTGTCTCGGTCATGCCTACATAATTCTCAAACCCGCAGGGTCTACACACTTAAGGTTTGGTGACGTTTTGGTAGTATAGAGTTATGCATGGTGGTGACCGAAGGTTGTTCGGAGTCCCAAATGAGATCCCGGACATCACTAGGAGCTCCGGAATGGTTCGGAGGTAAAGATTGATATATAGGAAGTCCTATTTTGGTCGCTGGAAAAGTTTCGGCCTCATCGGTAGTGTACCGGGAGTGCCGGTAGTGTACCGGGAGACCATCGGGAGGGGTATTTCGACCCAAGAGGCTACATGGGCTGTGGGAGAGTGAATACCAGCCCTTAGTGGGCTGGTGGAAGTCCCACACAAGGCCCATGCGGCTGGGAGAGAAAACCCGAAGAGAAAAAGGTGGAAAAAGGCAAAGTAGGGAGGAATCCTAGTCCTACTAGGATGGGAGGAGTCCTCCTCTCCTCCTTGATTCGGCCAAACCAAGGGCTGGCCCCTTGAGGTCCAAGCCTCCTCCTCTCTTCCTCCTATATATACTAGAGGTTTTAGGGTTTTTGCACTAGATTTTCAGCCACGTGCTACCCGTTCCGCTAGTGCATAGTTTCTCCTCTAGATCAGATTTCTGCAGTGCTTAGGCGAAGCCCTGCCGGAATTGCTCCACCACCATTGCCGCGGTACCTTCATGCTGCCGGAGAAATCTTCTACCACTCTGCTCCCTCTTGCTGGATCAAGAAGGCGGAGATCGTCATCGAGCTATACGTGTGCTGAATGCGGAGGTGTCGTCCGTTCGGCGCTAGATCGGAAGGACCGTGATCAAGACCGCGGGACGGATCGTGATGAGATCGCAGGACGGATCGCGATGAGTTTTTGGGACAGATCATTATTGGATCGCGTGATGGATCGTGATGAGATCGCGGGACACTCAGCGATTTGGATCACGAAGACGTTCGACTACACCAACCGCGTTTCTTAATGCTTCCCGCTTAGCGATCTACAAGGGTATGTAGATCCACTCTCCCTCTCGTAGATGCTCGTCACCATGGATAGGTCTTGCATGAGCGTAGGAAATTTTTTGTTTCCCATGCAACGTTCCCCAACATAGTGATCGTATGCATCGAGCCTCGATAATCCCAATCAAGGCTTTCGGTAGGGATGGGGATGGTACCATATCTTCGGCATTACAAGTTGGTATTAGAGCAGTACCGACCATAGGAGCCCCTTGCTTGATCGAACTTGGCCGAGTTGAGTCTAGTAAAAACTATTTTGAGTCTAGTTATATATCGGAGAGCGGGATTCTTGTTACTCCTCTTCTATGCTCTGGTGAGTAATACTAACGTAGGAATTTTAATTCTACCCCTCTTCTCACTCGATTTTCTTAGGATCACGCGTGTATTTTGGGACCTCTATGATGTTGATGTGATGTTCCAGAGGGATTGTTGACACATCATTATCGTTCTGTTTCCTTAGTATCTCAGGACGAGGATGTTTGAAATTGCTTCAATACTATTTTTGGCGAGAAGAGTTTCCGTCACCCAGTACCAGGGAGATCGTTCAGGTGTACTTCCATAGTTAGTATCGTTGTGATTACGAGGGTCTGAGGTAGATGGATTTCCGAGGCCTCTACTTATGTGGTCACGGATGTGTTACATTGGAGCATAACCGGAAGATTTCGAGAGTTCTTAGGTGGGAATTCCAGTGGTCACCAGGAAAATTCATCCAACAGATGTATGATGGGTTATACATTTGTTCCGTGCAACTCTTAGCTCAATACTTTGTTTAATGGCAAGTGGCTTGTAATCTTACGATGTTGTTGCTAATCTATGGAAGAATTCTAACTAATTCTCGTTGATGCAAATTTCTAAGACTTCATGTTGAAATATTTTGAGCCTTTGATTCAGCATATCAGCTTCATCCTTGTCATTTGTGATCTAATATTCATGTCCATCTCCAGGATGGCTCCCACAACTCGTGGAAACCTAGGTGGTGATGATGGGGATGATGCTAACCCTCCACCACCCCACCTCCACCTTCGGAGGCTTGGCAAGCTTTGATGGCCGCGACTAATGCGAATACTCAGATGTTTCTTCAGATGATGCAAGAAAGGAATCTAGGGTATCAAGGCCATCAAGGAAATTTCAACAATCAGTCACAGTTCGCAACTCTGAATCAGTTCTTATCAAATCAACCCAAGTCCTTTAGAAAGTATGTACATGCCCTCGATGTTGATGAGTGGCTCGTCGACATCAACATGCATTTCGAGTGCAACAATGTTAGGCCTAAGGACTATGTCAAGTTTGCAACATTCCAGCTCAATAACCAGGCAACAGAGTGGTTGCATTAGTACAAAGGTTCTATAGCTGGACATGTGGTCACCTATGATGAGTTATGTCGTGACTTCAGATCTCATCACATACCGACATGTGTTGTCGAGGGGATGCGTGAGAAGTTCCGGAACCTGAAGCTAGGAAGTGACATTCTATCAACACAATACTGAGTTCCAGAATTTTGCCTGTTATTCCAAGCGGGATGTGCCCGATGAGAAGAGCAAGATTCACCAATTCATAGGTGGCCTCACGGAATATCTTCAGCTTGCTCTTATCCTTGTCGAGCCCACTGAGTTTGATCAATTCTATAACTTTGCTCTAAAGTTTGAAGCAGCTCAACTCAAGGTCAAGACTTCCAAGAAGCGGTTTAGTGACTCTCAGCCTTCTTCGTCTTCCTCTCAGATTGTTCCTAAGCAGTAGAAGTTCAGGGTACCAAACCCTTCTCCATTTCATTCTCCTTAGTAGCAGAAGAAGATCGGTGGATGTGGCTCTTCCCATCCCCACCCTAGGGTTCCAGTAGAGGCCTCACAGGGCCAAGTCAGGAGGTCCTCCTCCAAGTAACTCTCATCCGCTCTAAGAGGTTACTTGTCACAAATTTGGCCAGAAGGGTCACTATGCTCCCAAGTGTCCTCAAAGGTGTCTTCTGCCTCCTTCAACCTTCGGGCCTCCTAGAAATGCTATGGTGAAGCACAATCCCAAGTCAGCAAGAGTAAACATGGTCAATGTAGCTCAAGCAAAAGAGTCCGTGATATGTCTCCAACGTATCTATAATTGTTTATTGTCCCATGCTATTATATTATCATTCTAGGATACTCGTTTAGTAATAATTTACCAATTTATATTGTTTTTGAGCACTAACCTATTGAAACAGTGCCCAGTGTCAGTTCCTGTTTTTGTGTTTTTTTTACTTTCCAGGTTTACAATACCAAACGAAGTCTAATTGCCCTGAAACTTGTTTATAACTTTCTCTAGACCAAAAGAAGACCTGGAAGCTTTGGGAGAAGACCGGGGGCCGCACGAGGGAGGCACACGCCAACAGGGCGCACCTAGGGGGTGGCTGCACGTTGATGGCTTGTTCCTCCCTTCTAGGTCTCCTACCCCCATTCTCTGGCCTATAATTCACATATTTTGCAAAAACCCTAGGGGCAGTCCCAGAACACCTTTTCCACTGCCGCAAGTCTCTGTTCCGCCGCGATCTCATTTGGAGCTTCGTTCCGTCACCCTGCTAGAGGGGGGATCGATCATGGAGGGCCTCTTCATAAACCTTGTTGCCCTCATGATGATGTGTGAGTAGTTCACACACATACCTATGGGTCCGTAGTTAGTACCTAGATGGCTATCTCTCTCTCTCTCTCTTGATCTTCAATACAATGATTATTGTATTCCGCTTTGATCCATCTGATGTAACTCTTTTGTGCGGTGCGTTTGTTGGGATCCGATGAATTGTGGGTTTATGTTGAGATTATTCATGAAAAGTATTTGAGTCTTCTCTAAATTATTATGATTCTTATTTCCATGATCATTATAGCTTCATAATTCTCTCCAATCAATTGATTTGCTTTGGCCAAGTAGATTGATCTTTCTTCAGTGAGAGGGGTGCGTTGTAGTGGGCTCAATCTGACGAGTTTCTATATCCCAGTGACAGAAGGGGATAAGATACGTCATTGTGTTGTTGCAACTAAGGATAACTCGAGGGGGTTTATTCACATTGCTCGAGTTTACTTTGTCTACATCATGTCATCATTCTCCATGCATTACTTTGTTTGTCATGAAATTAATACGTCGGGAGGCAAGCATAGAAGCGCTCTTGAAGTGAAGTAATAGTAATAGGTGCAAGAAGGTGTCAGTCTATTTGTTTTGGGCATGGTGCCTATATAAACATGATCATTGCCATCAATATCACATAACTATGCACTTTTCTATCAATTGCCCAACAGTTATTTGTTTACCCACCATATGCTTAGTTTCATGAGAGATGTCGCTAGGGAAAACTATGGCCCTCGGGTCTATTAAGTTATATATTTACAAACCTATCAATACCTTTCTCTTATTATTGACATTTTATTTTATTTTGCAATTTATCGTTATCTACTATTACCTGCACACTTCACTTGCTCGCAAATAACAAGATCAAGGGGATTGACAACCCTCTTGCCCGCGTTAGGTGCAAGTTGTTTGCTCTTTTGTGTGCAGATGTTGAAGGCGATGGTGGATTGATATTCCTATTGGTTCAATAAACATTGGTTTCATAAATGAGGAAATACTTACCCTAATGTGCTGCAATTACCCGTTCCTCTTCACGAAAAACCCAACACATATCACAAGTATCAGGAAGGATTTTTGGCACCTTTACCGAGGAATATCATCACCAACTATCAAGTAACTTCACACAAAATATGATTCACTTATTATTATTTTTAATTGCTGTTATATTTATTTTAATTCATAAAAACAAAAATACAAAAATATTTATCTTTGCTTGTTACTAGTTTACTCCTTTACATGCTAGTTTACTTGTCCTGCTTGTTTTGCTTCCTTGAAAGTTGCTATCATGTGTGAGTTTGAGAAAGTTGTCATTGAAATTGCTAGTGAAGGTAGGGCTAGTGATTTGTATGAAGAAATGCAAAAATTTCTTGATTCCAGTCATGATCCTTCTAAAAGTCAAGTCCCCACTAGCAATACTCACACTATCCTAAATTCCAAAATTTATCATGTGGGCAGTGGGAACTTTATTGGAAAGCATGTTATTCCAGAATTTTTTGAACAGTCAATAGCTTATCGCTGATTAAAGGATCTATAATTTATGAAAAAAATTATGTGGATGCTGTTACCAAGCTTATATTGAAACTAGAAAAAAGTTTGTGCATCTCCATCCTATGCTTCAAAACATATTTTTGGGACTACCTAGCATACACAATCCCGAGATTAAGAAAATTGCTACCAATATCCTTATGCATGAATTTGATTATACTTTATGTGGAGCTAAAGATATTTTTTCCTTCCATGGAATAAAATCTGAACATCCCCCTATAGAAGTGATCCTTCATAATAGAGATGCCTTGCGTAGGTTGGAATCTAATGATTACCAAGGATTAGATGGGAATATGAGAAAGAATGTCCTTCTTGAAGAATTAACACAATCTCTATCTCTACACACTTGTGATAAATTTGAATGGATTGCTAAAGGTATTAATGAAGGGTTTAGTAAAGACTAGCATGAAAATACTATTGTAGAACCTATTAGTGACAAAATCCATGTTCTCTATGACGATCCTTATGATGAAGAAGATGCTAGTAATGATGTTAGTAATGATTTTATAAATCCTTTTGAACACTTGGGATCGTCAAATAGTTTTTAGAAGAGTGATTTATTAAGTAAGATTCTTGAGGAGCTAGTTTTTAAAGACATGAAGGGATCCAACACTTGAAACTATGCATTATGCCTAGCTAGGGGCATAAAACAATAGCGCTTGTTGGGAGGCAACCCAATAGTTATATTTATTTTTGTTTTTACTTCCAGTTTTGGTATCATAAAATGATTATTTACTATTTAATTATTGTATTTGTATGTTTTAATTAGTGATTGGGCCAAGTAAAGCCTTTGGGATGACTTACATGATGAGTAAAATTGATACGATGCAAAAACAGAAACTTTAGTGTCCAGTGCAGAATTTCTATGATTTTACTGGAAGGCCTTTTTGATCTGAATTTCTTACAAAGTATTTCTATACAAATTCTTCAGGTTTTCCTAATTTTTCAGAATTTTAGAGCTTCATAAGTATAGGTTCGTTGCAGATCATTACAAACTGTTTAGTTTTAGATAGATTCTGTTTTTGCTTGCATAATTTGCTTGTTTTGATGATGTTATGGGTTGTATCGGGGGTATAATCCATGGAGAAGTTAGAATACAGTAATTATTATTCAATAATGAAATATGAATCAATTTACAATAGTACCTAAAGTATTTGATATGTTGCTTATACTAACATGTCTCACGAAGTTTTGGTGTGTTTTGTGTGATTGAAGTTTTCAAGTTTTGGGTGTTATCACGATGGACAAAGGAATAAGGTGTGGCAAGAGCTTAAGATTGGGGATGCACAAGGCACACAAGGTAATATCCTAGGAATACTCAAGTGTCTAAGCTTGGGGATGCCCCGGAAGGCATCCCCTCTTTCGTCTCAATCCATCGGTATGTCACTTGGAGCTACATTTTTATTTGTCACATGATATGAGTTTTGCTTGGAGCGCCATTTGTTTTTGGTTTTATTTTATTTTAGTTTGCCACAAACATAATTTACTGGACATAGATATTTTAGAGAGACACACCTTCATCATCATTTGATAGAATGCTCTATGCGCTTCACTTATAAGTTTTGAGCTTAGTAGTTCCTCTAGTACTTAACTTATATTTGTTTGAGCATGGTGGCGATTAGATTTTATAGAAATAAGTGTAGTATTGTTCTTCACTTATTTTTGTTTGAGAGTTAACAAATAGTGATGACAAATTGCATGGGTTATAAGATTAGTCCCACAATAATATGTATTTAGTAAATGATAATCAAAACCATCATGTAGCACATTAAAGAAAAATTGTGGGTTAATGATACTGATGTGGTAATATAAAAAAGGTGTGAATGCATCATTGTTGGTTCATAGAAGTATTGGCATTAAGATGTGTTAATTTCTTGTTTGCCCAAATATTTAAAGGCATGAGGATGTGTGAGCATTTCTATTCCTCGTTAAAATCACAGTGTTGTTTCGGGTCGGAGGCGTGCGATGGTTAACTCCTCCCAACCTCCTCCCTCGGGGCATGTGAGTAGTGCTTTCATTTCTGATAAAACTAATAAAACTTTGCAATAAGTATATGAGTTCTTCATGACTAATGTGAAACCATGGACATACGCAATCTCATCTCCTCATATTTTGCTAGCCTCTTCGGTACCGTGCCTTGCCCATTCTCATCTCGAGGATAGAGGCAAACTTCGCTAGTGCATCCAATCCCCGTGACATAATACGCTTTGTCACACATAAGCCTCATTATATATTCCTCAACACAGCCACCATACCTACCTATTATGGCATTTCCATAGCCATTCCGAGATATATTGCCATGCAAATTTCATCGTCACATCATATGACTAGTTCGTTCATCATCATATTGCTTTGCATGATCATATAGAGCTGACATAGTATTTGTGGCAAACCCACCGTTCTTCATATTGTTACTTGTCATGCTAGATCATTGCGCATCCCGGTACACTGCCAAAGGTAATCTTATTGATTCATATTGTTTCATAGTTCTTCATATCAATTTTTCATATTGAGTTGTAAGTAAATAAAAGTGTGATGATCATCATTATTAGAGCATTATACGAGTGAAAAAATAAAATGGGGGAGGCCAAATGAGACCACCATAATAAAAAAATGAGAGAAAAGAGAGAAGGGACTTTGCCACTATCCTTTACCACACTTGTGCCTCAACGTGGCACCTTGTTCTTCATATAGAGAGTCTCATGTTATGTCATTTTCATATGATAGTGGGAATCATTTCTTCATTATTATAAACTTGGCTTGTTGTAACAGCCCAAGAGCATCCTTTGCCATATTTGTAATATTGCCATGTGTGGGCCTCCATGTTTTGCCAATGTGGTTTGAATATTATTAATTTGTGATTCATGACTTTCATCTTTGCGTCATGGCATCATAAGCATCTTGTCATCTTGTCATGGTAGAATTAGGTGTTGTTGATGTGAGTGTGTGTGTGCTTTGATGTGCCAAAACTTTGGGGTGAAGCCAACCTCAATTTTATCAAAACTATGCCATCTCTCTTTTATTCAATATTGCAACATGTGTTGAATTTGCTTGTTGTTTTCCTATATTAAAAATGTTGATCATTTTACAAATATTCCAATATGATTATTAACCAACTCCTGATCATGTTTGAGATTCATCCATTCTCATTTCTTCAAACAACTTGCTACTTGAATTAAAATATGCATTTAATTTGTTTGCTCTAAAAATGGCAACTCCGTTTTTATAAAATAGGGTACAATTTGCTGATTCCAAAACATATTTTCTCCCTCCCTAATTCTTTTCCAAACCTACATGGTTTTAATTCTTATATTGTTTTATTTATTTATATAGGAAGCCATGTGTTTTTTTCGTTGAGGGAGAGACCAGCGCCGATGGGACTCCTCCCTCCCCCGCAGGCCCATCATTGCAGTGTAGCCCAACAACAGCTAAGCTAGATCGCTCCCGTAGCCCAGCCTCGCTCCCGCACGCGTGTGTCCCCCTCATCTGTATGGCAGAGCATCCACCATAGCCACATCACTTCGCCGGTTGATTTGATGGTCGACGGTGCCCTAGATCTCTTTAAATCATGCCCTAGACCTAGCCCGGAGTCCCCTCTCTCCATTCCTCCCCGCTCCTCGTCGTGTCGCCGCCAGGTAAGGTAGCAATGCACCTTGTCGTCGCCTTGTCCATCATGCTCCAGCCGAGCAAGAGCTCGAGCTCGGGGTAGTGCCACGCCTCACCTATGACTTCCCCGACCGTGTGGATCATACCCGGAGAGCCCCTGCATCTTATTCCTCTTCGCAAGTGCCGTCTCCGAGCTAGGAGACCCCTCCCCCGCAAGGTCGTCTTCCTCCTCGCATTGGATCCGAACATCACAGGCGTTTTTCGCCTCGTCATCGTCACTTTGCTGCGTCCCCGACCTCTTCTTCTTGTCCACGGTACTGGAGGTATATCCAGATCCTCCTCCATGACTTCTTTGTCATCAATCGTTTCTCATAGTCTCTCTATTTGTTTGCCATCACCGCATTCTCCATGCCCTTGCTCTCTGAACTCCTCTGTTAGAGAAGCTTCGGACCCCGCGTAGAGAGGGTTAGCCGCGGGTAGTTCTCGCGCTCTCGAGCATCTTGCACGCTCACAGTAGACCTCGCCTTAGTCTCGCTGCGCGCCAGCCGCTCCACTTTGCCTCTGCTTGCTGCCGCAACGCATGCCCGAGCCGAGCATGAGCTCATGCTCGAGCTCCTTGCTGCCGCACGTGTAGGAGTTAGATGACCGCGAGAATGGATCCCCCCTTCGTTTTCGCAGCCCCGCCGGCACTCGTCTTCTCCGGTTGTCGCTGGAGTGGCCATCGGCATCGTCGTGTTGTTCTATGCCTAGGTAGAGGAAAGTTGGCGCCTTTGTTTGTATTAGAAGTGCAACGCCCCTATTCTGTCAGTTGCCCGCTCCTAGCCTAGTGGTCGCCCCTCGCTGGGTTGACCAGGAGTTCCAGGGTTCGATCACCCTGGCCCTTTTTAATTTCGAATTGTGTTGTGTGTTGGGATCATGTGTAGCTGTTTGTGGGGTCCCGTGTGCATGTGTAGGTGGTTGTGTGTCTATGTGTATGTGTCCGTGTGTGTTCCTATGTGTGTGTGTGTGACAGGTGGGCCAGTGGGGCCACCTTGTCATACTCACAGGGCACCCTGATTCACTGCTAGGTGGGTCCCCTCCTTTATTTGTTTTTTTGTTATTTCTTTCTGAGATTATGAATATTCCATTTTGGGATATGTCCAGATCTAGACATGGCCATAATTGGCAACACCCAAATAGGGCAACTTTTGACTTATAAGTCATGTTTGTGTTGTGGGCTTTTGCAATATTGGATTTGTGAGCATTTTGTCTACATCAACATATGAGTGTGATATATGATTTTGGGGTAGAAAACCCCAGGAAGTCAGTGGTGCCATTAGTTCTGTCATTGGAGCAACTTTGTGAAAATCTTAATTTGTGATGAGGTGGCATTTTGTTATTTTTGTATGTTTTAATCCTTGCATGATTTGGGGGACTTGCCAACATGTTATATGTTCATTTGGGTGTGCTCTAGTGCCTGGTATTTTTGCTTGCCATGTTAGTTCATGTGATGAGTGGAAACTTGATGCAAACATGCCACTAAAATTCCGCCTCACGTGCCATAATATTGCTAAGTGTTGGAAATCTGTTAGCATGATAGCATATTGTCTGGATGATTCCCGTGAACATAGTTTTCCTTTGGGGTTGGTCCAATGTCATGAATTGTTGTGCTTGTCACCCTCTGTCATTTGGTGTATTTACTTTTCCATATGGTTGCTTCATCTTGTAGTTATGTCCTGTCAAAGATGCTATGTTGAAATAAACTGTTGCTATTCTCTTGGTGAAATTTTTCTAAGTCTGAGAATCTGTAATTATTTTCATGCCATGTTTAGGGGATGCTACCAAGTGTTCTGTGATGTTTCATCTCAAGATCAGTGCTAGTGTTTTGTAGTAAATGTTGTCCTTTGTCAGCCTGCTAGGTTACATGCCATGAAAAGATCTCTAGCATAATTGTTTACTGCTGTCAAGTTGCTATCAGACTAACTCAGATTCTAGAAAACTGGTGATGAGGACATGACTACCTTGGATATGACCAAAAATGTTGCATACATGCATATTTGTGAGTTGATTTCTTATAAGAATTATACAATAATTTATTTATGTTATTCAGAACAAAAATACTTCACCTATTTTTATTTTATGCCTAAATGCAGAATGGTCAAACACTTGTATGAACCATGTGTGATGACAAAGGAAGAGGAAATGGTTGGGTGCTATTCAAGAGGTACTCTAATGTCAAAGGAAACAATTAGGTGTTGTTAAAGAAGTTATCTCACGTCACTTTTAGCCCAAGAGAAGATAGAGTCCAAGTTTCTCACGTTGTGGACTCAGATTCGGACTGCACAGACACACCTGTCTCAAAACGCCAACAACTTTTCATAAGGACTTGGAATTGGGTGATTCTTTTTTTGATGGAAACTAGATTTCATATGCGTTCCAACCTAGGTCGAATCACCTTAAAATTCGTCCGGATCACGGAGATATCAACGAAACAATCTGATGTTGCAACAGAATTCGAGTCAAACTACAAGTCCAAAGGTGTTGCATCACCTCCACTTGGGCCCATGTGCCTTGTACGAATTAGGGTTGGTTTTAGGGTGTCTTGGGACGTCCTCCCACCTCATTGGCCACCACCCCTTGTTCCTATATAAGTACATCAATCTAGTAGCTTTTCCTTTGGGTTTTGTTTAGTTAAAAATTAGTTGTTGCAACTTCGTGTACTTCGTTTATGTCCAACGACCAGACCAAGACCTCTTTCGGAACCCCACCATTATCAATACTTTATCTATATTCACAATATTCAGATTGCATTATCATATTCTTGCTTGTTCTTTGATTGCTTGCAAGAATAGACCTTCGTGGTCAGGTTGATCGTGCTCCGACGTGGTCAATAACCTCTTGTAGATTGGTTTAGTGATTGCTAAGGCGCAATGTTGTGCACGTTTGTGACGGATTGTCGAAGTCGTCTCCACCAAATCGATAGTTATCATCTCATCGAAAGATCGGGACCCTCGCCTCTATCAACTGGGATTTTCACTAAGTCCCTGAAATCTGTTTCATTATGCCATCTTGTGAGCTTCATTGCTTAGTGATCCTTGCTTCCTTTCATGTTTGTGTAGTTGGATGATTTGTTAAGCATGTTGTTTAGATTTTGTACCTACTTTGGTTGTGGTTGGAAACCTCCTGTGGCTTTGGATATGTGTTGTGCAAGTTGCTATGTTGCTGTTTTGGACAGGATGTGTGTGGTTTTGTTTCGTGACTTGTGTGAGCTATGATCCATAGTTTTGCTTGGTCTTTAGCTCTATTCTTGCTAGTTTTTCTTTTCCTATACAGTGGTATTGCTAGAATACCAATGAATAGCCATGGCCTTCCTTGTCTTGTGTTTTGTCTTCGTTAGAGATCGTACCTTGCTGTGAGCGTTCCGTGAGCTACGTTACTCCGTTTGCGACATTCTTCAGATGCATTTGCATCGATTTTGCATGAAGCGTTCATATTTGACATGTTCATGCATGTTCCAACAACTAAACATGAGGTTCTGTACAGATTCCTAATAACTTTACATTTGCATGAGAAACATTACTAGCTTAGGGTAGCCTTATTAAAAACTTCAAATGCATCACGCATCATCTTGTTTGTGCATTGCATCGTGGTTGTCTGTTTATTTGGTGTTGTTTCTCTTTGGGTTGACGCGAGTGTTGAGCTTGAGTATGAGGATCCAGGAGAGTACAACTACGAGGACCCAGCTCTTTGTCCCTCTGAAGAACCAACAGGCAAGATGATCGTACCCGGATCCCGACACTATTTTTGCTTTGCTAGATGTCTTGCTCTTATAGTTATGCTTTCGTTACCTACTACTTGCATGTCCAGCCTCCTACATTGCCATGAAAGCCTCTAACCTCTCCACTACCTAGTAAACCTTGTTTGGCTAAGATAGTGTTGCTCAGCCCCTCTTATAGTGTTCTTAGATGCAGGTGCAGGTTGTTCCATGTGATAACATGGATATCTGGTGATATCATAATATTTATTGCTCTTTAATTTAATGCACCTATATATATTGGTAAGGTGGAAGGCTTGTCCTTTTACTCGGTGTTTTGTTCCACTTTTACCGCCATAGTTACTTGTTATTGGTGTTATGTTCCATATTTTGTGGTCCTAACATGCTCGGGATTTTTATGGGGACCACCTTGATTATTCGTTTGAGATTAGAGCTTGTCTGGCAAGACCCAACATTGGTACTATTTGCTTAACAACCTAATAAAAATGCATAGGGCTTTGCAAACCCATGGATAATTAATCAACAACCCGGGCCAATGCTCCTCATGAGTGTTGGTCCAAACTGGGGCCGTGTGCGGGGCCAACCCTGGGATACTCAGGAGATTTCTATCAGGACACTGTATGTTGTGCTTATCCAGTCATGTCCTGAGAACGAGATACGCGGCTCTTATCGGGTTCGTTGACACATCGAGCGTTCTTGCTGGACTTGTTTTACCTTTCTCGAATGTCTTGCATGAGGAATTTCATTAATAGTCCGGGCTGTCTCGAGGTTGAGGTTTTCCAGTGGAATTGCCTAGGAAGATCACGAGATTCGTGGTTGAGGTTATTCCCGCCGCATGCGGTTAGTTTGTGATGGATGAGCTGGAGCACCCCTACAGGGTTTAATCTTTCAGAAAGTCATGCCCGCGGTTATGTGGCAACTTGGAGATTTGTTTAACACCCGGTTATAGTTAACTTGAAGTAAACTCAAATAAAATACACCAACTGTGTGTGTAACCGTGACTGTCTCTACTCGTGAACATGAACCAACAGAGAACACGGTGGGGTTATGATTAATGTAAGTAGGTGTTCAGGATCACTTTGTGATCATGCAAGATCACGACCGTCTTACATAGGCCACCATATTTACATTCATGTTCCCATAATTTAGCCACCAAATACATGCTTAGTGCTTGTTGTAGCCTCACCACTTAACCATTTCCCCACCTATTGGCGTACATAGTTTCGGCACCCGGGTTATGAGAATGTTGAGTCCCTATGGCTCACAGATTACAACAATGTAGGTGCAGGCGTTGATGATTACATGCCAGAAGATGTGATTCAGCTCTAGTGGGAGTACGATGAAGAAAGTAGGCATATGTATGTTACCTATCCCGAAGAGTAGGGAGCTTCTTGGTGGTGATCCTGGGATAGCAAGGCAGTTCTACATTTCTTCTTTTCTTTGTTTTATTTCGTCCGTAGTCGGGCCCTTTCTTCTTGATGATGTATGAATAATTTGTGTGAACTTGTAAGATAGCTTGTGGCGAGTGTAAGCCAACTCATATACTCATCTCGTCCTAAATGTATGCAATGTTTACCGCACCTGCAAAACGACGAGATGCACTTCTATCCCTCTCGAGGCCCTCGTGCCAAAATAAGGATAGGACTGCATCTTGGGTTACAAGTTGGTATTCAAAGCCATACCGTCCATAGGAGCCCCTTGCTTGATTGAACTTGGCCGAGTCGAGTCTAGTAAAAACTATTTTGAGTCTAGTTATATCGGAGAGTAGGTTTCTTTACTCCTCTTCTATTCTCTGGTGAGGTATTCGACTTAGGAATTTTTAATTCTACTCCTCTTCTCGCACAATTTTTTTTAGGATCACGCGGGTATTGTTGGGATCGTTCTATCCAAATGCAGAGAACCTTGTTCTTGGTGCCTCCTGACATTTAGGGGTTGTGGCAGTGTCTTGGGGAGTTGAGCTTCGAGGTGTTGTCATCACATTTGTATCGTTGCAGTTCCGGAATACCAGAGGTCGCCGACATCGAAAACGCTTCTATACTCTTTGTGGTGAGAATAGTTTGGCGCCACCCAGTACTGGGGAGAGCGATCAGATGCATTACCACAACTAGTATATCGGATGTTTTTTGAAGGTGTGAGGTACATGATTTCCGAGGTTTTCTTGGTTATGTGTTGACAGATGGATACAGTTGGAGTGTAGGGCTTGTTAGTTGTGTGAGATATTTTGCCTCCCTTTATCGCCAACAGTCGATTGCATAACCAAAGATTTTGGAAGTTCTTAGGTGGGAATTCTAGTAGTTACCTAGGATCATCTTTCTTTAGATGTATGAAGGTTTATACATTTGTTCCGAGCATATCTTAACTCAAAACCTTATTGTGTTTATTCAAGTGGCTTCAAGATTTATGAAGTTATCACAAACCCGAAAAGGCGTTCTTACTAATATTCAGTATGCATGCTATTGATGATGTTTCGTTGAATTTCTTTCAAGCCATTTGATTCATCTTATTGCAATCATCTTTGTCAATGGTGTGCTGATATTCTTGTCCATCTCTAGGATGGCTCCACCATCTCGCGGGAATCCGGGTCGTGATGGGGAGCAGTCTAACCGTCCACCACACCCATCGCCTCCTCCTCCAGAAGCTTGGCAAGCTCTGATGGCTGCAACCAATGTGAGTACTCATATGCTGCTCAGGTTGTTCTAAGAGAGAGATCGGGGACATCAAGGTCATCAAGGGAATTCCTAGAATCAACCCAGGTTCGCGACTCACAACCAGTTCCTCGCCAACCAGCCCAAGTCGTTCACCTGTTGTGAGCAGCCTTTGGATGTCGATGATTGGTTACGCGACATGAACAAGCATTTCGAGTGTAGCCATGTCAGACCAGATGACTATGTCAAGTTCGCAACTTTCCAACTCATGGGTCAGGTAGCAGATTGGTGGTAGCAGTACAAGGCTCCAGGGGTGATCGTGTTATCAGCTGGGATGATTTCTGTTGTGAGTTCAGAGCTCATCGCATCTCGACGAGCTTTGTCGAGGAGATGCGCGAGAAGTTCACGAATCTGAAGCAAGGGAGCAAATCTGTCTATACGTATAACGTCGAGTTCCAAAATTTGGCCCGCTATGCTAAACAAGATGTTCCTAATGAGAAGTCCAAGATATATCAGTTCAGAGGCGGTCTCAAGGATGAACTTCTGCCGGGTCTAGTCCTGCAAGAGCCTTGTGAGTTTGATTAGTTCTACAACATGGCTTTGAAGGTAGAAGCAACTCAGCTCAGGTTAGAGAACTCAAGGAAGCGTTCCAGGGAATCCTACTCTTCTTCTTCCAGCTCTCAGATGGTTCCCAAGCAGCAGAAGTATTGGGTTCCTCCTCCACCTCCGTTTCGTCCTCCTCAGCAGCAGAGTTGGCTTGGTGGTCATGGTCCTTCCAACCCACCCAAACTAGGATTTCAGCAGAGGCCCCATGCACCCAAGTCAGTAAATGCTCCTCCTCCAGGAAACTTCCGGCCGCTCTCAGAGGTTACTTGTCACAAGTGTGGTCAGAAGGGTCACTACTCAAATATGTGCACCAACCAGTAGTGTCTTCTACCTCCTCCAGTCAAACCTCCAGGCAATGCTATGGTGAGGCATAATCCCAAGACTGCAAGGGTGAACCATGTGAATGCATCCAAAGTAGAGGATTATTCTCAAGTGATAATGGGTAATATCTCCATTAACTTTATTCCTACAAAAGTGTTGTTTGATAGTGGTGCATCGCATTGTTTTATGTCCCGTCCATTCTTTGTAAAGCATGAGTTTGCATGTCAAGATATTCTTAGGCCTGTGTCAGTTATGTCTCCTGGAAATTTAATGAATTCCAACTGCTTGGTTCCGGATGTCTCTATCAAGATGGACAATTATTCCTTTCTGGCATCTCCAATTGTTCTTAACAATTCCGATATTGATCTCAGACTTGGCATGTATTTTCTTGCTATGAACAAGGCGCATGTTGATTGTCAAGCCAAAGAAGTCAAATTGACTCATCCTTCAGAAGAATTTTCGTAGCTCGCGATGACATGATTCATCTCTTTTCTCTCAATGAGAAGGGTGAAATCTCAGCCATTTCTCAGATTCCGGTTGTTTGTGAGTATGAAGATGTCTTTCTAGAAGAACTGCCACGAATGCCTCTGCACTGGCCGGTAGAGTTCGTAATTGATCTCTAGCCTGGAACTGAGCCGGTTTGCAAGCGTCCTTATAAGCTTGGCCCTGAAGAGCTGAAAGAATTGAAGAAACAGCTAGATGGCAATTTGTTTTGGACTTGATGCCTACATACACATGATCATTGTCGTGAATATCACATAACTATGCACTTTTCTATCAATTTCCCAACAGTAATTTGTTTACCCACTGTATGCTTATTTTTATGAGATATGCCGTTAGGGAAAACTATGGCTATGCGCTTTTCTATCAATTTCCCAACAGTAATTTGTTTACCCACTATATGCTTATTTTTATGAGAGATGCCGTTAGGGAAAACTATGCCCCCTGGGTCTATTCACTTATATATTTACAAACCTATCACTAAATTTTGTTCTAATTTACCTTGTATTTTATTTTGCAATTTATAATTATCTATTATTATGTACGCAGTTCACTTGCTTGCAAATAACGAGATCAAGGGGATTGACAACCCTCTTCCCTGCTTTGGGTGCAAGTTGTTTTCTCTTTTGTGTGCATCCGCTGAAGATGGTTGTGGATTGATATTCCTATTGGTTCGATAAACCTTGGTTTCCTAACTAAGGGGAATACTTACCCATATTGTGCTGCAATTACTTGTTCCTCTTCACAGAAAACCCAACGTGGATCACAAGTATCAGTCCTTAGAAGTGATAATGGGTACTCTCTGAGTTAACTCTATTCCCGCTCAGATGTTATTTGATTCAGGTGCATCGCATACTTTCATGTCATATACTTTTGCATCAAAGCACAATTTTACCATTGAGTTTTTACTAAGAGTATTGCCAGTTGTGTCTCTGGGTAAGCATCCAGTTCAAATCTGGTGGTTCCGATGTTTCTATCAAGATGGGAAATTATTCTTGTTTGGCTTCTCCGATTGTTGTTGGGAATTCCAACATTGACCTTATTATTGGTATGAATTGGCTTGCAACACATGATGCTTCGGAAGAAGAGATAATTTCTGCTTCTCGCAATGACACTATCTTTCTCTTTGCTCTTAGATATATCTGAAGTCCTTGTCGTGTGTGAGTATGAAGATGTCTTTCCAGAAGAATTGCTAGGAATGCCTCCTCACCGGCCAGTGGAGTTTGTGATTGAATACGAACCAAGAACTGAAGTGACTTTCAAGCGTCCTTATAAACATGGCCCTGAAGAGCTAAAAGAATTGAAGAAGCAGCTAGATGAACAAGAATGTCTGGGTCTGATCAAACGAAGTTCTTCACCTTGGGGTTGTGGTGTTCTATTTGTCAAGAAGACGGATGGCATGGAACCACTTTGTGTCGATTACTGTCCATTGAATAAAAAGACAATGAAGAATATGCATCCACTTCCCAACATCAACGAATTGTTTGAAAAATTGAAAGGGGACAAGGTTTTCTCAAATCTCGGTTTTGGAATGGGCTATCAACAAATCCGCGTTCGTGTAGAAAGTATTCCAAAGGCTACTTTCACGACAAGTTGTGGCTCTCATGACACTACTGCAGGATGGTCCAAATACGACACAACAATAAGAGACCCTCTGACAAAACTGTGTGCGATCCATCAATCGCAAACGGTATAGTTCAAGCACCGCCGCCAATGACAAAAATTGTGCACGATGAAGGAATGAGCAAATACGGTTCAAAAAAAAGTTATGTGTGTTTTGCGGTGCATACAGTTTGCTCTTATGAACTATTTGTGAATATGGAAGATAACAGAAACGGTTAATAAACTATATACGTGTGCATAGTGTGACATACAGTTCACTCGGACAAACTGTTTGCGTCGATCCAGCAAAACACAAACGAGTTTGCCTAAGAGGGCGTGTGTGATACCCGACAAACAGTTAACTCGTCAGAATTGTGTGTGAATACTAATAATAACCGAAACGATTCATCCTAACAACCGTGTGTCATGTGGGTACCCGACAAATAGTTCATTCATCAGACATGTGTGGGAAGACAATTAATAACCCAAACGATTCATCCAGATAACCTATGTGTGTTGTGGGCACACAATTGCTGCTAATAATTGATTGAGATGTGATTTGCTCTGTTTGCACAACATCTATATGCTCTGTCTACAGAACACCGACATTATTGTTGCATAACCAACTTTAACATACAATTCCATAAGTGACTACACAATACATGTACATTCCTCAATATAAATTTACAAGAAGTAGATGATCACCAAATCATACTGTTCTTCTGACGACAGTTGCGGAACCTGCTCTGCTTATGGCTATCCCTTGCCATCTACAGGAAGGAGGCACTTCCTCATGTCTATGATCCTCTTGTACATCTCGTAGCAGGTGTACGCGTCCTTGGCCACATACTTGATGTGTTCCTCATCCAGTCCGTTCACCCATGCTACGTGCGAGGCAGTCTTGTCCTTGTGGCACTCAGCCTTCATGTCTCTATAGTAGGGGTCAATGATGGTCATGGCGAGGTCATCCAGGGAGTCCTTCTGCTTCTTCTTCTCGCCACCCAGACCCTGTACTGATGTTGGATGTTGACAAGCTTCTAGAAAGACATGCCCGAAGTCTTGAGCACCTTTAGATCGTTGGTGGTGTCCACCATTGTGAACCTGTAGTTGGGGCTGTTGACAAACCTGGCAAAACGCTCGCAAGACCTTGTGGCCAGGCAATAGTGGTAGATGAGAACATGATGGCACACGCACAACTGGGTGATGGCAACCTTCTGATCATGCACGATATGACCGCATGTGTACTCGAGGTCGAAGCCAACCACTTTGTACTTGTCATCCTCAGCAAGCAGCTGCTCCAACATGTTGATGGAGATCACCACCACGACCGATTTTTTGGTGTACACCACCGAGAGGTCATCCTTCCTGATGTGTGTGTCCACTTTGACAATAGTGGCGAACTACCGCTCGGTGCCGGCAGCCGCCATTGGATCCGCACGGGAAGGTTGACGCGATGAAGAGATGTGCATCCTCTCTCTATTGTTTGCCATCGTCGGTATGCTTCTTGGGCTGTGTGGCACGATCGGAAGGTGGAAGAGACGAAGCTAAATTTCTGCATCAACCTCGTGGCAGTTTTTGCAGCGCTTAACTATATGGTAGTGCCGGGAGCGGTGCAACCGCTTGCATATGGCTCCCTGAACGTGCCTAATCGTCCGCTCGTGGACGCCAGCAGAGTGGGCACGCACGAACGCGAGCACAGCATGCCGAGGTCGCATCAACCGCCCCATGCGTACATTCATTCGTGATGGTGCGTACAGAACGACCATTTGCTTTGTAATAAAATGCAAACGATTGTTTATTATGAACCGTCTGCGAACTTGTCATTTCTCCCACCTCCGTCCAGTCTTGTCACCACGTTGCTGCAAGAGGATTCCAGTGCATGCTTCGGGAGCACGCAAGTTCCCGCCCAGCGCGTCCAAATGCCCCAAACACACAATGCTTTTGGAGCGCACAACATTCCTTTTGGGCTTCCCATTCTTGTGCAATCATGCAGGAACGTGTGCAAGCTTCCCATTCCCGCGCATGAATGTGCAAGCTTCCCGCCTGTCTTGCCTTGGCTGCCTGCTTTATAAACCCTCATGGACGGCCTCTCCAGATCACATTCATCCCCTCCCTGCCCGTAGCTTCCCAAGTTTGCTTCTCCCCCAATCGCCAATGGCACTTCTCCATCGTTGTCGCTCTGCCACCCCGCCAGAGGGCACCTCCAACTAGGAGGCTGCACCACATCGGTGGCACAATACCTCGAAGCATGTAGTGCATGTGGCGACCTTGTTGGCTGTGTGCACAGCACCCACCACACTCTCCTCCACATTTGCCTCAAGGCAGCTGCTGCTGGCGACCGCCGTCGCCCTGACCCCATCGCCAACCACTGTATTCGCCACCCCACCAGCTGCCTCCTTGGTCGCCACCACACCAGCGTCCACCTTGGCAGCCACCCCATGGTTAGCCGCCTGGGCGATCACCTGCTCTGCCACCGCGTCCCGAAGGCGGGAGGAGGTGTTGGAAATATGCCCTAGAGGCAATAATAAAATGGTTATTATTGTATTTCCTTGTTCATGATAATTGTCTATTGTTCATGCTATAATTGTGTTAACCGGAAACCATAATACATATGTGAATACATAGACCACAACATGTCCCTAGTGAGCCTCTAGTTGACTAGCTCGTTGATCAATAGATGGTCACGGTTTCATGGCCATGGACATTGGATGTCGTTGATAACGGGATCACATCATTAGGAGAATGATGTGATGGACAAGACCCAATCCTAAGCATAGCACAAAGATCGTGTAGTTCGTTTGCTAAAGCTTTTCAATGTCAAGTGTCATTTCCTTAGACCATGAGATTGTGTAACTCCCGGATACCGTAGGAATACTTTGGGTGTGCCAAACGTCACAACGTAACTGGGTGGCTATAAAGGTACGCTACGGGTATCTCCGAAAGTATCTGTTGGGTTGGCACGAATCGAGACTGGGATTTGTCACTCCGTGTGACGGAGAGGTATCTCTGGGCCCACTCGATAAGACATCATCATAATGAGCTCAATGTGACTAAGGAGTTAGCCACGGGATGATGTGTTACGGAACGAGTAAAGAGACTTGCCAGTAACGAGATTGAACAAGGTATGGGGATACCGACGATCGAATCTCGGGCAAGTATCATACCGATAGACAAAGGGAATTGAATACGGGATTGATTGAATCCCCGACATCGTGGTTCATCCGATGAGATCATCGTGGAGTACGTGGGAGCCAACATGGGTATCCAGATCCCGCTGTTGGTTATTGGCCGGAGAAGTGTCTCGGTCATGTCTACGTGTCTCCCGAACCCGTAGGGTCTACACACTTAAGGTTCAATGACGCTAGGGTTATAGGGAAATGGTATACGTGATTACCGAAGGTTGTTCGGAGTCTCGGATGAGATCTCGGACATCACGAGGAGCTCCGGAATGGTCCGGAGGTAAAGATTGATATATAGGAAGTCCAGTTTTGGTCACCGGAAAGTTTTCGGGCTCATCGGTAGTGTACCGGGAGTGCCGGGAGGGTGCCGGAGGACCCCCGAGAGGGGTGTGACGACCAAAGGAACTCATGGGCCCTTAGAGGAGGTGTGCCAGCCCATATTGGGTCGGCCAAGACCATCTATGTGGGCCCATGTGGCTGGAGATAAGGAGATAAGGCAAAAAGGATTTAAAAGGAGGAGATCCACCTCCCTTGTGGGAGGTGGACTCTCCCTTTAATTCGGCCGGCCATCTCCTCTTTGGAGTAGAGGCCAAGCCAGCCCTCCACGTCCCTCCTCCTATATATACTTGAGGTTTTGGATGTTTTGAGACAAGATTTGATCTCTCTCTCTCACGGCATAGCCCTACCTCTCTTCTTCCTCCTCCGCAGCGCTTAGGCGAAGCCCTGTCGGAATACCTTGCTACTCCACCACCACCACGCCGTCGTGCTGCTGTTGGAGCCCTTCCCCAACCTCTCCTTCCTCCTTGCTGGATCAAGGTGTTGGAGACGTCACCGGGCTGCACGTGTGTTGAACGCGGAGGTGCCGTCCGTTCGGCACTTGATCGGATCTACCGCGATCTGAATCGCTGCGAGTACGACTCCATCAACCGCGTTCTTGTAACGCTTCCGCTTAGCGATCTTCAAAGGTATGAAGATGCAATCTCTCCCCTCTCGTTGCTGGTTTCTCCATAGATAGATCTTGGTGAACGTAGGAAAATTTTGATTTACTACTACGTCTCCCAACAGTGGTATCAGAGCCAGGTTTATGCGTAGAATCTATGCACGAGTAGAACACAAAGCAGTTGTGGGCGTCGATTTTGTTAATATGCTTGCCGTTACTAGTCTTATCTTGATTCGACGGTATTGTGGGATGAAGCGGCCCGGACCAACCTTACACGTACGCTTACGTGAGACCGGTTCCACCGCCTGACATGCACTAGTTGCATAAGGTGGCTAGCGGGTGTCTGTCTCTCCCACCTTAGTCGGATTGGATTCGATGAAAAGGGTCCTTATGAAGGGTAAATAGCAATTGGCATATCACGTTGTGGTTTTGACGTAGGTAAGAAACGTTCTTGCTAGAAACCTATAGCAACCACGTAAAAACTTGCAACTACAAATTAGAGGACGTCTAACTTGTTTTTGCAGCATATGTCGTGTGATGTGATATGGCCAAAAGGATGTGATGTGATGCATTGTGATGTATGAGATTGATCATGTTCTTGTAATAGGGTTCACGACTTGCATGTCGATGACTATGACAACCGGCAGGAGCCATAGGAGTTGTCTTATATTATTGTATGACCTGCGTGTCAATCATAAACGCCATGTAATTACTTTACTTTATTGCTAAACGTTAGCTGTAGTAGTAGAAGTAATAGTTGGCGAGACAACTTCATGAAGACACAATGATGGAGATCATGATGATGGAGATCATGGTGTCGTGCCGGTGACAGTGATGATCATGGTGCCCCGAAGATGGAGATCAAAGGAGCAAGATGATATTGGCCATATCATGTCACAATATTGATTGCATGTGATGTTTATCATGTTTACATCTTATTTGCATAGAACGACGGTAGTAAATAAGATGATCTCTCAATAAAATTTCAAGAAAGGTGTTCACCCTAACCGTGCACCGTTGCTAAGGATCGTCGTTCCGAAGCACCACGTGATGATCGGGTGTGATAGGTTCTAACGTTCGCATACAACGGGTGTAAGCCAGATTTACACATGCGAAACACTTAGGTTGACTTGACGAGCCTAGCATGTACAGACATGGCCTCGGAACACGGAAGACCGAAAGGTCGAACATGAGTCGTATAGAAGATACGATCAACATAGAGATGTTCACCATGGATGACTAGTCCGTCTCACGTGATGATCGGACATGGGCTAGTTGACATGGATCATGTATCACTTGGAAGACTAGAGAGATGTCTATCTAAGTGGGAGTTCATTAATAATTTGATTAAATGAACTTAATTATCATGAACTTAGTCTAAAAATGTCCTTGCAAATTATGTCGTAGATAGCTCGCGTTGTAGCTCCCCAGTTTTATTGATACAATCCTAGAGAAAAGTAAGTTGAAAGTTGATGGTAGCAATAATACGGACTGGGTCCGTGATCTGAGGATTGTCCTCATTGCTGCACAGAAAGCTTATGTTTTTGATGTACCGCTAACTGCACCACTCCCTCAAGCGTTGTCTGTAGATGTTGTGAACATATGACAAGCACTTTTTGGTGACTACGTGATAGTTCAATGCGTCATGCATTGCGGCTTAGAATTGAGGCTCCAAAACGTTTTGAACGTCACGGAACATATGAGATGTTCTAGGAGCTGAGATTGTGATCTCAGGCTCGTGCCTATGTTGAGAGGTATGAGACCTCCAACAAGATTCTTTGTCTGCAAGATAAAGGAGAATAGCTCAATCGGTGAGCGTGTGCTCAGATTGTCTGGGTGCTACAATCACTTGAATCAAGTGGGAGTTAATCTTCCAGATGAGATAGTGATTAATGCAGTTCTCCAAGTCACTGCCACCAAGCTACTAGAGCTTCGTGATGAACTATAACATGCCAGGGATGGATAAGATGATCCCTGAGTTGTTCGTGATGTTTGACACCACGAAGGTAGAAATCAAGAAGGAGCATCAAGTGTTGATGGTTAAGTGAAACCACTAGTTTCAAAAGGGGCAAGGGCAAGAAGGGAAAACTTCAGGAATGGCAAGCCAGTTGTTGCTCTAGTGAAGAAATCCAAGGTTGAGCCCGAACCCGAGACTAAGTGCTTCTGTTATGAGGAGAATGTTCGCTGAAGCGGAAAAACCCTAGATGCTTGGTAGATAAGAAGGCTGGTAATGTCGATGGAAGTATATTTGATATACGTGTTAGTGATGTGTACCTTGCTGGTACTCCTAGTAGCACCTGGGTATTGGATACCGGTTCTGTTGCTAAGTGTTAGCAACTCGAAATAAAAGCTACGGAATAAACGGAGACTAGCTAGGTGAAAGGTGACGATGTGTGTTGGAAGTATTTCCAAGATTGATGTGATCACCATCGCACGCTCTCTCTACCTTCGGGATTTGTGATAAACCTAAATAAATGTTATTTGGTGTTTGCGTTGAGCATGAACGTGATTAGATCATGATTAGTGCAATACGGTTATTCATATAAGTTAGAGAATAATGGTTATTCTATTTGCATGGATAATGCCTTCAATGGTCATGCACCCACTCGGAATGGTTTATCGGATCATGATCGTAGTAGTACACATGTTCATAACGTTGGTACCAAAAATATATAAAGTTAATAATGATAGTACCACATACTTGTGGCACTGCCGCTAAATGTCATATTGGTATAAATCGCATGAAGAAACTCCATGATGATGGATTTTTTGACTCACTCGATTTCGAATCGGTTGAGACATGCGAGCCATGCCTCTTGGGCAAGATGACTGAGACCCCGTCATCCAATATGATGGAGCGGGCAAGTGGCTTATTGGAATTAATACATGTTGATGTATGTGGACCAATGAGTGTTGAAACACACAGTGGATATCGTTGTTTTTCTTTACCTTCACTGATGATTTGAGTAAATATGGGGATATTTACTTAATGAAACACGAATCTGAAATGTTTGAAAGGTTCAAGGAGTTTCAGAGTGAAGTTAAAGATCATCGTGACAAGAAGATAAATGTCTATGATATGATCATGGAGGTGAATATCTAAGTTACGAGTTTGGTATGCAATTTCAGACAATGTGGAAATTGTTTCACAGCTCACGCCTCCTGGAACACCATAGTGTGATGGTGTGTTCGAACGTCGTAGTCGTGCTCTATTGGATATAGTGAGTACTATGATGTCTCTTATCGTTTTACCACTATCATTATGGGGTTATGCATTAAAGACAAATCCATTCACTTTAATAGGGCACCATCTAAGTCTGTTGAGATGACACCGTGAGAATCATGGTTTGACAGAAGCCTAAGCTGTCATTTCTTAATGTTTGGGGCTGCGACGCTTATGTGAAAATGGGTTTTTCACCTAGCGAGCTCGAACCCAAAGCAGACAAATGCATCTTCATAGAATACCCTAATGAGACATCGGGTATACCTTCTATTTCAGATCCAAGCGCAAAAGGTGTTTGTTGCTAAGAATGGGTCCTTTCTTGAGAAAGAGTTTCTCTCGAAAGAATTGAGTGGGAGGAAGATAGAACTTGATAAGGTTGTTGAACCTTTGTTTCAACCAGAGAATAGCGCAACGCAGAAAGATGTTTCTGTAGAGCCTACTCAGTTGAAAAGGAAGTTAATGATGATGATCATGAAGCTTCGGATCAAGTCACTATCGAACCTCGTAGGTCGACAAGGACGCGTACTGCTCCTGAGTAGTACGACAACCCTGTCTTGGAAATCATGTTGTTGGACAACGATGAACCTACGAACTATGGAGAAGCGATGGTGGGCCCGGATTCCAACAAATGGCTAGGAGCCATGAAATCCGAGAAAGGATCCATGTATGAAAACCAAGTATGGACTTTGGTAGACTTGCCTGTTGAATGGCGGGTCATTGATTACAAATGGACCTTTGAGATAAACATAGACGTTAATGGTGAAATGTCACCGTTTATAAAGCTCGACTTGTCGCAAAGAAGTTTCCGCCAAGTTCAAGGAGTTGACTGCGATGAGATTGTCTCATCTGTAGCGATGCTAAAAGTCTATTAAAATTTTGTTAGCAGTTGCTGCATTTTTCGATTATGAAATCTGGCAGGTGGATGACAAAACAAGGTTTCCGTAATGGTTTCTGTGAGGAAGAGTTGTATGTGATACAACCAGAAGATTTTGTCAATCCTAAGGATTCTAATAATATGTAAACTCCAGCGATCCTTCTATGGACTGGAGCAAGCATCTCGGAGTTGGAATATATGCTTTGATGAGGTGATCAAAGTGTTTAAGTTTATACAATGTTTATGAGAAACTTGTATTTGCAAGAAAGTGAGTGGGAGCACTATGGAATTTCTTATAAGAATATGTAGTTGACATATTATTGATCGGAAATGATGTAGAATTTCTGGAAGAGCATGAAGGGTTGTTTGAAAAGTTTTTTTTTCAAAGGAAGACCCAGATAAAGCTACTATTTTATTAAGCATCAAGATCTATAGGGATAGATCTATTCGCTTGATAAGTTTTTTCGACGAAGACATACCTTGACAAGTTTTTGAAGGAGTTCAAAATAGATGGGTCAAAGAAGGAGTTCTTGACTGTATTGTAAGGTGTGAAATTGAGTAAGACTCAATACCCGACCACGGCATAAGATAAAGAAGAGATGAGTGTCATCTCCTATGCTTTAGCCATAGGCTCTATATAGTATGCCATGCTGTGTACCGCACCTGTGTGTGCCTTGCCATGAGTCTGTCAAGGGGTACAAGAGTAATCCAAGAGTGGATCACTAGACAGCGGTCAAAGTTAGCCTTAGTAACTTGAGAACTAAGGAAATATTTCTCGATTATGGAGGTGATAAAGAGTTCATCGTAAAGTGTTACGATGATGCAAGCTTTAAAACCAATCCGGATGACTCTTAGTAGAAATCCAGCTACGTATAGTGGAGCAGCCATTTGGAATAGCTCCAAGTGGAGCGTGGGAGCAGTATCTACAAATATGAAATGGAAAGTTTGCAAAGGTACACACGGATCTGAATGTCGCAGACCCGCTGACTAAAAACCTCTTTCACGAGCAGAACATGAACAAACCCCAGAACTTATTGGGTGTTAATCACATGACGATATGATCACATGGTGATGTAAGTGTTAATCACATGGTGATGTGAACTAGATTATTGACTCTAGTGCAAGTGGGAGACTGTTGGAAATATGCCCTAGAGGCAATAATAAAATGGTTATTATTGTATTTCCTTGTTCATGATAATTGTCTATTGTTCATGCTATAATTGTGTTAACCGGAAACCATAATACATGTGTGAATACATAGACCACAACATGTCCCTAGTGAGCCTCTAGTTGACTAGCTCGTTGATCAATAGATGGTCACGGTTTCATGGCCATGGACATTGGATGTCGTTGATAACGGGATCACATCATTAGGAGAATGGTGTGATGGACAAGACCCAATCCTAAGCATAGCACAAAGATCGTGTAGTTCGTTTGCTAAAGCTTTTCAATGTCAAGTGTCATTTCCTTAGACCATGAGATTGTGTAACTCCCGGATACCGTAGGAATACTTTGGGTGTGCCAAACGTCACAACGTAACTGGGTGGCTATAAAGGTACGCTACGGGTATCTCCGAAAGTATCTGTTGGGTTGGCACGAATCGAGACTGGGATTTGTCACTCCGTGTGACGGAGAGGTATCTCTGGGCCCACTCGGTAAGACATCATCATAATGAGCTCAATGTGACTAAGGAGTTAGCCACGGGATGATGTGTTACGGAACGAGTAAAGAGACTTGCCAGTAACGAGATTGAACAAGGTATGGGGATACCGACGATCGAATCTCGGGCAAGTATCATACCGATAGACAAAGGGAATTGAATACGGGATTGATTGAATCCCCGACATCGTGGTTCATCCGATGAGATCATCGTGGAGTACGTGGGAGCCAACATGGGTATCCAGATCCCGCTGTTGGTTATTGGCCGGAGAAGTGTCTCGGTCATGTCTACGTGTCTCCCGAACCCGTAGGGTCTACACACTTAAGGTTCAATGACGCTAGGGTTATAGGGAAATGGTATACGTGATTACCGAAGGTTGTTCGGAGTCTCGGATGAGATCCCGGACATCACGAGGAGCTCCGGAATGGTCCGGAGGTAAAGATTGATATATAGGAAGTCCAGTTTTGGTCACCGGAAAGTTTTCGGGCTCATCGGTAGTGTACCGGGAGTGCCGGGAGGGTGCCGGAGGACCCCCGAGAGGGGTGTGACGACCAAAGGAACTCATGGGCCCTTAGAGGAGGTGTGCCAGCCCATATTGGGTCGGCCAAGACCATCTATGTGGGCCCATGTGGCTGGAGATAAGGAGATAAGGCAAAAAGGATTTAAAAGGAGGAGATCCACCTCCCTTGTGGGAGGTGGACTCTCCCTTTAATTCGGCCGGCCATCTCCTCTTTGGAGTAGAGGCCAAGCCAGCCCTCCACGTCCCTCCTCCTATATATACTTGAGGTTTTGGATGTTTTGAGACAAGATTTGATCTCTCTCTCTCACGGCATAGCCCTACCTCTCTTCTTCCTCCTCCGCAGCGCTTAGGCGAAGCCCTGTCGGAATACCTTGCTACTCCACCACCACCACGCCGTCGTGCTGCTGTTGGAGCCCTTCCCCAACCTCTCCTTCCTCCTTGCTGGATCAAGGTGTTGGAGACGTCACCGGGCTGCACGTGTGTTGAACGCGGAGGTGCCGTCCGTTCGGCACTTGATCGGATCTACCGCGATCTGAATCGCTGCGAGTACGACTCCATCAACCGCGTTCTTGTAACGCTTCCGCTTAGCGATCTTCAAAGGTATGAAGATGCAATCTCTCCCCTCTCGTTGCTGGTTTCTCCATAGATAGATCTTGGTGAACGTAGGAAAATTTTGATTTACTACTACGTCTCCCAACAGGAGGAGGCCGCCGCCGAAGCACAACCGCTCGGTTTTTGCATTAGTGGCCTAGCGCTCTACATCAACTTCCTACAAGAGGAGGAGGAGCGCCAGCTCGAGAACTCATAGAAGCTCACCGCCGCCATGGCCGCAGCAGAAGCCACAGCTATGGCGCGGAATGAGGAGATCTACGCCTAGTCTCACCGCTTTGAGGAGGCACGTCAGGAGTGGCAAAGGCCAGCAGGGACAGCCGAAGAATTCTTGCAAGTAGGCTTCTCCTCCTTTGCCTCTTACTGAGCATGCTTGGCCTATGAGAAGGCTACTGGCAGTAGCATGAAGCCCCCCAGAGTAGTATTTAGGGGCTATTTCATTCAATTCATCTAACTATAGATATGGTTGAACTGTACCACGTACTTTAAATTATCTAGGATATATAGTATAACTAGCTATTTTAGTACGTGGTTGGCAACAAACAAGGAAAAGTTTGTTCGATTCAGCTGCCAAGTTGAACTATTTTGTACAAAGACCAATGCTTGATCTCTGAATGAAATCAATGTTTACTGAATTTCATTTACAAAATTGCACCGTAATAGTGATTTTGTTCCTGCAAAATTGGAAAAATCTCAGTGTTTCCAGTTTGACAATTGAAAATTTACCCAATATGACAGATTCGAACCTTACCTGACTTCTGCTGCCAATGCATCGATCGGTGCTTACATGGGGTTCTTAGTGTATTAAATGTCTTAGAAACTCAAGTCCATAATGCATTGTTGCTAAGGTCCCTTCATTTAATGATTTAGCAACTAAACTCTTGCATGCATTGGTGAGTTTCCTTCATTTAAGTGTTTTGCGAAGGTTCACGCGTTGGGCACTATTTCTTCATGTGGTCACCAAACTCATATCTCTCCTTAATTACCTTCCCCCATCAGATTTTTTTTGCATATATGGCAACCTCAGGAGTTAGCAATAGTAGAAGTTGTAGCATCGGGAAGGGCATACGGGTCATCATTCACAACCGTTTGCGATGACGCGATGAAAAAATTCCTTCGCGCCAGATTTTCGCTTGGCTTAGTAGAGAAGGAACAATTGCCCTCGGTTTGCATGTGGGTATTCAGTCTGAAATGTTTTTGGTGACTGGCAAAGGATACGCCACCTTGGTGAGCGTGCGCAGGACACTGCTCACACACCACCCGTCTACTCAAACACCCCTCTGCACGCTATGTCCTTGCAAATACAGATAGCGACACCTGGCCTGCACGTAAATGGTTTGTAGAACGTTCATGAATTATAAATAATACGCCCGTCTGTGATGGTAACGTGACAATTTTTTGTTCCAAACTGTGTTTGTTGGCTATTAATGATGCTTACTCTTTCTCTCAAAGTGGAGACAAAAAATAGCACAACATATTTATGCTTTATATGATGAGGCCCTACCCAAGATAGACCTTGTGACTGTAGTTCATATTTGAATTATGTACATTAAATGCACATAAAGCTCAATTAATGTATAAAAAAGCAATAAAACCATTAATAATTTTATATGCTTGAAGTACACACCTATTGCTTTATGTTGTTTATAGGAAAAAAATCAAGGAGAGAAGAGGCATCAGATGTCATTCTTCACCTGCAGATGTGGCATGCATATATATGTTCCCTAGTGGAACCAGTGGACGTGGCTTATTGTGTGAGAACCTCATGTTTCTAAGAGGCTTGTGACAAAACATGGCCAACTTGGTATTTTTTACCACGACATATGTGTGCCTTCACATGACACCATTCCAAGTTTCACGAATTTCTGATAGAATTTTGGATTTACGATAATTTAGAAACCAAGTTTCTCGATATTTGTGGCCCAGCTAACATGCTTAGATGTTTGAAATTAGTTCTCATTTCTTGCATGTGACCTAAGACATGCATCCAAGGATGCATATATGATTTTCAACCAATTTTGCTGCCCCGAACCTTGTGATTGTAGAACAAATTTGAATTATGCACATTAAATAATGCACCAAAAACTCAATTAATGTATTTAAAAGCCAGATGACCCCTTAATTTATTAATATTTTTGCACTTCACACGTACATGTCTATGTTGTTTATATAAAGAGAATTAAGGAGAGAAGAGGCATCAAATGTGTTTTTGCCCGCATATATGACATGCATATATAACCCTATCGAAACCACAAAGCTTCTTGTGAGGAGCTCCGATTTGTAAGGGGATTGTGGAAGAATATGTCCAATTTGGTCAATTTTTTACCACGGCAGGTTTGTGCCCTTTTCACGTCACCATGCCAAGTTTCATGAATTTCTGGCGAGTTTTGGATTTACGGGAATTTGAAAACCAAACATCTCAATGTTTGTGGCCGAACAAACAATCAATAAGATGTGAGAAATCCATTCCCATTTCTTGCGTGGAACCTAAACATGCATCCAGGGAAAGGAATATATTTTTCCAACCTATTTTTCATGTGTTGGACCTTGTGATTGTAGTTCAAATTTGAATGATGCACATTAAACGACTAGGAAACTCAATTAATGTGTTAAACACGTTTCACAAACCCTGGAAAAAGTCCATAGTTTAGTATGACTGCGAGAAAGTTGCTCTATGATGACAACATAAATAAATGCAAGGCCAAAAGAGACAACGGATGTTGTTTGGCACATAAAATGTGAACTTCCCCTATCGAAACACACGACTTTCTTGTGAGAACCTTCATTTTGTAAGAGGCTTTGTGCCAAAATTTGTCCAAAATTGGGCAATTGTTTTTACCACAACGTGCACACACACACATGGCAATTCATGGCACCATGCCCAAATTTCATGAATATTTGTCAAGGTTTGCATTTACATGAATTTAAAAACTAAGTTTCCTGATGTTTGCGGTCGAGCCAAGACGATGATATGTTTGAAATTCATTCCCATTTAGTGTGTGGGACCTAAACATGTAGCCAGGGAAACATATACGGTTTTTTGACATATTTTCATGAGCTAGACCATGCAGTGATTGTAGTTGAAATTTGAACTATGCATATTGAATGCCTAGAAAAGTAAATTAATGTACTTAAAAGGCCAAGCGAACTCTATAAGATTCCATTGTTTCGCACAACACATTCACGTTACTCTATGGAGACTCTAGAAATAAATTCAAGGCGAGAAGCGACATCAGATGTTGTTTCGCACATAAAATGTGAACTGTCCCTACCGGAACAACACGACTTCTTGTGAGAATCTTCGGTTTGTAGGAGGTTTGTACAAATACTTGTCCCGAACTAGGCATTGTTTTTACCGCAACGCACATGCGCCATGACATCACACCATGGCAAGTTTCATGAATTTCCCACTATATTTGGATTTACTAGAATTTGAAAATACGGCTTCTCAAAATCAACGGCCAAGCCAAAATACCATGAGGTCTAGAATTCATTTAATATCCATTTCTTGCATGGGACCAAAACATGTATCCAGTGACGAATAGTTGATTTTCAACCCATTCAGGTGCACTCTAGTATGTGCTTAATTAACTGTAGTTGAAATTTGAACTATGCACACGAATTGTCTAAAAAACTCTTTAAACGTTTTAAAGGGCCTAAACAACCCTAAATCATTCCATATTTAACACATAGTCCTATAGTTGCAAGTTCACTTCAGATAATGTTATTGCCATCCAAACACCTTCAATTGCCAATGTAAATTCATTTTTCATCTCAAAGCACTTTCAAAATCAAATACATCGCAAAATGTTCTTGATCATGAAACGTGTGTGATGTGGTATAAAAATATCTTGGGCCAATCCTCATATATGGCTTAGGCCTGAAGCTACAGTCCGCCGCCGGCGCATCAACCACACAGTCACACTTGTTCCCCAAGACCACTTTAGTGTTCAAGCATCGCTGGTGAAATATGGGGATGTGGATCCGCGTCGTGAGGGCAACTTTGGTGACCCACTCTGGCCCAAGTGTGGCTGCATCAGCCAAGAACACGCTCAAATCATCCTTGAGCATGGCCGCACTCTCCGACAGGGCGGTTGTGGCCGCCGAAAGGGCAGCTGCTGCATCTGAGATGGCGGGAACAACATCCACGACCGAGATAGAAAATGGCGAGAACAGTACAACAACTGTCCATTCCTCGGCGGCCGCCCTAGCCCTGATGGCGGCTGCCGACGCCTATGCCGATGCCGCCCATGCTCAGCTCGTGTCGGTCACCGCACAAATAGCAATGGCCTTCTCCTGTAATGGTCGGCAACCTACATTAGAAGAGTTGGCAATCACCGAGAGCGCTTGGGCAGCCGTCCATTCGTTGGCAGTCTCCCTTGCCAAGATGAAGGTTGTCAATGCCCGGACTGCGGACGCTCATGCCAAACTCGTGGTGGCCTTTTCCAAAGAGATGGAGGACACGGATGGCGACATGCTTACAGAGTATGTGGCGATGGATGCGATGGAGCCCCTTCCCCTGAGGTCGTCGAGCGCAAGCTAGTCATGGAGGATGCGGCGGAGATCAGCGGAGCACGTCCAAGTTCATCACACACGGAGTGTATCACAGGCTTCGTTTGTGATGTGTTGATATCGAGACCTATTCTGAAAAAAATTCATGTTCAAGTTCATCACACACGGTCTATAACACATGCTCCGTTTGTGATGTGTTGTCTCGTACATGGTTCCGAATAAGGGATTGTGTCCGATGGTGCTTTCCGCGCAAGTGTTTCGCTGTACCGAATGAAAAATTTGAGTTGTCGCAGAAATATCTACCTCCCTCACCCCCTGTACCAATAAAAAGCAACATTTCCCCCTTTTCCTCTACCTTTCCTAGTTGAAACCTTCATTGCTTTCTTGCATCCCTGCCTCCTCGTCGGCGACGCTCCTTCCTGCTACTCGGCCTTGTCCATCTAGTTAGGAAATCGACACCTCCCCAATACCCCCTCACCCCCTACTCCTCCATCCCACATGGCCCGACCGCCGGCGCGACACCTTCCACCCAAATCACCGCCCCATCCTCCAAATAATTGCCGCCAAAATCCATGGTGCATGCAGTATAGCTAGGATCTCAAATAGCATTTGGCTCCGAAGAAGCAAATCGCGGATGCACACGTAGATGAGGCAGCTATGGCTTCCATGCGTCTCGACCCCCAGATCTTGGAGGAGCACTTCGCCGTTGAGGCGACCATCGACGCCTCGCATGCTGACGCCGGCACGTACTTGGCTGCTATAAACTATAGCTTGTGGTCTTTTCTCGAGGGCATCGTCGGTGCATTCGATGAAGTCCTCGATGTGTTTTCTCAATGTGCCCGTGCTTACCTCAACTCCAGAGCCGATATGTTGGTGCCGGGGCAGGATCAGGCCACTCACCACTATGAGGGGTGCACCCACGGTGTGGAGGCCTCGCCCTCTTCCAAGTTGACGGAGCCCATCATCATCGATATCTCCGACGATGGGGAATAGCTTGTTTTTCTTAGCTTTATCACTAAGGACCTATGTTCACCTAGCTACACCGGTTAAGCATGTTTTGTTTAATTGTTGCGTGTGCTGTTGTCGCCTTTCATTTAGAAATTCTAGCGAAATGTCCAATGTAATGCTACTGCAACCTGACCTTCTAGTATGTTCATTGTGCAATGTGGTGCTTAGTTAACTGTTTTGTTCATTTGTTGTGGTGATCATTTAACTATCTAATTCATTTATGAAATGTGATGAATGATTATAGTTGGTAAAATTTTCTATTGTTATGCGTGTGACGAATAAATCGAATTTAGATTAGTAAATACATGTGCAACATATAGAATTGCTATATTTCCTAGTTCTTAGCATGCTTGGTTTAGATCACTGGATTTTCAATGTGGCTCGAACTAATCTGTTGGATCCGCAATGTGTTTATTTTCCATTAACATATTTTAGTGATAGTATGTCAAATATCACTTATAAGCTGATCAATATTTGTCTTAAATATGTTGCAGGTGGAAACAATGGGGGACACTGAAGTTTACCATTGAGGTTTGCACATCCATAGTCGTTTGGCTAATAACACTGTCGGGGTAAATGAACAGGGGTATTCTCTTTTTCCCTGACTCATGCCCGGACAGTCAGGCACCAACGCCCGGCACCCACAACCTGCAAATGCGGTAGAAGCAAAGACCTCGCCAGCAAACAAGACAAGAATCTAGCAAGCTCAACACAGCAGCCCAGGCCTGGGCTGCATCGCGCCAAGCATGCCCCTGACGCTTGCCGGGGACCAAGGTGCACTCACTTTCTAGAAGACCCGACAGGACATCCCCCGACAGGCATGAGCCAACTAGACACCGCTCCACCGCATCGCTACGCCTGTCAATTATCAATGCAGTGCCGAGCCCTCGGGTAGCTAAATAGCTCTCGCTAAGCACATGGTGACACGATCGAAGGGAAGTTATGCTCAGTCGACACCGGCCCTAAAACGTGTCAAGTTCTTAAGCAACAACATGCCAAGCGGTGGCCAGAGCTTGCTGGGATGCACCCCCAAGCGCCACCTTGGCAGGTAATCATGGTATTTTGTCCACAATGCCAGAGTTAGGTATGATAACTCTGCTTAGCTATCTAATTGATAGATAATGTCTATTTTGCCATTGTGGTGACCCCTTGAACTATAAAAGGAGGCCCAAGGCAACCTAGCTCAAGGTTGGCAATTCCTACCCCGAACACTTGTGCTAACCCAGTTGTTCCTTCCCCGGCAGAAATCCTTGCCAGGCTAGGAGACCTGTGTCCTTCGTGTTCCCCCAATCAATGCACTAAAAAGCAGGACTAGCGTTTTACGCTTAGTAGCGGCCCGACCTGGGTAAAATGCATGCGTCCTGATCGTCGCGCCATCTCGTGATCTCCGCTCTTTGTGCAACGTGACCCCCTGCCGAACCACAAGGGATTCCTGATCCCATAGGTGATTGTAAGCATCCATTCCATGACATCTTTGGCGTGCCAGGTAGGGGGCATGCATCATTTGTGCGAACCCGAGTTCGCGGACGACGGATCGATCTTCATTATCACCTTCTTCGACAATGGCATGAGAAGGAGAAGTCCAGCGCGGACGTGCATCCTTCTATTTTGAAGACCCCCTCACATGCAGCCGTGGCGACCGGAAGCGAGGGAGATATCGTGAGCTACACGACCGGCGTAGGCGGCAACGCATTGGTCCGCTCGACCTCAGGAGGATATGACGCAATCCAGCAGGTCAAGGAGAGAAAGAGGTACCCGGCTGTATCTTTCTTCCCCCACCTGCTTTCCCCCACCCATAGTTGGCTCTGTGCAAGCGATGATGTTGTTAGTGCCGATAAACTCGCATGGCGTTCGGTCCTGCATTCCTCCCGCCAAGGGACAGATCCTGAGCCACGTGCTAGAGTGTATCCGTTGATAGATGCTCCCGACAGACTAACCGCAGCAAGGTCCCGAACACCCCTCGCGAGGCGCCAATGGACCGTTGGGTGAGAAAAGGAGGGGAGAAAAGAGATGGCCGGTTCCACCTCCTCTCCTCTTCCATTACCGAATTAATCATGAATATCGCGTCGACCCGACAGGCTCTTGCCATGGGTCGTATCCACGACTAACAGATCTTCAAGCATCCCCATTTTGCCTTTCTCTATGTTCCTTCTCTTCCAGGGCTATGGTGAGCACATGCTTATGCACACGCCATAGAGGGAACGAGAAAAGGAGACACCTGGGCGATGCGGAAGACCAAGGCAAAAAGCTGAGTTGACTTAACATCCAATTTCCATCGAGACATGCGTTTATATGCCCTCTCGTCACACCAAAAAGGTTTCGTATGCTGAACCTAGCGTGTGGTTATACCTCATAGTGTTCATTCGCGCCTATTTTTTGTTTCGAGCATGCTCAACGAAACACACGGCAACGTGCCCCGTCCAGCAGAAGGCTAAGGACTCATTCCTCAAAGCAATTAGCGGCAGCGCATCATTGGCGGGTAACTAGAAACACGCGATGGTGAATATCATACGGACGCCGGAAGGGAAACGAAGGGCATAATATACGATAACATAGAAACATCAGTTCAGCAAACGATAACATAAAGAGAGTTCATACCCTAATACAATATATCTACTGTGTCTTAAGGTACAGGGCAATGCGGCGACAAGCAAGATATAAGGTTAACTCCGGTGGCTCCCCTTAGTCCTTGCAACTCTGAGGATCCTATTGGTGAGAGGACCGGCCTTCTCTGAAGTAGCTGAGGTGTTGGTGTCCGGTGGAAGCTTTTTGAAACCATCGGAAAGTTCGAGCTCCAGATGAAAGAAGGAAAGGTTGCTCAAGACCAGGAAGAGAGCAATGCGCACTAGCCTCCGGGACTCATCGACAAAGGTGGCAGCCCAGTCCTCCTCATATGTCTTCAGCAGCTCAACCAGGCCATCGAAGAAGATTGTCAGCTTGACGCTGGGGCTTCGTGCTTGCCGGCGGAATAGGCCCAACTCTTCATGTCCATCTTGGCAATTTGGGTAGTGAGGCGCTCGGAAATATCGACCATCCTTTTGATCCAGAGGTCACGCTGCTCGACCACGTTCCCCAGGTTCTCTTTGGCGTCCTTCCGGAGGGACTGAGCGTGGGACAAGTCTATCAGCAATAGATTCTCAAGGGCCTCAGCAGATACAAGAGTGCTCTCCAAGGAAGCGAGCCTGGATTTCATCTCGGAGATGGTCTCGTTGGAAGCATCGAGATACTGGCCCCTGGAGGAAAGTTGTGAGTGCACCTCTTCCAGAGTCATCGCTGCCTTGCACTCCTCGTCGTTGAGGGCCTCGATCTCCTGGGTGCTCCGGGCAAGCTCCTCCTTCAGTTTGACCAGTTGGTTTTCATGTCCAGCTTTGGCAGCAGAAGCAGCAGCCAAGTCTTTAGTCACCACCTCCAACCAAGCAGCGGACTCTGAGGAAAGTGCGTCAAGAGAAATCTTGTGTCCATCTTCCAATTCCTTGGTACACTGTCGGACGCGGTCCTCTAACTCATCGTCCTTGGCACGAAGAGTGTCCTCGAGGTTCCCTTCCCAAATAGAGATGTTGTCCTCCCTGGCATCCAGAAGCATCTCGCGCTCCGCCCGACGGGCCTTCCGGGCGATATCCTCTTTGGCCATGGACAACGTCTTGTGCTGCCTCTTGAGGGAATGGACCTGCTGGTTGCACCAGTCACGTAGTTCGCTTCCTTTATTCCTCAACAACTGGTCCACAAGCTCCGCCGAATCTCGTTGCTCCTGGACCGCCTACCATTGGAGTCCCTACCTGTTCTACATCTCCTTAAGCCTTGCTGCTATGGACTCCATGTAAACCAGGTCCTTGGTGGCATTAGGGGTGCTTTGGACCCCATCGACCCTCTGGGACAGTGGCGCTAGAGTCCTGTTGATCTCCTCATCAAGATTCTCACCAACTAAGAAGGGCGAGTTGAGAGCCGTGTGGCGTAATGGGACAGTAATCAGTGCTAGATGACTCTGCAAAGTGACGGGGGGATGACCCCGGGGTAGCCTCAAGCGACTCCTTTGCTCCAGCCTTCTAACGCAATCAAAGGGCGGGCCGCCTCCCCCTGCGGTCCGGCTATGCCCTGCCGGTAGCAGCCCTCCGGCCAGAGCCCGCCGGCTATGCCCCGCCGGTTACGACGTGCCGGCCAGCTGGGTGCGTTGCCGCCTGCCCCCCCAGTCGGCTGCGCATTCGATACCGTCGACAGGCCATGCGTGGCGACAGTGGCCCCCATCCCATCGGGGGTCAGCGCTGAAGTGGCCACGGTGAAGGCGTCAGGGCCTCTAACCCTAGCGGATAGTGACCGGGCTCCCAACAGTGTCGGCACGCCCTAACCACTCCATTACCTGCCTCGGCATGGCTACAGGGCGGCCGACCGCACAGCTGACCTCGGCCGGTCGCCACAAGACGACGCCACAAGGGGCGGCCCGTGCCGTGACGTGACCGGCATCGGTCCCGCCGCGCGGGCCCCGCCAGTTCCTGACGAGACACTTCAGCCGGCGGGGCCTACCGGTGACAGGACCCCACAGCTGGTGGCCTCCGCAGCCGGCCAGAGAGGCTGCCGGCTGGGGCCTCCCTTGACCTTCTATTTGTATTGTAATCCGAGGGATTGGCCTATAAAAACCCCTGGGGCACCCCCATGCAAGGGGTCGGCGGATCTCTCAGTTCTCTTCACGTCCACTCCACACACACATGCGTAGAGAGGCAGAAGAGCGGGCTAGCTCCTTCTTCCTCCACGATCCATACAGCTCAAGGAGTGCCATTGTAATCTAACCATTGTCTCAACTAGACCAAGTAGGACTAGGGGTGTTACCTCCCACGGAGGGCCCCGAACCTGGGTACATCGTGTGTCCACCACCACTTGTGCCTAGAGCCTACCGGCGTCCTTCGCCCCCCCCTCGATAAGCCTACCCATGGCATCTGCCGTGACGAAACCACGACAGTTGGCGCCCACCGTGGGGCCTTCCGCAGCGCTGGACGGAGTCACGCTCTGGGCGGGGCCCTTTACCACCTCCACCAGTCGCCTAGCGTCCGGGCGGAACCATGTGCTCGTGGGGCTTGCTCCGGCGGGTCTTGCGGGCAACGCGGCCGGCATCTCTGACGAGTGCCTCGGCCGCGACCTCGCGCTCGACGTCGCCGTGCTCGCTGGGCGGCTCAGCAAGCTGAGCCTCGCCGAAGAGCCGGCAGCCGACGAGTACCCTAGCTGGGTGTTCGACTGCACCGACCCTTCCTCGTCCATGGGCATGCTCGCCACGGGCGAGGCCATCGGCCCCCACACCCGCGTGAGAGTGATGGTCACCGCCTCCTCCACCACTTCGGGTCGTGTGCGGGCGGCCGAGGCCGACGCGGCCACCGCTCGCGCTGGCACCTCCGACCCACTCGCCGCCACCCTCCGGGGTCTGGGCACTCCTATCGCTACGACGGCAGACCCGGCCATCGCCAGAGCTGAGCTAGAGGCGGCCCGCCGCCTGCTGTTCGAAGACGCCAGCGCCCTCGTTGCCGAGTGGCGCCGGATGGAGGCCGCGCAGCGGGAATACAACTCCGCATACGGTCTCACCCCGGCTGGCCCCGAGCCCAGCCGGCATGGTGTTGTGTGAGAACGCGGCCGCGTGGTCGTAGGAATCCCCGGCGGCCGCTTCCCCATCTACGACACCCCCGTGGCCAACCTGCGCACCGCCAAGGTTGCCTACGAGGATTTGGCAACCTTGGAGGGCGAGGAGCGGGCCGCACGCGAGCGGCACATCAAGGACCTCATCGACACCGCCAACGCGCAACAGGTCGTCCTCACCCCCGGTGGGGCCGTCTCCGAGTTTCCCCGTCCCGAGGGCGAGGACACTGGGGTTGCTGACCGCCGGCCGGCTCAGCACTCCAGCACCCCTCGTCCCTCCAGCGGGAATGCCCGGGGGAGCAACGCTCAGCGCCCCCCATCACGCGAAAACGAGCAGCCGACTGTGAACAGCCGGCGCAGCAACAATCCGGCTGGCAACAACCGCCGCGACGAGGCGCCGGCAGGCGGCAGCCGGCACACCCGCGGGCATACTCCGCCTCCGCGACAGGAGCCAGCGCGGTCCATCCCGCCGGCCGTCCGTCCTGAGCTTGCAGCCCGGCTCGGACCACGCATCCCCCACAGCGACAGCGACGCCCGGCTCCGTCTTGACCGGCTGGCACAGTCGACTCTCCTCGAGGAGGAGGGCTCGATTGGCCCGGCCTACTTCGGTCCGCTGATCCGCAACGAGCCTTTTCCGCCCAGCTTCACGCTCCTCCGCGACACCCCGAAGTATACCGGGGCTGCCAAGCCGGAGGACTGGCTGATCGACTACACCGCCGCCGTTGGCATCGCCAGGGGGAACAAGCACGTAGCCGTCCGCTACGCCCCCCTCATGCTGATCGGCTCGGCCCACACCTGGCTGAGTAGCCTGGCTGCCGGTAGCATCAACACCTGGACGGACTTCGAGGAGGCCTTCGTCCGCAACTTCACCGGCACCTACAAACGCCCTGGCCGGCCCCGCGAGCTGGCCATGTGCGTCCAGGGGCCGGAAGAGCCCTTCCGCGACTACCTCAAGCGCTGGACCGAGCTCCGCAACTCCTACGAGGGAGTGCACGAGGTACAGGCCATCCAGTACTTCATCAAAGGCTGTTGCGATGGCACCCCCCTCAAGCACAAGCTCTTGTGCTCTGAGCGAACCACCCTGGCGGACCTGATGTCCAAAGCGGACAAATATGCCACGGCCGATTCCTCGATGAGGATGAAGGCTAAGGCACCAGCCAAGCCGGCTACGCCCCCGCCGCACCGCGGGCGGCGGCCGACAACCGGCAGCAGCAGAATGGCAAGCGCAAGAACGACCAACCCGACTCCCGCTATGGGAGCCGGTAGGTCACCTCCATCGAGGAGGAGCAGCCGGCTGGCCAGGCCTCCGGTTAGCGCTAGTGCACCGACAAGGCCGCCTGGTAGCCCAAGCTGACTTTCGAGCAAATGCTTGACCTCCCATACAAAAACCACTCCGGTGCCAAGCCGACCACGCACATGCTCCGGCAGTGCAGCTTCTCATAGCGATTGGCCCGGGGGGACGGCCTCCCGGCTCCCCCCGCGCTCTGGCACTAGCTCCGGCTCTGGCTCCGGCTCCCGGCCTGGTCCAGGCGGACCCGGCCCCAGCTCGAAACGATAGCCGGCTGCACGACCGGTACCCCGAACATGACGACTGCTACGTCGTCTTCACCAGCGAAGAGACGGACAAGCACGCCCAGCGTCGGCTCCACTGCGAGGTGAATGCCACCATGCCCGCGACTCCCCAGTTCATGCATTGGTCCGAGAAGCCAGTCACCTGGAGTCGGGCGGACCACCCGGCCGTGATGCCGAACCCTAGCAACTACGCCCTCATCCTCGATCCTACCATCGCCTCTGAGAGACGCTCGTGCCGCTTCTCGCGGGTGTTGATCGATGGAGGCAGCAGCATCAACATCCTCTACCTTGACACCCTGCTCAAGCTGGGGCTCAAGGTGGAGGATCTGAAAACAAGTTGGACCGTCTTCCATGGCAACGCGCCAGGAAAGTCCTGCACCCCTGTCGGCAAGATCAAGCTCGACGTCCTCTTCGGCGACGCCGATCACTTCCGCCGCGAGCCGGTCTTGTTCGAGGTAGTGGACCTCGACAGTCCCTACCACGCATTGCTGGGCTGGCCGGCTCTTGTCAAGTTCATGGTGATCCCCCACTACACCTACCTCAGGCTCAAGATGTCGGGTCCCAGGGGCATCATCACCGTCGCCGGCAAATACCAGATGTCAATGGCGTGCGCGCGAGACGACAGTCGGCTAGCCGAGGCCCTGGAGATAGCGGAGGAGAAGCGGCAGCTCGACCGGCTGCTGGCCCTCGCCTCTGCCCAGTCGATCGTGTCGGCCCCTCCGTCCTAGTCGGTCGGCGAAGCCTCGTTCCAGCCGTCCAAGGACACCAGGCAGGTGCCACTCGATCCGGCCAACCCCGCCCAGTGCGTGACCATCGGCTCCCACCTCGACAGCAAATAGGAAAGCGAGCTCGTCGACTTCCTCCGTGAGAATTGGGACATCTTTGCATGGTCCCCCAAGGACATGTCGGGTGTTCTGAGGAAGTTCGCCGAGCACAAGCTACACATACGGCCGGATGCGAAGCCGGTCAAGCAACCCCTGCGCCGTTTCTTCGAGGAGAAGCGGCGTACTATAGGAGAAGAGATCGCTCGGCTGCTTGCAGCCGGCTTCATCATGGAAGTATTCCACCTAGACTAGCTGGCCAACCCAGTCCTAGTGCTGAAGAAAAACAAGACCTGGCGCATGTGTATCGACTACACAAGCCTGAACAAGGCGTGCCCCAAGGACCCGTTCGCCCTTCCGCGGATCGATCAAGTCATCGACTCCACGGGCGGCTGTGATCTGCTGTGTTTCCTGGACGCCTACTCCGGCTACCACCAGATAAAGCTGGACCCGGCCGACCGGCTCAAGACCTCCTTCATCACCCCCTTCGGGGCCTACTACTATATCACCATGTCCTTTGGCCTGAAGAATGCAGGCGCTACCTTCCAGTGTTGCATGCAGAAGTGCCTCCTGCCTTAGATAGGCAGGAATGTCCACGTCTACGTGGACGACATCGTCGTCAAATCGAAGAAGCATTTCAGCCTCCTCGACGACCTCCGCGAGACGTTCGCCAACTTGCACGAATACAAGATCAAGCTCAACCCGGAGAAGTGTGTCTTCGGCGTCCCAGCCGGCCAGCTCCTAGGTTTCTTCGTGTCTGCCCGCGGCATCGAAGCTAACCCCAAGAAGATCCGGGCGATCGAGCGCATGCCCAAGCCGGTCCGGCTCCACGACGTCTAGAAGCTCATCGGCTGCCTTGCCTCCCTCAGCCGGTTCATCAGCCGGCTGGGCGAGAAGGCCTTGCCCCTTTACGGGCTCCTACGCAAGTCGACCCTGGTCGAGCCGGGCCGGGACCTCTCGAAGAAGCCGGCCCTGTTTGACTGGTCCGACAAGCCGGACGCGGCGTTCCGCGGCCTCAAGCGGGCTCTCACCAGCGTGCCCATCTTGGCCACGCCGGCTGACAAGGAGCCTTTGCTCGCCTACATTGCGGCGACCACACGCGTCATCAGCGTCGTCTTGGTGATGGAGCGGCCGGAGGAAGGCAAGGCACTGCCGACGCAGCGTCCCATCTACTACCTCAGCGAGGTCCTCTCCGCCTCCAAGCAAAACTACCCCCACTACCAGAAGATGTGCTACAGCATATACTTCACCGCCCAGAAGATCAAGCAGTACTTCCAGGAGCACGTCATCACCGTCGTGAGCACATCGTCGCTGGTCGAAATCATGGCCGACCGGGACACCACTGGCCGGATCGCCAAATGGGACATCGCCCTGGCCGACTATGAAATACGGTACGAGCCACGCACCGCCATCAAATCCTAGGCAATGGCCGACTTCCTCGTCGACTGGGCCGAAACCTAGTTCGTGCCGCCTCCGCCTGACTCCACGCACTAGCGCATGCACTTCGACGGGTCGAGGATGCAAGCCGGCCTGGGAGTCGGCATCGTCTTATCATCTCCTAGAGGACACCAGCTCCGCTACGCCCTCCAGATCCACTTCGCCGCCTCCAACAACGTGGCCGAATACGAGGCCCTCGTCCACGGCCTCCGGCTCGCCAAGGAGATCGGCATCCAGCACATCATTTGCTTCGGCGACTCCGACCTCGTGGTGTAACAGGTCTCTAGTGAATGGGACACCAAGGACGCCAACATGGCCAGCTACTGCTTCCTCGTCCAGCAGCTCACTGGCTCCTTCGAGGGCTGCGAGTTCCACCATGTCCCCCGTGCGGACAACGAGGCGGCCAATGCGCTGGCCAAGATCGGCTCCACCCGGCAGGGCATCCCAGCCGGCGTCTCCCTCGAGCGGCTGTTGAAGCCTTCGATCAAGCCTTCTCCCGAATCGGAGTCCATCTTCGTACCGGCAAACGCGGCCGGCACCTCGGCGGAACCAGCTACCCAACCGGCCCCGTCGGCTGTGGCAGCTCTGCCGGCTCCATCACAACCAGCCGCCGGGCCAGTGCCGCCCGCCACGGCAATTGAGCCGGCCACGTCTGCGCGCGCCGGCACCGGCCCGTTGCCGTCATGATGACGCTCGATGCTCCTGCCATCGCCTCGCTCCCGGGGGCTGACGAGCCGGTCCTGGGGGCTGAGCCGGCCCCTGTCTCAGCTCCCTCATGGGCCCAGCCCATCCTGGCATTCCTCCAGTGCGGCAAACTCCCCTCCGATTAGGCCACTACAAGGCAAATTCAGTGTCGGCCCCGGCCTACAGCATCGTCAACCACGAGTTGGTTCATCGCAGCACCACCGGCGTCTTCCAACGCTGCGTCGAGCCGGAGAAAGGGCAAGAAATCCTCCTCGACATCCACCAGGGCGAGTGCGGGCATCATGCCGCCTCCAGGTCCTTGGTGGCCAAAGCATTCTGTCACGGTTTCTACTGGCCGACTACTCTAGACGCGGCCAAGAAACTGGTTGACGAGTGCTAGGGATGCCAGCGCTTCAGCACGCAGAGCCATCTTCCGGCTAGCGCCCTCCAGACCATCTCCCTTTCGTGGCCCTTCGTCGTATGGGGGCTGGACATGGTGGGACCCTTCAAGACCGCATGAGGCGGCATGACACACTTGCTGGTAGCCATCGACAAATTCACCAACTGGATCGAGGCCCGGCCAATCAAGAAACTGGACGGCCACATGGTCATCCGATTCATCGAAGACATCACAGTACGCTACGGCGTCCCCCACAGCATCATCACCGACAACGGCACGAACTTCGCCAAGGGCGCACTAGCACGTTTCTGCTCGAGGCGGGGCATCCGGCTCGACCTGGCGTCCGTCGCCCACCCACAGTCGAACGACCAGGTTAAGAGGGCAAACGGCCTGCTCATGTCCGGCATCAAGACCTGGCTCGTGACACCACTGGTCCGGTCGGCCGGCTGTTGGGTCGAGGAGCTGCTGTTTGGAGCCTCCGGACCACGCCCAACCGGTCGACCGGCTACACTCTGTTCTTTCTTGTTTACGGGTCCGAGGCGATCATCCCCACTGACATCGAGTTCGATTCGCCTCGGGTTACCCTGTACACCGAGAAGGATGTGAGGGAGGCAAGGGAAGACAACGTCGACCTCCTCGAGGAGGCCCATGAGCTGGCCTTGAGCCGGACAGCTATCTACCAGCAGAAGCTCCGGCATTACCACAGCAAGCGGATCCGGCCACTCTCCTTCCGCGAAGGAGACTTGGTGCTCAGGCGGATCCGGCGAAACGCCGACCAGCACAAGCTGTCCTCCCCATGGGAGGGCCCGTCCGTCGTCAGCTGGGCACTGCACAACACGCGTACTATCTAATAGACGCCCAGAAGCCGCAGAAGCGCAAGAGAGACGCCTCCGGCGAGGAGACGGAGCGCCATGGAATGCGGCGCTCCTCCGTCCATTTTATTGCTAAAAACCAGTGTATGTATCCTTCCCCTTTCGAGCTTATGAATGCAACGGGGGCCCCAAGCCGGCACTTGGGGCACGCCCCTTTTCGATTCCTCCAAAGTTTTCCTGTTATTTAAGGCACGTCAATCGGGTCCGGCTCCCGGGCCCGGGGGCTCGCCCGACTCCCCCCCGAGGCGGACAAGCAGTGTGAGCAAGCAACCCTTCGCCTCCCCTCCCTAACCAGCTACAGACCGGCTCCCGGCTGTCTGGCTGAAGGGACCGCGGGGTGCGAAGGAACTTCTCACACTAAGGTCAGCCGACGCGCGGTAGCCGGACCGGCCCAGCCGAGCTTTGTTACTCCTAGTAACCGGCCTGTGTCGGCCCAACCTAGCCCTAGCCGGTTGACTCTAAGAGCCCGTTGTTTTTCCCCAAGGGCGAAGCCCCATCCCTGTCCCAGACCGGCTCCCGGCTGGCTGGCAGGCGGGGCGAAAGTTGGAAGGAATCCCGGCGCGCGAACACAAGTCAAAAGGCAAAAGGCGAAAGAAGAGCCAGCACGCACATTCTTTTTAAGAAAAAAGGCATAAGTCATAATGATAAAAGGCCCACGGCCACGAGTTCATTACATATACACACCCAGTGGGTGGAATTCTAGTCTAAAACAAAATGCAGGAAAGAAAAATCTTAAGTGGTGGCAGCTTCAGGCCGGCCCTCCTCCGGTGCTGACGCCTATGAAGCCGACGGTGCTCACGCCTCGGGAGCCGGCGGTGCTGGCGCCTCCGAGGCCGGCGCCTCCGGGGCGGCTGAGGTAGAAGGCCCCGCCCTCGCATCCGGAGCCAGCTCGGACTCGGCATAGTCGTCGGTGTCGGACTCTCCATCAGCCGTCTCGGCGGCGCTCCCCTCCGGGTCGTCCAGGGCGAGCTCGTACCGGTCCTTCGGGACAACCATGCCGTCCGCCCCGCGCTCCGGGACGTACTCGTCCCATGCGGCGAAGGACGCGAGGTCGCTCACCATCACCAACAGCTCATCGTCCACCGCCTCCAACTCCGCGTCGACGCCGGCACGTTGGGCCGTGAGCAAACCCAAGTCCAACTCAGGGTACCACGACCTGGCAATGCGGAGCGCCATGCCCGCACTGGCGCGTGCCGTGGAGGCCCTCCAGGAATTTACCCGCGCAGTCCCAAACTCCAGCCACCTCGATAGCCGGTTCATGGAGCCCGGGTTCGCTGCGTCGGGCCAAAGGGTGCGAACCAACGCCAAGACGGCCGCTTGGAGCCGCCTTAGGGCATGGAGCACCTTCGACAGACGCGCCTCGGCGGCGATCCTCACCTCGTCCAGGGTCCAGGGGCAAGCGGCCCAACGGCCTCTCCTTGCGCCTGCCAGGCCTCACAGTCGGCCTCCACGGCCGCCTCCACGACCTCCTACATGCCGGGGAAAATCCCTAAGAAGAAGACAAGGGATGAGCGGGGAGGCAAGCCAGAAAACCTAGAAGGAAGGCGCGAGAAGAACAAGGCAACAGAAGCTTACCGTGCAGCATTTGATCCACCTCATGCCCTTGCTCCTGCAGCTACACCTCCCTGGCTGACCACTCCTGGCGCTGGCGCTCGTGCTCGTCCCGAGCCGCCCGCGCATCCTCGGCCACCTTGGCTAGCGCGACGTCTTTGGCCTCCAGCCTCTCGCGGAGAACTTTCTCCTGCTCCTCCGCCTCCCGACGAAGGGCCGCCCCTTGGTCCACCAATGCTTGGCAGTGGGCCGCCTCGCGCCCCTCGCGCTCCGCCTTCACCTGGTCCACCTTCCCACAGAGCCAGTCATGCTCCGTCGTCAGGAGTTCCCGCTCCTCGTAAAGACGCACCACCTCGCGTCGGAGGCTGGCCGTCTCGGCGTGGGTAGCTTCACGAGAAGAAGTCATCGTTGTCAGAAAGGATTCAGCCCGCCTCCGGGGCAGCCGGCCTGATTCCCGGGGGCTACACCCAGTGGGTGCGCTTGCGCGCCCCCACTCAAAGATCGCAAGAGCACATACCTCGCAAATCCGCGAAGACGACGGCGAGACGGTTTTCGGCTCCTCGGTACAACCCCAACAGGGTGTTGTACGCGGCCTCCCGACGGTCATACGCCACCTGCAAAACAACAAGAGTACACAGCTTTAGGCTCGACCCGCCTGCGCCCCAGCCAACTTGAGCCTCGGGGGCTACACCCAGTGGGTGCGCTGGCGCGCCCCCACTGGAAAAGACAAAAAATGCCAAGTCAAGAGAAGAAGGAAAGAAGAGAGCTCACCGCGACCGCCTGCTCCAACTTGACTAGCCGGTCGTTGGCGGCTCGAGCGTCCTGCGACGTCTGGGCGCGGCAAGCGGCGAACGCATTCCCAATGGCGGACACCGCCGCCCCGAGGGCGGTCGATGGGTCGCCAGGGGCCAAGCTCCTGGCCGCCGCCCAGGTCTGCTATGCCTGGCCCCCATCTGCAGGTCCTCCCTTGTCGAAGACCGTGATGGGACCGTCCCCTCCTGTCACCATCGCGCCGGGGGCCGCCATCGACGCACCTGCGGCGATCATTTCCCCGATCGTCGCGGCCCTAACCTCTGGCGCTCCGCCTCCGGCGGCTCTGGGCTGACTCGCCTCCGGTGCAGGCGCCTCTGGAGCCGGTGCCTCTGGGGCTGGCGCCTCTGAGGCCAACACTTCTGAGGTCGGCACCTCTGCCCCCGGCGGCACGTCGTCCGCCACCGGCTGGGTGGCGTCGCAGTCCATCTCTGCCACGTCCTCCGCGGCCTTCGCGCCCGCCTCCGTTCGTCGCCCGAGATCGTGGTGGTCCTTCGACCTCTTCTCCCGGCCACGGGGGAACGGCTCCCACGCTCCGCCAGCGGCCTCCCCCGCTGGTTCCTCGGAGGCGGGGGAATGGCTCCCACGCTCCGCCAGCAGCCTCCCCACTGGTTCCTCCATGCTTCTTCGCCGCCTCTTCCCATGGGCGGAGCTCCTCGACACGACGTTCCTGCTCGGCCGCCTCGAGGTCGAGCCACGCCTGGCGCTCCCTCTCCTCGGCAGCCGTCGGCGGTGCCGCCCTCTCCGTCCCGCCACCCGGGGTCCTCCCCAGGGCGCGTGCCTCCCTGGTGCCGATGAAATAAGGGACTGGGGGGAAGACGGAACGGACCAAGGTGGAGGAGGAGATGGACTTACCCGGCGACAACGGGGACCGCCCTCCTCGTGGGTCCCACCTAGGCGACCCTTTGTTTCTTGCCCCCGCCTCCGCAACTACCGCCCGGCTGCGTGGTCACCGCGCGCTTGGGCGTCGGCTTGGTAGCAGCCGGCCGTTTCCCCTTGCCGTCCGCGTCCGGGCCTCCCTGGCTGGAGCCGCCGCCGGCTCGAGGTTGGCGCCTCCGCGGCGCCGTGACCTCGTCCTCCGAAGTTTCGAGCTTCTCCAGAGCCTCTGCAACACGCGACATCTCCGCCTCAGCGTCATCATCGGTCTAGTCCCGTAGGTGCGTCTGGGGAGGAGACTCATCCGTCGATTCGGCCTCTTTGGCCCCCTCCGTCTCCGTCTCTGCGTCGCCGGCTTCGGACGCGCCGGCTCGCTCGGAGTCAGCCGGCTCCACGTCGTCGGCATCATAATTTGCAAAGAAATTCAAGGGAGCTACAACGTGAGCAAGTAATACAACATAATTTGCAAAGACACTACTGACTATGTTCATGATAATGAGTTCAATTAATCATATTACCGAAGAACTCCCACTCAAATTGACATCCCTCCGGTCATTCAAGTGATACATGATCCAAGTTCACCAACTCAAGTCTGATCATCACGTGAGTTGAGGTGGTTTCAATGGTGAACATCATCATGTTGATCATATCTACTATATGACTCATTTTCGACCTTTCGGTCTCTTGTGTTCCGAGGCCATGTCTGTACATGCTAGGCTCGTCAAGTTTAACCCGAGTGTTCTGCATGTGCAACACTGGCTTGCACCCGTTGTATGTGAACGTAGAGTCTATCACACCCAATCATCACGTGGTGTCTCGACACGACGAACTTTCGCAATGGTGCACACTCGAGGAGAACACAATTTATCTTGAAATTAAAGTGAGGGATCACCTTATAATTCTACCATCGTCCTAAGCAAAACAAGGTGCATAAAAGGATTAACATCACATGCAAATCATAAGTGACATGATATGGCCATGAACTTGTGCCTTTGATCTCCATCTTGAAAGCACCGGCATGATCTCCATCGTCACCGGCATGACACCATGATCTCCATCATCTTGATCTCCATCAATGTGTCGCCATCGGGGTTGTCACACCCATCATGCTTGTACTACTATTGCTACCGTTTAGCGATAAAGTAAAGCATTACATAGCGCTTAATGATTGACATGCAGGTCATACAATAATTAAAGACAACCTTATGGCTCCTACCGGTTGCCGTACTCATCGACATGCAAGTCGTGATATTCTATCCAACACATGATCATCTCATACATCACATATATCACATCATGTAATTGGCCATATCACATCACAACATACCCTGCAAAAACAAGTTAGACGTCCTCTAATTGATGTTGCATGTTTTACGTGGCTGCTATGGGTATCTATCAAGAACAATTCTCACCTACGCAAAGCCACAACAGTGATACATAAGTTGCTTTTCAACCTTCTCAAGGACCGCCTTAGTCGAATCCGATCCAACTAAAGTAGGAGAAACAGACACCCGCCAGCCATCTTTGTGCAACGAAGTTACACGTCAGTCGATGGAACCGGTCTCTCGTAAGCGTACGAGTAAGGTTGGTCCGGGCCGCTTCATCCCACAATACCGCTGAACCAAAACATGACCAACGGAGGAAGCAATCTAAGCATCAACGCCCACAAACTCTTTGTGTTCTACTCGAGATCTCATCTACACATAGACCTAGCTCTGATACCACTGTTGGGGACATTGCATGGGAAAGAAAAAAATTCCTATGCACACGCAAGATCTATCCATGGTGATGAGCATCTACGAGAGGGAGAGTGGATCTACATACCCTTGTAGATCGCTAAGCGAGAAGCGTTAAGAAACGCGATTGGTGTAGTCGAACGTCTTCGCGATCCAAATCACCGAGCGTCCCGCGATCTCATCACGATCCGTCCCGCGATCCAATCACGATCCGTCTCGCGAACTCATCACGATCCGTCCCGCGATCTCATCATGATCCGTCTCGCAACCTTGATCACGGTCCTTCCGATCTAGCGCCGAACGGACGACACCTCCGCGTTCAGCACACGTACAGCTCGATGACGATCTCTGCCTTCTTGATCCAGCAAGAGAGAGAGGAGAGGTAGAAGAGTTCTCCGGCAGCGTGACGGTGCTCCGGCGATGGTGGTGGAGCTATTCCGGCAGGGCTTCGCCTGAGCACTGCAGAAAATCGATCTAGAGGAGAAACTATGCACTAGAGGAACGGGTAGCACGTGGCTAAAAATCTTGTGCCAAAACCCTAAAATCCTCTAGTATATATAGGAGGAGAGGAGAAGGAGGCTTGGTTCCCGAGGATCCAGCCCTTGGGTCGGCCGAACCAGGAGGGAGGAGTCCTCCTCCTCCACTCCTAGTAGGATTAGGACTCCTTCCTTATCTTAGCCTTTTTGCCCTTTTCCACCTTTTTCCTTTTGGGCTTTTCTTCCCAGCTGCATGGGCCTTGTGTGAGACTTCCTCCAGCCCACAAAGGTCTGGTATTCATCCTCCCACAGCCCATGTAGCCTCTTGGGTCCAAATACCCTTCCCGATGGTCTCCCGGTACACTACTGGCACTCCCGGTACACTACCGATGAGCCCGAAACTTTTCCGGCGACCAAAATAGGACTTCCTATATATCAATATTTACCTACAGACCATTACAGAGATCCTCGTGACGTCCGGGATCTCATCCGGGACTCCGAACAACCTTCGATCAACACCATACATAACTCTATACTACCGAAACGTCACCGAACCTTAAGTGTGCAGACCCTGCAGGTTCGAGAACTATGTAGACATGACCGAGACACCTCTACGGTCAATAACCAATAGCGGGACCTGGATGCCCATATTGGTTCCTACATATTCTACGAAGATCTTTAGCGATCGAACCTCTATGTCAAGGATTCAGTTAATCCCGTATGATGTTCCCTTTGTTCTTCGGTATGTTACTTGCCCGAGATTCGATCATCGGTATCTCCATACCTAGTTCAACCTCGTTACCGGCAAGTCTCTTTACTCATTCCGTAATACAATGTCTCGTGACTAACACTTAGTCACATTGCTTTCAAGGCTTATTGTGATGTTGTATTATCGAGTGGGCCCTGAGATACCTCTCCGTCACACGGAGTAACAAATCCCAGTCTTGATCCATGCCAACCCAACAGACACCCTCGGAGATCCTGTAGAACACCTTTATAGTAACCCAGTTACGTTGCGACATTTGTTACACACAAGGTACTCCTCCGATGTCAGTGAGTTGCATGATCTCATGGTCATAGGAACATATACTTGACATGCAGAAAACAGTAGCAATAAACTGACACGATCATATGCTACGTTTGTAGTTTGGGTCTTGTCCATCACATCATTCTCCTAATGATGTGATCCTGTTACCAAATGACATCTCATGTCCATGACTAGGAAACCATAGCCATCTTTGATCAACGAGCTAGTCTATTAGAGGCATACTAGGTACATGGTGTTGTCTATGTATCCACACATGTATCTGAGTTTCCGATCAACACAATTATAGCATGGATAATAAACGATTATCATGAACAAGGAAATATGATAATAACTAATTTATTATTGCCTCTAGGGAATATTTCCAACACTATCCCCTTAGAGGTCCTCGTGCCTTAATCGGGATAGAACCGCATCTTGGTCATTACATTCGAGAAGCAGAGGAGACCAACGAGAAGGCAGAGAGTAGGGGGGCGATGGGGGGAAGACGTACCATACGATGGCGCTGCTTCGCGTGGACACCGACGACACGGTTCGGTCATCTTCTACGGAACAACCGCCATCAAGCACCGCCACCTCCGCCTCCGTCTTTGCCTTTGTGTTTGATCAGGAGATGAAACGGTGGGGATACAAACTGAATGGCCAATCCCCTTCAGGGTACCGCATCACAAAAGTGCACATCAAACAGTTCAGGGTTTTGTGTGTTTAAAAGATGTAAGTTGAGGGGGCTATTAGCAAAAAAACACGCTTGTGTCGCCCTCCCGCAGCCCGTGACATTGACAGTGGGGCAGTGCTTACGTGGACTGCCACACTAGCGTCTTATACGCGCGCAGACGGATGGGTTGACCGTATATGCACCCAAACGCAAGTTTAGTGACCAAAGCACCATGTTTTTTAGTTGTAGCACCAAACTGCACATCAAACACAAGTTTAGTGACTACTAGTGATATTATCTCTCCTTTTAAGGTGTTAGAGAAAATAAATGATAATGCATATAAAATTGAGTTGCCTGTAGAATTTGGGGTTAGTCCCAATTTTAACATTGCAAATTTGAAGCCTTATTTAGGTGATGAAGATGAGCTTCCGTCGAGGACGACTGAATTTCAAGAAGGGGAGGATGATGAGGACATCAATACCACTGTTATGCCCATAGTCCCTGCTGCTATACATACCGGACCAATTACTAGAGCTCGTGCACACTAGTTGAATTACCAGGTACTTTTGTTTCTTGGAAATCCTTCTAAGGGAGGCAATTTCCTATGCATGGTGGTAGCTACGCACCCTTTAGAATAAGTGCCTCTTTTTGATATATGAGGTGTCAGTATTCAATGGCATTGTACTATAGAAATAACTTTTTCTCGCTTCTCTTTGTCTTTCTATTACCTTTTTGACACAAGTATCTTTTCATTGTGTAGAAATGGTGTTTTCGCACCTCTTTCGATCCTCTTGCTTGCCTTTTGGCATAATTGCATGTTTGCTTGCTTGATCGGTCCAAATTCACGATATTTTTGTTATAAAAGTACTTTTCATAGTTCAAAATAATTTATCAAAATAATTAGAGATAAAAATTGGTGGCGTGCGTAGCTACCACCATGGGTAGCAAATTATTTCCGATCCTTCTAATGTTCATGAACATATGATGCTGCCAAAATCAGATACTTTTGTTTTACTTATGAATGAAAGACCTAGCATGGACAGGAAGGATGGCCATTGGAGCAGGATCAAGCATGGAGGAGAAGGTGCGCACGCGAGAAAGAACAATGGAGTTTCCAGTGGTGATTTTCGCACTTTGAAGCCACCATAAGGAGAGCATGAAGGCTTGGACGAAATATACAAGACACCACTTCATAAATTCTGTCCATAGGCTATTATAGGTGTTGCATCACCTTATTTTTGGGTCAGGCCCATGTAATTTTGAAATACCACTTTATAGGTTGTTTTTAGAGTTCGTATGTATGGGGAAACAGAGTTAGGGGCGGTTTCGGACCCCTCCTCCAAGGGGTCACGAAATTCCCCCTATATTCCCTCATATATACAACCCTTAAAGCATCATTTAGACTTGGGTTTTGTTTAGATTGCAAGTTCGCCATAGCTGCAATTTCCCGTCCTTCGTTTGTGTTCCACGACGAGACCAAGACATCACAGAACCCCACTTTCATCAATAAAGCTTTCCTCTTATATTCGCAATATTCAGTTTGCAATCTCAGTTTCTTACTTGTTCTTCATTTGCGTGCAGGAAACAAAACCTCATGGTCAGGTTGATCGTGCTTCGGCGTGGTCCATAACCTCTCGGAGTTGTTTTAGCGATTGCTAAGGCGCGACGTCCTCGCACGTTCGTAGTCGGATCGTCAAAGTCGACTCTACCAAAAATAATAGCCACATCTCATCGAAAGACAGGGACAACTTTGTCCCTATTCGACCCATACCCGAGATCAGCCAGTATTAGTACCGACAACTAGCATTGGCATTAGCAACGTTTTCGTGACGTTTATGGTATCCCTATTTTAGGGTTGTTATTGGACATGCAATGTTTTCGTGACAAAACAACAATTTTGGTGCCCATTTTTTTCACCCGAGTCTCTTCTCTTTTTATGCCCTATTACAGAGTTGCTATTAGAGATGCTCTTATAGTACCAGGTGGCCAAGTAACATGGTTCAACATAAACTCTTCCCTATCTACTCTCGTTCCCCCTAGATGGTTAGGGCGAGCCCATGGATTCATGCCCCCTCTACATGCCGCTCCGGCGGCCGGTGGCGGGGAGGGAATTTCGATGCATTCACTTCGGTTAGTAGTTTCGGTTAGGGTTTACAGTCCTTGCAGATGCGGCGCGCGGGCGAATGACGATGCTTCTTCTTTGAGTTTGTCTTTCGTGCTTCGATCATCGTCGAGCTTGTCTGTGTGGACATAGTCGACAGAGCTCCGACGTAGATTTTGTTGTTTCCTTGGGGCGGTGAGGTTAGGTTTCTCGTCATGTGGCGAGATTTGATGTCAAGTGCTTCAGATCTATACAAGGTTCAACGAAGACGACTGCGGATCCAGGGTGTTGGTCCTTAGGGGCATGTGCATGAAGATTTCCCGATTGTCATCGACAAGGTCAAGCCGACTTTGGTAGGGGAGCGACGACAATGGCGGGTCGTTAACTCATTCCGGCGCAATAGTGGTCGTCATCTGATCCTGAAATCTCAATGTATTTTTTTGATGTAATTGTTATTATGTTTGAGATGCTTTTATACTCTTGATGAACACAAATAAATGTATAACACAAAAAGAATGCGCACAACCATTATTAAAACATGCCGATGACAACCTACTCCTTTTATCTCAAAATAAGTGTCTCACGCTTAATACTTCCTTTTTATATTTCTTTACTGAGGGATAAGAGAGTACTAAGGCTAAGACACTTATTATTTTTGGACGAAAGGAGTAGTCACTAAGCAAGCTGCTAAATGCTGGTTTCCTTTTGGCACACCCACTCAGTACGGCGCCGACGGCGACATGTACAAAAGCATGAAATTAAGAAAAGTAAGTATATATAATATAATAGTAGAAGAGAGAAAAAGCACAAAAGTTAAAAAAGCAGGGAGCGAACGACCAGACGAAAAAGCCAGGACCAGACCCCACCCGTTGTCTTCCATCTTTGCAGTTCCAATTCCTTGCTTCCCTCGTCGGCCATCACCAACATCCACCTCCCCGCCCGAAAGAAAAGCCCGCCCCAAAGCCACAAAGCGAAAAAGCCAACTCCCTCAGCATCGCACTTCCTCTCGACTCTCTCTCTTTATCTCTTAAGACGGTGACGATGACGATGAGGACGGATCCCCCTCCGCTCCCTTCTCTTCCCTTCTTCCTCACCGCCACCGCCACGACCACACCACTCTCGCTCTATTCGATCATCGCAAACCGTAGCGCCGGGAGGGAACATGTCCATGTCCAGCGGCGGTCCGTCGGCGCCACAGCGCCAGCCCTCCATGGGTAGGCGGAACATGTCGCGGGCAATCACCATGAGGACGGATGGATACTCCGGCGAGGAAGAAGGACCCATCATAGAGAGCGAGCTCGTGCCATCCTCCCTCGCGCCCATCGTGCCCATTCTGCGCGCGGCCAACGAGATCGAGGAAGAAAACCCGCGCGTCGCATACCTCTGTCAGTACTACCACTAGCACTTTCTTCACACCTGACTTGCTCACCTATTCTTACTCCGACCTGCCTGACTGCCTGCTCCACAAGGCCGTTTTACTGCATTCGAGAAGGCGCACACCATGGATCCAAACTCAAGTGGCCGTGGAGTTCGGCAGTTCAAAACCTATCTCTTGCATAGGCTGGAAAAGGTATGAATGAACCTATCATTCATATACACCCGAATTGTCGATTGCTTTGAAACTGTACAATACATTACATCTTTCATGTTTGTTATTTCATAGGATGAAAAAGATACACAACGCAGGCTTGCATCAACTGATGCAAAAGAGATTCAGAGGTTCTATGAACACTATTGTAGAAAATATCTTGAGGAGGGTCTTCAAACGAGAAAGCCGTAAGATAAGTTCTGTTATATATATGTCACCCTTAAGTTCTGTTCACCCTTTCTCTATGCATAACATACAGGGACGAGATGGCTAGATACTATCAGATTGCATCTGTCCTATATGATGTGCTAAAAACTGTGACACCTGACAAGCCTAACTCCGAGGTTCGACATTCAGCAACTGCAAATAATTGCAACATATTGTTTTATCCTCATCACCTTTTTGCACATCATGAAACATTATAACTTGGAAGTAATGTATGTCTTGCAGTATGACCAGTATGCTAAAGGTGTTGAAAAGGAGAAAGCTTCCTTCTCACATTACAACATTTTGCCCCTTAATATTTCTGGTCCTGCACAACCTGTAATGGAAATACCTGAGGTTGGGTTACATAGCATAAAACTTTGTTTTGACTGCTTTATTTAATACGACATTTACTATGAATAATTGACTTTCTTGTGTGTGAAAATTGCAGATAAAAGCAGCAGTGGCCCTTCTTCGCAGGATAAGCAATCTTCCAAAGCCAAGGCCAGATACGACTGACGGGCCTCAAGAGATAGATGATGGACCTATTGTTCGTGACTTGCTTGATTGGCTCTGGCAAACATTTGGATTTCAGGTGGAGACTAACCAATACTTAAATTTATATTCTAGACTATATCTGATCAAAATCTTGCATGACTACATGATCTTGAAATTTCTGGTTTTCTACTTTCGTTTTGCACTGTGGTGACTTCCATCCTTTAGAATTTTGTTTTTCTAAATCACTTCAAGTGACCAGCTGGCAAAATTTACTAGTTTGACCAATTGGTTTCACATGGAACTCATATAGCTAATGCTTATGTTATGCTAATTGAAAATACACTGTGGGATTATATTACGCACATGAATCTTTGAGGCACATCAGCCACATATAAAATTTGTTCACAAACGTTCATGAATCATGCAAGCCATTTTTGAGTCATTGGAGTTGCGAATTTATACATTACTCTCTACTCAAAAAGTAATATGGTGGTTTTGTGTTGGGTGGTTAGGCACCAAGGTGTTCTGTTATTTGTTTAGGATTTCATACTTTGTTTTGCTTTATTGTTGTAGAAAGGTAACGTGGAGAACCAAAAGGAGCATTTGATTTTGCTGCTTGCTAACATAGATATGAGAAGAAGTGGCAATATCCACCAGGGTGAAAGACAAAATCACGTGGTAAATATTTCTGTGAACTAGTTTTTATCACTAATGCTGAATCAACTCAACTTGGCAGAGCCCTTTTGCAAGTGGTGTTCAGCTCCTACTAGTGTACATGTTAAACTGATTCACGAGCTTCTAATATGACTTGCAGATACAGCGTGATACAGTGGATCACTTGATGAAGAAAGTTTTTCAAAACTACATTTCATGGTGTCGGTATCTGCATTTGGAGTCAAACATCAAGTAATGATATAACATTTTGTTGCACACCTGGGGCTCAAAATTATCCTCAATTCCTCATTAACTGTAAATTATCTTCGTGCAGAATTCCACATGATGCCTCCACACAACAACCAGAGCTTCTTTACATCGGGTTGTATTTGCTGATTTGGGGTGAAGCTTCTAATGTTCGCTTTATGCCAGAATGCCTTTGTTATATCTTCCACCATGTAAGTGACAACCTTGTTCTTACATTCTAATGTTCTAATGTTCGCTCCATTTATATATTTATTTATTTCCCACATGGGAACTTTTTCACTGTACTTTGTTTGGATTTTTATTGAAATTCTAGTATGTTCAATTCCTTTCAAGACATGCTCAGTGGTTGTCATGCTAACAGGCAGTAAATGCCAAATAATTTTGTTATATAGAGCTATTTCAGTTTTTGGGTAGTTCACGGGTGAACTTCGTAGACCTATTCATATAGCAGTGATTATATAATCGAGTAACAAAGAAATTTCTTCTGATTTAAATGCAAAGGGGCGACATGGTACTGTAGAATGCTTTTTCTCCGAAAAGGGATGTTATATGTCCTGTCCTCTGCATCCTAGGATGCACACAACCGTCATATTATTATATAAGGGGAAGGATACTAGGCCAAAACACCTTATAACAGAGTTGAAATGACCAACAAAGGTTGACTAAGTCGCCATCTGACTTCTGAGGTATGCATAATGTATTCTGGTCCATTATCATACCCATGAAAAGAGAGACTACATGGAGAACATGAGTATTGGGAAATGCACATGATGAGGGTTTACTAGGAAGACACTTGTCATGGGCTAATAATTTCAGTCAATACCTATACCATACTAAGCACAGTTTTCCTATGGTTGTTTCTGTAAGTTGAGGACAATGTACATTTTTAGCACACAAGGAAGAGCAAACTTTTTACCATGGGTAGCTGCTAATGTATGAGCATGAACTCCAAGCAAACTATGAAAGGTTGAAGTACCAAAATAATAGATGTCTTGGCAAATATATAATTGTCTTTTTTTGTTCTTCGATGTTTTTATGGCATTTGTATTATTTTTTTCTTATCAAATGATTTTATTTAGATATACTTTAAAAATGGAACTGCATTCAACACTTCTGTTAGAGTTTCACAATTCTCTCATAAACAGATCACGAGGCTAACGTTCTGGGCATGTTCTAAACATACACTAACTTCTTGACCAATCTTATTCACCCTAAATTCATGATAGATGGCAAGGGATTTATATGACATAATATCTGATAGAAGAGAAGATTCGTTTGACCCACCCTTCCGGCGAGAGGGGAGTGATGATGCATTTCTACAGTTGGTTATCCAACCAATCTACAATGTTATTCATAATGTATGCACTCAGATATCTTGTATAATGTTCTTTGCAAAATGTTGTTTGTTATTCTTATCCGTTTAATGTTCATTTGATGCAAAAGGAAGCTACCATGAGTAAGCGTGGTACCGTGAGCCACTCGAAGTGGAGAAACTATGATGACCTGAATGAATATTTTTGGTAAGTTGCCTTTAATAGTTCATCTTTGTGCTTTGCCTATCAGTAGGTTCTAAGAAACCATTTCTTATTGGCCACTGTTTTCGTCTTAAACCTTCGCACATTCAGGTCGAAGAAATGCTTCAAACAGCTTAGATGGCCAATGGATCCAGCCTCTGACTTTTTTGCGGATCCTACGAAAACTAAAAATAACATTGAGGTTTCTGGATAATCCTTTGCATATTTTGTGTGCAATATACTATTTATTATCATATCAGATATCATTTATGTTAAAATTCCTAGCGGGTTTAGTTTACTATAGTTATTCATGGATTCTATTCTTTCGAATACGATGGGACTAAAGTACATGACCGTGAGAAGTTGAAGATCTTCACTTAACAGTAAGCTAATAGAAAATGGTAGGTGAGGAACCAGCAACATCACCTCTAAGCTACATCCGGCTAAATGAGAGAAGCCTTTTCCCCTCGCCCCCCGTCGCTCCCGCGGGCGGCGGCTAGGCGAAACCCTAGCTCCAGCCAACCCCCTCCCTCTCGGCGGTGGGGCCTCTCGTCCTCATCGGTTACGGTCTTCAGCGCGGGCTGCGGCTTGGCCTCGGGGGCGCGGCAACAGCGGTGCGTGTTGTTGAGGCAACGGCTGCGTGGCGTTGCCTGTGCGGATGGGCTCATCTCCCTGGATCCCGGTCGGGCGGTTGGGCGCTCGTGGTTGGTGGTCATGCTCTCCTCGTGGGTATGGTGATCAGAGGTGTTGGTCGGGTCTCCGTTGTCTTGTCGGGCAGATCGGTGCCGGTGTCCATGGTTGAGGCGCTGCGCAAGCCGGTTCGGTGGCGGCCATCGGTAGCCACGGGGTTGTGTCGCCTCGGTCCACCAGGACTGGCTGGGGACGTAGGTGTGGACGCCCCCTACTGTGGGAGCTTCGACCTAGATCCCGTGACTGATGCCGAGCTAGGAAGGAAAGGAGACCCCTTTCTTTCTTCCTTTCGAGGTTGGTGCTCCGTGATGTGGATGGATGGTGGTGGCTTGGATGTGGTGTAGGACCCAAAGTATGCCTAGTGGGGGGAGGGTGATTAGACTACTTGACCAAATAAAAATCTAACCTTTTCCCAATTTTACTGGTTGTAGTTTTAGCAATTTTACCAAGTCTAGCACACCCTGCACATGCAAGTCTACGAGTATAGCAGCGGAAAGTAAAGACATACAAGTGTAAGTAGAGGGAAGGGATAGGAAGATCAAACGCAATGGGGACTCGAAGATTTTTCCCCTGGTTCCGATAGGTGGTGCTATTGTATTTACACGTTGATGGAGACTTTAACCCATGGAGGGTAACGGCTGCGTGAGTCCACAGAGAGCTCCACCCACAAGGGCTCCACGAAGAAACAATCTTGTCTATTCCACCATGACTTACGTCCATGAAGGACTAGCCTCACTCGGGGTAGATCTTCACGAAGTATGCGATCTCCTTACCCTTACAAACTTCTTGGTTCAACTCCACAAGATTTGGAGGCTCCCAAGCGACACCTAGCCAATCTAGGAGACACCACTCTCCAAAAGGTAATAGATGTGGTATGGATGATGAACTCCTTGCTCTAGTGCTTCAAAAGATAGTCTCCTCAACACTTAATCACTCTCTCACAAAATTTGGCTTGGTAGAAGAGATTGATTGGGTGGAAAGCAACTTGGGAAGGCTAGAAATCAAGATTCATATGGTTGGAGTGGAAGATCTTGATCTCAAAACATGAGTAGGTGATTCTCTCTCAGAAAATGAATGGTGGAAGTGTTGGCATGTTCCGAGTACTCTCTTTGCGAATGAGAGGGAGGTGGAGGGGTATATATAACCATCTTCAAAAATTCAACCGTTATAACATTATTGCCCAACTCGGTGGGACCGAAGTAAATACTCGGTTGCACCAACTAGTGCAAAATGTGCTAACTTTTGGGTTCTTGGTGAGACCGATATAAAGCATCTCGGTGAGACCAATTCGGCTGGCCTGGGCAGTTCCTCACTTCGGTGGCACCGATATGTAAAACTCGGAAATTCTGATTTTTAGCAAATGGATACCAGAAGGTTGGTCACTACTTTTCGGCTGTACCGAAGCGAATCTCGGTTGTATCGATTTGCTAGGGTTTGACTTCGGTTCTGTCTAAGGGAAACTCGGTGTGGCCGATATGGGAAAAGTTGGTGGCACCGAATTTGACATTAGGGTTTTGGACAAAATATTTTGTGGGAGAAATGTTGAGGTTTTTGGTGGCTAATCTCTAAGCACTTTGAGCAACCGGATCATCATAGATACCTCACCCCCTTTTACTAGCATTGGCTTTCCTATGAACTCAAATGTGATTTATCATATAAAGTAAAATGTAGAGTCTTGGAGCTTTTGCCAATTGATGTTCCTTGCATCTAGGGAATCTCCTCACAAACCTAGCCAATCCATTTCATTGAACTTTTCATGAAATATACTTGATAGATTCATTAGTCCAATGAAATATAATTACCAAAACCACCTAGGGAGAAGTTGTGCTTTCACGTGGATGCGTGAGCGGCGGCTTCGGATGGCGGTCCGCATGGTTGGCTCTCCAGCGAACACCATGTCGGTGGTGGTGGCTCTCCCTCTTGGCCGTGTGGGCGGCAAGAGATTGGTGGTGGGTCGTTCGGGCCCTCTTCCTGTCTTTGGCAATGGCACCGCCCCGATCCGGACCTGGGGAACTGAAGTCGTTCCGTCTGTCCTGCAGACCTCGTGTGGCACGGGGGAGCTGCTGAGCGAAAGCTCTGCGCTTTGTCGCTGACGACGGCGATGCCTGCTGGCGCCGCTATCTTCCTGAAGACGTCGTCTTGTTTTTCCTCTTCGTGCCAGGGTTCGGGGTGAAGACCCTTGTCCCTTCTAGACTCGGCAGCAATGACGCTTGGCGCCATTTTCCCTCCTGGGGCGTTGTCGTGGAGCTTAGGTGTTTAGGGCATGGTGTGGCGTTGTACTCGGTTTTCCCAATGTTTTCTTTCGGTAGCTTAGTAGGTGCTGCGTAGTCCGGTTATCTTGGGATTGGCATTGTATGAGGACTACCTCACCATCTTGTATCGTTCGTCCGTGTACTTGGTTTGTTGATTGCTTTTTATATAAAGCGGGGCGAAAGCCTGTTTCGAGAGGAACCAACAACACCTTTTAGTGGTATATTGGAACAATTTTTCTTGCATGGAGGTTCTGAAATTGAAGAAATCATGAGTGGAATTTTATCCACTGCATGGTTAAATGTAGTTTACTTTGAAGGTTTGTTTCATATTGCTAAAAGTAGGCAATAGTATCATTGTTTTTTGTGGTTCAAGTCTCAAACAGTTTCAGGGAAGAAATAAAAGGTAAACATGAAATGATGATATGTACAAAAATATTAGCGACTAAATGAAATGTAAGGAAACACGAAACCCATTATTCCAAAGTATATCAATGAAATGAGTACAAGGAAATGAAATGTTTAACGGTAGATAGAAACTAGCAATGGATAGTGAAGAAGCAAGGATGCAAAAACTGTGGTAATGTAGTTGATTTTATAAAAAAATATTGTTTTTAAGAATGATGATTGTAATTTCACATCTGCTTTTCACTCATTGGGGGTGATACCATGCAATATTACTACTGAGCATATAATACGTCTAGATACATCCATTTGAGCGACAAGTAATATGGATCGGAGAGAGTACAATGGTGGGAGAGAGCTGTTCATACAAAATGAAATGAAAAGAAATCATTTTCTACTTCATCACAAACTATGGATTGGATAAAGTAATAGTGGGAGAAGGGAGCGTGCGGCTGCATACCCTTGGGTCTGGGCTGTGCCGAATGGCTAAAGAGGTAGAAATAGGGATTGTGGAGACAATCATATTAATCTCTGTTTCTGTTATTTCTTGGTGGACCCGAAAGGTGTACACCTTTACATTTTTCAATCATGTCATCCTTTAAGCCGACCCTACTTCTGTAGAAAGTAAGCTTCCTCCTGGCTTTAAATATAAAGCCCTTAACCTCCATTCCTAAATATAAGACGTTGGGGCAGTTCAATTTAAGTTTAATTTCAACTGCCCCAACGTCTTATATTTAGGAATGGAGGTAGTACGATACAAGCTGAAGACAACGTGACAGCGAAAAGGTAGAAGGTTCGATACAAGCTAGGGAGAGTAGGAGCAGGCCCTATTAAGTTGATCTTATAAACTCAGTCGAAGCAATCAATTTGAACAACTTACTTGGCTTGAGAGGAAAGCACCAACTTGGGATAAATGGCTTGTTTCTAAGATGCCTGGTGCTCATCTGCACCCATCCGGGCCTGAGATGCTGCAACCACACCCTCCTGTGCTTAGGGTGCTGACAGTATTGCTGGCCCACATGACATATTTTCCTTTTTTTCTTCCAAGGAACATACGTGTAATCTAAACTTCCAATGGGTTTGTATCGGATGTTGTTGATGGTTGCTTTATATATAAAGCGGGACGAAAGCCTTTTTCAGTATACAGTGTATTGTATGTGTATTTATGAAAGCAGTTTGATCAAATTAGGTACATTTGATAATATAATCAAACTAACTTTAGATGTATGCAATGTGCAGCGGCACGATCATTCGGTGAGCAGACGGAGGACGTCCAAAACAAATTTTGTTGAAGTTCGTACATTTTTGCATCTCTTCAGAAGTTTTGATCGAATGTGGGCCTTTTTCATATTAGCTTTCCAGGTATGGACTTAATTATTAATTGAAAGATGTCATGTTTCTTCATTTGCTATATCATGTGTTTTTTCTTCCTTTTAGGCCATGGTAATTATTGCATGGAGCCCTTCTGGATCACTTTCTGCTATATTCGAGCCAGCTGTTTTCAGAAATGTTATGACAATATTCATGACAGCTGCATTTCTAAACTTCCTTCAAGGTACGGATGCACTTTCGGTCTCAGGAACTTTGGCAATCTTGTAACCTTGCTTAGTTGTTTTATCCCAGTTTTAAGCAGTCCATGCTTAATTACCTTTTGACATCTGAGTAGAATTTGAAACTACTTTGACTTTTGTTACTGATTCGGATGCTGCACAGTTTCTCAAACTGGTCTCTTAAACTTTTTCAGCCACACTTGAGATAGTTCTTAACTGGAAGGCTTGGAGGAGCCTGGTGTGCTCGCAGATGATACGGCATGTTCTGAAATTTGTTGTAGCTATTGGCTGGTTGATAATTCTTCCAGTGACGTACTCAAGTTCCATCAAAAATCCCACAGGCCTAATCAAGTTCTTCAGCAATTGGATTGGAAATTTCCAGAGTAAATCGATATATAATTTTGCAGTTGCTCTTTACATGTTGCCGAACATTTTCAGTGCCTTGTTTTTCATATTTCTACCAATGCGAAGGGCATTAGAGCGTTCAAATTCTCGCATTGTTAGATTTCTTTTGTGGTGGACGCAGGTATATTTGATTAGATCTTTCTACATGACTTCTTAGTAGAATTGATTATAGTCTTTGGTTCTCATATATTTTTTACTTGTCAGCCAAAATTATATGTTGCCCGAGGCATGTATGAGGACACATGTTCACTTCTTAAGTAAGTCTCTCTCTCTCTCTCCCCTCCCTCCCTCACTCTCTCTCTCTCTCTCTCTCTCTCTCTCTTCCTAACATGTAATGTTTTTCTTCATAAAAAAGGTACACGACGTTCTGGATTCTATTGCTTATATGCAAGCTCGCCTTCAGTTATTATGTTGAGGTTGGTACAATCTAGGCACTTTAATAACGTATTTCTATTTTAAGTATCACATAGATTTAGAGGTTTTTTACAGTACCTTGGCACTCGATCTCCATAGGCAGGGCTTGGAGTACAAACTAGATCTGACCGTTTGTTTGAGAGGGTACTTTAGTCTTCTTCTCTATTTCATCTAAGTGTAATCTCAACGTATTCTCTGGGTCAACTATTTTCTCCTGATTTCCCGATCAAGCGCAAACTGTACTCTCCCTGATCTGGCATAGCCGTGGCTGCCTTCTCTTCCCCTGGACTGTGCCCATAATTATGGCGTGTCGGCTGCCGGAGAGACCTCCGATCCTCCGTTGTATCCTAGTCCTTGGACAGGGTATGCAAATATTCCATACTTTGCTAGCGAAGGTGATACAATTAGGTGATACAATTAGTAGTCTAGTTCTTCGGCTTCTTGTATAGAAAGAATGTTGAAAATTGTTGAATATCGGCATCACGTTTTGTTTCTTTTGTGTGCTCATGTGTTGATTTATAGATTATGATGAATCCATGACTTTCGGATGATGCTGTCACGGCTGCTCCTCACATTCAGATTACTGAATGAGATGCAGCGTGACAGTGATACACTGAAGTGCAAAGCCACTGTTGGGTTGTTTGGGGCCATGAGCCTGGTAAGATTAGTTGGAAAGCGACTGGGAAGGAGATGACTTGGAAAGAAAGTTGATTCAGTCTCACCCTCACCTCCGATCCTCTCTTCTCACCTGCTTCCTCTTCTTCCCCTACCAACTCTCGATCCCCTTTCTCCCTGGTTCATTACAATTTGGTGTCACAGCCACCAAAATTTTCTCCACCATCGTTGTCCGCCGCTGCCGCCGTTCTCATATTCTCCCAGTCAGATCGGTAAAATTTCACCGAGCCAGGTGCGATTCACCCCGGTGAACTCGCTTGAAATCCTGGTCGGGGTTCGATTTGATTTGGATCGAGACGCCGCCGCCGCCAACCAAACCCTCTGCCCAGACACAACACATCCTCGTTGCGATGTCGGAGACTACAGATCAACTCAAGGGCTTGCTTGAGTTGGTCATCCGTTGCCTCGATGCGAGCCAAACCACCGCCGACGAACGTTTCCAGGCTCAGTTGACCTACAATGAATAGGTTTCCCACGAGCTGAAGGATCTTGCCAAGCAAATCGATCTGACGCAGGCAGTCGTGGATGAGGCACGCAAATCGGCCTCGGAAGCCGATCCCGCTGCTACGGCCACCGCCGGCGCCATATCTTCATCTGGTGTCATGGCGTCCGCGGGCTCCTCCGCGCACGCACCACCACCACCTCTGCCGCCCCGTCCCGCGCCGCTACCCCTCTACACGGAAGGTGCGGCGCAGCTGCCGTTTGCGCGGCTCGTCAACCATGGGCCACCACTGCTCCCCACGCGAGCACCATCGCCCACGGCGTCCGATCGCAACGGCGACTACTACTCCAAGCCACCCAAGCATGACTTTCCACGGTTTGACGGAGATGCGCCACCCATCTGGTTGGAATGCTGCATCTCTTACTTTGAGCTCTACAGAGTGTCACCACATAGTTGGGTCACCACAGCAGCGCTGTACATGGATGGGTTAACCGCGATGTGGCTACAAGCGTTTTGTCAGACCCACCCAGGACTCACATGGACACAATTCAGAACAGCCGTGGAAGAGGAATTTGGGCCAGAGGAATTTGTGGTACAGATGCATCAACTGGTTCAGTTAAGATAAGATTTTCACCAGCGCCATGTGGCAGGAGCTCCTCGCCGCTGCCGGTACCAAGCTCCTATACGCTACGGCGTACCATCCTCAAACTGATGGCCAGAGCGAGCGCGTTAACCAATGCCTGGAAATGTACCCGTGGTGCGCCGTCCACGATCGCCCACAGCAATGGCGCAAATGGCTCGCCGCCTGGAATTCTGGTATAATTCGACACACCATTCTTCTCTCCAATGTTCGCCGTTCAAGGCCCTCTACGATAGGAAGCCCAATCTGGGAGGGTTCCCCACCTTCAGCGACAAATTACCGACCCATGCGACGGCCAGCGACCTTGACTGGGCGGCTCACATCGAGCTGCTATGTGCACGGCTCGCCGGCGCTCAAGATCATTTCAAGCGGCAAGCGGACAAGCACCGCTCCGAACGTGCCTTCGCCGTCAGTGAGCAAGTCCTCCTCAAGCTCCAGCCATATGTTTCCATCGCCAGTCGTCCCTGCCGCAAGCTGGCGTACAAGTATTTTGGGCCATTCGCCATCAGCGAGCGCGTCGGCACCCTGGCCTATCGCTTGGAGATTCCGCCGGACAGGCGCATCCACCCTGTCTTTCACGTGTCGCAGCTGAAGCCGTTCATCCCCAACTACTCGCTAGTCTTCTCCGAGCTTCCCAAGATTCCGGACCTCACAGCTCTGCCGCTCAACCCCATTGCCATCCTGGAGCGCCGCTTGGTGAAGAAAGGACCTGCAGCCATCGTCCAACTCCGTGTTCAGTGGTCCATCCTGCCGGCGGATGCAACCATTTGGGAGGACCACGACGTATTGCGCCGCTGCTACCCTGTCGCCGTCATCTGGGACGATGCCGCCGCTCAAGAGGGCGCGAACGTCACGTCTCCTCCTCACATTTAGATAACTGAATGAGATGCAGCGTGACAGTGATGCACTGAAGTGCAAAGCCACTGTTGGGTTGTTTGGGGCCATGAGCCTTGTAATCGTGATGAAGCCCACCGGGCGTGTACTTAAACTCCTGTAAGCAACTGGGAAGGACATGACTTGGACAGAAAATTGATTCAGTCTCACCCTCACCTCCGATCCCCTCTTCTCACCTGCTCCCTCTTCTTCCCCTACCAACTCTCGATCCTCTTTCTCCCTGGTTCATTACAGATGCATCTGTGGTTTATTGGCTGACGGGTCCTCACCGGCCGGTTCGTGTTGCATGCTAGTCAAACATCGAAATTACCGTAACAGCCGTCCGGAGGGAGTAGTTTCCACCTTAATTTCCATATATTGATTACTAATTTACCCTTTAAATCAAGGCACCCCCCAACTTTTGGCCATGGTACTCCCAAACACCAACGTTGGAGTACCAACCAATCCTATCCATCAGATTAAAATAAATGAAGGGCCTATATTCATTTAAGGGTACTCTATAAGAACTCTAGATTTATTACTGTTTCCATAAGCAAATTTATGTTTCATTGATTGGTATTTTCTCAAACTAATCCACCAGTTTTAGTTTATTTTACACTGTACTTAATTTTGTGTTCATCTGTTTCAAAATAGATATTTCCTCTGTTTCACAATACAATGGTCTGCAATGTTCTACTTACATACTTACCCAAAAAGTAGTGTTCAAACTTGCATATTGGATTGTCCAAAGTAAAAAAATTTGCAACAGAGGGAGTATTAATTTATTCGTCATGGTGCTTTTCTAGACCAGCTGAGCAGCTATTTCCTTACTATATTATTACACTAGCTACTGATTTGATAATACTTTATTGAGGTATGAATGGATTTCCCATCTTTGTTGGGAAATTTGTTGATAGAAAATCAACATGGCATTAGAGCCAGATGTCAGCTTCTAGGACTTGTCATTACTGTTATGATGCAACTTATCTCTATTGCAAGCCCACCAATACTAATACTTTCTAGCATTCACCTTCAAATAACAAAGAAGATCCATGAGAGGAAGACACCACATCACTAGAAGATGGGTTGTCAAAAAAAGATGGCACATCAAGAAAATAAAGCATTGCACAGAAAATCATAGCCCACGACAACCGATGACGAAAGAAGCTCGACGGCTAAGAGAATGGCGATAATGTAGAAAAAAAATTCATGAAATCTTATAGAAAACAACAAGGGCAAGTAGGCCACAAAAGTTGTATAGAAAGGACCAGGACCAGAGAAAGGCTGACGAAGAAAGATCCGATGGACTTGCATGGCATGAGAAACACATAATATCAACGGTTTTGGTGGATGCAGCAAAAGAAATAGAAAACTAAAAAAAAACACTAGACTAGATGACGACTAAAAGACTAGCGGCTGTGGCAGCGGAAGAAACACGAAGCGTCCGAGACCTAAACCTAGGCTCCAATAGTTTAATCATAAGGACGAGTTGCAGCGTCCGAGACCTAAACCTAGGCTCCAATAGTTTAATAAGGACTCCTAAATCAATACTAATACTTTCTAACAGGTACAATGTTGAGAAGGGAATTTCGAGGTTGTAAATCGTTAAATGCCACCAATGGGTGGCATATCCCTCAAACTTTTGTATTTTAAATCAGAATATGATCAAAATCATTTTAAATTAGTATACGGAACGAAATTCCTTTATCGTTCAGTAACCTCAACATTGGGGCCTCATAACATTGGTACAAATGGAACCAATTTTTCTCAAACTCTTTGTACTATGCTGGCTGACCCACAAAACACCTTTGAGTCTTACCGGGCTATGCATCTAGGTAGTTATCCTTAGACATCGGCCATGCCCAAAGTTGGTTAACGTTGCCAAACTGCAGCCTTAACAGCCTACTGCATGTCTGAGAACAAAAGAAATGTCTGTGTATCGTAGATTCGTGATGAAATTGACAACAAAAATTAAACAAATTATGAAGTTTTACACACCATATGAAAATAAGATATAAGATGAGGTACCAAACAGGAGGCTTGCTAATGAAGTCCCGGAGGAGTGGTGGGTGTGATGTTACTTCATGTCTAGGGTGCTCTGAGGTTGCAGCCTTTCGGTCGATATAACTTGTTAAAAATCTATCTATCGATGAAATGACACACAATGATTTTCCCTATTTGCGAAAAAAATGGTTGCAAAGTAAACAATTTATCCTAGCCGAGATATATTGAGTGTGTCTGTGTCGTCGATTTGTGATGACATTGAGAAAAACAACTAACCGAATTATATTTTTTTACACAACATATGAAAATAACATATAAGATGAGGTACCAAACAGGAGGATCGCTAATGGAGTGCCAGGGGAGCGATGGGTGTGATGTTACTTAACGTCTAGGGTGCTCTGGGGTTGCAGCCTTTTGGTCGATATAACTTGTTAAAACTATCTATCGATGAAATGGCACACATTGCTTTTCCCTCTGCGAAAAAATTGGTTGCAAAGTAAACATGTTATACGAGCCGAGATATATTAATGCATAAATAGTGAGAGTGTTGACATGAGTGACCTCTGGATCCGATACCATGTAACATTTGACAGACCAACCAGTTCACCCAAAAGTCCTAGCCGATGGAGAGGGTTGGGCAATCCACATAAACTTCACCTCCCCCCCCCCCCCCCCCCTCTTTTTTTCCTAGCCAAATCACTTTCCTCTGTTTCTCTGAAGAGATATACACACACCTACATGGGCCGAATGGGCTCTTCCACTTTTCTGCTAAAAACAGGATATACACCCAAGATCGTAACTTACAATGATGATAGTTCTTTTATCACTATTGAAGTGCTTTGCCACTCAATATTTACATCTAGTGGGCTCCTTCTTCAGCCTGTGGGTCCCTTCAACGCAAGATTGCAAGCAATTAATCCCACCACGAGTTCCTACCTCAGCTGCTCGACGCTACTTCTTTCCTTGTTGGCCCCAAGTGGACATTTTCTCCCCCTTCCGATATCACACCCACACTCCCATCCCTGCTGTGGTGTTCTTTCTGTCACCAGTGCGTCTAGCTTAAGTTTGGTTGAACTGGGTATCTTGGCGTTCAGGTTGATTTGGTATAAGAGTCAATGATGCCTCTAGCTATGCCACATCCTTGCGGACGAATACGTTGTTTAGAGAATAGTCCATGCAGCACACTCGACCCTTAGAGACAAAGCTGGGATGAAAATTGAAGGTTGCAGTTTGGATATTTAGTATAGATATTTTTATCTGAGCAAGGTACTTTATACCTCTTAATTAGGAACAGGCATTAGTCAACCCCCAAAAAGGGAAAATAAGCTAATCCATCCCCAACTAATCTTCGCAAATTCAATTATCTATTGCTAACCCCTGCTACCCTAAATAATGAATCCAAACAGTATTTTTGATTAACCTGCCACATGCAACCGTTTGCTTTTTGTGCCACATGTAATAATTATTTTTTTGAGCTTCAAATATTGGAAGTGTACTGACATTTGTGTTATGTTGGCAGATTTCTCCTCTAGTTGGACCTACCAGGACAATTATGTTTTTGGGACGGGGGAAATACATCTGGCACGAGTTCTTTCCATACTGTAAGATTTATCTTGTAGTAGTGCATTATCACGGTAATTCTTTAGATAAGGTTTTGAACACTGATTGGATGCTAATGTTTCAGTGCAGCATAATTTAGGTGTTGTTTTTACTATATGGGCACCAATTGTCATGGTATGTGTCAATTCATGCATTTTGTATGTGTGTGTGTGTGTGTGGGGGGGGGGGGGGGTTAGTACGAAGCTGCTCATTTTTCCCCCTATAGGTATACTTCATGGATACACAAATATGGTATGCTATTTTTTCAACAGTATGTGGTGGAGTAAATGGTGCCTTCAGCCGCTTGGGTGAGGTTAGTAGCATGTCTATTCTTACCTTTTTACCCTTGGAATGTTGAGGCTGTAGCTACTGCTAGTAAGGCTTGTAGGATATTTACCTTCCTGCAGATACGGACCCTTGGGATGTTAAGATCAAGGTTCGAGGCAATCCCAACAGCGTTTGGTAAACATCTTGTGCCTAGACATGGTAGTCAACCAAAGAGACGTGAGCGTGAGGTCTAATATTACTAAATTTTGTTACCAATCATTTTTCTGTCACTTTCTGTCTGGCATGATAGCTGATTTTTTGTCTCTTCTAATACTTTGTGTAAACTCTTTTCAGAAGGAGGACAAAAATTTGCATATTGATAAGTTCTCTGACATATGGAATGCATTTATTATCTCTTTGCGAGATGAAGACTTGATAAACAATAGGTTTGCTGTTGGCTATTGGTGTTGGTCTTTTCCTTTTGTTAACATGCTTCTAAATTTGTTTTCCATTTGCTTCTAGGGAGAGAGATTTACTGATTGTTCCATCATCTGCGGGTGACACTAGCGTTTTTCAATGGCCTCCTTTCCTTCTCGCTAGCAAGGTACACTTCTTTTAATCATTCACTAGGTTAAGCACTCGATTTTCTCCCTGAGCTAATACTGTAGTGCTCATGGCTACGATGTTCTAGATTCCAATGGCACTTGATATGGCAAAGAGCGTCAAGAAAAGGGATGAAGAACTACGGAAGAGGATAAACCAGGATCCATACACATTTTATGCTGTAATAGAATGCTACGAGACTTTGTTAAATATTTTGTACAGCCTTATGGCAGAAACAAGTGATAAGAAGTAAGGCATATTGTGTTTATTCTGAGAAAACTAATTTACCATATGGTTATGGTTCTAACTACAGTTACTATTGATTTGCTTCATGAGTACAGAGTTGTTGATCGAATACGTGAAAGTCTTGAAGATAGCATAGAACGCCAGTCACTTGTGAGAGAATTCCGATTGGATGAACTTCCTCAGCTAAGTGCTAAGTTTGATAAGCTGCTAACTCTACTATTGGTACTGATAGCTACTGTTCTTGGATTTCTTAGCAAGGTATTTTTATACGATATTTCCATTTCAACACTCTAAAAACTGTTTACTTGTTTTACAGAAAACTGAAGAGGAGCATGACACAACAATAAAAACACAGATTGCCAATCTATTACAAGATACAATGGAAATCATTACACAGGATATCATGAAGAATGGACAAGGGTAAGATCTATGCTGATTGCTGAGATGTGCCCCTTCAGGAATACTTTTTGACAACCAACTTTCTTTCAAATCCCAGTATTTTGAAGGATGAAAATAGAGACAATCAACTGTTTGCAAATCTGAATCTGGACTCAATAAAGGATGAAGCTTGGAGGGAGAAGGTCATTTATCTTTTTAGCAACTTATTTCAATGGTATTATTCATTCTTTAAGTTCACAAGCACTAGTGTCTTCATTAACCATTGGAATTCTGTGTTACCAGTGTGTTAGGCTACAGTTGTTGCTGACAACAAAAGAATCTGCAATTTATGTACCAACGAACTTGGAAGCTCGGCGCAGGATCACTTTCTTTGCAAACTCACTATTTATGAAAATGCCAAGGGCTCCACAGGTCCGCAGCATGATGTCCTTTAGGTAAGAAACCGAACTCACTAGCGGCTGGCCCTCCACCTTATTATTCCACGAACCCTTTTTTGGTTCTTGGTTTTATTGATGCAACTTATCTCTACTGCATAGCTGAAGGGGCATTACTCCTCACCCCCCCCCCCCTTCTATTTTAACATCACTTCACCATATTTTTATATCCTGTAAATTTTGTCTTATGCCGGAAGTCAAACGAGAACGTAATAAATATGTATTGGCTGTAAAAAATATTTTACGCTACGTAAAATTACAAACGTAAAAACATATTCCCTCTGTCCAAAATTAGTTGTCGTTCAAATGGATGTATCTAACACTTCTGTTTGAACAACAACTAATTTCAAATTGAGAAAGTAGTATACAATATACTCCCTCCGTCCGGAATTACTTGTCATAGAAATGGATGTATCTAGACGTATTTTAGTTCTATATACATCCATTGCTTTCCATTTTGGCGACAAGTAATTCCGGACGGAGGGAGTACATAAAATGTATTTTTTTGTGGTCTTGTGACTTATATTTTGATTTTTCTCGTGCCAAATTTTGCGTAGTGAATTAATATGAACGCAACTATTTGTATAGCAAACATATTATTTTTAATAAAATGGTCATAAAAATACCTTGGGTGCAAAATAATTTATTCTGCACCCTGGTGATGAATAACATTACTACACACAAAACATATAGCACACACGTTAACGTTAGCACCCGAATCAATCCACCAAGATGATTGAAATACCGAAAGAACAATATGTAATTACCATACCCATCAGTATTGCTAGCAGTCACCATGCTGACTTTCTTGGACCTCGTTTTCCCTGTGTGGTCTGCACGTTTTGGGCATTCCTTAAAAAGTGTTCGGGCTTCCCAGAGGCGTAGCAATCTAGCTCAGCCTTGTTCAACTTCTTCTTGAAGGTAGTAGTCTTGACATGCTTGTTGAGAAATATTGGCGGTAGGTTGAATCTCGCCTCCTTTCTCAGCAGTGTCTTTAGCCCGAGCTTTCTTCTCAACATCAAGAGATGCTATCAGATTTTCAACTGATATCTCCTGTCTCTTATGTTTTGGAGTAGTAGCGAAATTCCTCCATTAAGGCGATAACTTTGCAACCATGCAACCAGCCACAAATTTGTCAGGTAAATCACACTTAAGGAGTTCCAGTTCCTTCACAATGCGTTGTATCTCATGAGCTTGTCCAACTACAACATGGTTATTCACCATCCTGTAATCTTGGAAACTCTCCATGATGTACAGTTCACTGACTGCATCCGTTGCACTGAGTTTAGCATTCAATGCGTCCCACATTGTCTTCCCATCTTGTATGTGCATATACACATGACACAGACGGTCACCAAGAACACTCAGAATGCATCCCACAAAGATACTATTGGCTTCTTTGAAACTTTCTCCAATCTTCAGAAGCTCCCTCTTGGATGCCAGTACTAACATGGAAAACTTTCAGAGCAGTAAGCCAGAGCGTGGACTTCAACTGCCACCTCTTAAAGTGCACATTGGTAAACTTATCTGGCCTCAATGCATATGTGAATCCATCCATAGTTAACTCAGGAAATTGCCTACTAGGTTTTTGGATTGTTGGAATATTAGGCAAATTCATGATTAATTCCAGTGGAAATTCATGACTAGAGCTGTAATTAGCATGCAACAGCCTAGCATAGTAGATGAACAGGAAAACATGCACAATCGTATCGCACATGTGACAACAACTACAAACAGAGACATGAACAAATCATGACGGACGTATTGTTTGTTAGTAGTTGTAGTTGCTGCTAGAGCGACGTTATTGATGATGATGTTGGTGAAGACCTGATGCAGACAACGTTGAAATTGACGATGAGTAGCGCCGCCCGACTTGGATGGAAGACAATCCATGGTGACGAACTTGAGCAGTCACGCAGAGCGCTTCCCAAAAACATAATTCGTCCTCTCTCGATGCAGGATCGCAAGGATGAACGGTTCCAGAGACCTGCTCTTCCACGCGTTGATGCACAGTGGCGTTCGGGATGGAGTATATTACGGTGGCGACACAAGTTGCAAGATGAGGCAAAAGCCTATGTGTTTTCGGTGTGTCTTTGGCCGCGGCCGGTAAACAACATATAGGAGTACCAGAGGCGGTATGGTTTCATGATTACGATCTTAAATAGACTTGGTTTCTAAGTCGTATACTTACTAGACAAGAAGCAATCACCTTATCTGCTAAGACATTAAAAAATAAAATGACAAAAGGAAGTTGCGCCCCTGCAAGATCACGGACTAGATTTCGGCAGACCATTCATGCGCATATCGCACACTCATGCTGCCCCAGCCCCAGCCCGGCCAGGCAAGCGCCCACATGTGGTCTTCTCTTTCTGTCCTCAACACATAACTTAGTGTGATGGGGAGAACCCACTATATAAAAAGGTCAAACACTCTCCACTAGCGGGGTGGGACTAAACCTTAGAACCACCACTTGCCATTTTATTCATGGGCCTATTTGAGATTTCAGAAATTATACATGGACCTAGCCCATTTTTTCTAACAATCAATCACAAGATCTCAAATACCCATTTAGAGATTTGCCTTTTCTCACTACTTGTTTAATATAGTAGTGTTTCAGCAGAGAATGTTAAGTTGAACTCCTGCTTAGAGCTTTAAGCTACATCCATCCACGACTTGACAATGGACTATGCCTTGAATTGTAAGTTTTGTGTGAACAGGTTTCACTCAAAGTCTTAACCAATACCTGACTGCCAGTAGACTACGACACGGTTTGGAGCATATACGTCGTACTCCCTGGTCTCTTCATGAGCTTACTAGAGATCAACCAAGTCTCATAGACTACAACGTTTTACAGTCGGGGCTCATATAGGTGCGTTCTTTCAAGACTGTTCTGCAGGACAACATCCTTGCTAATCATAGCCAATAGACCACATTAAGGCATGTTGCCAACCTGCCTTAGAGCTCTAAGAGATTTGTGTCTTCACATAGAGAGGGTTACATGCTACTCTTCTATGTTAACCAATAGCTTGTTCTTCACAGTCCTAATTCATGGGTCTACGATCGCAAAGGTTGGTTTACTACTATGGTGTAACATATATGAATCTCATACCCATCTCCCTCGATGCATTATCTATCACATTTCGTGATAGTCCCTGCCGTGGGAACGATTCCGGCAATAGAAAGGGGTAGGATGAAGGAGCATGATCTATCGAGATGCAAACGGGTGACACGAGTGTTTTTAGCGAGTTCGGGCCCTCGCGGTGGAGATAACAACCCTATGTCTCGTGCTTCGGAGAGGCTTTCCTTTACCTATCATGAACATGGAGTTACATAGTGTATTTGAGAAAGAGGGGAGAATAGATCTCCATGCCTGAGCTAAGTCCTGAGACTAATGGCAAGATAGCCAGGGGAGAAGAATGAGCCATCCTTGAGCTATGTGGTTGGGGGGTGGTTATATAGAGTGAGCCACCCCCTCACCTCTTATGTTACAAAGTGGGGCGTTAATGCCATAATGTCAGCCCACTACGAAACCTCCACTATGAGGATGATGCTTCGACTGCCTTGCCGACTGTTGGTCTTCGCATATCCGAGTGAGTCATACAGCCGAGTGGTTGACTGTCATCCGAGTGGATGAAACGTTGCTTGTCTAAATAGATAGTATGTCTGTATTTATCTGGACCCACCTGATGTGTGGAACCCATGCTTTATGATATTTTGACCCTTCATGGGCCTACCTGTTATGTGTATCCCCAACATTAGCCCCCGAATCGGTTGAGACTTTGTAGAACGAGTTTGTGAAAGACACAATTAGGCCCGAGTGATTACGGAAATACTCTGTACCCGTCATCGTGCTTCCTACAACCAAGGTTTGAACAAAATCTCAATGGATTCTCGCACTGCGCTGCCCGACTGATCGGGGGAAGTCATCACGAGGAGAAACTTGGTTACAATCGTTCACCTCTCTGAAGAGGCTGACTTGTGATCTGAGTAAGAAAGTGTCATGTCTAGGCAACACGATTGACACATGGACTGCCCTCTCGGAGAGATGCCATTCTTATCCCAGAGGAATGTCTATACGAGTCGGCTCTAGATCCAAACATATAAGTTTAACACTTTGAGTCCTAGAAGCAGGCTCAATATGGGTCCGTGGAGGAGCGTTAAACTCACCCTATAGCAAAAAAAAGAAGATTTGGAGTTGGTCCTGCATTGAGTAACTGATTACTCAGAATTTCTTCGCGCCTGGGCACGGAACGATTGCTTGGAAGATACTCAGAGTTTTGTTCTACGGGTGCGCGATCAGCGCACCCATAGGATGTAGCCCCCGAGACTCTGACTGATGGCTGGTAGTCGGTTGGAGTCTGTAGGGCTTGTTGTACTTGAATGTTGTTGCTGGACTTGACCGAGCAGAATGTTTCTTTTTGACTTCTCTTCCAGTGGGGGCATGCTGAGTGCACCTAGTGGGTGTAGTCCCCGAGCCTTTGTCGGACTAAATGACTCTGGCGGAGGGTTTAAGTCTTCTGGTGTGGAATTGAATTAAACAGGTGAACCCTCATGCGCTTGGCACGGTAAGTAAATTCAGCCTGGAACTAGGTCAGACAAGCGAATCTTCATGCACTTGGCACGATGAATGAATTTGGCCTCCAAACTACCGACTGTAGAAAATAGCTAGACACTCCAGGGAGTAATCGTCCCAGTAGTACTTCTTATATTGACCGTTAGCTTTTGCTCTTGCCAACCAGACGATCCGATTGAGGCCGGGTTGGAGACGAAGAGTGAGCGTTAGGTATTGAGCATATTTTGTGAAAAAGTAGAAAGCTGAGTGAGGAACATGCCAACGCGCAGCGCGCCCATAGGTTAAGCCCCCGAATCGGTTGAGGTTTTGTTGAACGAGTTTACTAAAAACTTGATTTTGCCCGAGCACTGCGGGGGCACTCGATGCCTGTCGTCAAGCTTTAGTTAACTACGATTTAAAAGAAACTTCAACGGATTATGGACAAGGTGCTTCCCGACTGATCGGGGTATGTTGATTGCGAGGAAAAACTTGGTGGCACTTGTATGTCTCCTGGAGGAGATAGACTAGTTTCCAATGTGGACGTGCCATGAAAACGTGAGAGGCGAGGCTAGCGCGTGGACTGACTCTCCGGAGAGAAGCCACTCATCATCTCGAGGGAACACCAGCACAGGCCATCTCCGAGTCCAAGTTTGTGAAACTGACGCCTTGGAGCCTAGAAGAAGGGCCAAGTGTATCCGCAGAGGAGCGCCGGTTTCACCCTTTTGCAGTCCTGAAGATGACTCCAGGTAATGATTCAGTCATTTGTCCGAGTGGACGTGCTTCCCGAATGATTGCGGTATTTTGACTGCGAGGAAAAACTTGGTGGCACTCGTATGTCTCCTGGAGGAGATAGACTAGTGGTCCAATGTGGACGTGCCATGAAAACCCGAGTGGGGAGGCTAGCGCGTGGACTGATTCTGCGGAGAGAAGCCACTCATCATCCCGTGGTAACATCAGTACAAGCCATCTTTGAGTCCAAGTGTGTGAAACTGACGCCTTGGAGCCTAGAAGAAGGGCCAAGTATATCCGTTGGGAGCGCCGGTTTCACCCTTTTGCAGTCCTGAAGACGACTCCATGTAATGATTTTGGCGATCATCCGAGTGGATGATGCTACCCTTATAGATCTTCGGCGGACCGAGCACAGTTGCGGTGCAACAAGACCATCGCGGCAACTGAGTCTAAGTAACGACGAAGATGGTGCGCAGAGCGTCGGAGTTATCATGTAACTTGTCGAAGTGACGCATCCGACTGCACTCGTTGAAGTGAAGGATCCGACTGGTGATGAAGTACTAGACCACTCACGAGAGTGCAATTCCGAATGAGTGCAGCCCTCGAGTGCGGCGTAGCCCCCGAATGCACTACAGGCTTCGACGGCGGACCTGTTGGACTGTCTCATGCCCAACATGATGACGAGGTCTATTTGTTGACACGATGAAGAGGACTCCACGAAGGGGTCGACTGGATGTGTCTGAAGTCAATTGTGTGACGAGGTCGGTGTTGCGGTGCGTTAGGATTGGTGCGGCGACCGAGTCCGAGCAGCAACGCAGCTGGCGCATAGATGCGCCGAGTGATCGTGTAACCTGTGTATGAAAAATAGCACGAGCCAATATAAAAATTTCTCGAAGTAATTTGATGTTTTCCCAAATGATTTGTGTAAATAACAGCGATAGACACCCACTGGGTGTGCCATGGGCTTGCTGGTTCGAAACCAGCAAGGGTCTAAAAGAGCGAAGGATCCGATCAAACTTGTCCATGTGAAGGATCCGATTGGACTCGTTGGAGTACTGCACCCAAATGAAGCGGAAGTGCAATGTTCCGACGTGAAAATAAACAACCGAGCGCAAAGGTACACTCGGTGGCGTGGCCTCCGAGTGAATGTCATGTGTGACTTACCTGACACTCGGGAACATGAAAATAACTATTTAATAGAATGCAATGCGTGAAGAATGACTTAGCTGTCTGACGGCGCATGAACGGCCGAGTGGTGAAGACGTGTTCAACCGATGGCGATGCGCAGAGCGACCGAGTGGTGAAGACGTGTCCAACTGATGGCGACGCGCGGGACAGCTAAGACGGGCAAGTTGATGATGACGTGCCCAACCGAATGGCGGCCCGCGCATAGACCGAGTGATGTAGATGTGTCTCACTGAGCGGTGACGCGCGGGGCGGCCGAGTGGTGAAGATGTGTCTCACCGAGCGGTGACGCGCTGGGCGGCCGAGTGGTGTAGATGTCTCACCGAATGGCGATACGCAGGGTGTCCGAGCGGTGAAGAAATGTGTTTACAAGACCTCCATGACACTGTGCCACCTCCATGAGTAAATACATGCCCACTTGTGGCATCGAGATCGGACCGTGGGAGGGCAGATCAAGCGGCTGGCTGTTGGAGACCTTGAGGTGGTGATTGAAGACCTGCAAGGGGTGGCTGCTCACCAGCACCAGATTGAGCGGTGGCTCACCAAATCAATCAGCCAGGCACCAGATTGAGGTGACGGGCAGGGGGCAGAGCAGCGGCTGGCCAAGATAGAAGAGAGTAGCGGCAACCGGCGAAGGAGAGGAAATCATGACAGCCAAGAGAGCAATGGCAGCGTGAGATTTGATAGGGAGGGCGAGTTGTGATGCCCAAAAAAATTCCTGAACTTGAGCTCATGATACCATGTTATGGATGCAACTTACCTCTATTGCATAGCTCAAGGGGCATACACACACACACACACAAGACTTAGGGTACAAGGAAAGAGACATAGCCTAATAAGGACTCCTAGACTAATATAATACTCCTTAACATTTGGCACGTAGGTCGAACCACCCTACAATTATTTTTTTGCTGGAATACTGGGAGATGCGCATGTTGAGATGGATGTGTGGCCACATAAGAAAGGACCGAATCCGGAATGATGATATACGAGATAGAGTTGGGGTAGCGCCAATTGAAGAGAAGCTTGTCCAACATCGTCTGAGATGGTTTGGACATATTCAGCGCAGGCCTCCACAAGCCCCAGTGCATAGCGGTCGGCTAAAGCATGCTGATAATGTCAAAAGACGCCGGGGTAGACTGAACTTGACATGGGAAGAGTCTGTAAAGAGAGATCTGAAGGATTGGAGCATCATCAAAGAACTAGCCATGGACAGAGGTGCGTGGAAGCTTGCTATCCATGTGCCAGAACCATGAGTTGGTCGCGTGATCTTATGGGTTTCACCTCTAGCCTACCCCAACTTGTTTGGGACTAAAGGCTTTGTTGTTGTTGTTGTTGTTGTTGTTGTTGTTGTTGTTGTTGTACTGGTTAATAACATTTCTGTTTTCACATCAGTGTTCTAACTCCGTACTTCAAAGAGGAGGTGCTCTTTTCGACAGAAGATCTGCATAAAAAAAATGAAGACGGGATTTCCATCCTGTTCTATTTACGGAAAATATATCCAGGTACTCGTACATTCATTATCTCACAATTGTGAATGCTAATTATCTTCTGCTGTCAGCAAATGCTCATCATGAACTATTGTATGCTAATAGATGAATGGAAGAATTGTCTTGAGCGCATAAAATTTGTACCAAAGGATGAGGAGTCCCTTAAATCAAGGATGGATGAGATCTCACCCTGGGCATCTTATAGGGGACAAACGCTCACCAGAACTGGTGAAATCATTAACTCTCTTCTGTTGCATGATACATCTACCGTGTTGTCTAACTCTCTTTATTACTGTGCTAGTGAGAGGAATGATGTACTACAGGAGGGCGCTTGAGATTCAGTGTATTCAAGATAAAACTGATATTGGTTAGATTAATTTTTTGTCCATCATATATTTTTCATCCTATGCAATTCTGCCCATGATTCTTCTCCCACATCCTTTGCAAATTTGCATATGTTTTTACTCCATCAGTATTTTGCAGCTAAATTGGACCGCCAGAGAACAACAACATCATATCAAGAGGGTGGGAACATTGTAGATATGGCACTGGCCATTGCTGATATCAAATTCACCTATGTTGTGTCTTGTCAAGTATATGGCATGCAAAAGGTGTCCAAGAATCTCAAAGATAAAGCTTGCTATCTGAACATCCTTAACCTCATGATAATGTACAAAATCTAGTGCATTCATCTTTCCACGAAGATCTCTTAAATAACAAGGTTACTACAATCTATCTGATATTTGAAATGCACAGGTACCCGTCGTTACGGATTGCTTATATTGATGAGGTAGAAGCTCCGACAAAAAATGGAACAACAGAAAAGACTTATTATTCTGTTCTTGTCAAAGGAGTGGGTGAAAAGTATGATGAGGTACTTACTGAATACAACAACAACAACAACAAAGCCTTTAGTCCCAAACAAGTTGGGGTAGGCTAGAGGTGAAACCCATAAGATCTCGCGACCAACTCATGGTTCTGGCACATGGATAGCAAGCTTCCACGCACCCCTGTCCATGGCTAGTTCTTTGGTGATGCTCCAGTCCTTCAGATCTCTCTTTACAGACTCTTCCCATGTCAAGTTCGGTCTACCCCGGCCTCTTTTGACATTATCAGCATGCTTAAGCCGTCCGCTGTGTACTGGGGCTTCTGGAGGCCTGCGCTGAATATGCCCAAACCATCTCAGACGATGTTGGACAAGCTTCTCTTCAATTGGCGCTACCCCAACTTTATCTCGTATATCATCATTCCGGATGCGGTCCTTCCTTGTGTGACCACACATCCATCTCAACATGCGCATCTCCGTCACACCTAACTGTTGCACATGTCGCCTTTTAGTCGGCCAACACTCAGCGCCATACAACATTGCGGGTCGAACTGCCGTCCTATAGAACTTGCCTTTTAGCTTTTGTGGCACCCTCTTGTCACAAAGAATGCCAGAAGCTTGGCGCCACTTCATCCATCCGGCTTTAATTCGATGGTTCACATCTTCATCGATATCCCCATCCTTCTGCAACATTGACCCCAAATATCGAAAGGTGTCCTTCTGAGGCACCACTTGCCCATCAAGGCTAACATCCTCCCCCTCCTCGTTCCTAGTAGTACTGAAAGCGCACCTCATGTACTCGGTTTTAGTCCTAAGTCTAAAACCTTTCGATTCCAAGGTTTGCCTCCACAACTCCAACTTCCTGTTAACCCCCGTCCGACTCTCATCGACTAGCACCACATCGTCCGCAAAGAGCATACACCATGGGATATCTCCTTGTATATCCCTTGTGACCTCATCCATCACCAAGGCAAAAAGGTAAGGGCTCAAAGCTGACCCTTGATGCAGTCCTATCTTAATTGGGAAGTCGTTAGTGTCGCCCTCACTTGTTCGAACACTTGTCACAACATTATCATACATGTCCTTGATGAGGGTAATGTACTTTGTTGGGACTTTGTGTTTCTCCAAGGCCCACCATATAACATTCCGCGGAATCTTATCATAGGCCTTCTCCAAGTCAATGAACACCATATGCAGGTCCTTCTTTTGCTCCCTATATCTCTCCATAAGTTGTCGTACCAAGAAAATGGCTTCCATGGTTGATCTCCCAGGCATGAAACCAAACTGATTTTTGGTCACGCTTGTCAATCTTCTTACACGGTGCTCAATGACTCTCTCCCATAGCTTCATTGTATGGCTCATCAGCTTAATTCCACGGTAATTAGTACAACTCTGAACGTTCCCCTTGTTCTTGAAGATTGGTACTAATATACTCCGTCTCCATTCTTCTGGCATCTTGTTTGCCCGAAAAATGAGGTTGAAAAGTTTGGTTAGCCATACTACCGCTATGTCCCCGAGGCCTCTCCACACCTCAATGGGGATACAATCGGGGCCCATCGCCTTGCCTCCTTTCATCCTCTTTAAAGCCTCCTTGACCTCCGACTCCTGGATTCGCCTCACAAAACGCCTGCTAGTATCATCAAAGGAGTCATCCAGATCAATGGTAGAGCTCTCACTCTCCCCATTGAACAACTTGTCAAAGTACTCCCGCCATCTATGCTTAATCTCCTCGTTCTTCACCAGGAGTTGATCTGCTTCGTCCTTGATGCACTTGATTTGGTCAACATCCCTCGTCTTCCTCTCTCGGCTCTTGGCCATCTTATAGATGTCCCTTTCGCCTTCCTTCGTGTCTAACCTTTGGTAGAGGTCCTCATACGCCCGACCCCTTGCTTCACTCACAGCTCGCTTTGCGGCCTTCTTTGCCATCTGGTACTTCTCTATGTTGTCTGCACTCCTATCCAGATATAGGCGTCTGAAACAATCTTTCTTCTCCTTGATTGCCTTCTGGACAACATCATTCCACCACCAGGTATCTTTAGCTTCTCTTCTACTTCCCCTGGACACTCCAAACTCCTCTGAGGCCACCTTACGAATGCAAGTCGCCATCTTCATCCACATGTTGTCTGCATCACCTCCTTCCTCCCAAGGGCCCTCCTTAATGACCCTCTCCTTGAACACCTGAGCTACCTCCCCCTTGAGCTTCCACCACTTCGTTCTAGCGACTTTGGCACGCTTGTCCCGCTGGACACGAATCCGAAAACGGAGGTCAGCAACCACAAGCTTATGCTGTGGGACAACACTCTCTCCAGGTATCACCTTACAGTCTAGGCATGCACGCCTGTCTTCTCTTCTCAAGAGGATGAAATCAATCTGGCTAGAGTGCTGCCCACTACTGTAAGTCACTAGATGTGATTCTCTCTTCTTAAAGAAGGTGTTAGCTACGATCATGTCATAGGCTAACGCAAAGCTTAAGACATCTTCTCCTTCTTGATTCCTGATGCCATAGCCAAATCCCCCATGCACCCCTTCAAAACATGTGTTAGATGTGCCCACGTGGCCATTGAGGTCTCCTCCTATGAAGAGCCTCTCGCCGATCGGTACACTCCTAACCAAGTCCTCCAGGCCTTCCCAGAACTCCCTCTTGGTGTTCTCATTGTGGCCTACTTGTGGGGTATAAGCGCTGATAACGTTGAGGACTAAGTCCCCAACTACCAGCTTGACCAGGATAATCCGGTCCCCACGTCTCTTGACGTCTACCACTCCATCCTTGAGGCTCTTGCTGATCAAGATGCCTACTCCATTTCTGTTTGCAACCGTCCCCGTGTACCACAGCTTGAAGCCGGTACCCTCCACCTCCTTCGCCTTCTGTCCCCTCCATTTGGTCTCTTGGACGCAAAGGATACCAATGCCTCTCCTCACCGCTGAATCAACTACCTCCCGTAGCTTACCTGTCAGAGACCCTACGTTCTAGCTACCTAATCGAATCCTCCTAGGCTCGGCTAGCTTCCTTACCCTTCGCACTCGTCGAGTCAAATGCGAAGACCCTCGCTCATTTTCCACTACACCCGGGCGCCGATGTAGCGCGCCACTAAGGATGCGACGACCCGATCCTCGCTCACTTGCGACCGTATCCAGATCACGATACGGTGCGCCACCTGGGGGGTGACGGCCCGGCCCTTGCCCATTTTCCACCACACCCGGGTTCCGATGTGGCGCGTCGCTGAGAGGGTTACGCCCCAACGAAAATCTTTTGGGTTTCATCTCCATAAGAGTGGCTGGGTTTTCACGTTGGCTCGCCAAGCCTATCACAACCCTCCTCCTTTACCCGGGCTTGGGACCGGCTATGTTGAGACAACATAGGCGGAGTTGAGGTACTTACTGAATATAAACATAAATGTTTTCACATAGCATCAGTTCCTCAAAAGCTTCATTGGCTTCTCTAATTAAAGGTAGAAAACTTCATTTTTTTATGTTCCTTTTCTAGATAACATTATTTAAGCAGAAATTACACTTGTATGTTAGTATTTGAAGTCTCTGCACTCGTTAGTAGTTTTTCATCAATTTTTGGTCACCTATTTCTGTGCACATTCACAAACTCATAAAACATCAACTCGCCATCTTTTGGATATGTATATTTGGTTCAGTGGTATTTTTATACTGTGCTGTAAACTTTGTTTAGGAAATTTACCGCATCAAGCTTCCTGGCAAACCCACAGATATTGGAGAGGGTAAACCTGAAAATCAAAATCATGCCATAATTTTCACCAGGGGAGAAGCACTCCAGGCCATTGATATGAATCAGGTACAGTTCCCATTTCCACATTGCATGTGTTCAATTCAGCTTTACTTGTCGAAGAAGGCCAACCAGGCCAATAATGTAGGCTTGTGTGGTCTGCTGCTGTGATTTGGTTCATTCCTATCCGTCCTTGGCCTCAGCACTCAGATTCGTCAACCATTAATTTTGAGGCAAAACTGGGTAAACTGCACTTGGTCAACATTGTCTAAATACACCTCAAAACAGTCTCACCACCTAATTGTACTACGTAATCGTGTTCATTTGCTGGCACACACTCTTCTCTGCCCAAACACACTAAAAATCATGTTGTCATGCCGGCATACACTGCTGTGGCATTTCCCAAGTCTTTTCGTTCTGGTACCAATTCAGCGTTAGATTTAAAGAGAAACAACGATAATCTGCAATGCAGAGGAGGTGGTCAATATATTCATGTAGTAGTCATAGAGACTATGTGGAACCAGTTGAAAATAACCTAAAGGTCCTAAATTGTTCCTGCATATTTAGAGTAACAGGACAATGGATAATAAATTAGCGGTAACTTTTGCCCCTTCACTTCTAGGATAATTACCTTGAAGAGGCATTTAAAATGAGAAATGTGCTGGAGGAGTTCGAGAGTGACAAATATGGAAAGAGCAAGCCCACTATATTAGGTCTTCGGGAGCATATTTTTACTGGAAGGTATATCCATCTATCCAAAGTTCTGTCCAGTTTTTGTTCATGCCATTTATGCTTCTTCCCCCTATGTAAGTGTTTTTTTTTTCTTTTCTATCTAGTGTTTCATCACTTGCTTGGTTTATGTCAAACCAAGAGACCAGCTTTGTTACTATTGGACAGCGTGTTCTGGCCAATCCTCTCAAGTATGTAACCCTCTTATTTTCATTTCCATGTAGAAGCTTTTAATCCAATGCTTCTAGTTAGAATGAGAATCTATTTGAGTTGGCTGTTAGTTCCACTATATCATTTTGGTCAAACCATGAGCCCGGGACCATGGGGAATGTACTTGTAATCTATTCAGATTTATCTTATGAGGAATTTGTTAGGAATATGCAACTTGTATTTCCAGGAGGCCATAGGCCAGTATATATATACATGTACAGGTGGTTTTTTTGAAACGTACATGTACATGTGTAGAATATGTAGGAAAGCCCTTATACAATGGGGTAAATATGAAAGGCTACATGACTATATAAATAGTACTAACACCTGTCGGATTTCGGGCTTCGCAAAACCCTTAAGGTTCGAACACAAGGGCGTGTGCGAAGGCTTCTCCACGGCGACACCCAACCTAGCTCACTACTCGATGCACACAACGGCGAACTCGTTCGATGACGAGGAAGAAGATGAACACGACAGTTTACCTAGGTTCGGGCCGCTACGAAGCGTAATACCCTACTCCTGTTTTGGTGGATTGCCTCTCGTGGAGGTTTTGGTGATGAACTAGTACAGTGGGCTTGAGCCTCGCGAGGGCGCTCAAGGTGTGTTCTTGTCTCTCCGCCTGGCGATGGAGAGTGGAGTGGCTAAGTGCTCGATTGGATCTCCCATCCCCTCTACGGTGTGACCTAACTTCTATATATAGCGGCGGCCCGGGTCCTCTTCCCTTATCTCAATGGCGGGAAGGGATCCCACAATGGCCAATTTTGAAGGGGGACAGGAGTACATCCGTGCCCTGTCCAAAGGCGGTCTTTGCCTGCAAAGTAGCTGATGGTGATGATGCAGTGGTGGGCTTGGCGATGACATCCACCCTGCGGGGCTGGCGGTCGTGGTCTTGTTGCACAGGAATGGAAACCTTTGGGCGGTGCTTTGGAAACCCGCGTATGTCCTTGCTCCCTTTGCACCAAAGAGGAAACTGTGCCGCCTGGCGTGCTGGCGCTTGCCTCTCCTCACCTGCGTCATCCTTGACTCCCGAGGCTGGACCTTGCATAGAGATCTCCGCCCCTTAGGAGGGGGCCTGAGGAGGCTCATCCTCGCGGGTCTTGATGTTGTTCTCCCTCGTGAGCCAGGGGTCCTCACGAGAGCCTTGTCCCGAGGGATGCCGCGCCGGGCCTTGCCTGGCTGACGAAGCGGGCCATACCCTGGGCCGCAGGCAGGCAGGACTGGGTACCCCCGTTCCCAGAACGCCGACAGTAGGCCCCGGGCCCAGGGCGCGCTCGAGCCGGCTTCGAAGCGAAGCTTTGTGGGCATCCCGGAGCGCCACGGGCCCCTAACGCCTGCGGGGCCAGGGCTGGCGCGCGTCGTGCGTCTGACGTGGGGCGTCTCCGTGGCCACCGCCCGAATCGACAAAAGCCCGACTTCCAGCGTCGAGCCATTATTGCTTTCCTCTTCCGCGCACTTGCTCCAGCTTCCAGATCCCGGCCTTAGCCTAGACTCCTCCATATCCGGCGTCGCTCCGCTCTCCCTCCGCATGGCTCCCGCCGGCAAATCGAAGCCAGAGGCACAGGCCCCTGCCCCCATCTCGCCGACACTCTCTGCGTCCACCATCGCCAAGAACGGCGACCTGGTCCCGGTGCTCCCGTCGACGGCGGACGGGACCAACGAGTACGGGCGGACCTTGATATGGGGTGGCTCCTCAAAGAGGCGGCCCTCGTCCGGGTCAGCCTACCCCTTCTTCCTCCACGGCGTCTTCGCTGGCCTCGTCCCGCCTTTTTCCACGTTCTTTCTCGCCATCCTTGACCACTACGGGATCCAGGCGCTTCACCTCCAGCCCAACTCTATCCTGCTCTTGTCCATCTTCGCCTTCTATCGTGAGGCCTTCGTGGGCGTGAAGCTTTCGGTGGCCCTCTTCCGGCATTTCTTCAGCTTGCGCGTGCACGACGGTGCCCAACGGTTCGCATGCGTCTCCTTCGTCGCGGTCCAGAGCGGCAACATGCTCTTAAAGGCCGGGAAGAAGGTGGAGAACTTTCGGCACCGTTGGGTCTTCATGGATCCTGTGAGCCCTAACTCCTGCTTGGAGCTGTCGAAGGGGCTGCCGGAGAAGACTCCCGCGGGGGGCTCCGCGAAGCTATCTGACCCCGGGGCTAAGCCCGTCCTAGAGCGGATCTCCCACGATATCTGCGCCTGGAAGCTGACTGGGGGGATGATAGTGAAGGAGTTCTTGTCGGAGCACCTGGCGCCCCTCCGGTCCCACTCTAGGCCCCTATAGGACTATTGGGCTAGCGGCAACAACCTCAGGCTTCAGTCCGCGTGCACAACCTCCGAGGAGTTGAACAGGGTTGTGGCGACCCTGCTCAACGGCGACCCCGGTGATCTCCCTAAGGGCTGCACCCCGCTGTACCGTCGTGCCGACGTGGCTGCTTGGGTTGCCAGGATGCCCGCCTGCGACGAACTGGGACTCTCCCCAGTCGAGGGCCTTGGCTCCCCGGTGTCGGTGTCCTCCGGTGACACTCAGGCGGGGAGGATTTAGAGAAGACGTCGGACGGGGGTCTGGCCGGACCGTCTCCCCCGTCGCAAAGCGTGCTTTTGCGCGACCTTGAAGATGACGATGATGCTGGTGAAGTTTCGGCCCGGGGTTCCCCGCGTTCCGCCATGGGCGCGAGGGGGGCCACTCCGGCTCCTCGGGCCACGCGGTCTGCCTGCTTGTCGACCCCCAAGAAGCGAGGGGCCGAGTCTTCTTCCGTCCGTTATGCCCCAGCGGGCATGGTGGCCGAGGCGTCGGCCTCGCCCCCGTCCGAGTTGCAGCCCGCGGGCCAGGTGAGGGAGGCCGCGGCCGCGGCTATCCCTCCGGTGGAAGTGCTGCCGTCCGGCGCCCCAGGCACCCACTTCGGAGAGGGCATCGCCGTCGACGGGGCGGAGGGAAAGAGGAAGTGGGTCGACGTTGAGGAGTAAGGACCCGGTCTGACCCTGCCTGCCCTTTTGGTAACTTGGATGCTAATGGTTCCTCCCTTGCTTGTCAACTAGGGTTGTCCTTGCGATGAAGATGAGGAAGAAGGCGGGCGTCAAGCCGAAGGCGTCCCCCAATGCCTCGCCTACTTCCGTCGCGCCGTCGTCGCTTGACGAGGTTCCCGTGGGCGAGGGAGCGAAGGCTCGTGGGGCAACCCTCCTGGCCGCCGCTGTGAAGCCCCTGGAGCCCCCGATGCCTACTGGTGCGGTGGCCTCCGTTCCTGAGGGTGTGCCGGTATCGCGATCCGGGGGGGCAGCCCCCGAGGGCCGGCAGCCCATGGACTTGTCTGCGCCTGCCTTGCCCTTGGTTGCTGAGCAGCCTCGGGAGCCTCCTGCTCCTTGCGCTGCAGGCCCTCAGGAGGCGCCGCCTGCGGTCGTGCAAGCGACTCCTCCAAAGGGGATCTTGGAGTCCCCGTCGCGTGGCCTTGACGTCTTGGACAAGGTTCGGGGTGCCCTTGCGGGTGCTGACGATCGTCTCATGGACGGGCTTCTGGGGCTCCTCTCCGGATGGCTCGGGGCCAACGCCTCTATCGTGGCGTCCTCCGACCAAGCCAAGGGCACCGTGGCGAGGAGCGAGAAGGAGGCCGCGACGGCCAAGGCGGCCCTCGAGGTGGCGCGGGCCAAGGCTGCGTCTGCCGAGGGACGCCTCAGCGAGGTGGAGTCTCGCCTGGTGGCCCTTCAGGGGGAGAAGTCCGCGCTCGAGGAAGAGCTGCGCGGGCAACGGGAGGCCCTTGAATCCTGCAAGATTCAGCTCGCCACCCGGGACTCTGGGCTGTCCCGGGCGAAAGCCGATCGCGTCGCGGTGCTAGGGCGCTTAGAGGCGCGGGAGAAGGTGGCAGCCCTAAAGAGGGCCCGGCTCGAAGCCGCAGAAAAGGCCTTGGCCGAGGCCGATGGCAGGAAGGCCGCGGAGCTCAGTGCCCTTCCCTCGATCGAGCTCAGGATGCGCCGAGCGCTCTACTCCCTCTGCCGGGATGGGTTTGACGTACCCCTGATGACTCTTGAGGCCTGCTTCACGGAGCTTGCTTCAAGGTTCGTCGAGGCGCTTGAGGGTGCCGTCCCCAAGGTGGAGGGGGTCTTGGACAGCGAGTGCCGTGACCTCTTTTCTGAGGCCGCGACACGCGTCTTCACCATCTTCACCTCCGCGAGCCAGGGTTCGACTTCGACGCCGTGATCCGCCCAGTTGCCCCGAGGTCCGCAGCAGCGCAGCGAAAGTAGTGAAGGCCGCCGTGGAGAAGCTGGTGAAGAGGTTCGCCCGTGTTACCGTTCAACCGCTCCCTGAAACTACAGAAGTTAGTGGCGAGGAGGATGGTGCCAGCGATGTCGATGAAGAGCTCTTCGTGGACGGAGCGAGTGGCGGCGCGGGCTCCCCTTGATCCTCCCTTCCTGTTTCTTTCCTGCATCATTTGACATGCCTCTCGGAGGCGTTAAACTAGTTGCGTTTGCAAAACTTTAATGCTTGTGAAAATTGTAGAATTGCTCGATTGCCCCTTTCGTCTTGTTACCTTCTTGCTTTCTGTATCGCTCTGCGTCAGCAGGGCCCGACCCCGCGCATACCTCAACCGCCGTTGGGGCTGACCAGATCACCAAGGACGACCCCGTGGAGCGAGGGGCTACGGAGCCAGTGAGGCTCCTGAGTCGCGATGCTTAGGAGTCCCCTTGACGTACGAGCAGCCCTCATGAAGGGAACATGATGAAGATTGGCTTAACTTGGGACTCTGAACAGCTTTGCTCTGCGTCGGCAGGGCCCGACTCCGCGCATACCTCAACCGCCGCCGGGGCCGACCGGATCACCAAGGACGACCCTATGGAGCGAGGGGCTACGGAGCCAATGAGGCTCCTGAGTCGCGATGCTCAGGAGTCCCCCTTGACGTACGAGCGGCTTCAGCGTCCTCCTTAATATTTTGAGCTTGGGCGCACTGAGCTTTGCGTCGGCAGGGCCTGACCCCGCGCATACCTCAACCGCCGCCGGGGCCGACCGGATCACCAAGGACGCCCCCGTGGAGTGAGGGGCTACGGAGCCAGTGAGGCTCCTCAGTCGCGATGCTCAGGAGTCCCCCTTGACGTACGAGCGGCTCCCATACCTTCCTGAAGAGCGTCGGTAGTATCCCCCGTGCAGGCCCTCACGCGTACGTCCCGGGGAACGCAGCGAGGTAGGGCCACAAGGGGCATTCCTGAGGTTGGATGCGACCGCTGGGGTGCCCTCAGTTGTTTATCCCCAACACAGGGCGTAGGGCTTCCACGTTGCGTGGGCATAGCCATTTGTGGACAGTGTTGACTTCTCCGCCAGCACGGGGTTGTGGCTTCCACATTGCGTGGGCATAGCCATTGGTGGGCAGCGTTGAATTCTCCGCCAAAGCGGAGCTGTGGCTGCCACATTGCGTGGGAAGGAATCCCTCCGCGTCCTCGGGGGACTCCGGGCGTGTACAGCCCATTGAGTTCGTACGCGTGCTGGCACGGTAGAACTGAGAGGTGTATCTAGGAGCTCACGAGGGCGCTTTGGCCTCGTGAGGTCCCTACCTCGAGGCGAGTCGCGCCTGAATCTTCTTGTTGATAGCTTCGTCTGGGGTCTTGGGGTCTTCACCGCAGCCTACACCGAGCGTCCGCCCTAAGGCCATGGGAGGGTCAGGCACCAGTGACCCCAGGAGATGAAGTGTACGGGGCTAGCCCGTCCAAACATAGCTCAGCCATTGGATTTTTCGATGCTGCAGGGACGCACCCGAGCACAGTCGCCGTGCCAGCCCTCTCGTGAGGCGGCCGAAGGGGAGCCCGCTCGGGAGTGACGACATTCACGCTGGCAAAATGCCGTGCCGACAAGGGAAAACTTTAGGGAGCAAGTTGCATGCATGAAAAACTACTGAAATAGGAGTAAGCATGGCAGCTGGAGGGGTACGCCCTGGTTGCCTGTGGACGACGCGGCCCGGCCCGCGCCCCTTAAACGGAACAAACCAAAAAGTTACCTGGCACAGACCAACAAAAAGTCACCTAGCGGCCATGCCGCTGAAGAGCCGAAGCTACCGTTGTAGTCCGATCTTGTGCCTCCCACGAGCGTGGCCTCTACGGGCCCGTCGTCTCCCTGGGCCCGGGACCCACGCTTGGCCCGGGCATCTCCTCCAGCTCGTATGGCCTCGGCTGGCAGGGCGCGAGCATGGCCTGGGCGAGATGCTAGAATGTGACTCCGGCGTTCGCCAAGCCAAAGGGCACGTGAACGTAGTTGTTCGGGTAGGCCCACCCGTGATTGGCGCGGGCTGGCCAGAAGCGGCCCCTGCGCGATGCATCGTTGATGGCGAGCGCATTGACGCAGACGCGAGGCCGGTCGACCGGGCCGACGATGGGGACCACGATTGGCGGTGCAGGGCGTTCCCATCCTTGCCCGGCCTGAGCCTCCTGAAGTTCCTTGATCGCCTCGATAACCGACTCTTGTGAGCTTGGCGCCTCGCGCTACGCCCTAGGTCCTGGCAGTCGCGCGTTAGGACACGTCTCGAGGTTGTGCCCGGGCACCTCCCTTGTTCGACCGGCCAGGCCGGATGCCTCCTTGACGGAGGCCCCCAAGCCTGACCCAAGGGAGGCGCCGGGCGCGCCTTCCTATGCTAGAGGAGGGGTGGCCCCATCCCTGAGGGCAGAGCGAGAGGCTCCTTCCTTTGAAGTGCCAGCCCCCTGGCGCTCTGCGAGGGAGAGTTGCTTCTTGGCCCTGCGCTCATCTCCGCGCGGCAGGACGTGTTCTTCGTCGTCCGAGCGTTTGGCCGCTGCTGCTCGGTAAGCACGGTCGAGCGAGCAGACGACATCCTTCTCGTCGCATGCGATGGTGATGACGCTGCCGCTCCCCGGCATCTTGAGGACATTGTAGCCGTGATGGGTTGCTGCCATGAACTTGGCGAGGGCCGGGTATCCGAGGATGGCATTGTACGGGAGGTGGATGTGGGCGACATCGAAGACGATGGTCTCGGTGCGGTAGTTATTGCGGACACCGAAGGTGACAGGAAGACGCACTTGTCCAATGGGCACTGTGGAGCCGTCAGTGACTCCTAAGAATGGCTTGGTCGGCATGAGCTGGTCGTACGGTACTAAAAGTGTCTTGAAGGTCTCGATGGAGAGGACGTTGAGCCCGGCTCCATTGTCGATGAGGGTCTTGGTGACGAGGACGTTGCTGATGGTCGGGGTGCACAGCATGGGGAGCTTGCCGGCCATGGCGGAGCACATGAGTTGATCCCTCGAGTCGAAGTTGATGGCAGTCTGGGACCACTTGAGGGGGCGCATGGCCTCGGGCTTTGTAAGCACCGCTTTTACCTCTCGCGTGAACTGCTTGAAGACGCGGTTGGAGGCCGGGGCCTGAGCGCCGCCCAGGATGCAGGCCACGGCCCTGATCTCCTGGAAGCCCCTAGCCCCGTCATCTTGCCTGTCCTCTTCCTTTCTTCTGGGTGGAGGCGGTAGTGGTGGCAGTCCGGCCTCATGAGGTTAAACCTCACGAGGCTAGCCGCGTCGCGACCCCTCCGGAGGGTCATCGCGCCAGCGGTCCTCCCGAGGCGGGTCACGCCAGCGGTCTTCCTGAGGCGGGTATCGCCATCCCTGGCACAGGTCCCTGTTGTCCCAGCGGCCTCCATCACGCCCGAAGCCTCGATCAGCGCGTCCGGGGCGTCGGCCGAAATGCTCAGCGTAGACCAGCCTGAGCTCCTGACAGTCCGCGGTGTCGTGGTTGTTGGTGCCATGGAAGACACAGGTCGGTCTCCCACCCGTAGGGTGCTCCTCGCCTTGGTTGCGCTTTGGCTCAGGCTCGGCCGCAAGCACCGCCGGGGCCTTGCGCTTTGCCTCTTTGGCCTTGGACTTCTTCTCCTCAGGCTCAGCCGCCAGAAGCTCTCGTAGGGACAGGCGGCCTTCTTCAGCCTTGGCGCACCTGTTCGCCAGGTTGAACATCTCCAGGGCAGAGCACAACTCGTCGTTCATGGCGAGCTCTTCTTTCATCTTGGTGTCCGTGACGCCGTCGGCGAATGCAGAGATGATGGCCTCATCTGACGCCTTCGGGATCTTGAGGCGTGTGGTGGTGAAGCGCTGTATGTACTTGTGCAGGGTCTCTCCGTCCTGTTGCTTCACGCGCCGCTGGTCGTTCACGGTGAGCGTGCGGTCACGGGTGCCCTGGAAGTTGGCGACGAAATGTTTGCGCAGGTCTTCCCAGGAGGTGATGGATCCCACCGGGAGGTTGAGGAACCAGGAGAGCGCGCCGCCCTTGAGCGCCATGGGGAACCAGCACGCCATGACCTTGTTGTCTCCGCCGGCGGCGCGGACACTCAACGAGTAGAGTTGTAGGAACTCGGCGGGATCCGTGGTGCCGTCGCAGCGAGGCGGCAGATCGGGCTTGAACTTGCAGGGCCATGTAGTTGGATGGAGCTCCGGGGCGATGGCGAGTCAGCCCACCGGTTCGACGGGTGCTGCTGCACGTGCTGGCGGGTCCTCTTCTGGGTGCTCCTGAGGGGCCGCCTCGAGCGGTGCCGGGTCGCGACGCGGTTCGGCAGTGCGGGGAGTGCGCGCGCGTCAACGCGCGCTCGGGGCACCTCCTGGCAGCTTACTTCGTCCCTTGCCCTTGCTTGCGGCCCGCGGGGCTGATGGCGCTGGCGGGCCTCGCGTTTGGGCCCGTGGTCGGCGTCACAGCGCGGAGGAGGTGGTGGCGCGTCATGAGCCCCGTCGTCCGCCAGTGAGGGCTGGGGCCGGAGCGAGTAAGAGAGGGCCGAAGCGTCGCCGGCGGCGCTGATGAGCTCCGCGATGCGCCGGAGCCAGGCGTCGTAGCGGTCAGGGGTGGGGCGGTAGTGAAGTAGCTCGTTCGCCATCACGAGCGCGCCCGAACCGCGCACCAGCCCGGGCCTGACGTGGGTGGACGACCCGGTCGCCGGGACGATCGACGGAGTGGCGGTGACCGACTGGGAGGAGTCCTGTTGTTTGTGGGCGTCCGGGCCTGTGGCGGTGTTGGCTGCAGGCGAAGGAGACCGACGCGCGCCGGCGCGGCCAATAGGTGCAGTCTGGGCAAAGCGGGCCGCTGGGCGCTCGGCGCGGGCTTGTCGGGCGTCAGCCATCGGAGCGGCGAGGTGGAAGACGAGCTTGGCTTGAGGAAGACTTCGACACGCCCCTACCTGGCGCGCCAAATGTCGGATTTCGGGCTCCGCAAAACCCTGAAGGTTCGAACACAAGGGCGTGTGCGAAGGCTTCCCCGCGGCGACACCCAACCTAGCTCGCTACTCGATGGACACAACGACGAACTCGTTCGATGACGAGGAAGAAGATGAACACGACAGTTTACCCAGGTTCGGGCCGCTGCGAAGCGTAATACCCTACTCCTGCTTTGGTGGATTGCCTCTTGTGGAGGTTTTGATGATGAACTAGTATAGTGGGCTTGAGCCTCGCGAGGGCGCTCAAGGTGTGTTCTTGGCTCTCCGCCTGGCGATGGAGAGTGGAATGGCTAAGTGCTCGGTTGGATCTCCCATCCCCTCTACGGTGTGACCTAACTTCTATATAGAGCGGCGGCCCGGGTCCTCTTCCCTTATCACAATGGCGGAAGGGATCCCACAACGGCCAATTTTGAAGGGGGACAGGAGTACATCCGCGCCCTGTCCAAAGGCGGTCTTCGCCTGCAAAGTAGCTGATGGTGATGCAGTGGTGGGCTCGGCGATGACATCCGCCCTGCGGGGCTGGCGGTCGTGGTCTTGTTACACCGGAATGGAAACCTTTGGGCGGTGCTTTGGGAACCTACGTATGTCCTTGCTCCCTTTGCACCAAAGAGGAAACTGTGCCACCTAACGTGCTGGCGCCTGCCTGTCCTCACTTGCGTCATCCTTGACTCCTGAGGCCGGACCTTGCATAGAGATCTCCGCCCCTCAGGAGGGGGGCCTGAGGAGGCTCATCCTCGCGGGTCTTGATGTTGTTCTCCCTCGCGAGCGAGGGGTCCTTGCGAGGGCCTTGTCCTGAGGGATGCCGCGCCGGGCCTTGCCTGGCTGACGAAGTGGGCCATGCCCTGGGCCGCAGGCAGGCAGGACTGGGTACCTCCATTCCCAGAACGCCGACAACACCCACCCTCAAACTCATGGTGGATTAACAACATTGAGTATGGAGAGATAGAAGCCATGCCGCGCTCTAGTTTGGGCCTTCGTCAGAAAATCCGCCAACTGTAACTCGGAAGGCACATATTGAAGAGCAATAACCTGATCATGCACATCAGCGCGCGCATAGAAAGCATCAACACCAATATGCTTGGTGAGCTCATGCTTCACAGGATCGCACGCAATGCTAATAGCAGTTGTACTGTTAGATAATAGCAGAGTAGGTGTAGTGACAGAAACACCAAAATCCTGAAGTAACCACCGTAACCAAGTCACCTCTGTCGTCAATAGAGCCATAGCTCGTAACTCAGTCTCTGCACTCGAACGGGAAACTGCAGTCTGCTTCTTCGTCTTCGAGGCAATGAGAGAACCACCAAGAAAAATACAGTAAGTAGAAAGTGAGCGGCGATCCGAGGGTTCACTAGCCCACGTAGCATCCGAATAGGCCCGAAGTTGTAATGAACCAGAGCCAGGAAAGAACAGGCGGTGAGAGATCTTGCCCCGAAGATATCGGAGAACATGAAGGAGGTGACTATAGTGAACTGGAGTGGGAGCAAAGACAAACTGACTCGGAATATGGACCGGATAGGAGATATCCGGACGAGTAACAACTAGATAGACAAGACTCCCAACAAGATGACGATAACGCGTCGGATCAGGCAAGGGGTCACCATCAGTATCACAGAGGTGAACATTGAGCTCCATGGGAGTCTCAACAGTGGGCTCATCAGTAAGAGCAGCACGAGCAAGAAGATCCTGGATACACTTTTCCTGGTAAATATAAAAGCCATCAGAGGTAGAAGAGCCTCAATCCTAAGAAAGTAGCGAAGAGGACCAAGATCAGACATAAGAAATTGCTTGCTAAGACGAGCCTTCACAAAGGCAATATACTTGGGGTCGTCGCCAGAGATAATCATGTCATCAACGTATAGAAGAAGAGTCCGACCACGAGCAGAAATGTGGATAAACAACGCCGGATCATGAGCACTCGCTGAAAAACCAGCGGCAGACACTACAGAGGCAAAACGCTCAAACTAGGCACGAGGGGCTTGCTTAAGGCCATAGAGAGAGCGATGAAGACGACATACCATGCCATCAGCAACAAAATACCCAGGTGGGGGCTGCATGTAAACCTCCTCACGCAGCTCACCGTTAAGAAAGGCATTCTTAACATCAAGCTGAGACACAAATCAGTGGCAAACAGAGGCCACGACAAGAAGTGTGCGAACAGTGGTCATATGGGCCACAGGAGCAAAAGTCTCATCATAATCACGACCATTCTCCTGCTGAAAGCCATGAGCAACAAGATGAGCTTTGTAACGCTCAAGAGAACCACCAGAGCGAGTCTTAACCTTGTACACCCACTTACAAGTGATGGGACGAACACTAGGAGGAAGAGAAACAAGATCCCACGTGCCGGTGCGCTCAAGAGCTGCAAGCTCCCCGGCCATCGCAAACTGCCATTCGAGATTAACAATAGCTTGACGATAAGACGTCGGCTCAATAACACCACCACCAGCGCTTGGAAAACCAAGGCGATCAACGGGCAGAAGCGGACGAGGACGCGGTTGACACGAGGAAGATGGCACATCAGTAGACACATCTACAACACGTGGATGACGAGTATAATACTGAGGAAAAGACGAAAGAATACGAGGAAGGATCTTCGGAATAGGCAAAGGTGACGGAGAAGACACCGGGGATGAAAGTGCAGAATCCTATGACAAGTGAGGTGAGGAAACCATGGGATATGATGGTGTCGAATCTGCAACAGTTGGAGAAGCAGGGGCAGTAGGACGGAGGGGCCAGGGCTCAACGGGAGTGATAGGTGTGTCAGGACAAGTGAGGAAAGATGTATCCTCCACTGCAAAGGTCAAGAAAGATGGGCGTGGGTAGAAGGGACGAGACTCATCAAAAGTCACATCCCGAGAAATATGCATCCGACGACCGACAGGATCCCAACAACGATAGCCCTTATGCTCATCGCTATAACCTAAGAAGACACGCTCAACTGACCGAGCGGATAGTTTGGTGCGTTCACGAGGGGCAAGAAGAACATAGCAAACACAACCAAACAAATGAAGCGCCGAGTAATCGGGAGAACGATCAAAGAGACGCTCAAAGGAACGCCACCCTACAAAGCAGTAGACGGCTGAAGGTTGGTGAGATAGGTGGAAGTGGAGACAGCCTCACCCCAAAAGTGAGGCGGAAGAGAGGCGACGATCATCATCGCACGAGCTGATTCAAGAAGATGACAATGCTTGCGCTCAACCACGCCATTCTGAGCATGAGTACCAGGACAAGAGAACTGAGCAAGAGTGCCCTGCTCAGCAAGAAATCCACGCAACATCTTGGAGATATACTCTCCAGCAGAGTCAGCACGAAACACACGAATAGGCGTAGAGAACTGAGTGTGAACCATGACAACAAAACGCTTATAGATAGATAAGACCTCACTACGAGAAGATATGGAATATATCCACGTGTGTCGAGAGAAATTATCTATAAAGATAATATAGTAGCAATGGCCTCCCTTCGAGGCAAAGGGAGCTGGACCCCAGACATCAGAGTGAACAAGGTCAAAAGGACGCCGAGACACAGTCCCGCTATGAGGATAAGGTAATTGAACCTGTTTACCAAGCCAACAACCCTGACAGTCTAAAGACACACCGCCAGAGACAGATCCGAGAAGACCACGTTGAACTAAGGATGAGAGACAAGGGCCACATAAGTGACACATGCGATGATGCCACTGCTGAAAAGAGCTGGTAGACAAGGCAACAAAGGTGGAGAGACTGGCGGCGGTGGCAGCGGAGGGAAGGTTAAGCCAACCAAGCTCCCAGAGACCCTGAGAGTCATGACTCTAGGGGCCAGCACCAAGAAGAGCACCAGTGTGACGGTCCAGAACGGATAATGAGTCGAAGTCGAGAATGACCCTGCAACCAGAGTCAACAATTTGACCACCAGAAATGAGCTGCATGGTAAGCCGAGGAACATGAGCAACATCGGCAACATGAAAAGATGAAGTGCTAAGAGTGCCTCGGCCAGTAACCGGGAGAGAGGTACCATCAGCAGTAAGAACATGAACAGGAGAATCGAGAGGTCGAGTAGATGACAGAATAGATGAATCATGAGTCATATGAAAAGATGCTCCAGTATCAAGAATCCACGAAGATATACCTCCTTGTGTAGAAGGTGTCTCACAATGCCAGAAGAGTCCGTAGCAGAACTAGCGGAAGCTGTCGATGGAGAACCTGATACGGGGCAAGCCCGCGTGTCTCGATCTTTCACGAATTGGAGGGGGAATCCTCAAGAACACGAAGAACACGGGGATGAATGGGGAAAAATCACAAGAAGGAAACACTCAAGAACAAGTCCAATCACACATCCACTAGACTCACCACACACAAGATCCACAAAGGTACATGAAGAACAAAGGGAAATAGGATACATGGTAGAGTTCATCCCGAATCCCATGGGGAGATGGGGTCTTGATATCCCGGAGGATCTTCCCTCGTGAGGGGCCTTGACATCCTCTATGGATCTTCTCCGGTGGAGGTCTCGATCTCCATGGGAGAGGTAGAGGAAGGAGCAAAGCTCAACTAAATAAGAGCTAAACCATTGCTAACCCTAGAGAGAGGGGGAGGAGGTCCTTATATAGTCCAAGGCGAGATGGGGGGGGGCTAAGAGAGATACATGGGCTTTTGGCCCAGTGGTGCACGCGCAGGCGCCAGATGTCCGGGCTGGGGGGCGGATGTCCGTCCCTTCATGGGGTGCCGGATGTCCGGTGCTCGGGCTGGATGTCCAGGGCTCGGGCGCCTGGCTTCGCTCGGTTCTGGTCTCCTCGCGCCGGATTTCTGGGCAAGGGCGCCGGATATTCGGCCGGTCTTGTGGCAACGGATGTCCGGGGGTCGGCCGGATGTCCGAGCCCTGTAGCTTCGGCTACAGCTTGCCCTTGGCGCCAGAGGGATCTCTAGGGGCCGGATGTCCGAGGTGTAGGCCGGATGTCCGGGGCTTGGGAGGTTGCTCGGCCTTCTTCCGTCATCGCTTCCATGCTTCCCTCGTGGATGGTGTAGTTGTTTCTCGGCACTTGCACTGCTCCTCGTCATCCGTGAAGCTCCGACAATACCTATGTATGCACACGAGGGGAGTGTCAAGTAGTATACCATCCTCGAAGGGATCAAGTGAACACGTGTAAAGGAGATGATTCACCTTTATGTAGGTGAAGTAGTTGTGTCACGTGTCACTTGGCAAGTGAACTCTTGTCATGGTGATGTCCATAGGATGCTCCGCATCATCCCCTCCCCCTTGGGAAAGATCCGTCCTCGGATCAAAATCCAAATCACCATGGGAAGCAGATGGCGTCGCGGTGTAGAAGTGGACGATCACCAAGTGTTCATCATCATCAAGCTCGAAATGGGCACTCTCCAATGTAGCACCAACTAGTAATTCCTTCAAAAGGAGCAAACATGACAAACACTTGGAAAAACAAATGTGATTAGCGTTAGTGCAAAACCAATCATTCAAGCGGTTATTCACCGAACAAGTGTCATCATCATGCATAACATATGGTTTGACAAAGGAAAGAGACATGGCATGTATGCATATAAATTGAGCACAAGCGGAGTCATCATGGTAACAAGCATGCAAAGGGGAGGTAGGGATGCTAAAATGTGTGACAATAGACCAAGCATCTACCTCAATTTCATAGCAATCATGGACGGAGCGATCAACAAATGGTCTATGGTAGCCATAGGAATCATTCACAACACCAAAGAAAATGAAATGTCTAAACACAAGGGGCAAGACAATCCAAGCATTATATGCATATGATGCAGTGAAGATAGTGTTGCACTCAACACAATGGAAAGAGCAATTGGGCAACATGTGTGAGGCAATCAAGTCAAGCATGTAGCAAGCAATCGTGCATAGCATGTGTGAAGAAATGACATTGTTGCAACCAAGCATATGATAAGAGCAAGCAATCCACAAGTTGGATGCAACACACAAGGCATATATGTCATGAGGCATGGAACGATGGCAATCACGAGCGAAAGCAATATCTCTAACATGTGTGCAAGTAAGTGGTCCATAATGACCAATACGTGTCATGATACAAGCAACACAAGTATGAAGATGCACAATATCCATGCTCAAGAAGGATGTCACCTCAAAAGCGTGACCTTGTGTGTCCGTCACAATGCCGATGCGCAAGCAAGTGCGATGTAGAAACCCGTCGGTGTAGCATGTCTTGCTCTCAAGAGCTCGAATCGTCAAGTCACGTGAAGTGACAGTTGACATGTAGTCGAAATATCCTACACATACACACAACAAAGCAAAGAATGTATGTGCATGGTAGATAAACACATCATCCATCATAACGGTTCTCCTTTCTTGCACATAACCATTAGGAACAAAAGTGCATGAACAATATGATGCAACAATGGCTATATTCATGGCACTAGGCATATGGTGCAAAGAAGGAAGACAAGCATGCTTCACATGAAAGATGTCAAAAGCTCCAATAATATGTGAGAAAGTTATGGGGACAATCTCATTAGCAAGAGTAGAAGCATTGTTGCACTCAATACATGACAAATCATATAGCAAGAAAAAGGCAACGCATGAAGATATATGACAATATGCAATATCAATCATGTGCAAAGCATGACAATGGTTGTCATCAACCGCAGAAAAGGAGCACATCGATGATGCAACATAAGCAAGCATAGTGATCATGTAATGCAAACTAGTAGTGCGAAGATGCAACGTAATAGAGGAAATCATGGCAATCATGTCATGCGAGCAATTAATAGGCATAGGCGATGCGCATGACATATCACGAGCACAAAACATGATCAAAGTATCATCATAGGCATGGAGCACAAAGCAAACATGGCAATAGCTAGTAATATCTCCACCAAGCTTGCAAATACACATAGTAGTAGTAGAATGGTGGATCATGGGTAAATGCAAGCAAGGGTCATAATTGCTTGGCAAAGGCATAGAAATGAGCATATCATGCAAAGTGAACATGGAAATATGGGCAAAGGATGTATAATGCACCATAAGCCATAACCATGTGAGAGCCATGTAGAAGAGGTGCGTGTAGTCCTTGCACGAGGGGAATGGTTGGAGACATATTCCGGTGAATCCCAAAGCATCGGTGCTCTCAAGAGCTCTTTTCGTCAACTCATGGGATTGTGAGGTTGATGAGTGTTCATGAGTACCTACGCAGAACAAAGGCAAAGGAAAAATGGTGTGCGCGTGGTATATGTATACATCATCCGTTAGGATGTGCATGTGCTTGTGTTTGTTAGCACAAAATTTACAATGCTCAAATAAATGAGATGCATGGTATAGGAATACGTCATCCGTCATGCAATTATAGTTATTATGCTCAACATGATTGGGACGCAATTTATAGCAAGTATGGGGCACAAGCATTTTATGCATATCAATGGCAAGCATATTGTGCACACAATGAAATGGATCATGCAATGAATGGGATGGAACAAAATCTCCTATGATGTATGAGGAAACTATGGGGGTCTCCTCATGTGCAATAGTGGAAGCATAATTTGGAGAATATGGAAAACATCCAAAACAATGCATATCCGAAGCTAGATGGTCATGGCATGTCGTATTAGAATTATTGCGCAAATGATGCAAAGGAAGCATTGCAATATCATCACAAGAAAAACAAATGCCAATAACCATGGGCTTGTCGCCTATGCCATATGAGCAAATTGGATTAATTTTTATGGGATATGCATAGTCACTATGGTGAGATTGCAAAGATGCAATATGGGAAATTTCACGCATAGCATATGACAAGTCAAGTGGATTGTCAAACATGATGTGACCAATAGAGTTTTCACATGATATCCTATGAAGTATAACATCACAACTAGGCAATTCTACATGTTCATCATCATATGCATCATAAATTGGTGGCACATCTAAGCATGAAGAAGACATAGCATGTGAAGCATCCATAAGGTGATCAACATCATGCAAACAATCAATGTCCACTAGTGGGACAAGAGCATCACCTTCACCTATGTTACTTTATTCATTCCACTCATGTGGTGTAGGTGAGGTGAGAGAAACCAACTCGTGGTCATCTTCATTGTGATGGAACCATGTGGGGCGTGCAACATCATCCACCATGGCCATCGTCTTGTCCAAAGGGAGGACGAAGTCGTCAAGGATCGGCGCGTCATCAAATATGGGACCTTGCACCAAATGAGAAGACACAATAGAGGTAGAGGTTAAGTTGTTAGAAATCGAAATGGCCTCACATGCCCTATCAACTACCTCACTCTCTCTATGTGGTGGTGGCTCCCTCCCTCCCTCTAGGTAGTTGCACTCATACTCACATATGGTGGAATCACTCATCTCACTCAAATGGTGGGGGTTGTGACTCTCCTCACATGGGAATTGTGGCAACTCATCATATATGGGGCTAATGGTGGTCATGCTCATCCTCTCATAGGAAATGCACTCAATGTCACTATGGTGGAGTCACTCATGGCTTTCATGTGGTTGTGGCTCTCCTCACATGGAAATTGAAGCATCTCGTCATGTGTCGGTGTCGGAGAGATGTAGGTGCAAATGTCTCCATGCTCAACTCCTTTCGCTGCCATGGTTGAAGGGATAGTTCCATGCTCAACCGTCTCGTCATTGTCGTGGATGAAGGCCGAAGATGGCACATCATCACTCTCCTCCATGACCGAAGGGAAATTGCCATGCTCGGCCATCTTCCTTGGGATGCTTTCGAAGATGGAAGGGTCATCCATGCGTGTAGTTGATCGCCTTGATCTTGGCGTCGCAGCTTGTCCTTGGTGGTGATCTTGGTCTTCACGCATTTGTTTCTTCGAAGATGTGCGACTTGAGCGTCTATGCCGTGATGATGACGAAGGGAAAGAAGACTTGTAGTTGGCCACCATGTGTCGAAGTTGCTCCGTGTGTGCGGCCACCATGTTTCTTTTCTGAGCTTCGGAGTGTCGTATGTCGATGGCGAGTCGCTCGAGTTGTTGGTTGATGTGGTTGCTCATGTCGATGTAGTCGTCGAAGACCGAAGATGGTGTGCTTTGTCTAGCCATCACAAGACTCGAGCAAAGGTGAGTGGGAAATGAGATAAACAATACCAAGATACCATTCCCAACGTTGAGAATGTATCCCGTTTCACTCAATGTTAATTGAGAGAATAGTGGAATTGGTACCGGACTTGTTCACTCACATCTACAACATGAAGCTTATCGAGTGACTTGGTTAGGACAAGTGGCACAAAATTCAAGCAAAATGTGAGTCAAGATGTTGAAAATGTTGAGGAAGATTCACAAAATTGCAATGCAAAGCAAATAGATCAATAGCTATGGTGGCACTAGGAACACACACACGGGTAGATAAATGGGATCCGCGCAACCAAGGAATGAGCACAAAATGTGATAGACCCGGAAAAAGCTCGTGTTGCATGGATACTAGAAGAGACAATAGCTCGATTGCTCCAATGGGCTAGATACGCGCTTATGCACCAACCTAAAAGAGTAAACGTGCCGTTTTCAATCCCAACTATGCTATGTATGTATGATCCAAATGTATGAACTATGCAAAATGGCTCAATGCTATTGCTATTGCTTATAAGCTCTTTTGTATCTTCTCTTTTGCTTAAAAGCTTTTTCTTCTTTTGCTTTTTTTTCTATGCTTGATGCTCGAACCAAGATATGAGACAAGTATGATGGATATGCACGGGAGAGACTTATGGCACAATGTAGATAGCAAGATGTTTGCACGCTAAATGTAGCTATGCGGCATAAGAGTAACACTACGGTGCACAAGTAACGTGGCCCGGCAATTCTCAACTTGCTAGTCTCAATGGGTAAGGTACGCAATAGGTTTGGAGCGATCAAAGCAATGGCAAGGAAATAGACAATGATGTCGTCGAGGTTACCGTCCTTGCTTACGGTTGGGGTGTCAAAAGGCAAGGTGGCCGTTGTCGATATCGAGGCCGAGGCGATGATGAGTAGCGGCGTTGTCGATGTAGAGCCGTCCCTAATTAGCCGAAACACCTTAGGAAACGGAAACCTCAACTCAAAATCTCAAACAAAATTAGGTTAGGGCAGCGGAAGTTTATGGTGGAAATGGCTATGTGGAAGTTATGGTGGAGGCCTAGGCAAACATGCCAAAAATTCAAAAATGTGATGGAGTCAAATGATGATGAATCTATTTTTGTGGAATGGAGGGTGTCAATAGCTACAAAACGAGCTAAGGAACGTCAAAATTGGAGTTCGAATGAATTAGTTATGATCAAAACGGTGAAACACGAAAGGCTGGGTTCTCAGGGGCTGGACATCCGGGGGGTTAGGCCGGAAATTCGGGACCTGCTGTCCAAAATCGCCCGAGTTGTGTGCTCTAGGGCCCGGATGTCCGGCCGGTAGCCCGGATGTCTGGCCCGACGATTCCAGATCGCGATTTGGGCACGGGAAATTGATTTGGGGCGGAAATTTTCATCTTGGGGGTCAAAATTGATAGGGAAAAAGAAAAATTAGGATGGATTGGATGGTGGGAAAGCTAGATCTACTTGCCAAGCACGAAATCCATGGATCAAATCAACAAAATCTCACAAGAACCAACAAATGACAAAAAAATTGGTGATGCTATTTGTGGTGGGGATTTTCGAATTGGGATAAAAACACACAAAATTAGGCTAGAAAACGAAGGGAAGGACTCCAAATTCGTGAGAAACGTGGCTCTAGATACCAATATGATACGGGGCAATCCCGTGTGTGTCAATCTTTCACGAATTGGAGGGGGAAACCTCAAGAACACGAAGAACACGGGGATGAACAGGGAGAAATCACAAGAAGGAAACACTCAAGAAGAAGTCCAATCACACATCCACTAGACTCACCACACACAAGATCCACAAAGGTACATGAATAACAAAGGGAAATAGGATACATGGTAGAGTTTATCCCAAATCCCATGGGGGGATGGGGCCTTGATATCCCGAAGGATCTTCCCTTGTGAGGGGCCTTGACATCTTCTCCGATGGAGGTCTCGATCTCCATGGGAGAGGTAGAGGAAGGAGCAAAGCTCAACTAACTAAGAGCTAAACCATTGCTAACCCTAGAGAGAGGGGGGGAGGTCCTTATATAGTCCAAGGCGAGATGAGGGGAGGGTAAGAGAGAGATACATGGGCTTTTGGCCCGATGGTGCACGCGCAGGTGCCGGATGTCCGGGGCTCGGGCACCTGGCTTCGCTCGGTTCTGGTCCCCTCGCGCCGAATTTTCGGGCAGGGGTGCCGGATGTCTGGGGGTCGGCCGAATGTCCGGGGGTCGGCCGGATGTCCGGGCCCTGTAGCTTCGGCTGCAGCTTGCCCTTGGCGCCAGAGGGATCTCCAGGGGCCGGATGTCCGGGGTGTAGGTCAGATGTCTGGGGCTTGGGAGGTTGCTTGGCCTTCTTCCGTCGTCGCTTCCATGCTTCCCTCCCGGATGGTTTAGTCGTTCCCCGGCACTTGCACTGCTCCTTGTCATCCGTGAAGCTCCGACAATACGTATGTATGCACACGAAGGGAGTGTCAAGTAGTATACCATCCTCGAAGGGATCAAGTGAACACGTGTAAAGGAGATGATTCACCTTTATGTAGGTGAAGTAGTCGTGGCACGTGTCACTTGGCAAGTGAACTCTTGTCATGGTGATGTCCATAGGATGCTCCGCATCAGAACCAGAAGATGGAGCTAGCAGGCATCGAAATCGCACAATCTCATGTTCAGTCAAGGGCGCAACTGAAGATCTCGATGTAGATGCACCCGACAATAGAGAGTCGTAGGCAATCAGTAGGGCGCGAAGTCACGCAATCTCCTTGGTGAAGTACACTGCTGAAGTAGGTGCCATAGTGGCTAGGGGCGGAGCCAGGATTTGGCCATGAGGGGGGCGAGAAACCCAATAATGCTAAACGTACAAAAAGTTACACGCAATTACACGCTGACTAGGATTTTTTCTTTCTAACTAACCTCTCCCCCCTGATTTTCATGGAGGTCAGCCCTTCCTTCCCTTTAATCTCCAATTAAAATCCAGCTGCCTATAAACCCCCGTAAATCTATGTATGTGTGCTTCGAGAAACCAATGCTCATAGAATAGACGAAATATCATGACATTATAGAAAAAAGTTATAAATTGCTTTATAGTACATTATAGAATATTTGAATTCTCGGAACAGAAAATTTTGCTTACTTGATATCAATTGTAACTTTAAGTCTTGGCCTTGTATCTGCGACAATTTTTGCATATGCTTTCTTCAAGTCGACTCAACTGGTTTGGAAAATGAATTTATCCCCCTAGTTGTTGGTGTCTTTCGCTTCCTCATTGACTACTATATAGAATGAAAAACATGATTAATAGATTAATTCACTATTTTATACACAACACTAATGCACCAGACTAGGATTGTAATTCATAATATCAAGAACTGATAGCTACAAGTACGTACTAGTACCTTCCTCTATTGATCTTCCTTTCCCCCGGTAAAACTTTCATCTAATGAAGCCTCCTCCTGCAGCCTTAACCCTTAGACAATGGACAAACAAGGGACAAAGATGATAGATGATAGATCGGCGCAGCAATAGGGTACCTGAAGGGGCCGCGTCATGATGAGCGGGTGCGGGCGTGCGGCAGCCGGCAGCAACCCAGCGACCCAGCGGCTGGGCGGCAGCGGCAAACAACGCCCTAGTACAACCAGGAGATGATCAATAGATCGATTGATCCTATGGGCAAATAACATAGGGCTGCCACAATCGTACATGACAATGACATGGGCTATTGGGCTTTCGGTATAGCCTAATTATTATATTAATACTTATGGGCTAATGATCTAATTATCTCCGGCCAATTAGGACATCTACAGTAATACTACCTGCAGTACTAACTGCTAGAAATCGTTGGGGGGGGGGGAGCGATTGGCAGGGGTCTAGCCCCTGCTCGCCCCTGGCTCCCCCCGATAGTGGCACAGAGAGAGAAGCGGCCACCACCACCTTTGGAAGCCGCTAAATGTGGCGGTGTAGCATGAACTGTATCGTCAGAAAAGGCCGGTGGAGAAGACGAGGCCGTATGCAAACAAGCAACAAGCGCCAAGGAAAGACACGTGTGCGAAGCGCAGTTGATGAAGTCATATGCACTAGTACCGCCGGTGAAAGTCGCCAGAGGTGTCGGTGTAGAGCGACAATCACCATATGCGGAAGTCTCGAGAGTAGTCGTAGGCAAGCGGCCACCAAAATCTTCAGAAGACGCCGAAGGAAACACTGTCATAGATGGATGAGCACCAAGCACCGAGAGACGATGCATGTGCGAGACGGGATCAACATAGGGAACACCGTCGAAAGATAACGAGCAACGATGCAGGGACATCTGGACGAACAAGGTGTTTTTTTTTTATTTCTTTTCAAATCAGCGGTCAAAACAGAGTAGATCAGAAGTAGCAGTGACAGCGAGGTTACTCGAGGCGGAGTGAATCGAGCAGCAACAAGCAACACCGTCAGGTAGGAAGGCAGCCGGACTGCAGCAGCAGGTGCAGTAGCAAGTCAACTCCGGCGGCTAGGAAGGCAGCCAGACTTCAGCAGTGGAAACGAGAAGCTGCCGGGGGACCTGGGGAGGGGTGGCTGCTGGCGGTGGAGATCCGGCTAGGGCGGCGGCTGGCGGTGGAGATCCGGTGAGAACGCGAGGACGCCGGGCGAGTTAGGGCAGCAACTGGTGGAGGAGAGCAGCGATTGTGGGCAGGGGACCCGGCGGCTGGACCATGGGCAGGGGAACCTGGAGCAGCAACAACTCGCTGGATCGAGACTTCAGGCAGGCGACTGTACGGGGAACTCGGGTAGAGCGGGAAGTGGCTGGATCGCCTGGATCAGGGCCACACCGAGCTGCTGGAACACGCGGAGGGAACGGATGTGACCGTCAGCAAGGGAGAGATAGCATGAACATGACAGCAATTGGCCGGAGAAAATACGAGCGGCAGCCGACGCAATAACTGGGTCGGAAAAGCACGAGTTGCGCGTGCGAAAGAAAAACCCTAGGGCTCTAATGCCATGTTAGGAATATGCAACTTGTATTTCCAGGAGGCCATAGGCCAGTATATATATACATGTACAAATGTAGATTATGCAGGAAACCCCTTATACAATGGGGTAAATACGAAAGGCTACATGCATATATAAATAGTACTCTAACATAATTCATGTTAAAAACTTATAGTTGTAGATTAAATTATAAAAGTAGATTACATTACGCTTTCAGATTTATCTTACGAGGAATTCATATTTATAAAGTAGATTAAATTATGTACATTCTGTACACTAAATTCCTAATCTGTCAAATACAATTGTAGTCTAGTAAGAATAATATAACGTGCTACCAAGAAGGCAAGAACTTTGGAGTCTTTTTTGTAAAATTAGAGATCGTAAATCTGATATAAAGATTTGAAGTTTTGTTAGTTCTTGTTAGAAAAAAGAAGAGCGAACTGTGATTGGTATCCTCTTAAGGCCATAATGATTCAAATTAGTTTATGCAATAACTTTTTTTTTTGACCAAGAGAGATTTTATTGACTCTCGACGTCAAATCAAGATGATACAGACAGTTTTTAGCTAAAATGTACTTTTGCTCTAACCACTAATTGCTAATTTGCTTATAGATTATCCTGAAACCATGTTTCCATAAAGTGACATTTGTATGTACCTAGTGGTACTTCAGAATCTTTTTTCACACAGTCATTCTGGGAACCAATAATTTAGGTGTTGTCAACTAGGCTATTATGATCTTAGGGAGTATGATGGTTTAGTTAGTGGGGAAAGAGAGCAATTCAAGATGAGTGAAAAGTTGTTGCATGTGACATCCCTGCTTAATAGGAATGATGACTACTCAAATGAACAAGGTGCACCTTCTTTTCCGGGAGCCCACCCGAAAGGAACCTCAAAGTTAAGCGTGCTTGGCTAGGAGCAATTTGAGGATGGGTGACCGACTGGGAAGTTGATCCCAAGTGCTCATGAGCGAGGACAAAGTGTGTAGAAAAGACTAGTGTTCTTTGTGGCCGGTCTAGATCCCAGGCGCAATGGCCAGGAACCGATGAAAGCGGCAACAGTAACAACAACAACAACAACAACAACAACAACAACAACAAAACATTTAGCCCGAAACACGCTGGGTTAGGCTAGAGCTAAAACTCACAAGATCTCGAAAACAACTCATGGTTATGGTGTTGGGGAACGTTGCATGGGAAACAAAAAATTTCCTACGCACACGCAAGATCTATCCATGGTGATGAGCATCTACGAGAGGGAGAGTGGATTTACATACCCTTGTAGATCGCTAAGCGGGAAGCGTTAAGATACGCGGTTGGTGTAGTCGAACGCCTTCGCAATACAAATCGCCGAGCATCCCGCGATCTCATCATGATCCGTCCCGCGATCCAATCACGATCCGTCCCGCGAACTCATCACGATCCGTCTCGCGATCTTAATCACGGTCCTTCCGATCTAGCGCCGAACGGACGGCACCTCCGCGTTCAGCACACGTACAGCTCGATGATGATCTTCGCCTTGTTGATCCATCAAGAGGGAGCGGAGAGGTAGATGAGTTCTCCGGCAGCGCGACAGCGTTGCGGCTATGGTGGTAGAGCTATTCCAGCAAGGCTTCGCTTAAGCACTGCTGAAAACCGATCTAGAGGAGAAACTGCGATTTAGAGGAGAGGTAGCACGTGGCTATTAGGTTTAACTTTTTCCTCTAAATCCTCTAGTATATATAGGAGGGAGGGAGGGGAGGAGGCAGCCTCAAACCCTCAAGGTTTGATCGAAATTGGAGGTGGAGGAGTCCTACTCCAATCCTATTAGGAGTAGGATTCCTCCTTTTCACTTGGAAACTCTTTCCACCTCTCCACCTTTGGATTTTTTCCTTCTCAAACCACTCCAGCCGCATGGGCCCTTAGAGGGGGCTTCGGCCAGCCCACCAGGGACTGGTTTACCTCCTCCCACAGTCCATGTAGCCTCTTGGGTCGAAATACCTCTCCCGATGGTCCCCCGGTACACTACCGGCACTCCCGGTACACTACCGATGAGCCCAAAACTTTTCCGGTGACCAAAACAGGACTTCCTATATATCAATCTTTACCTACGGACCATTTCGGAGCTCCTCGTGATGTCCGGGATCTCATCTGGGACTTCGAAAACATTCGGTCACCACCATACATAACTCTATACTACCGAAATGTCACCGAACCTTAAGTGTGCAGACCCTGCGGGTTCGAGAACTATGTAGACATGACCGAGACACCTCTACGGTCAATAACCAATAGAGGGACCTGAATGCCCATATTGGTTCCTACATATTCTACGAAGATCTTTATCGGTCGAACCTCTATGTCAAGGATTCAGTTAATTCTGTATGATGTTCCTTTGTTCTTCGGTATGTTACTTGCCCGAGATTCGATCGTCGGTATCTCCATACCTAGTTCAACCTTGTTACCGGCAAGTCTCTTTATTCGTTTCGTAATACAAGATCCCGTGACTAACACTTAGTCACATTGCTTGCAAGGCTTGTTGTGACGTTGTATTACCGAGTGGGCCCTGAGATACCTCTCCGTCACACGGAGTAACAAATCCCAGTCTTGATCCATGCCAATCCAACAAACACCCTCGGAGATACATGTAGAGTACCTTTATAGTCACCCAGTTACGTTGCGACGTTTGATACACACAAGACACTCTTCCGGTGTCAGTGAGTTGCATGATCTCATGGTCATAGGAACATATACTTGACATGCAGAAAACAGTAGCAATAAACTAACACGATCATATGCTACGTTTGTAGTTTGGGTCTTGTCCATTACACCATTCTCCTAATGATGTGATCCCGTTATCAAATGACATCTCATGTCCATGGCTAGGAAACCTTAACCATCTTTGATCAACGAGCTAGTCTATTAGAGGCATACTATGGACATGGTTTTGTCTATGTATCAACACATGCATCTAAGTCTCCGATCAATACAATTATAGCATGGATAATAAACGATTATCATGAACAAGGAAATATGATAATAACTAATTTATTATTGTCTCTAGGGCATATTTCCAACATATGGCACGTGGATAGCTAACTTCCACGCACCCCTGTCCATGGCTAGTTCTTTGGTGATATTCCAGTCCTAAGCAAGGATCACTAAAAAAAATTGTCACTAGATAATTGCTGTTGCGTTGCAACGGTATATAAATATAGTATGTTAGCCCGTGATTTACCTGCCCATATTAATGTGATTGTGTAAATAAATGTTATCAAATCCTGCTCATGATTTGGCTACCTAAACAAACTTTAGGATTTTATTTGGTAATCACTTATTTGGTAAAAGTTATTGGCTTACCAAAGAAAACATAATTTTATTTGGTAAGTCAATAAAAGGTGGGACAGTTTAAGACAGTTTTCAAGGAACACCCGTGAATAAAAACATGGATAGGAGGGGGAAAATCAAAATGGAAAGAGGGAGTAGGAACGTACTTAAGGTTAGACGAAGCACTCTGCTTGGCAGGTAAAGGAATGCTGTCCTTTTTTGAAGTAGTAGAGATGTTTGTATGTTCATGTATGTAAGATGCACCATTTTCTTTTGATTATGAGGCTTTGTATCTCTCTAACTCATTGTAATGTACTACAGGGTTCGTTTCCATTATGGCCATCCTGATATTTTTGATAGACTCTTCCATATTACTAGGGGTGGCATAAGTAAAGCTTCCAAGACTATAAATTTAAGCGAAGATATCTTTTCAGGTAAGTTTACATCTCTTATGAACGTTTCACAGTCATTCCTTACCTAAAATGCATTTATTGAATACAATTTTCTTAGGTTTTAATTCAACAATGAGGGAAGGAAATATCACACATCATGAGTATATGCAAGTTGGTAAAGGACGCGATGTGGGGATGAACCAAATCTCCAGCTTTGAAGCTAAGGTTGCCAATGGAAATGGTGAACAAACATTGAGTCGTGACATCTATCGTCTTGGACGCAGATTTGACTTCTACAGAATGCTGTCTTTCTACTTCACTACAGTTGGCTTTTATTTCAGTAGCATGGTAAGAATACATTAACGGAAGTTATCTAGGTGTAACATTTCTCTAAAAAATGCCGATGTCATTTCCTTGTTTCTGATGCATTTATTATTGGACTGTATGAGAGAACCATGCTAATCATTTAGATAAAAATCCAATTGTGAGGCCTCTTTATAGATTATTAAGAAGACTCCGTAAAACAAAACGAGAGAATTAGATGGAGATGATCGAAGTTCAAGCCATTTATTTCATCATGACCAGTATGTTAAAAATGGTACTTAGCAATATCATCCTTTGCAACAAAATCAACAATATTTGCCATCATTTACGGGATATTCCTAAAATGGCCCTTTTTAGGATTTTAGTTATTAACTTATTATTCATAAAAAGGGCAGCCCGGTGCATGTAGCTCCTGCTTGCACAGGGTCCGGGGAAGGGTCCGACCAATGTGGGTTATTAACTTATTATTCATAAACTTAACTTATAGTTTAGCATGGTGTCAAACATACAATGTGCTCATTCTGCATAGTTTGGGATACTGACATCCATAGTTCCTTCTTTCAGGTTACTGTACTTACAGTCTATGTATTTTTGTATGGGAGGTTATATCTCGTCATGAGTGGTCTGGAAAAGTCTATTTTGTTGGATCCACGTGTTAAGGACGACATCAAGCCTCTTGAAAATGCGCTCGCTTCACAGTCTGTCTTCCAGCTTGGGTTGCTGCTTGTCCTCCCTATGGTCATGGAAGTTGGCTTAGAGAAGGGATTCCGCACAGCATTAGGAGAGTTCATCATCATGCAGCTTCAGTTGGCCTCTGTGTTCTTCACATTCCAGCTTGGCACCAAAACACACTACTATGGGCGAACAATACTCCATGGTGGCGCTAAGTACAGACCTACGGGCCGTGGATTTGTTGTGTACCATGCGAAGTTTGCTGATAATTACCGCATGTACTCCCGAAGCCACTTTGTTAAAGGACTTGAGCTGTTAATACTTCTGGTTGTATATCTAGCCTATGGAAAATCCTACCGCAGCACGAGCCTGTACCTATTTGTCACCTTCTCCATATGGTTCCTGGTGGCATCTTGGCTATTTGCACCATTTATCTTCAATCCGTCATGCTTTGAGTGGCAGAAGACGGTTGATGACTGGACAGATTGGAGGAAATGGATGGGTAACCGTGGGGGTATCGGTATGTCTGTGGATCAAAGCTGGGAGGCTTGGTGGATAGGTGAGCAGGAGCACCTCAGGAAAACCAGCATTCGCGCTCTTGTCTTGGAAATCCTCCTCTCTCTTCGTTTCTTGATCTACCAGTATGGTATAGTGTATCATCTCAACATTGCACGCCGTAGCACAAGCATCCTGGTACTTTTCACTACATATGATGTGCTGCCTTATTTGCTTAATATCTAGTTCATAGAGTTGCAGCGTATCATAATATACTTTCCATTTGCTGTCGACTTGTAGGTTTATGGATTGTCATGGCTGGTTATGCTGACGGTTCTAGTAGTTTTGAAGGTAACAGTTTGGCCTTTGGTCTTGACCAGTTTCCTCCGATGCTTAAAAATCTTACCATCTGGATGTTGTACCTTGTCTTCAGATGGTTTCAATAGGACGGCAGAAATTCGGGACAGACTTGCAGCTTATGTTCCGCATCCTTAAGGGCCTTCTCTTTCTCGGCTTTATCTCTGTGATGTCGGTCCTATTTGTTGTATGCAGCCTCACGATTTCGGATGTCTTTGCTAGTATTCTCGGGTTCCTACCAACTGGTTGGTGTATTCTTCTGGTGAGTAAAACCTCTGTTTATACCTCTGTTTACCTACTTTTGCACAGTGAAGTGTTCTAAAAAGACGGAATTCCTTGCATTCGTACCTGCTTATGAGCACGGAACCAGATAACAAACATTTAGCCTCTTAATTCTCGAGCAGTTGAGTAACAAGCTCATTGAACAGAAGCAAACTCAGCTTATGAGTGATTTATATTGTTTCTTGTGCACAGATTGGGCAGGCATGCGCTCCACTGATTAAAAAGACTACGCTGTGGGACTCCATCATGGAGCTAGGGAGGGCATACGACAACATCATGGGTCTCGTCCTCTTCCTTCCCATCGGCTTCTTGTCGTGGTTTCCCTTCGTCTCAGAGTTCCAGACACGGTTGCTCTTCAACCAAGCCTTCAGCCGGGGTCTCCAGATCTCAAGGATCCTTGCGGGCCAGAAGGACATTGGGGAGTTTGAGTGACCAGTGAACTCTGCATAGGCAGGATACATGTTGCATGTCCATGTGTCATGATTGATTTTTTGGGCGTACATTCTTCCATAACGTGATCAACCCTTCAAAAATAGTGTCAAAAACTGTCTTGCACTATGAGACGGAGATAGTATATGGCATGCTAGGGACTAACATCAACTTGTGGGTACAAAAGCAAGGTGCTCACAAAAGTACTATATGTATATTTTGTCATTATGCTGCCATGTTACATACTACTCTCCCCGTCTCGTAATATAAGTGTTTTTGACACTAGTGAGTATCTGAATGTGCTTGTGAAGACTTGCAAGCATCTGTTTACAGCTGATGCATCACATTGCACTCCAACTCTTTTTCTCGCATATACGCACACTGCGGCATTCTAGTGTATAGCGCCGGTGCAAGTTCCTCCGGTCGCTCTTCATTGGTCCATTTATCTTCTCAAAATAGGGTGTCTTTGCCATCTCCAACCATTGTCTTGTTGATGTCCTAAACAGGACCATCGATTCCTTCTTAGGCAGGGCGGCTGAGCTGTCGTTGGCTTCTTGATGCATAACGGCAACTCAAGGCATTTACATGGGAAGGTCCCTAGCGAGCATTCAAGGGTAGTCTCAATCAACGCTTTCGTCTTCGTAGGAATGTATCAGGGCGACAGTTTTGTGAAGTTCACTTGCAGCCCATAGTTGAGCAAGCTTTCAACTCTGTCATTATGTTTAAGAAATATGATGACGACGTCCGTGAAAATTGAACTTTGGTGACTGCAGCCAACTCCTAACAGCGGAGCTAGGATTCCATATTCGAGGCCACACTAAACAACTATGAAGAGGATGCAGATAATTGGAGACAATGGATCGCCATGGTGACGGCCTCTACAATTGTAGAGGTGCTTCGGGTACCCCTCATTTACCATATCCATGTGGACGATGTAGCAAGAAGTACATATATCCATGACATCCACCTCATGTCGAAACTCATCACTCGGAATACTCTAGCAGGAAAGGCCATTGCACCCACCGAGTCAAATGCCTTGGAAATGTTAACTTGAGCATGACCACGGGTTGTTTCTGTTAGAGCTATATTGATGATGTCTCTTAGCCTTTTGTATTCTAAACTTTTGGCATCCTTTTGTATCTGTATATATTTTGGCTTTGGCCTCTCAATAATATTAAGTTGCAATTCCAACGTGGTATTAGAGATGTAAGGTATTTTTTTCCCGATCTAATCTCGTCTCACGTTGCCGGTCGTCGTTGTTTTCTACCACCTGGAGGTCAATTCCCCTGCCACTGGTGTTGTGGATCGGACAACGTTGTGGATCGAGCCTTCACTTCTTTGGATTCCCTGCTGCTCCGCTGCTTTCGTTTTTCACCAAGCGACGAGCTGTAGGTCCTTGAGGGTGTGACTCCGGCGTGTCTACTACACTTGGTCCTTCTTCGAGGTCGTCGCCGGTTGTTGGCCCTGTCCGCGCTGTCGCTGCCTTCCGCGACGGCCGACCGCAGGCTCCGTCTGCGCCGCTCTTCCGGCCGCTGGCCTCGTCCACGCCGTTGCTGACTTCTACGGCACCGTTGGCCGCCGGATCCATCCGCGCCGCTACTGCCGGTGCCGGCCCCGTCTGTACTGTTGCTGTCTTCTGCGGCTGTCCGCGGGCGCTCGGTGTCACCTCCGACGCCTCCGCGGTCTTCCTCGCCGGGCATCGCCTACGGCTTTCCCGTCAGGCGTCGTCTTCTCCAAGACCGCGACTCGTGGCTTCTCTGTTGGCCGCCGGCTTTCCCTGCGTCGCTCGTTGGGTGCTCACCCGTCCTCTGTGGCTGTGGCTTGCCTGTCGTGACAGGTTCCTGTATTGACTTACTTGGGTCTTTTCAGGTGACCTTTGCACTTTTCTCAAAAAAAAGAGTGAGAAAAGAAGCGTCATGTCTTCGTCAGCCTCAGGCTATGCCGCCATCCCGCGCTGCCAGTTGATTTTTGATGGGACAAACTACAATGAGTTCGTTGGACTTATGTGCATTCACATGTGTGACCTTTTGTTGGGGAACGTTGCATAGAAAACAAAAAATTTCCTACGCACACGTAAGATCCATCCATGATGATAAGCATCTACAAGAGGAAGAGTGGATCTACGAACGTCTTCACGATCCAAATCGTCGAGCGTCCCGCGATCCCATTACGATCCGTCCCGCGATCTCATCACGATCCGTCCCGCGATCCAATCACGAATCGTCTCGCGATCTTGATGACGGTCCTTCCGATCTAGCGCCGAACGGACGGCACCTCCGCGTTCAGCACACGTACAGCTCGATGACGATCTTCGCCTTCTTGATCCAGCAAGAGGGAGCGGAGAGGTACACGAGTTCTCCGGCAGCGCGACAGCGTTGCGGCGATGGTGGTGGAGCAATTCCAGCAGGGCTTCCCCTAAGCACCGTTGAAACCGATCTAGAGGAGAAACTACGAACCAGAGGAGAGACAGCACGTGGCTTAGGGGTTCTTGATGTGTCCCAAGTGCTAGCCTCGTCCCTCTATTTATATGCTGAGCCCTGGGTTTGAAACTTGGAGAAAAATCCTCCTCAAGGTCGGTTTGCCCGCAAGGCAAGAGTCCTTCTCGGACTCCAGGACCAGACGCCAAGGTCCTCAGCGTCTGGCCCCAAATGCCAGGGTCCCTGGCGTCTGGCCCCTGGCCTCCGCAAAACAACTTTTGCACCTTTCTAAAGCCTCATGGGCTTTACCCCTTGGCCCAAATAAAGTGTCCTTGTACCCCGAACATTTCAGGAAACATCAAACTATTTTCGGTGAATTCCGGAACCCTTCGGGAGACCAAACACTATTACCCCACATATCAATCTTTACCTCCGGACCATTCAGAGCTCCTCGTGACATCCGGGATCTCATCCGGGACTCCGAACAACCTTCAGTCACCACCATACATAACTCTATACAACCGAAACGTCACTAAACCTTAAGTGTGCAGACCCTGCGGGTTCGAGAACTATGTAGACATGACCGAGACACCTCTACGGTCAATAACCAATAGCGGGACCTGGATGCCCATATTGGTTCCTACATATTCTACGAAGATTTTTATCGGCCGAACCTCTATGTCAAGGATTCAGTTAATCCCATATGTCGTTCCCTTTGTTCTTCGATATGTTACTTGCCCGAGATTCGATCGTAGGTATATGTATACCTAGTTCAACCTCGTTACCGGCAAGTCTCTTTACTCGTTCCGTAATACAAGATCCCGTGGCTAACACTTTAGTCACATTGCTTGCAAGGCTTGTTGTGATGTTGTATTACCGAGTGGGCCCTGAGATACCTCTTCGTCACACGGAGTAACAAATTCCAGTCTTGATCCATGCCAACCCAACAGACACCCTCGAAGATACCTGTAGAGCACCTTTATAGTCACCCAGTTACGTTGCGACGTTTGATACACACAAGGTACTCCTCCGGTGTTACCTCGGAGATACCTGTAGAGCACCTTTATAGTCACCCAATTACGTTGCGACGTTTGATACACACAAGTATACCCACACAAGTGTTATCTATATACCCACACATGTATTTAGTTTCTAATCAATACAATTATAGCATGGATAATAAACGATTATCATGAACAAGGAACTATGATAATAACTAAGTTATTATTGCCTCTAGGGCATATTTCCAACAGTCTCCCACTTGCACTAGAGTCAATAATCTAGTTCACATCACCATGTGATTCACATTGTTATGAATCTAACACCCAATGAGTTCTGAGGCTCGATCATGCTTTGCATGTGAGAGAGGTCTTTTAGTCAACGAGTCTGCGTCATTCAGATCCGTGTGTACTTTGCAAATCTCTATGTCATAGCACTGCTACCACACTCCACTTGGAGCTATTCCAAATGGCTGCTCCACTATACGTATCCGGATTGCTACTAAGAGTCATCCGAATTGGTGTTAAAGCTTGCATCGACATAACTCTTTACGACAAACTCTTTATCACCTCCATAATCGAGAAACATTTCCTGAGTCTTTTAGTTACTAAGGATAATCTTGACCGTTGTCTAGTGATGCACTCCTGGATCACTCTTGTACCCCTTGACGGACTCATGGCAAGGCACACACAGGTGCGGTACACAACATGGCATACTATATAGAGCCTATGGCTAAAGTATAGCGGACGACCTTCATCCTTTCTCTTTCTTCTGTCGTGGTCGAGCTTTGAGTCTTACTCAACTTCACACCTTACAAATCAGGCAAGAACTCTTTCTCTAACTGATCCATTTTGAACTCTTTCAAAATCTTGTCAAGGTATGTACTCATTGAAAGTCTCATCAAGCATCTTGATCTATCTCTATAGATCTTGATGCTCAAAAATTAGGTAGCTTTATCCAGGTCTTCCTTTGAAAAACTCTTTTCGAACAACCCTTTATGCTTTCCAAAAATTCTACATCATTTATGATCACCAACATGTCATCCACATATGCTTATCAGAAACTCTATAGTGCTCCCACTCACTTTATTGTAAATACAAGTTTCTAATAAACTTTGTATAGACTCAAAAACTTTGATCACCTCATCAAAGCATATATTCCAACTCCGAGATGCTTGCTCCAGCCCATAGAAGTATTGCTGGAGCTTGCACACCTTTTAGCATCCTTAAGACTGACAAAACCTTTTGGTTGTATCACATACAACCTTTCCTTAAGTAAACCATTAAGGAAACGATGTTTTGAGATCCATCTGCCAGATTTCATAATTGAAAAATGCAGCAACTGCTAACATAATTCCAACAGACTATAGCGTCGCTACGGGTGAGAAAGTCTCATCGTAGTCAACTCCTTGAACTTGGCGGAAACTTCTTTCCGACAAGTCGAGCTTTATAAATGGTGAAATTTACCATCAGCGTCTGTCTTCATCTTAAAGGTCCATTTGTACTCGACAGCCTGCCGTCCAACGAGCAAGTCTACCAAAGTCTATACTTGGTTTTCATACATGGATCCTTTCTCGAATTTCATGGCCTCTAACCATTTGTCGGAATCCAGGCCCATCATCGCTTCTCCATAGCTCGTAGGTTCATCGTTGTCCAACAACATGACCTCTAAGACAGGGTTGCCGTACCACTCAGGAGTAGTACGCGTCCTTGTCAATCTACGAGGTTTGATAGTAACTTGATCCGAAGCTTCATGATCATCATCATTAACTTCCTCTTCAACTAACGTATGCTCCACAAAAACATTTTTCTGTGCTGCACTACTCTCTGGTTGAAACAAAGGTTCAACAACCTCATCAAATTCTATCTTCCTCCCACTCAATTCTTTCGAGAGAAACTCTTTCTCAAGAAAGGATCCATTTTTAGCAACAAACACTTTGCACTTGGATATGAGATAGAAGGTATACCCAACTGTTCTTAGGGTATTCTATGAAGATGCATTTGTCCGCTTTGGGTTCGAGCTCATTAGGTGAAAACCCTTTTCACATAAGTGTCGCAGCCCCAAACATTAAGAAATGACAACTTAGGTTTCTGTCAAACCATATGGTGTCATCTCAATGGATTTAGATGGTGCCCTATTTAAAGTGAATGTAGTGGTCTCTAATGCATAACCCCAAAACGATAGTGGTAAAACGATAAGAGACATCATAATTCGCATCATATCCAATAGAGCACGACTATGACGTTCAGACACACCCTCACACTATGGTGTTCCAGGTGGCGTGAGTTGTGAAACAACTTTCACATTGTCTTAAGTTGTATACCAAACTCGTAACTCAGATATTCACCTCCTCGGTCATATCGTAGATATCTTATCTTCTCGTCACGATGATCTTAAACTTCACTCTGAATTTGCTTGAACTTTTCAAACTATTCAGACTTGTGTTTCATTAAGTAAATATACACTATTATCTACTCAAATCATCAGTGAAGGTAAGAAAATAACGATATCCACCGCACGCTACAAGACTCATTGGATTGCATACATCAACATGTATCATTTCCAATAAATCACTTGCCCGCTCCATCAAACCGGAAACGGGGTCCTTAGTCATCTTGCCCAAGAGGCATGGTTCGCATGTCTCAACCGATTGGAAATCGAATGAGTCCAAAGATCCATCAGCATGGAGTTTCTTCACGCGATTTATACCAATATGACATTTAGCGCCAGTGCCACAAGTATGTGGTACTATCATTATTAACTTTGTATCTTTTGGCATCAATGTTATGAACATGTGCATTACTACGATCAAGATTCAACAAACCATTCTCACTGGGTGCATGACCATTGAAGGTATTATTCATGTAAATAGAATAACCATTATTCTCTAACTTAAATGAATAACCGTGTTGCAATAAACACGATCTAATCATGTTCATGCTTAACGCAAACACCAAACAACATTTAGGTTTGTCACTAATCCCGAAGGTAGAGAGAGCGTGCGATGTTGATCATATCAACCTCGGAAACATTTTCAACACACATCGTCACCTCACACTTAGCTAGTCTCGTTTATTCCGTAGCTTTTACTTCGAGTTACTAACATTTCGCAACCGAACCGGTATCCAATACCCAGGTGCTACTAGGAGTACTAGCAAGGTACACATCAATAACACGTATATCAAATATACTTCTGTCGACGTTGTCAACCTTCTTATCTACCAAGTATCTAGGGTTGTTCCGCTTCAGCGACCGCTCTCCTCATAATAGAAGCACTTAGTCTCGGGTTTGGGTTCAACTTTGGGTTGCTTCACTGGAGCAGCAACTGACTTGCCATCCATGAAGTTTCCCTCCTTGCCCTTGCCCTTCTCGAAACTAGTGGTTTTACTAACCATCAACACTTGATGCTCATTCTTGATTTTTACCTTCGCGGTGTCAAACATCGTGAACAGCTCAAGGATCATTATTTCCATCCGTGGCATTTTATAGTTCATCATGAAGCTCTAGTAGTGTAGTGACAGTGACTTGGAAAACTATATCAATCACTTTATTATCTGGAAGATCAACTCCCACTCGATTCAAGCGATTGTAGCACCTAGACGAGCACATGCTCAACGATTGAGCTATTCTCCTTCATCTTGCGGGCAAAGAATTTTGTTGGAGATCTCATATCTCACAACACGGGCACGAGCCTGAGATCCCAATTTCAGCTCTTAAAACATCTCATATGTTCCGTGACGATCAAAACGTTTTGGAGCCTCAGTTCTAAGCCATAATGCATGACACACTAAACTATCAAGTAGTCATCGGAACGTGTCTGTCAGATGTTCACAACATCTACAGACGATGCTAGAGGGGGTGGCGCACCGAGCGGTGCATTAAGGACATAAGCCTTCTATGCAACAATGAGGACAATCCTCAGATCACGGACCCTGTCCGCAATATTGCTACCATCATCTTTCAACTCTATTTCTCTAGGAACATATAAAAATTCAAGGGAGCTACAGCGTGAGCTACAACATAATTTGCAAAGACAATACTGACTATGTTCATGTTAATGAGTTCAATTAATCATATTACTTAAGAACTCCCACTCAAATTGACATCCCTCTGGTCATTCGAGTGATACATGATCCAAATTCACCAACTCAAGTCCGATCATCACGTGAGTTGAGGTGGTTTCAATAGTGAACATCATCATGTTGATCATATCTATTATATGACTCATGTTCGACCTTTCGGTCTCTTGTGTTCCGAGGCCATGTCTGTACATGCTAGGTTCGTCAAGTTTAACCTGAGTGTTCGACATGTGGAACACTGGCTTGCACCCATTGTATGTGAACGTAGAGTCTATCACACCCGATCATCACGTGGTGTCTCGACACGACGAACTTTCGCAACGGTGCACACTCGGGGAGAACACAGTTGATCTTGAAATTTAAGTGAGGGATCACCTTATAATGCTACCGTCGTCCTAAGCAAAACAAGGTGCATAAAAGGATTAACATCACATGCAGATCATAAGTGACATGATATGGCCATGAACTCGTGCTTTTGATCTCCATCTTAAAAGCACCGACATGATCTCCATCGTCACCGGCACAACACCATGATCTCCATCAACGTGTCGCCATCGTGGTTGTCGCGCCCACCATGCTTCTACTACTATTACTACCGTTCAGCGATAAAGTAAAGCATTACATAGCGCTTAATGATTGACACGCATGTCATACAATAATTAAAGACAACCCTATGGCTCCTGCCGGTTGCCGTACTCATCGACATGCAAGTCGTGATACAACACATGATCATCTCATACATCACATATATCTCATCATGTAATTGGCCATATGACATCACAACATACCCTGCAAAAACAAGTTAGACATCCTCTAATTGTTGTTGCATGTTTTGCGTGGCTGCTACGGGTATCTAGCAAGAACAATTCTCACCTACGCATAAACCACAATAGTGATACATAAGTTGCTTTTCAACCTTCTTAAGGACCGCAAGGTCGGTTTGCCCGCAAGGTAAGAGTCCTTCTCGGACTCCAGGACTAGACGCCAAGGTCCTCGGTGTCTGGCCCCAGACGCCAGGGTCCCTGGCGTTTGGCTCTTGGCCTCCGCAAAACAGCTTTTGCACCTTTCTAAAGCCTCATGGGCTTTACCCCTTGGCCCGAATAAAGTGTCCTTGTACCCCGAACATTTCGGGAAACATCCGAAACTATTTCCGGTGAATTTCGGAACTCTTCCGGAGACCAAACACTATTATCACATATATCAATCTTTACCTCCGGACCATTCCAGAGCTCCTCGTGACATTCGTGATCTCATCCGGGACTCTGAACAACCTTCGGTCACCACCATACATAACTCTATACTACCGAAACGTCACTAAACCTTAAGTGTGGAGACCCTACGGGTTCGAGAACTATGTAGACATGACCGAGACAGCTCTACGGTCAATAACCAATAGCGGGACTTGGATGCCCATATTGGTTCATACATATTCTACGAAGATCTTTATCGGTCGGACCTCTATGTCAAGGATTCAGTTAATCCCGTATGTCATTCCCTTTGTTCTTCGGTATGTTACTTGCCCGAGATTCGATCATTGGTATCTGTATACCTAGTTCAACCTCGTTACCTGCAAGTCTCTTTACTCGTTTTGTAATACAAGATCCCGTGGCTAACACTTTAGTCACATTGCTTGCAAGGCTTGTTGTGATGTTGTATTACCGAGTGGGCCCTGAGATACCTCTTCGTCACACGGAGTAACAAATCCCAGTCTTGATCCATGCCAACCCAACAGACACCCTCGGAGATACCTGTAGAGCACCTTTATAGTCACCCAGTTACGTTGCGACATTTGATACACACAAGGTACTCCTCCGGTGTTAGTGAGTTGCATGATCTCATGGTCATAGGAATAGATACTTGAAATGCAGAAAACTGTAGCAATAAACTGACACGATCATATGCTACGTTTATAGTTTCGGTCTTGTCCATCACATCATTCTCCTAATGATGTGATCCCGTTATCAAATGACATCTCATGTCATTGTCTAGGAAACCTTGACCATCTTTGATCAACGAGCTAGTTTAATAGAGGCATACTAGGTACACAGTGTTGTCTATATACCCACACATGTATTTAGTTTCCAATCAATACAATTATAGCATGGATAATAAATGATTATCATGAACAAGGAAATATGATAATAACTAATTTATTATTGCCTCTAGGGCATATTGCCAACACCTTCGACTCTAGGTGTTCTCTCCGGCGAGGTCCCGTGTCCTCCGCGTCCAGTTCTTCTTGTGGCTCCTACCCCACCACCGACGCCACCAGATCTTGCCGCCTTGATTCTCAGGGACTCTGGGAGTTAGACTGGCTTCACGTTCCTTCCGCTGCCACCACACTTTCCAGTCCATCAGCCTAAGTTGCTTCAGCTACCAGCTCCTTCCAACAGTGGCATCATCGACTTGGTCACCTTTGTGGTTCTCGACCGTCGTATTTAGTTCGTCGTGGTCTTCTAAGGCATGTCCCAAGAGATGTCTCTTTAGAGTGTCAAGGTTGTAGGCTTGGTAAACTGGTTCAACTACCTTATCCTACTAGTGAGTCAGTGTCTCATCGCCCTTTTGATTTGGTACATTCCGATGTGTGGGGTCCGGCTCCCTTCGCTTCCAAAGGGGGTCATCGATTTTATATTATATTTATAGATGATTTATTGCGCTACACTTGGCTTTACTTTATGACCTCTCATAGTGAGGTTCTCTCTATTTATAAGAGTTTTGCTGCCATGGTTCACACTTAGTTCTCTAGACCTATTCGTGTGTTTCGTGCTGATTCTGCTTGCGAATATATCTCCAAAATGCTATGTGGTTTCCTTGCTAAGCAGGGTACTATTGCTCAGTTCTCTTGTCCTGGTGCTCATGCTCGGAATGCTGAGCGCAAGCATCGTCATCTTCTTGAAACAGCTCGTGCGATGATGATTGCCGCCTCTCTTCCGCCTCATTTTTGGGCTATGGTTGTCTCTACTGCCACATATCTCATCAACATTCAACCCTCATCTGCTCTGCAGGGTGATATTCCTCTTGAGCGTCTTTCTGATCGTTCTCTTGATTATTCGGTCTTGCGGTTATTTGGTTGTATTTGTTATGTTCTCCTTGCCCCTCGAGAACGCACCAAACTGACCGCTCAGTCTGTCGAATGTGTTTTTCTAGCTTACAGTGATGAGCATAAGGGTTATCGTTGTTGGGATCCAGTCGGTCATCGGATGTCTATTTCTCGGGACGTTACTTTTGACGAGTCTCGTCCATTCTACCCATGACCATCCTCATGGACCTTTTTAGTCCAGGATATCTCTTTTCTCACATTCCCTGATACACCTCCCTTTGTGCCTAGTACTCATACTCCTTGGTTCTGCTGTTGTAGATCCGACGTCGTCCTCTCCTATGGTTTCTTCTTCTCCCTCATCGCATGACTCCACCTTCATCACCAATACCTTCCTCTTCTCCACCTTCATCACCGATACCTTCCTGTTCTCTACCTTCATCACTGATACATTCGTCGTCTCCACCTCCAGTGATTCCACCTCTCCCCTCCTTTCCTTTCCATTATACTCGTCGTCGACATGTTGCGGATGAGTCTACTGATGTGCCATCTACTTTTGATGTGTCATATTCATCCTCTAAACCGACTTATGGTCTTCGTTCTCAGCCTTGTCCGCCCCCAGATCGATATTCTCCTTCTTGCTATGGTCTTTCGACCGTTGTTAAGCCGACTTCTTATCGAGATGATGTTGTTCATCCTGAATGGCAGTTTGCCATGGCAGAAGAGCTTGCTGCCCTTGAGCGGACCGGCACATGGGATCTGGTTTCTCTTCCTCCACATGTTCATCCCATCACTTGTAAGTGGGTCTATAAGATTAAGACTCGCTTTGATGGTTCTCTTGATCGTTATAAAGCTCGTCTTGTGGCTCGTAGTTTTCAGCAGGAGCATGGTTGTGATTATGATGAGACTTTTGCTCCTATGGCTCATATGACCACTGTTCGCACACTTCTCGCTGTGGCCTCTGCTCGCCATTGGTTTGTGTCTCAGCTTGATGGTAAGAATGCCTTCCTTAATGGTGAGTTGCATGAGGAGGTTTATATGCGACCACCACCTAGGTATTCAGTTCCTGATGGCATGGTTTGTCGTCTTCGTGGCTCTTTCTATGGTCTTAAGCAAGCCCCTCGTGCTTGATTTGAGCGTTTTGCCTCTGTGGTCACTGCAGCTAGTTTTTCGTCTAGTGCTCATGATCCAGCGTTGTTTGTTCACCTTTCTGCTCGTGGTCGCACTCTTCTTCTTCTATATGTTGATGACATGATCATCACTGGTGACGATTCTGAGTACATTGCCTTTGTGAAGGCCCGTCTCAATGAGCAGTTCCTTATGTCTAATCTTGGTCCTCTTTGTTACTTTCTTGGGATTGAGGTTTCCTCCACCTCCGATGGATTTTTTATTTCCCAAGAAAAGTATATCCATGATCTTCTTGCTTGCGCGGCTCTTAGTGATGAGCGCACTGTTGAAACTCCTATGGAGCTCAATGTTCACCTTCGTGCTTCTGATGGTGAGCCCTTGTCTGATCCGACACGTTATCGTCATCTTGTTGGGAGTCTTGTCTACCTTGTTGTCACTCGTCCAGATATCTCCTATCCTGTCCATATCCTGAGGCAGTTTATCTCTTCTCCCACTTCAGTTCACTATAGTCACCTTCTTCGTGTTCTACGATATCTTTGTGGAACGATCTCTCACCGTCTCTTCTTTCCTTGTTCTAGCTCGTTACAGCTCCAGGCCTATTCGGATGCTACGTGGGCTAGTGATCCTATGGATCACCGTTCACTTTCTGCTTACTGTGTTTTTCTTGGTGGTTCTCTCATTGCCTGGAAGACAAAGAAATAGACTGCATTTTCCCATTCGAGTGCAAAGGCCGAGTTGCGAACTATGGCTCTTTTGACGGAAGAGGTGACTTGGTTACGATGGTTGCTGGAGGATTTTGGTGTTTTTGTTATACTACACCTACCACCCTTTTGTCAGACAGTACAAGTGCTATCGGTATTGCAAGGGACATGTGAAGCATGAGCTTACCAAGAATATTGGTGTTGATGCTTCTTTTGTCTACGTTGATGTGTAGGATCATGTTATTGCTCTTTAGTATGTGCCTTGTTAGTTACAGCTAGCATACTTCTTCACGAAGGCCCAGACTAGAGCGCAACATAGATTTTACCTCTCCAAACTCAATGTTGTGGATCCACCATGAGTTTGAGGGGGGGGGGTTAGAGCTATATTGATGATGTCTCTTGGCCTTTTGTATTCTAGACTTTTGGCATCCTCTTGTACCTGTATATATTTTGGCTTTGGCCTCTCAATAATATTAAGTTGCAATTCCAACAGTTGCAATAGTCGTTTGATTGTGCAATGAGCTAGCACCGTGTAGCGATGTCCTATACAATGGTTTTTACCCCCTTTCCACAACAATTTTAAAATGTTGACTTGCCTATATGTGTGATAGAGGGGGTCCATCCCACACGACATAGAAAAAATCGTGTGCGATAGTGACCCATGATGTAGACGCTTTCACGAGTACAAAAAACGCGTGTGTCGGCGTTCTAAAAACCACATTGCTGGCGTTAGAGGTAGACGCCCAAAATATGATGCCATTGTTAACAAATACCGATGGCGTGCAAATCCCATGCCATCGGTATTTTACCAACTGGTGGCGTGACACTTTTCACTCACGCTACCACTATGTGAAATAGAAATGGCATATACATGAATCCATGTCATTACTATTCACTAGTAGTAGTGACATGAGCATACACACCAACGCCACCACTATGAATTTATTAATTTTAAAAAATCAGTTATACAATTCATTCATGCATCCAAATATTTATACATTCATCCATATATTTATATTAGTTATACAATTCATCCACTAGGGCATTTTGTACATTTTGGAATGTAAGAAGCCACAACTGCTCCTCTTTCGAGCTCAAGTGGATGTCATCGTCGTTCCAAAGCATGAGACATCACCAAGTTAAAATCCACATGTTGATGTTGTCATCTTCGTTGCTAGCGCAATCCCTATGTCTCATGAACTACTTTAGAAACAAATAAATACACATGAATAAGTTAGCTCAAGCAGTACAAGAATGAACTACTTAGAGATCACAACGACAATGAAATTTTGTGTTGCTTATGAAGATCACGTACACAAGTATGTTGAAGCTGAGATCTGGAAGAATAATCTTCATTTCATCATATATAGAAGCATCTATGAAGTAAACGTAAGAAAATTTATCTCCCCTGTCAATTCGATCTGTTGTAACACTACTCTAGGAAGTTATTTCAGTAAAACAAAATGATTGTTAGCTCAAATTTTTTGGTCCTGTCATTTTGCAAAGAGCATACAATTTATGACAAGCCTATAACTTAATTTGTACCTGAATTTTTTCTCACCCTTTGATAATACTATCACAAGGATAACCTAAATGAAGAATCATATCTAGAACAATTTGTTTCAGTATTTAATTACAACCATATCTAAGACTTTGGCTTGCTAATAGAAGGAGCAACTAGCTAAAAGTGTATGGATCATAAACCATTTCTACAAAAAGTGACCGGTAGTGAAATAATCTTAAGAGTAAGACCATAGTATAAATGATTTCTACCAAAATTGTGTATTGTGTTAGTGCTAACATGATCACTATACACCCAGATGTACTATCATATACAACCTCATATATAAACATCAAGACCAGGAAAAATGCACAAACAGAGTAGCAACAACAAGTTCTAAGTTTTAGAAAAAATGCACACTATCACTCTTAATTTAGAGATGTGCTACAACATTTGTTCCAGGAAAATATCATGTATAAATGGTGCTTACTACTTTATATATAGAACTCAAAAGATAGTATCAAATCATGGCACTTCTTTGTATGCAGAAAATTGGCCAATTCTTGACAACAACTTACTGAAAAACAAGAAGACTGGATTTATGTTCTCGGAATTCAGAAGACATGCAGAGTGAACATGTCTTCGAATATATTTTATGTTTTGTTGATGCTAGCTAGCGTGTTCCTATAGTACTATATAATTGGCAAAGTTAGCCTTTTGCCCCATTGTCAAGCACAACACAAGAACCATGGAAAGGAAGAATCAAGTTCAGATAACAGAGAAGAAAACAAAGTTGATTTATGGCATAGCCCTTGTCAACCAAGGATTATCCATGCATCAGAACCTTGGAAAGGAAGAATACACTCTATGTGAGCTTAGTTTTAGTTCTTTTCACTCCAGCTTATACATACAACTGTTTAGAAGAATAAAAGGCTTGCTCTAGGATGTGGTCTGTTGTATTTTAAATTAGTATAAGTATGGGTGTTATGTTTTCAAAATGAATAAACAAGGTCCATTATAGCTTGACGAGAGAAGCTATAATTTGGAAATTGATTTGTTTTTTAAGGTGAAAGCAATTTAAGGTACCAACCCGATCTTGGGACTGAGTTTTAGATGGAACCATTCATGTTTACATTGACAAAACTAAAACATGTTTTTATTTTGCACAACTCAACACTAAATTTGATACTTCATGGTAATTCCGTTTCAACCATAGAGTTACTACATATTATTTTTTATCAGCATCAACATCACTGAAGTGTAGCATAAGGTATCGTGGATTCCTTTATTTCTAGGAAGATAGTTCAGAGGATAGACTACAATACTATAATAGTTGGTAAACAGAAATAGACATCAATCAAGATAGTACTTTTATTCCGAATAGGGGGAGCCCAATTACATCATGCACTTGTACTGTTAAGGAAAACTAGTGTATAAAGGAGAAAGCTAATAAGTCCCAGGTGCCCACTGCTATCAACTCCACACCGATTGTGGTTAATTAAATTATCTAATTGCATCAGACATCTAAGACGGTGACATGAATCTACTAGTTATATGCAGCATTCAGACATTAGTAAGTAAGGAGTGTGGCAAAACACAATCAAAAGTTCACTAGATTGGTCTGAATAGTGACTAGTAGTTACGCGAAGGATCCTGGGACATCACGGAGTACCATGAGAAGGACGGTGTGATGAAAGTGGAGCAACCATGGTGTCGGGGTGGAGGGTGACGATGGAGTTGGTGACCTCATCGACGACGAGGCGGTTGGAAGATTTCTTTCGGCACCTCCTCCTATAGCTAAGCACAGAGGCCGCCACCTTGATAGGCTCTAAGCATCGATATAAGGAAAACATTCAGAGTTGATGCTTAATTTTCTTCTATTATCTCTCTTCCATAGGAAGGATTTCAGATCCGAGAGTACAAATCGATAGGGTTCGTCGCCAGCAGGAAGACGACGACACTAGGGAAATGCCCTTACGTAAGAATGAGTCCATCAACTCTGAAATGGCTCCTAAATAGGGCTGGAAAGTAGCTACAAATTGATAAAGTAAAATAAGAAAGTGAAGCTTATCAGAAAGGCGAACAATGACGTCCATAAGCCTATGAGCCATCAGATGGATTATCGATGGGCCGAAGAGATCCTGCCGCTGCGAAGCGGTACACACATGTGAGGGCTGCTCGATCAGCATATGACGGTTAGGAGATCCTGACGCGTGACAATGGACGATGAACATGAGTAATCTTCAATTTTTTCAATATTGGGGCCTGGCAATTCCCCATCCTTGACATCAGACTTGTCCTTAGTGCTAGAAGTGAGGAAAAATGTGCTGGATGAATCCAGAATCCTCCCAAGTAGCATGTTCCACTGGTAAGTGGACCCATTTAATGATCCATTGAACCACATGAACACTGATGTTGCCTTGATCCTGTGGAATTAACCTCCTTTGCAGCAAGGCCTTCGGCTGGACCAGAATGTGTCCCTCTTCATCAAGCAGTGGTAGTTGTTGGTTGGGAATGGCTTGAGGTCCCAAGTGCTTCTTCAGCTAACTAATGTGAAATGTAGGATGCAGTTTGCAACCGGCAGTTAGGAGTATAATATAGTTAAATTGGACCACTTTCTGTAACACCCTGAAGGGATCGTAGTATTTGGAATGTAACTTCAGATGTCGTTGTATGGTGACTGAAGTGTGTATGTATGGCTATAATTTGATGTACACCATGTCACCTACACATAACCGTCTATCAGTTCTCTTTTTATTAGCAAAGTGTTTCATCCTTTCTTGAGCTTTGAGGAGATTTTCCTCGATTTATTTAGTTGTGGCCAAAATATTGTCCTGTTCTTCTGTAGTTTCCTCATTAGGCATAGGAAGCATTTGCTCCGCAAAAAGAGGTGGTTTTCTGGCATAAAGTGCTTGGAATGGGGTCATTTGGAGAGAGGTGTGAAAACTTGTATTATGCCACTATTCAGCATGAGCTAGCCACTTGTGCCATTTGGTTGGTTGAGCAAAAACCATGCACCGCAAGTAAGTTTCTAGGCACTGAATCACTCTTTCAGTTTGGCCATCAGATTGTGGGTGATATGAAGTGCTCATGTGTAGCCTAACTCCCAAACCCTTGAAAAATTGTTGCCACAATTGGCTACTAAAGATAATGTCTCCATTAGTGACAATAACTAGGGAAAGGCCATGTAATCTGAAAATATTTTCAATGAAAGCTCTGGTTACATTTTCACTGTGATTGGACGTCTCATAGCAAAGAAATGAGCATATTTGGTGAACCTATCCACCATAACAAGTATGAGGTTCTTATATTCAGAAGTGGGAAGGCCTTCAATAAAATCAATGATGATGTGAGCCCAAGGAAAATCAGGAACATGAAGGGGTTGTAGGAGATCAGGGTACTGCACATGCTCTGTTTTGTTTAACAGGAAGACATGGCATTCCTTACCAAATTCTTGTATTTGTTCTCCTACCAGGCCAAGTGAAGAGGAGTTTAAATGTCTTGTACGTGGCTCCTTCTCCAGAGTGGCTCGCCAAGCTTAGAATTATGGAAGGATGATATCACAGAGTTCCTTAACTCAGTGGGTGAGCCAATACAATTTGGCATTGGTGTCTGAGCACCCCATTAGTGAGGCTATAGTTGGCAAGAGTTAGGAGTTATAGACAGTTGGAAAATGATGTCTTTGCACTTTTGTTCACTTACATATCTAGCTGTAGCATCAGATATCCATGCAGGCTGTACAACAGAAGAGAACATGGCCATAACAACATGGGTAGCTCTTGAAAGTGCATCAAGAACCATGTTTTATTTGCCCTTTTTATACTCCATAGTGAAGTTATAACCCAACGTTATAACCCAACAGTTTAATGGGAAGTTTGTGCTGCACTCCTTGAGTGAGACTTTGCTCATTGATGTGCTTTAGACTTTCCTGATCAGTCTTGATTATGAGAGTTGATGCAACAAAGTAATGTTTCCATTTGTCAAGAGCCTCAATTGTTGCCCGGGCCTCCTTATCATAAGTGGATAGTGTTCCTGCCTTTGGGCTTTGCTCATAAATGAGATAGGTTTGCCATTTTGCATTAACACAACTCCCAAACCATGGTGAGAAGCACCAGTCTCCAATACAAAGGGTTGTGAGAAATTTGGCATAGCTAGTAGAGGAGCAGTAGTCATAAGCTAATTAACTTTATAAAATGTTAGTTTTTGTTCTCTAGTCCATGAGAAGGAATCTTTCTTGAGATAGTTAAATAATCGTTTGCATACACTGCCATAGCCTTGGATAAACCTTCTATAGAAACCAGCTAGGCCCAAGAAACTTCTCAGTTGAGTGACAATATTGGGAGCAGACCACTGAACAATTGCAGCTATCTTGGAGGGGTCAGTAGCAACACCTTGAGCAGCAATGACATGGCCAAGGTACTACACTCTATCTTGAGAAAATGTGCACTTGCTAAGCTTAGCAACAAATTGGTGTTCTCTCAGTTTTTCAAATACAAGTTTAAGATGTTCCAGGTGTTCAGCTAGTGATTTACTGAAAATGGGAATATCATCAAAGAAAACTAGCACAAATTTCTCCAGGTAGGGACCAAGCACAAAATTCGTGAGGAGTTGGAAGGTTGTAGGTGCATTGGTTAATCCGAAAAGCCATTACCAAATACTCATAGTGTCCCATATGAGTGTTGAAGGCAGTTTTGTGGATGTCTTCTTATTTCATCCCGATCTGATAGTAGCCACTTCTCAAATCAATCTTGCTGACGACTTTATCTCCATTTAGTTCATCAAGTAGATCTTCTATGACATGTATTGGATACTTGTTTTTGATTGTATGAGAATTGACTTTTATGAAATCATTGCACAATCTCCAAGCATTTTCCTTGTTCTTTACTAGTATGGCAGGGGAGCTATACGGACTAGACTGTTTCTTATCACCTTTTCTACAACATATCTTGGACAATTGCTTCCATTGCATTTTTTGATGGTGAGGAATTCTATAGCATCTTTGATTAACAATGAAGGCCCCCTTTCCCATAGAAATGGAATGAGCACAACTTCTCTTGGGGGGGCAGAGTTGTTGGTTTAGAGAAAAGTTTAGGAAACTTGTTAATTAGTTGCTGCACTTGAGGTGGGGGTTGCAGGGCTAGCACTTCTTCAGTTGGAACATGCTGGACCCATTAGAGATCTCCACAAACCGTGTCTTCCAACTCTTCTAGCTCTTCTGAAGTGATCAGAGCAGGAGGGGAAGAAGGCAGACTGTTGTCATAGAATGTTGCAAGATTGCCATTGTCCAATTTTGCCTGCATAAGCATATTTGGAAGATCAAATGTAACAGGGCTATGCTGGTACATCCAATTAGATCCCAAGATAACATCATAACCCCCTGAGGTTGATAATTCTAAAATCAGAGTTAAACTGTTCTCCTTGGATTTCATAAGCAGTATTATTGCAGCTGAATTCAGTCCATATTTTTTTCTCCATTGGCAACATTGACATGTAGTGTCTTTACTGGAGAAATGTTACAATTTGCTTTCTAGGCCATTTCCAGGGATATGAAAGTGGTTGTGCTACCCCTATCAACAAGTGTAGTGGCCATGCAGTTGTTAATAGACAAACTGATAGTGAAACTGTATTTATGTTTAACTGTTTCTTCCTCTTTGATGGTCTGCAAATTGATTTGTAGCTGTTCATTATCACTGTTTGTTTCCCGCTGCATCATGTCTTTAGTGTCCGCGGTAATGTAAATAAGTTCTGGTTCCTCATTAGCTTGGGCTTGCAGAGCTTGAATTTGCACTTTGTTTGCCAACTTATATACTTGTTTATGTCCTAGGAACCATGGTTCTTTGCACTTGGAGCAGATACCCTGTAATATAGCCTATTGTATGACTTTGGATGGGTTGTTGGTAGAGGAGACAGGTGGCATATAGATTTGTTTAGGGAAGTCAAATTGTATTTTGCCTCTTTGCTTGAGGAAAGTAGTATTTTTGCTGCTGATGGGGAGAGGGGCAAGTAGGTTGCATCCTTCTAGCATACCAGATCGCCTGCTGCATGTTTGTAGGTTTCTGCACTTCAACATGACTTTGCAGGTAAGGAGTGAGGCCAGCAATGAAACTACTGAAAAAGTAATCATCTCGAAGTGCATGATTTCCCTTCTCATCAAGTTCGTATAGCATTTAAACTATGTAATGTAAGTAGTGACACTTGAAGTTTATCTGAGGGAATGGAAAGCCTTAACATTTTCACACACAGAGGATAGTGCAAACTGACCAGTGAGGTAAGAATAGAATCTGTGCCAAGGCAATGTGGAAGCATGAAACCCTGTTCCTTGCCACCATTGTACTATAGGCCCTTTTAAATAGGAAATTGCAATTTCAGTTCTTTGATCAAGTGGAGTTCTAGCCGAGTCAATGTATTGTTTGATATTTTGTATCCAGGAGTTAGCATGAGTGCCTTCAAATTCAACTATATTAAGCTTAGTTGGCTTGAAAGTGTTGGGAGACGTAGTAGTAAATCAAAATTTTCCTACGTTCACCAAGATCTATCTATGGAGAAACCAGCAACGAGAGGGGAGAGATTGCATCTTCATACCTTTGAAGATCGCTAAGCGGAAGCGTTACAAGAACGCGGTTGATGGAGTCGTACTCGCAGCGATTCAGATCGCGGTAGATCCGATCAAGTGCCGAACGGACGGCACCTCCGCGTTCAACACACGTGCAGCCCGGTGACGTCTCCAACACCTTGATCCAGCAAGGAGGAAGGAGAGGTTGGGGAAGGGCTCCAACAGCAGCACGACGGCGTGGTGGTGGTGGAGTAGCAAGGTATTCCGACAGGGCTTCGCCTAAGCGCTGCGGAGGAGTAAGAAGAGAGGTAGGGCTTCGCCGTGAGAGAGAGAGATCAAATCTTGTCTCAAAACATCCAAAACCTCAAGTATATATAGGAGGAGGGACGTGGAGGGCTGGCTTGGCCTCTACTCCAAAGAGGAGATGGCCGGCCGAATTAAAGGGAGAGTCCACCTCCCACAAGGGAGGTGGATCTCCTCCTTTTAAATCCTTTTTGCCTTATCTCCTTATCTCCAGCCGCATGGGCCTTTAGCAAAAGTCTTGCCCAGCCCAATAAGGGCTGGAACACTTTATCTAACAGCCCATGTGGTCCTTTGGTCGTCACACCCCTCCCGGGGGTCATCCGGCACCCTCCCGGCACTCCCGGTACACTACCGATGAGCCCGAAAACTTTCCGGTGACCAAAACTGGACTTCCTATATATCAATCTTTACCTCCGGACCATTCCGGAGCTCCTCGTGACGTCCGGGATCTCATCCGGGACTCCGAACAACCTTCGGTAATCACGTATACCTTTTCCCTATAACCCTAGCGTCATCGAACCTTAAGTGTGTAGACCCTACGGGTTCGGGAGACACGTAGACATGACCGAGACACCTCTCCGGTCAATAACCAACAGCGGGATCTGGATACCCATGTTGGCTCCCACGTACTCCACGATGATCTCATCGGATGAACCACGATGTCAAGGATTCAATCAATCCCGTATACAATTCCCTTTGTCTATCGGTATGATACTTGCCCGAGATTCGATCGTCGGTATCCCCATACCTTGTTCAATCTCGTTACCGGCAAGTCTCTTTACTCGTTCCGTAATACATCATCCCGTGGCTAACTCCTTAGTCACATTGAGCTCATTATGATGATGTCTTACCGAGTGGGCCCAGAGATACCTCTCCGTCACACGGAGTGACAAATCCCAGTCTCGATTCGTGCCAACCCAACAGATACTTTCGGAGATACCCGTAGTGCACCTTTATAGCCACCCAGTTACGTTGTGACGTTTGGCACACCCAAAGCATTCCTACGGTACCCGGGAGTTGCACAATCTCATGGTCTAAGGAAACGATACTTGACATTGAAAAGCTTTAGCAAACGAACTACACGATCTTGTGCTATGCTTAGGATTGGGTCTTGTCCATCACATCATTCTCCTAATGATGTGATCCCGTTATCAACGACATCCAATGTCCATGGTCATGAAACCGTGACCATCTATTGATCAACGAGCTAGTCAACTAGAGGCTCACTAGGGACATGTTGTGGTCTATGTATTCACACATGTATTATGGTTTCCGGTTAACACAATTATAGCATGAACAATAGACAATTATCATGAACAAGGAAATACAATAATAACCATTTTATTATTGCCTCTAGGGCATATTTCCAACAGTCTCCCACTTGCACTAGATTCAATAATCTAGTTCACATCACCATGTGATTAACACTTACATCACCATGTGATCATATCATCATGTGATTAACACCCAATAAGTTCTGGGGTTTGTTCATGTCCTGCTCGTGAAAGAGGTTTTAGTCAACGGGTCTGCGACATTCAGATCCGTGTGTACCTTACAAACTTTCCATGTCATATTTGTAGATACTACTCCCATGCTCCACTTGGAGCTATTCCAAATGGCTGCTCCACTATACGTAGCTGGATTTCTACTAAGAGTCATCCGGATTGGTTTTAAAGCTTGCATCATCGTAACACTTTACGATGAACTCTTTATCACCTCCATAATCGAGAAATATTTCCTTAGTTCTCAAGTTACTAAGGCTAACTTTGACCGCTGTCTAGTGATCCACTCTTGGATTACTCTTGTACCCCTTGACAGACTCATGGCAAGGCACACACAGGTGCGGTACACAGCATGGCATACTATATAGAGCCTATGGCTAAAGCATAGGAGATGACACTCATCTCTTCTTTATCTTCTGCCGTGGTCGGGTATTGAGTCTTACTCAATTTCACACCTTACAATACAGTCAAGAACTCCTTCTTTGACCCATCTATTTTGAACTCCTTCAAAAACTTGTCAAGGTATGTCTTCGTCGAAAAAACTTATCAAGCGAATAGATCTATCCCTATAGATCTTGATGCTCAATAAAATAGTAGCTTTATCTGGGTCTTCCTTTGAAAAACAAAACTTTTCAAACAACCCTTCATGCTCTTCCAGAAATTCTACATCATTTCCGATCAATAATATGTTAACTACATATTCTTATAAGAAATTCCATAGTGCTCCCACTCACTTTCTTGCAAATACAAGTTTCTCATAAACTTTGTATAAACTTAAACACTTTGATCACCTCATCAAAGCATATATTCCAACTCCGAGATGCTTGCTCCAGTCCATAGAAGGATCGCTGGAGTTTGCATATTATTAGCATCCTTAGGATTGACAAAACCTTCTGGTTGTATCACATACAACTCTTCCTCACAGAAACCATTACGGAAACCTTGTTTTGTCATCCATCTGCCAGATTTCATAATCGAAAAATGCAGCAACTGCTAACAAAATTTTAATAGACTTTTAGCATCGCTACAGATGAGACAATCTCATTGCAGTCAACTCCTTGAACTTGGCGGAAACTTCTTTGCGACAAGTCGAGCTTTATAAACGGTGACATTTCACCATTAGCGTCTATGTTTATCTCAAAGGTCCATTTGTACTCAATGACCCGCCATTCAACAGGCAAGTCTACCAAAGTCCATACTTGGTTTTCATACATGGATCCTTTCTCGGATTTCATGGCTCCTAGCCATTTGTTGGAATCCGGGCCCACCATCGCTTCTCCATAGTTCGTAGGTTCATCGTTGTCCAACAACATGATTTCCAAGACAGGGTTGTCGTACTACTCAGGAGCAGTACGCGTCCTTGTCGACCTACGAGGTTCGATAGTGACTTGATCCGAAGCTTCATGATCATCATCATTAACTTCCTTTTCAACTAAGTAGGCTCTACAGAAACATCTTTCTGTGTTGCGCTATTCTCTGGTTGAAACAAAGGTTCAACAACCTTATCAAGTTCTATCTTCCTCCCACTCAATTCTTTCGAGAGAAACTCTTTCTCAAAAAGGACCCGTTCTTAGCAACAAACACCTTTTGCGCTTGGATCTGAGATAGAAGGTATACCCAATGTCTCATTAGGGTATTCTATGAAGATGCATTTGTCTGCTTTGAGTTCGAGCTCGCTAGGTGAAAAACCCATTTTCACATAAGCGTCGCAGCCCCAAACATTAAGAAATGACAGCTTAGGCTTCTGTCAAACCATAATTCTCACGGTGTCATCTCAACAGACTTAGATGGTGCCCTGTTAAAGTGAATGGATTTGTCTTTAATGCATAACCCCATAACGATAGTGGTAAAACGATAAGAGACATCATAGTACTCACTATATCCAATAGAGCACGACTACGACGTTCGAACACACCATCACACTATGGTGTTCCAGGAGGCGTGAGCTGTGAAACAATTTCCACATTGTCTAAAATTGCATACCAAACTCGTAACTTAGATATTCACCTCCATGATCATATCATAGACATTTATCTTCTTGTCACGATGATCTTTAACTTCACTCTGAAACTCCTTGAACCTTTCAAACATTTCAGATTCGTGTTTCATTAAGTAAATATCCCCATATTTACTCAAATCATCAGTGAAGGTAAAGAAAAACAACGATATCCACTGTGTGTTTCAACACTCATTGGACCACATACATCAACATGTATTAATTCCAATAAGCCACTTGCCCGCTCCATCATATTGGATGACGGGGTCTCAGTCATCTTGCCCAAGAGGCATGGCTCGCATGTCTCAACCGATTCGAAATCGAGTGAGTCAAAAAAACATCCATCATCATGGAGTTTCTTCATGCGATTTATACCAATATGACATTACGTGGCAGTGCCACAAGCATGTGGTACTATCATTATTAACTTTGTATCTTTTGGTACCAATGTTATGAATATGTGTACTACTACGATCATGATTCGATAAACCATTTCGAGTGGGTGCATGACCATTGAAGGCATTATCCATGTAAACAGAATAACCATTATTCTCTAACTTATATGAATAACCGTATCACACTAATCATGATCTAATCACGTTTATGCTCAACGCAAACACCAAATAACATTTATTTAGGTTTATCACAAATCCTGAAGGTAGAGAGAGCGTGCGATGGTGATCACATCAATCTTGGAAATACTTCCAACACACATCGTCACCTTTCACCTAGCTAGTCTCCATTTACTCCGTAGCTTTTATTTCGAGTTGCTAAAACTTAGCAACCGAACCGGTATCCAATACCCAGGTGCTACTAGGAGTACCAGCAAGGTACACATCACTAACACGTATATCAAATATACTTCCATTGACATTACCAGCCTTCTTATCTACCAATCATCTAGGGTTTTTCCGCTTCAGCGAACATTCTCCTCATAACAGAAGCACTTAGTCTCGGGTTCGGGCTCAACCTTGGGTTTCTTCACTAGAGCAACAACTGGCTTGCCATTCCTGAAGTTTTTCCCTTCTTGCCCTTGCCCCTTTTGAAACTAGTGGTTTTCACTTAACCATCAACACTTGATGCTCCTTATTGATTTCTACCTTCGTGGTGTCAAACATCACGAACAACTCAGGGATCATCTTATCCATCCCTGGCATGTTATAGTTCATCACGAAGCTCTAGTAGCTTGGTGGCAGTGACTTGGAGAACTGCATTAATCACTATCTCATCTGGAAGATTAACTCCCACTTGATTCAAGTGATTGTAGCACCCAGACAATCTGAGAACACGCTCACCGATTAAGCTATTCTCCTTTATCTTGCAGGCAAAGAATCTTGTTGGAGGTCTCATACCTCTCAACATAGGCACGAGCTTGAGATCACAATCTCAGCTCCTAGAACATCTCATATGTTCTGTGACGTTCAAAACATTTTGAAGCCTCAATTCTAAGCCGTAATGCATGACGCACTGAACTATCACGTAGTCATCAAAAAGTGCCTGTCATATGTTCACAACATCTACAGACAACGCTTGAGGGAGTGATGCAGTTAGCGGTACATCAAAAACATAAGCTTTCTGTGCAGCAATGAGGACAATCCTCAGATCACGGACCCAGTCCGCATTATTGCTACCATCAACTTTCAACTTACTTTTCTCTAGGATTGTATCAATAAAACTGGGGAGCTACAGCGCGAGCTATCTACGACATAATTTGCAAGGACATTTTTAGACTAAGTTCATGATAATTAAGTTCATTTAATCAAATTATTAATGAACTCCCACTTAGATAGACATCTCTCTAGTCTTCCAAGTGATACATGATCCATGTCAACTAGCCCGTGTCCGATCATCACGTGAGACGGACTAGTCATCCATGGTGAACATCTCTATGTTGATCGTATCTTCTATACGACTCATGTTCGACCTTTCGGTCTTCCGTGTTCCGAGGCCATGTCTGTACATGCTAGGCTCGTCAAGTCAACCTAAGTGTTTCGCATGTGTAAATCTGGCTTACACCCGTTGTATGCGAACGTTAGAACCTATCACACCCGATCATCACGTGGTGCTTCGGAACGACGATCCTTAGCAACGGTGCATAGTTAGGGTGAACACCTTTCTTGAAATTTTATTGAGAGATCATCTTATTTACTACCGTCGTTCTATGCAAATAAGATGTAAACATGATAAACATCACATGCAATCAATATAGTGACATGATATGGCCAATATCATTTTGCTCCTATGATCTCCATCTTCGGGGCACCATGATCATCACTGTCACCGGCACGACACCATGATCTCCATCATTGTGTCTTCATGAAGTTGTCTCGCCAACTATTACTTCTACTACTATGGCTAACACTTAGCAATAAAGTAAAGTAATTACATGGCGTTTATGATTGACACGCAGGTCATACAATAAATAAGACAACTCCTATGGCTCCTGCCGGTTGTCATAATCATCGACATGCAAGTCGTGAATCCTATTACAAGAACATGATCAATTCATACATCACAATGCATCACATCACATCCTTTGGCCATATCACATCACAAGGCACATGCTTAAAAACAAGTTAGACGTCCTCTAATTTGTAGTTGCAAGTTTTTACGTGGCTGCTATAGGTTACTAGCAAGAACGTTTCTTACCTACGTCAACACCACAACGTGATTTGCCAATTGCTATTTACCCTTCATAAGGACCCTTTTCATCGAATCCGATCCGACTAAGGTAGGAGAGACAGACACCCGCTAGCCACCTTATGCATCTAGTGCATGTCAGGCGGTGGAACCGGTCTCACGTAAGCGTACGTGTAAAGTTGGTCCGGGCCGCTTCATCCCACAATACCGCCGAATCAAGATAAGACTAGTAGCGGCAAGCAAATTAACAAACTCGACGCCCACAACTGCTTTGTGTTCTACTCGTGCATAGATTCTACGCATAGACCTAGCTCATGATGCCACTGTTGGGAGACGTAGTAGTAAATCAAAATTTTCCTACGTTCACCAAGATCTATCTATGGAGAAACCAGCAACGAGAGGGGAGAGATTGCATCTTCATACCTTTGAAGATCGCTAAGCGGAAGCGTTACAAGAACGCGGTTGATGGAGTCGTACTCGCAGCGATTCAGATCGCGGTAGATCCGATCAAGTGCCGAACGGACGGCACCTCCGCGTTCAACACACGTGCAGCCCGGTGACGTCTCCAACACCTTGATCCAGCAAGGAGGAAGGAGAGGTTGGGGAAGGGCTCCAACAGCAGCACGACGGCGTGGTGGTGGTGGAGTAGCAAGGTATTCCGACAGGGCTTCGCCTAAGCGCTGCGGAGGAGGAAGAAGAGAGGTAGGGCTTCGCCGTGAGAGAGAGAGATCAAATCTTGTCTCAAAACATCCAAAACCTCAAGTATATATAGGAGGAGGGACGTGGAGGGCTGGCTTGGCCTCTACTCCAAAGAGGAGATGGCCGGCCGAATTAAAGGGAGAGTCCACCTCCCACAAGGGAGGTGGATCTCCTCCTTTTAAATCCTTTTTGCCTTATCTCCTTATCTCCAGCCGCATGGGCCTTTAGCAAAAGTCTTGCCCAGCCCAATAAGGGCTGGAACACTTTATCTAACAGCCCATGTGGTCCTTTGGTCGTCACACCCCTCCCGGGGGTCATCCGGCACCCTCCCGGCACTCCCGGTACACTACCGATGAGCCCGAAAACTTTCCGGTGACCAAAACTGGACTTCCTATATATCAATCTTTACCTCCGGACCATTCCGGAGCTCCTCGTGACGTCCGGGATCTCATCCGGGACTCCGAACAACCTTCGGTAATCACGTATACCTTTTCCCTATAACCCTAGCGTCATCGAACCTTAAGTGTGTAGACCCTACGGGTTCGGGAGACACGTAGACATGACCGAGACACCTCTCCGGTCAATAACCAACAGCGGGATCTGGATACCCATGTTGGCTCCCACGTACTCCACGATGATCTCATCGGATGAACCACGATGTCAAGGATTCAATCAATCCCGTATACAATTCCCTTTGTCTATCGGTATGATACTTGCCCGAGATTCGATCGTCGGTATCCCCATACCTTGTTCAATCTCGTTACCGGCAAGTCTCTTTACTCGTTCCGTAATACATCATCCCGTGGCTAACTCCTTAGTCACATTGAGCTCATTATGATGATGTCTTACCGAGTGGGCCCAGAGATACCTCTCCGTCACACGGAGTGACAAATCCCAGTCTCGATTCGTGCCAACCCAACAGATACTTTCGGAGATACCCGTAGTGCACCTTTATAGCCACCCAGTTACGTTGTGACGTTTGGCACACCCAAAGCATTCCTACGGTACCCGGGAGTTGCACAATCTCATGGTCTAAGGAAACGATACTTGACATTGAAAAGCTTTAGCAAACGAACTACACGATCTTGTGCTATGCTTAGGATTGGGTCTTGTCCATCACATCATTCTCCTAATGATGTGATCCCGTTATCAACGACATCCAATGTCCATGGTCATGAAACCGTGACCATCTATTGATCAACGAGCTAGTCAACTAGAGGCTCACTAGGGACATGTTGTGGTCTATGTATTCACACATGTATTATGGTTTCCGGTTAACACAATTATAGCATGAACAATAGACAATTATCATGAACAAGGAAATACAATAATAACCATTTTATTATTGCCTCTAGGGCATATTTCCAACAAAAAGATAGTGAGTTTCTTCTGAATTCAGGAGTATGTGGTCTGACGTCTCTGCCTTGAGTTGATCCTCTGTGATCATTATCTTCTTCAGACAAGTCCTGGATGCGCTATACTTGGAACTGGTCCTGTTTGTTGGAACCATGGTTAAGATGCCTGTATGGAACTTTGCTGGTGCCATCCATTTTTTCTCTTTTCCATTGCCATCAAGCAGCACACCCGAGCCACCAATTGAACTTTTTGGCCTGACAGTAGTGCTAGGGGTATGCAATTGTTTTGCACAACCAGGAGGGGTGTCTGATAAGAGAACTAATGGGCCTGTGTTGTTTTGTGATGACACCTCGCCCATGACTTCTTCTGTTTTCCCAGAATGAATTCCTAGAAATTTCCTGAAATTAGACTGAATTTTGTCGAAGTTTGACTATATGTAGGCGAAGTTCTTGTTGCAAGTAGTTGTGAATTCCTGGAATTCCTTTCGAGCTTCCTCGTGATTCTGCTAGAAGGTTTTGATATCCAGTTGTTGTGTTTCGAGGTTGAGATCAAGAGTATCCGTAGAATCTGTGGGCTTTGACATTGGAGCAGAGAAAGTGTGACAAACTATAGGAAATAGTTCACCTTTCCACTTCAGGAAGCCAGGAGGGAGATGTGAGGGATTTTACACCGCGAGTGGAAACCAGCCGATCTGCTCCTAGTTCTACCACTACCAACGCCATGCCGCCAAAGATTCACCGAAGTGGTTGGGTGGCTGGGATTTAACACTGAAGGGGATGGTCTTCAGAAACCATGCTCAGACCTCTTCTCCACTCTAACAGTCTATCACCGCCAAACGCCTCCGGTCACCATCGCCGTCGGAACTCGTGCATCAGGAAGGATTTTATGGCAGACCAACTCTGTTGGTCACAAGTTCAATCGACAGCGAGGAGCGTTGGCATCTGATACCAATTGACAGGCTCTAAGCATCAATCAAAGGAAAACATTCAGAATTGGCACTTAATTTTCTTCTAATAGCTCTCTTCCAGAGGAAGGATTTCATATCTGAGAGTACAAATCGCCAGGGTTCATCGCCAGCTGGAACATAGCAACAGTGGGGCTGAATGAGTCCATCGACTCTGAAATGGCTCCTAAATAGGGCTGGAAAGTAGCTACAAAGTGATAAAGCAAAAGAAGAAAGTGTAGCTTGTCGGAAAGGTGAATAGCGACACCCATAAGCCGATGAGCCGTCGGATGGATGATCGATGGGCCGAAGAGATCCTGCCGTTGCAAAGTGGTACACGCATGTGAGGGCCGCTCGATTAGGATTTGACGGTTAGGAGAGCCTAAGGCGTCTCAATGGACAATGAACATGAGTGATCTTTAGTTTCGTTGGTACTAGGGCCTGACACACCTCCGTCGTTTGTATCCGGCTTGCCGATGGCGCCGACGTCGCACTAGTGGAGCGCCTCGTCGATGGGTGCGGCTCCGCCCCGATTTGTGGAGAGAGAAAGGGGGCGTGGAGAGAATCTCGAGTGGAGGGGATCGAGAGGAGAGGGTGGAGGTCGAAGCCGTGGACGAGCCAATGGGAGGGGATCGTGGAGAAGATACACATGGGATTGGGAGACGGGTGAGCGGCGTTGATTTTTACTTACCTTTTTATCGGATCATGGTGTTGGTTGGATAGGCTGGCCTAAAAAGGGGATCCTATCAGTACCACATGGTGCTAAGGACGCGCTTGGTTACTTGCATCATTTTTGTTGTTGTTTTGCATACTTGTCCTAGTTGGGTCTGTTTGAGCATATATAGGCAGAAAACATCATCTGCATTTTGATTGGTTGCGTCCATCCTCTACATCATAGCAACGCCTCAACACACTGTGTTTGGTTGCTCGCATTGGCTATGTTTATACTATTGCACGTTTGTGTGGTTAACTACATGGGATATGATTAAGACTTAATAGCTGCCCATAACACATAGTGCCATGGAGATTGCGATGGTTGATGACAAGGAGACCAGCAACTAGTTCGCCGCGTCATCGTCGGACTCGGTATTGAGCCCACTATCCACCACCGCGGGCTTGCCCGTGCAGAATGCTGGCCTCTATGACATGTACCATGCTGTCACACTCTTCTCTAGGTCGGATATGCCCTGGAGCGGCTCGCCTCACCGCGCTCCTACCCTCCGCCATGCTCTACTGTAGTTCGTTCAGCGCTGCGCGGGAGCGGAGGACGTTGATCATGTGGCTCGGGAGCGGCAGGTCAACAAGGTCGCAACTCTGGTCGACGCAAACGATGATAGTGCTTCATGATGCGGTGGGAGGCCAGTGTCGGCTTACAGGTTGCTGTGCCGACTATGATGTGCATGACGACAAACTCGTCAGGCACCACCGATAGGTCCGGAGGCAGCGAGGGGCTGAAGGGGTCGAAGGCGACGGTGGTGAACTCGAGTGGGATGCCTAGCTAAGCGGCAAAGCGCGACAGGTTGTCCTACGCGAGCTCGCCCTCGTCGTGTTGTTTCTAGCACGAGAGCTACTCAGGCACTCTGGCTCCGCCGTTGAGGCACCTATGGCAGCCCCAAGCTGCATCTATCCAAGGCCAGGACGCCTCCACCCGCATTGGTGGAGGATGACGCCACGAGGAGGCAGAGAGGAACGACCATATAGAGGATATTAAGGAGTGTCATTAAAACATATCACACACATGCATACGTACACTCCACGAGGAAGAGGTAGATCTACTCGTTTATGATCGTCGAGCAGAAAATGTGCAACATGAAAGTCATGTGAAACTATACGGTGAAGCTACTAGTCAAAGGAAATTTCAAACGTATGACCGTGAGCGACGAATTTGACAAAATTCATCCAAAATAGCTCCAAGTATGAACAAAAATTAAGCTATGAACTGATCGCAAAAATGGAACCATAAGATCGTTGTGCATCTTTTCATGCAAAGCTTATTTCGAATCGAAGCACCGTTATGTAGATTTGAAGGTGAAAGAGATTAAGGGGAGGTTACAATAAACACGTACAAACTCATCTACAGGGTGCATGTAGCCATCATGAGACTCCACCATAAGAGCCACCCATGTGGGCATTATTGCATCGTTGGAACCTGACTCACTGGAAACAGCCAAATCGAGCGTTCCCAGCGATGCACGCCTAGAGGTGCTTTGACTTTCATGCGGGCCAACTTTTTGATGCAGCCCAGCCAACCAAACATGCCAATTTCTTCCACCACGGGCCTAGCCGAGTGTAATGTGACCAACCAAACACATCCTAAGTGAATTAGACCACATGTCCCCATCACCATGAATCGCCACGTCACTGCATGCATAAACAAATTGTTGGGTTCTACCGTAGGTGCATCGCATGCCAATTAAAATTTTCCTACGCGCAGAACATCCAAGAACTTGCTACGGAGATGGATCATGGATTGTTACCACTAGACGTGTAGTGCCATGCAGCAGAAGTGGAGTTGGGGTAGTGCGTTCGTGTGGTCCGTCTCCTCCTCGTCTGATCTCCCTCGAACAGCCATTCCGATCTCCCTCGAACAGCTGGTCACCGGATCCCACGTACAGGTTCGCCGGAGCAGCACAAGTGCATCGCTTCTAACGGTATCCGCGCATGCAGGAGGAACACCCGTGCGGCAGACTTCTAGATCCGATCACATGGTCGGCGACGACGAGTGGAGGTGGCTAGTTGCAACTCATGCAAAGCCCTAATGACAGCGCCGAAGTGATCAACTGGATGGGTGTGCCGCACGTCCACTATATATAAGCATCCGGCGCAGGCTCAACTCTTGGGCCTCGCACGGATCCTAAAGCCCATGTGTTCCTTCCCTTAAGCGTGCGACCCTTTAGGTTCTCGTCCACTTGGTCGCGTGTGAGATGATATCTGACTCGACCGGTCGGTAGCGGCCTCTAGCAAGACGTGTTGACTCCAAGTGTCCATTGAAGCTGGTTAGGCGAACCTGTACTTCACACTTTTGTTCCCTTTGCCACACAATATATGTTGTCGTGCACAAGGCGACATGGTCATGCTTGTTGCGGCATGACCTCTTTCTCATTCCGGTGAATCCGACCAACATTTGGATTATCTCATAATCCTCATCAGATGGCCATGTTATCTAGGTTGGATCACCCGAGGGGCCCAGAGTATATCTCTCCTGATCGGAGGGGAAAATCCCATCTTGCTCGACCATGTCTCGCAGCATGGGTCTGGACAAGCCCGAAACCCACCTTTGTAACTACCTAGTCACGGAGTAGTGTTTGGTCGGCCCAAAGAAAGTCTGTCACCATCCTGAGTACATGCGCCAGCTTAGGTCTTAGGACATAGAACGTATGTTGTACTAGAGACTCACACATGACCTATCATTGTGTCTCATAGTTGGGTCTGTCCAACTCTGACCTTATCTTGACTCAGATCCAACTATGTCGAATCCGACCAGACCTTTCTAAGTCCATATTATCCAGCTAGCATCCAATGCTACATGGTCAGTGAGACCAGACCATCCATCGTGTCATATGCTAGTCTAACTGGCTGCGCGTCCACACAACCCTTTCTACTAGGGACCATTTTGGACAGTCATCATACAATGTATAGTCTCACAAACAAGTCACATACTTGTTAATACACATCAATGATAATGTCCAAGGACTATCTTTATTCATAAACACATAGGAAATATCATCATACATGATTGCCTCTAGGGCATATCTCCAACAGTCTCCCACTTGCACTAGAGTCAATCAAATATACATCGAATGCCAATAGCTCTAACGTGCCCCTCATGCTTGGGTTGTGGAAGCGGCTTAGTCAACGGATCTGCAACATTTGCATCCCTATGAATCTTGCACAAATTGGTATCACCTTTCTCTACGAGCTTTCGTATTAAGTGATATTTTCGGTCTATGTGCCTGGTCTTGTGGTGTTGTCTCGGCTCCTTGGCCTGTGTGATGGCACCTGAATTATCGCAATAAAGGTCCAACGGTTTTGACCAGCCCGGGAACACACCAACATCTGCGAGGAACTTCCGAATCCAAACACCTTCCTTTGCGGCTTCACAAGCCGCAATGTATTCGACCTCTGTTGTGGAGTTGGCCATCGTATCTTGCTTGGAATTTGTCCAGCTCACCGCTCCTCCATTCATGACATACACGAATCCACTTTGCAATCGACAATCATCCCTATCGGTTTGGAAACTAGCATCAACGTAACCCTTTACGTAGAGCTCCTCCTCACCTCCATAAACTAGGAACATCTCTTTAGTCCTTTTTAGGTACTTCAAGATAGTTTTCACTGCTGCCCAGTGACTCTCACCTGGGTCGGCCTGGTATCTGCTTGTTAATCTTATTGCATAGGCAACATCAAGCCGTGTACATAGCATGGCATACATGATGGATCCAATTGACGAGGCATATGGTATCCAACTCATCCGGTTTCGCTCATCAGAAGTCGTAGGACTCTGAGTCTTGCTTAGCCTTACACCATGTGAGACGGGCAAGAACCCTTTCTTGGCCTCACTCATGTTGAACCTCTTCAACACTTTGTCTATGTACGTGCTCTGGCTTAAGCCGATCAGGCTCCTCAATATATCTCTATAGATCTTGATGCCTAAAATGTACACTATCTCTCCAAGGTCTTTCATCGAATACTTGCCATTCAATGATTCCTTGACTGAGTTTAGCATTGAAACATCATTTCCGATCAGCAGTATGTCATCCACATACAAGATCAAAAATACTACCGAGCTCCCACTAGACTTCTTGTATAAACAATAGTCCTCTTCATTCTTGATGAAACCAAGGTCAATGATGACTTCATCAAAACGAATGTTCCAACTCCGAGCTGCTTGCCTCAATCCATAAATGGATCTCTTGAGCTTGCATATTTTACCATCGTTAGTTGGATCGACAAAACCTTCGGGTTGTATCATGTATACATCCTCTTTTAGATTTCCATGAAGGAAAGCCGTTTTGACATCCATCTGCCATATCTCATAATCGAAATATGCAGCTATAGCTAGTATGATCCTCACCGACTTTAGCATCGCTACCGACGAGTAGGTCTCGTCGTAGTCAATTCCTTGAACTTTTCCATAACCTTTAGCGACAAGACGAGCTTTGTGGATCTGAACACTTCCATCCACATTGGTTTTCTTCTTAAAGACCCATTTGCAACCAATGGCAACTATGCCAGGTGGCGGATCAACCAAGTTCTAGACTTGATTCTCATCCATGGACTTTAACTTGGATCTCATGGCCTCTAGCCATGCCTCGGAATCTGGGCTCACCATCGCTTCCGCATACGTGGCCAGCTCGTCGCTTTCTAGCAACAAAACATCGCACACTCTACGCAATCTTTTCGACCTTCGTGGCTCTGGCCCCGACTCCACTATGGGTTCCCTTATCAACTCCGTTATGATCTCATCACTAGCCGAGTTGTCCCCGAGTGGCTCTCAAATTTCTTCAAGTCGCACCATTCTCCCACTGGCCTCCCGATTGAGAAACTCTTTCTCTAGGAAAACCCCATTCCGAGCAACAAACACTTTGTTCTCTTCTCGGTTGTAGAAGTTGTATCCCAAGGTTTACCTCGGATATCCCACGAATATGCATTTATCCGACTTGGGTGTAAGCTTGTCCGACATGAGTCGCCTGACAAATGCTTCACAACCCCAAATCTTTAGAAAAGACAAACTAGGAGTCTTCCCAGTCCACATCTCATGTGGTGTCTTGTCAATGGATTTTGATGGTACCCTATTAAGTGTGAAAGCTGCAGTTTCTAGAGCGTATTCCCAGAATGACAAGGGTAAATCTGATTTGCTCATCATCGATTGGACCATCTCCAACAAGGTTCGATTTCTCCATTCTGACACACTGTTTCTCTGCGGCGTACCCATAGGTGTGAGCTAAGGTACTATACCTTGGCTTTTCAGATGATTATCAAACTCCTGGCTCATGTACTCACCTCCACGATCAGATCGTAGAAGTTTTATCGTCTTGCCGAGCTGATTTTCAACCTCGTTCTGAAACTCTTTGAACTTTTCAAAAGTTTCTGACTTGTGCCTCATCAAATAGATATATCTATATCTACTCAAGTTTTCGGTAAAAGTCACAAAGTACTGATAGCCTCCTCTGGCCGTTGTGCTCATTGGACCACACACATCAGTGTGTATAAGCTCCAACAGCTCGGACGCCCTCTAGCAACTCTTTGCAAAAGGAGACTTAGTCATCTTGCCTAGCAAGCATGATTCGCATGTCTCGAACGACCCAAAGTCGGACGAAGTTAGGAGTCCATCATCATGGAGCTTCTTCATGCGTTTCAGACTAATGTGTCCAAGCCGGCAATGCCAGAAGTATGTCGTATTTATCTCATTAGGCTTATGCCTCTTGACATTCATGTTATAGACTGGTTCCGTTTCTAGATTTAAAATAAATAGCCCATCTACTATGGGTGCATAGCCACAGAACATTCCATTCAAATAAAATGAACAACCATTGTCCTTTATATTGAATTCATAACCTTGACTCGTCAAGCATGAGGCAGAAATAATGTTTCGACTAAGTGCGGGAATGTAATAACAATTATTCAATTCCAAAATAAATCCAGAAGGAAGCTTGAGCTGCATCGTGCCGACCTCCAACGCAGAAACCCTTGCTTTGTTCCCGACCCTGATGGCAATCACCCCTTGTGCCACACGCCTAGTTCTTACCAGCCCTTGCATCGAGTTGCAAATATGAACAACCGATCCGGTATCAAATACCCAAGAGCTACTAGGTATGTCAGCAAGGTAAATGTCTATAACATATGTAACATGTGTACCTTTGCCTGAAGAAGCATCTTCGGCCTTCTTGCCGTGCTCAACAAGCCACTTGCTACAGTTCCTCTTCCAGTGACCAGCTTCCTTGCAGTGAAAGCAAATGGTCTTTGAGTTCGGTCCAGACTTTGGCTCAGCGGCAGAGACAACCTTCTCCGTGCCCTTTGCCTTACCCTTTTTATTGGACCAACTCTTCTTGAATTTAGCCGAGTTCTGCACCATCAACACTTGATGCATGCCTTTATTAATATCTTGCTCTGCCACCTTGATCATCCCATGCAATTCAGTGAGCTTCTTATCCATGCCGTGCATATGATAGTTCCAGATGAACGCCCCATAGCTAGGTGGAAGAGAACCCAAAATTGCATCCGTGGACAGCTCGTCCCCAAGTGGGAAGCCTAACTGATCCAAAGCATGCACGTACCCGATCATATTGATCACATGCGGGCTCAGTGGATCACCCTCCTTCAGCTTACAATCCGTCAAGGACTACCAGATGTTGAACCTTTCGGTCCTAGCCTGCACCTACAACATGCTCTTCAAACTCTCGATCATATCGAAAGCCTGAATGTTTTCAAAATGCTGTTGCAAATCGGGATCCATACAAGCCAATATGAGGCAGCTGATCTAGTTTGATTCATCAAGAAGTTTCTGGTGGACATTCTTGGTTGTGGCATTAGCATTCTCGGTAGGTTCCTCAAGAAGTGGATCCTCTAGAACATGTTCCTTTTTATCGTGCTTGAGAACAATTCTCAGATTTCTATACCAGGTGGTAAAGTTTGTTCCATTCAGTTTATCCTTTTCCAGAATTGATTTCAATGCAAAGTTTGGTCGAGCAGGTGGTGCCATTGATCTACAACAGAAAATATGCAATCACTAAGCAATGTGTTTATGTAGAGTAATTCAAGCCTTAAACAGAACTACTCCCACTGAAGTCGGCATCCCTCCGCAAACTCTCAGTGATTCAGGACCCATCTAGCACGAGTGACTAGTGAGCTTTAGCATCACTGCTAACCAACTTGCCTATTCGGTAAGCAACATCTTGCTAATCGCATCTCTATACGTCTGCTGTCAGTCGGGTAGGTATCTTATACCCCGGCTCCCAACCTTCTTTGCCACACATCCCAAAACCGTTTTGATAGCCTTGTCAAGGTAACTCGATGCAGTGCATGTCCGTGTCCGACACGAACCTTCCAGTTCAAGGACACCTACTCGCACCTCAATTTTATGAGCCCACCATTAGACGTACTTGACGTGCAAAGGTGCAACATCCGGAATGGCAATGTGCTTGATATTAATGAGGGATCTTTCTACCATACTAAGATGCATAGAAACAAGAAGCAATATCAATCACATATAAACATAAATATGTGAAATAGTATGGCTCCTTCATGGACATCCTTCCAGGTCAGCTCCAACTCTGATGACCAAGGCGGAACTCCATCTTGTCCGTCTCGCCAGGATGCCAAACTCTTGAACTTGATTTCTATCCTCCAACTACTACAACTAGTAATGAATTTACAGAGAATCACAAGTCGACACGCAGGTCGTTATACAATATAATGACATCACTTTGGCTCCTGCTGGCTGACAATCATGACATGCAGGTCATGTTAAATTACACACATGCATCACATACATATGAGCCATACTATTCACATCAAACAAGAAAAACAAACTTATGCATAGAATCACATTCTACCGGTTTGTGTGATCGTGTACGAAATACAAGGCGCTACACACACAGCGGTCCCACCGAATTTTCTGATCTAACCGATCTCATCGATCATCGCGAACCCGATTCAGATTTATGTTTCACGGTTAACCCCGATGGCGGATACCGACCGGTAGAGGTAGGTTGTGTCACGACCTCATTGATTCCGATTGACAGAAAACATAGCCTCAACCTATCCTGATGTGCAATTGATCTCATCAATCGTGCACATAGCCGATATCATGAATGACGATGGATCTCATTCGCCGCCTCCACATATCAAATATGCATCCGATCTGAATCCAAATCCTATAACAGAGGCTCTGATACCACTGTTGGGTTCTACCATAGGTGCATCGCATGCTAATTAAAATTTTCCTACGCGCAGAACATCCAAGAACTTGCTACGGAGATGGATCACAAATTGTTACCACTAGACGCACAGTGCCATGCAGCGGAAGTAGAGTTGGGGTAGCGCATTTGTGTGGTCCATCTCCTTCCCGTATGATCTCCCTGGAACAGCCGTTCCGATCTCCCTCGAACTGCCGGTCACCGGATCCCACGTACAAGTTCGCCAGAGCAGCGCAAGTGCATCGCCTCTAATGGTATACGCGCGTGCAGGAGGAACACCCGTGCGGCGGACTGCTAGGTCCGATCACACGGTCGGCGGTAGCGAGTGGAGGTGGCTATTTGCAACTCATGCAAAGCCCTAAGGATAGCGCCAAAGCGATCAACCGGATGAGTGTGCCGCACATCCACTATATATAGGCATCCGGCGCGGGCTCAACTCTTGGGCCTCGCACGGATCGTAAAGCCCACGTGTTCCTTCCCTTAAGCGCATGACCCTTTAGGTTCTCGTCCACTTGGTCGCGAGTCAGATGACATCTAATTCGACCGGTCGGTAGTGACCTCTAGCAAGACGTGCCGACTCCAAGTGTCCGATGAAGCTGGTTAGGCGAACCTGTACTTCACACTTCTGTTCCCCTTGCCACACAATATATGTTGTCGTGCACAAGGCGACATGGTCATCCTTGTTACAGCACGACCTCTTTCTCGTTCCGTTGAATCCGACCAACATTCGGATTATCTCATAATCCTCATCGCATGGCCATGCTTATCTAGGTCGGATCACCTGAGGGGCTAGAGTATATCTCTCCTGATCGGAGGGGCAAATCCCATCTTCTCGACCATGTCTTGCAGCATGGGTCTGGACAAGCCCGAAACCTACCTTTGTAACTACCCAGTCATGGAGTAGCGTTTGTTCGGCCCAAAGAAAGTCTGTCACCATCCCGAGTACATGTGCCAGCTCAGGTCTTAATACATAGAACATATGTTGTACTAAAGACTCACAGATGACCTATCGCTGCGTCTCATAGTTAGGTCTTTCCAACTCAGACCTTATCTCGACTCAGATCTGACTATGTCGAATCCGACCAGACCTTTCTGTCCATATTATCCGGCTAGCATCCAATGCTACATGGTCAGTGAGACCGGACCATCCACCATGTCATATGCTAGTCTAACTGGCTGCGCATCCACACAACCCTTTCAACTAGGGACATTTTAGGACAGTCATCATACAATGCATAGTCTCACAAACAAGTCACATACTTGTTAATACACATCAATGATAATGTCCAAGGACTATCTTTATTCATGAACACATAGGAAATATCATCATACATGATTGCCTCTAGGGCATATCTGCAACACAATTGACAAAACTAATGATGTTAGTGGGAATTGATAACCCCCAAGTACAGTGGATTGCTTGTAGCCTTTTTCGATAAATAAGAGTGTCAAACCCAATGAGGAGATAAAGGTAGAATTAATATTATCTCTAGTTATATCAACCACCGATATAACTCTACGCGCAAAAATGTTCACCTTACTTAGTACACGAAATAAACTACTATCACATGACTAGAAGTACTTTATAGGTGTAAGAAGATAATTTCGTAAGATAATAAAGAACATGTAAATCAAAGTTAGGTGTTATTTTAATAAAGAACGATTAAGTTAATATAATGAGTGTGGAAAAGTGATGGTAGGATTTGCGAGATTGTCCTAGGCAATTGATAACTAGATCGGTAATCATTATTCCAATTTTATATGAGGGAGAGGCATGAGCTAACATACTTTTATTACTTGGATCATATGAACTTATGATTGGAACTCTAGCAAGCATACGCAACTACTGAAGATCATTAAGGTAAAACCCAACCATAGTATTAAGTAACCGGTCTCCCTTACTCCCATACACAACAACCCCCTTACTTGGGTATAAGCTTCAGTCACTCTCACTAACCAGTATAAGCGAATCATGAATGCATCACAACACGCTACAGTGGGAATCCCCCACATGTGTGCGGCATGGAAGGCACCATAGGACAACACAAAAATAAAACACGCAACTCAAACAAATCAAGATCATCAATTAACACATAGGACAAAAGAAATATACTCAAACATCATAGGATGACAACACATCATTGGATAATAATATTAAGGATAAAGTACCATGTTTAAGTAGGGTGTACAACAGGTTGCGGGAGTGTGGACCGATGTAAATAAATGAGGGAAGATGATGATGGTTTTGAGTAAGACGGTAGAGTTGTTGGTGTAGATTGCCGCCATGCTAGTTTCCCCGACGACACTCTGGCGCCACCGGGAGAGAGGGGGAGAGATGCTCTCCTTCTTATTCTTCCTCCCCCCCCCTAGATGGGAGGTGTGTTTCCTCTCCGGTCCTTGGCTGCTCCTAGATGGGAGGAGGGTTTCCCCTCTAGTCCTTGGCCGCAATGGCTCCCGGAGGGGAGGAATCCATCTAAGATTGGATCTGTGTGTGTGTGTGTGTGTGTGTGTGTGTGTTTGTGTGTGTGTGTTTCTCTTCTATTTCACGTTCCTAGTTTTTTGGAGTTTCATCCTTAAATCCTGGAGATGCATAACTCCGGTTAGGCTGAAATTTGTACGAGAGTTTTATCCGGATATTAGCTTCCTTGCGGCCAAAGGACACCCCAACTGACCTCCGAGGTGCCCACAAGCTTGCCCGACGCGCCTAGCAAGCTCGTGGGCCCCTCGAACATTGTCTGGCATTGATTATTTTTGCATATATTACAAAATAAATCTCCGTAAAGTTTTACCGCATTTGGACTTTGTTTGATATGGATTTTCTGTGAAACAAAAAGCATGCAACAAATAGGAACTGGCATTGGATCAATATGCTAGTCCAATAAAATCATATAAATAATTGCCAAAAGTACATGAAAGTTGTAAAATAGTGGCATGAAACATTCAAAAATTATAAATATGATGGAGACGTATCAACATCCCCAAGATTACTTCCTGCTTGTCCTCGAGTAGGTAAATGATAAAAAGATAATTTTTGATGTGGAATGCTACCTAACATAATCTTGAGAAAATATCTAATTATATCATGAATATTAAGATACAAGTGATTCAAGGCAATAGCCTATCATTTGAAAAAAAGACATCCATACTCAGGTTTAGTTTAAACAATCATGTCCATCAAAATAAACCATGCTAAAGAACGTTATCCCTACAAATTTAATCTTGTAAGCATTGCATGGCTCTATCTTCCTAACACAAGTAAAAATCATGATCACCCGGGTGTCAAGTCAGGCATTTGGTTCATACCTTTTCATGCGCTTCAACATTTTTAACTACACTCAATACATGAGCGTGATCCATGGACATCATTCTACGGGTGGAATAGAATATGGTGGTAGAGATCAATAGGAGAAGTCAAAAAGGAAGAAACACTCGCATCAACTCGACGGATCAACTAGCTATGAAGATGTCCATCAGTCGATATCGATGCAAGGAGTAGGGATTGCCATGCAACGGATGCACTAAGAGCTATAAGTGTATGAAAGCTCAAATGAAACTAAATGGGTGTGCATGCAACTTGCTTGTTCATGAAGACCTCGGGCATTTGAGGAAGCTCGTCATCAGAATATAGAAGCCAAGTTCTATAATGAAAAAGTCCCACTAGTATAGAAAGTGAAAATTCAGGAGACTATCTATAGGAAGAACATGTTGACACTTTGAGGCACAAGTGTGGTAAAGGGATAGTAACATTTACCCTTCTCCCCTTTTCTCTCATTTTTTCAAGCGGGTTCTTTTTGCCTCCCTTTTTTCTTTTTTATGGTTGGCTCTTTTTGCCTCCCCCTTTTTCTCATTTTTTTGTCAGGAGTTGCATCCCTACTTGCGGGGGAATCACTAGTCTCCATCATCCTTTCCTCACAGAGGCAATGCTCCAATAATGATGATCATCACACTTTTATTTACTTACAACTTGATATTACAACTCGATAAAAACTATACAAGATGACTCTATATGAATGTCTCTGGTAGTGTACCAGGATGTGTGATGATCTAGCATAGAAAAGATATAAAAATGGACAAGCGATGGAAATATCATGCTATCTATCTTACCATCATGCAAAGCAATATGACAATAAATGTTCAAGTCATGTATATGATGATGATGGAAGTTGCATGACAATATATATCGGAATGGCTATAGAAATGACATGATAGGTAGGTATGGTGGCTGTTTTGAGTAAGATATAACGATGCTTATGTGTGATAGAGCATATCATATCACGGGGTTTGCACCAACTCTTGAGGTGAGAAGAGGGCAATGCACGGTACCAAAGAGGCTAGCAAATTGCGAAAGGTGGGAGTGCGTATACAGTATAATCTATGGACTCACATTAGTCATAAAGAAATCCTATACTTATTGTGAAAGTTTTATTAACTCTTTTAAAGCAAATTACTACTAGTGCCCCCCTAGGGAGCAGGTTGGGAGGAGTTAACCATCGCGCACCCCTGACTCAAATAACATAAGGATTTCAACGAGGAATAAAAGTGCTCAAACATCCCGGTGATGCCATAACTGACACTTTAATGAGTAGGAGATCAAAACCTTAGCATCGATATTCCTACTAAACAATGATTAACCACTAGTGCACCCATATATTACTATCTTAATGTTGCAAAACTATTGCAAGGAATCAAACATATCATATTCAGTGATCTACAAGTTTTATGTAGGATTTTATGACTAACCATCTGAATAACCAATTCCTGTTAACACTCTAAATAGATATAAGTGAAGCATCAGAGTTCAATTGTTTCAACAAAAGACCATGCTCTAATAAATATAAGTGAAGCAAAAGAGCATTCTACAACTAACAGTGTTCCCGAAGTAGAGAAGCGAGCATCCAAACTTCAAAAGATATAAGTGAAGCACACAAATCATTCTATAAAACCATACTCAAAGGATAGAAGTGAAATGCAAAGATCATTCTATAAATCTATCAAGGAGTACCCCTATGTCCGATAAATATGGACATGAATATATCAGGGGCCATCTTAAATACTTGAACATTCATAGCAATTTAAAAATAAACATTAAAGGTGCTGAAAATGCCTAATAAAGCATTATCATTATTTCAGATTTTAAAATATTCTGAAACTTTTTATAGAAGTTTGAAATATTCAAACTTAGCTCTATAAAATATTTGGATATTTTATAATTAGTAATTGTGCCTAATAAATAAATAAAACAAATGATAGAAAAATAAAACAGAAACAGGAAAAAGAAAAACCAAAAGAGGAAGCTCATCTAGGCCCAGGCCAGGCCGGCCCACCTGGACGAGGGAGGTCATCGTCCTCCTGGCGGCACGGCCATGCCTTCATGCTAACAACAGCTTGCCTACCTCCCCCTCGCTAGCGCGATGGGGATAAGCTCAGAAAGCCGTCCCCATCGCTCTCTCCCTCTCGCTCTCACCCGTCTCTTCTCTCCCCCTCTGTCGCCATGGCTGTCGAAGCCCCGCCGCCGTAGCGCCGTCGCTCCAGCCGCTCCCCCTCGCTCCTGAGCCCCCCAATCGCTCCGCCTCGATGCCCTCTTCCTTCTCGCCGAGCCACGCATCGACGGGAGCTCTCCATCGCCGCATCACCGTCGTCTTCAACCTCCAGCCGCCGGCGAAGAAGTGAAGCTCGTCGCTGCTCCAGGCCTTCCCCGAGCCCGCTCTCGATGCCTCTGCAACCGCCGTGAGCCCCTGGCCCTTTTCCCCCCTCTTTCCCCCTTCGATAGAGCATTATAGCGCCGGATTCCCTTGGGTCCGACAGCTCCTCGCCGCCGGCGAGGACGTGGCCATCGCTGCAGCGGCCCAAGCTTGCACCTGAGCACGTAGTCGTGATCAGGATGATCCCAGGCAGCCCTAGGAGCCCTTAGGTGGCTTATTCGAGCTCTGGGTCGACGAGCCCGTGCTCGCCCGAGCTCCGGCAGCCACCATGCTCATCGACGACACCGATTCCAGCCATCCCAGCCCTTGGGAGGTGTCGGGCTCGACGCGCGCGAGTGAGCAGAGTAGATAGGTGCCCTCCGCCATCCTTTTGGTAGCCAGAGGAGGGAACCCGACCCCCTCCACCGTCCCTGACATCGCCGATGGCTTAACGCCGGCGAGTCAACCAGTTTGACCACCAGGGGTTTGACCCCTGGGTCACTGGCAAGTGGGGCCGGGCCCTGTTAGTCAAAACAGGATTAATAATTTAATTAACTAAATTAATTAAGGTAATGGCCCACTTACCAGTGGGCCCTACCCTAAACTAATTAGTAATTAGTTAGTTAATTAGCTCTGTTAGAGGCTGGGTCATTGACCAGTGGGCCCCACTGGTCAGGTTTGACCTGTTAACGGTCTGTTGACTAGATGACGTCATGCTGATGTCATGCTGATGCAGTAATGATTTTTCTGAGTTAAAATAATTCTGGAAACTATTTAAAAGTTAGAAAATTCAAAGAAATTAATCCATAACTCAGATTGAAATAATTTATATATGAAAATTTATCAAAAAATCCAGTGAATCCAATGGTGCTGTTATCATGCATGTTAGAGCAACCTATGTAGATGAACATTGACATTCACTAATAGGTTAACTTATGAAATATGAAATGGAGAATGATTTTGAACCTATATTCAAATCACTTCATTTAACTTGGACAGTAGTTGCACTAGCTCATCCATACATGCCGCCATGTCATGATCATGCTTCATATTATTGCACTTGCCACGTATTGATTGCTATTCATCTGCATTGCGGTAGGCCCTGCTTCTAAGGATACCTCCAAGTATTCCAACGAAGGAGAAAACCTTCCCGCTTCCCAGCAAGGCAAGCAACCCCTTTGATCATTCCGATAACATCCCACTCTCTCGCTCCTGCTCTTGTTTATTGCATTAGGAAAAACATTCACTTGTCTGTCATACACGGTAGATGAACCCATTCCTTTGCATGACCTGTCATTGTCACAGTAAATAGCTAAACCTTGCAACCTAGCATACCTAGTAGATGCTTGTGCCATGATGTGCTTTGCTTACTTTGCCTGCTATGCTTGCTATGCTTAGAGTTGTGTCAGGTCTGATTCATCTGGGTGATGAACTGGAGTGAAACAATGTGGTGAGATGTGATAAGCTTATGATGAACCCGATTCGGTAAAGGTAGCGATGAGAGGCCATGTAGGAGTACATAGCGGGTTGTCTCATTGGGACCGTTCTTAGGAACTGAGTTCCGTGTTTGTGATCCAAGACTAGTTACTACCACATGCTGAGCCCTGAAATATGACCCCGCTTGACTTATCATTCACTTAGTCCTTGGTCCAGGAGTTGCAAGTAGTTTCTGGTGTTTATAGCATGCTGGAGGCCGTGCGTAATGCTGACCCTAGGGGTGGGTTACGACGCGGTAGACAGTGGCACGGTGTACCAAGGGTCACCCGAATGGTGGGCTTGGGAACCCTGCACACATCGTTTGGGGCTGTAGCAGAAACTTCGGTCGGACTTCCGTGCGGATTTAGTCTCAAATAGGCGATAGCCTGGACTAAAGGTCTTATGTGATTGCCGGTCGTGGCCGACTCCCTTGCTGGGCTTCTGCTTGAAGGTTGCTGAGGTGCATGGTTTTATGAGCACACAGCGATAAGTGGTGAGAGCGCATGTGAAGAAGAACACCCCTGTAGGGTATGAAACTATTCGAATAGCCGCATCCTTGGATATGGACTACTTGGAAAACTTATGCTGTTCATAGATAATTAAATGGATACTCATAAAAATATCAAGACAAGTGTGAGTACCGTGGATGGCACTCTCGTAGGAGATGGAAGTGAATCCATGGTGGTGTATTGTTATGGAGTTACTGGACTCGTGTGCGATATCTAAAATTTAAACAAAGAGTTAAAGTTGTGTAGTGTAGGTTAGCCATGAAACAAAGCTGGCATTGTTGCATAAACTCCACCACTCCCCTTGTTGATACATGAGCATGAATAGTCTAGGTCTATTTTAATGTCTTGCTGAGTACGATTGTACTCACATTTTCTTAATAAATGTTGTAGATGAGACTCAGGACCCATCAAGTGGGTTCTATCTAGATGTCGACTATGCCGAATAGCTGGTGTCCCAGCTACGACCTTATGCCCTGTGGCGGGCTCTAGATAGTCAGGCCATGTGCCTTTTCCCCTTTCAACTGTCTGTACTCAAACAGCTTTATGCTTCCGTGTGGTTTGTATGAACTTGCTTGTATGACTTGAGTGTCGGGTCATGTGACCCCTACCTGTAAGAACATATTATGAAAGGCTCTTTTGAGCCTCTTAAATAAAAGTTGTGTTGATGTATGGTTATGTTGTGATGCCATAGTTGTATCTATGCATATCAGGCATGTCGTGCGTACGTGTGACGTGCAACGGTATGTATGGGATCCGACACCTAGTCATGTGCCTTTAGTAGTACTCTTTACAGGAAACTGCCTCTTTGTGCTTCCATCGAGCCTTGGTAGCTTGCTACTGCTCCGGACACATTGATTGACCAACATGTATCCTTCTTTGCTGTTGTGTCTGTCCCTTCGGGGAAATGTCTCGTAGTGTAATGGAGTCCCTATAGCCTGCTACGACTCGTCTATGTGCAGTGATGGCATTTATGTCCCACGGTGTAATGGAGTCCTTGTAGCTTGCTATGACTCGTCTACACACGCTTGAGGCCGACACCTGCATTGTTGGGTTACGTATGCCTGTTTCCGTACGTGTGTGTCACTTGGGTTCTATGACTAGTCTTGTCGGCCCGAGTTCTCTGTTGTTTGATTGCCAGCGACATGTTTACATACATGAGCCAAAAGACGCAAACGGACCCAGCTAAGGTAAGGCTACAGCCGTGGAGCTTATCATGCGTGAGGCCGCAAAGTGATGTGATATGTTACAGTCTGGATTCATATGACTTAGGATCGGGGTCCCAACAGCGTTGGTATCAGAGCCTGACTGACTGTAGGACTACCAAGCCAAACCGGTCGAAGTTGAGTCTAGAAACACTATAGAAAAGTAGGAGAATTGATTGTGGAAGGGAATGTAAGGCTCTTTTTACTCCTCTTCCCAAGTTATTCTATTCTGAGTCATTCTCATCTTTTCTATGGGGATAAGAACTAGGCTTCTCACCTATTGCTTAGGATGACGAGTTACTAACCATGGACTATTAGCTAGCTTGTTTGCAAGTGAATTCGGTACTCAAGTATTGTTGGTGTGACAAACAGTTGGAGAAAAGATTTGAGTCTAGATAGTCGAGTGGTTATGCTTTTCCAATCTTTTGTAGTTGTCTCAAAATCCTTTTTGAGCAATTACAGCGGTTATGTTGTCCAATTTCTTCTAGCGTCTCTAATGTCTTTGCATCATTCTCTGTTTCAGATGCCCCCTCATCCTTTCCGTCAGGTGGTCCGTCTGACCAAGTGCATCGATGTACCGGGTCACACGGCCATGTTGGTTAGTGTTATGATGGAGGCTGGATACCGTTGGTACCCAGAGTACACAATGGAGGAGCAGTATCGAGATTTCAACCAGAGCCAGTATTTGTGTACTATTAAGATATATCCCTCATATCCTAGAGCTGCAGAGCCGCTTCACTGGACTTATGGGTTAGGTGTCACCATAGACATGGCAGTTCAGGAGGCCGCCTACACCATGCTGACTATCATGAGGTTTCACCATGGTCTGCTTCAGAACACAGAGTTCTGTTATGTTCCTGCTTCTTTGGGAGGAGAGGATAGCTATCTTAGTGCAGACTACTATGATCATTCTCATGAGGACCCTAGGCTGCACGTGACCGCTCAAATGTTGGAGAAGAGGGATCGTGATGCACGTGCCCTTCGCATGGAGCTTTATGCTACTCATGCACGTCTTTGGACAGCCCTGACGCAGTTAGCACCTATCGTGCAGACAGGCTATGGAGATTTGGAGATGCTGAACCCATCGCGGACTCATCTGCCAGCACGCGTAGACTGGCCCGATGTTGGAGGCATCACCCCTCTTCGAGGACCGCCGTTGCCACCACCAAGGGGACCAAGCCCACATCCGTGTCCTTACGGTTTCCAGGGGTCTCAGGCTAGAGTGTTTCCAGATCCTCGGGTTCAGCTCCCGTGCCACGGGGGTAACCTATATGAGGCAATCTACAGCGATGCTTGAGTGTGTGCATGTTAGTACTAGTATGGTAGTAGTCGTATTGCCATAGTCCTGCGTGTCTTGTGGGATATGACTGAGGTTGAGAATTGAGTCCTGGAGGTGTAGATAGATAATGTATAGGAAGCTTGTAATGCCTCCGATGAGTTGTGTCATCTTTCCGTAGTTTGTATTTCAGCTTGGGCTTGTACTGAACTATGTCATGGTGTGTATGAATCATGGTGTTCATATGGCAGTTGTTATTACCATGTTGATCGCGTGTTTACCCATGCATGCCATGTTGTCCAGCACATTCCTTATCTCATGTCTTAGAGTTGGTGTCTTCCGTGTCTAAGCTATGGGTTTGTTTTCCCAGGATGGTGGCAACTAGGAATAACCCCGTGCCTGCCCCCGAGCAGGGCGAGGGAAGCCAGCCAAGGCAAGAGAATCTGCCATAGGCGCCCTCTTTGGTAGAACTGATGCTCGAAGCTGAACGGAACAAAAGGGAGACCAATAGGCTATTGGAACATATTGAACAGAACACAGCGCATGCTCCTCGCAATGATCACAATGATGGTGTCTCTCTCAACGACTTCGTCAAGCTGTGCCCACCTAAGTTTCACCATTCAGTCAACCCGCTCGATGTGGACGACTGGCTGACCAGCATCTCCCGCAAAATCCGGGCTGCCAATGTTTCTGAGGCCAACAAGGTGACCTTTGCTGCATACTTTCTGGAGGGACCCGCCAATCTGTGGTGGGAAAATTATGAAGCTATGTGTCCCGCAGGCCCTGCGCCAACTTGGGTGGATTTCAGCGCAACATTCTGTACCCATCACATCCCGGAAGGGCTGATGGATCGCAAGAGAGAGGAGTTCTGTGCTTTCACCCATGGAAGAATGACAGTGGATGCCTATAGCCGTGAGTTCAGCAATCTTGCTCACTATGCTCCGGAGGAAGTTTCAACTGATGCCAAGAAATAGGCTAGGTTCCGCAAGGGACTTAGTCCTGAGCTCCATCGAGATCTACGCCTACATGAGTGTACAACTTTCCAGGCTCTCATCAACAAGGCTACCAATGCCGAGACTAGACAAACTGACTACGAGGCCACTAGGAAGCACAACCGTGACTTCAGCCCCGCATCTGGCTCGGCCCCCAACAAACGCCGGGTGTGGGTGCCCAACGCAACTTTGCCTCCAAGGTACACCATGAGGCCATCCTTCCAGGCGCCTCGCCCATCTCAGCTCAATCCTCCGGCTAGGACATTTGGAGGTCCTTCTGCCAATGCTGCTTCCCGTGCCACCGTTGTCTGCTACAAATGTGGGGAACTAGGACACTACTCCTGCGAGTGTCCTCAGAACAGTGCTAAGCCGGCTGGACGTGGGAAGCCGGGAAAAGCCTTCTATGTGAAGCCAGCTCCCGCTCGTGGTCGAGTGAACTATGTTTTTGCTGAGGAAGCCCTTGAGGACCCTGATGTTATCCTAGGTATGCTCCTTGTCAATAGTCATCCAACATCTGTTCTATTTGATACTGGGGCATCTCATTCATTCATCTCAGAAAGTTATGCACAGTTGCATAACATGTCTTTTTGTGATATGCCTACTCCTTTAGTAGTTCAGACTCCTGGTTCAAAATGGCAAAGTTTTAGAGTGAGCCATAGCAATGAGATTCTTGTGGATAGGCTAGTCTTCCTAGCATCTTTGATAGCCCTCAAGTCTTCGGACATCAATATCATCTTAGGCATGGACTGGATGAAAGCCCACTATGCTAAGATTGATACTCATACTAGGAATGTTCAACTTACACATCCCTCGGGTGAGATAGTCAATGTCTCCACTTGAGCAGCCAAGCACCAACTCTATTCTCTCAATTCTAGCCCTCTTCCAGAATTAGAAGATCTTCCGGTAGTCCAAGACTTCCCGGATGTCTTTCCAGAAGAACTGTCAGGAATTGCACCTATCAGAGATGTTGAGTTTGTGATAGAGCTCATGCCAGGGACTGTCCCAATAGTGAGAAGACCCTATAAGATGTCACCCTTAGAACTAGCCGAACTTAAGAAACATCTCGATGAGGCTTTGAAGAAAGGTTTCATCCATCCTAGTTCTTCTCCTTGGGCTTGCCCCGTCCTCTTCGTTAAGAAGAAGGATGGATCGGATCGGATGGTTGTGGATTATCAGCCAGTGAATATGGTCACCATAAAGAACAAGTATCCGCTCCCCAGGATCAACGATTTGTATGATCAACTCGCTGGATCTTCTGTCTTTTCCAAAATGGATTTGAGGTTGGGATACCATCAAAACAGAATTAGAAATGGGGACATTCCAAAAACGGCTTTTGTTACTCGTTATGGCCAATACGAGTACACCGTCATGTCCTTCGGTTTAACCAATGCCCCATCCACCTTATCTCGCTTGATGAATTCGATCTTCATGGAGTATTTGGATAAATTCGTCGTGGTTTACCTCGATGATATACTCATCTACTCAAAGAATGAACAGGAACATGCCGAGCATCTAAGGCTGGTATTGATGAAACTTCGAGAGCATCGTCTGTATGCCAAATTCTCCAAGTGTGAATTTTGGTTGCCAGAAGTGACCTACCTTGGCCACATGATCTCTGGTAAAGGTATTTCTGTCAATCCCGAGAGAGTTCAGGCCGTCCTTGATTGGACTCAACCTGAATCGGTTAAGCAAGTTCGAAGTTTCCTTGGCTTAGCGAGCTATTGTTGCCGCTTTGTCGAGAATTTCTCCAAGGTTGCGAAACCTCTGACTAAACTCCTCAAGAAAGATCAAAATTTCGAGTGGACTCCACAATGCGAGCATAGTTTTTAGGAGTTGAAAAGACGACTGACCTCTGCTCCCGTTTTGGTGCCACCGAAATTTTCTAAGGACTTTGATATCTATTGCGACGCCTCGCGACAAGGATTAGGTTGCATTCTCATGCAAGATCGTCATGTGATTGCATACGCATCTCGACAGTTGCATCCAAATGAGGATAATTATCCAACGCATGATCTTGAGCTTGCAGCTGTGGTCCATGCACTGAAAACTTGGCAACATTACTTTCTGGGTAATCGTTGCAAAATTTACACTGATCACCAAAGTCTGAAATATATTTTCACTCAGCCGGATTTGAATCTCAGGCAAAGGCGGTGGGTTGAGTTGATTACAGATTACGACTTACGGATAACTTACACCCCGGGAAAAGCCAATGTCATGGCTGATGCACTAAGTCGTAAGTCTTATTGTAACAACCTGATGTTACAACAAGGTCAACCACTTCTCTATGAGGAATTTCGGAAGTTGAACCTCCACATTGTTCCTCAAGGGTTCGTTTCCAACTTGGTGGCGAAACCTACTCTTAAGGATCAAATTATAGCTGGCCAAAAGCATGATAAGGGTATTTCCCGGATCAAAGAGAACCTCGTTAGCGGTATCGCTAAATATTTCTCTATTGATGATCATGATGTGGTGTTCTTCCATAACCGTTTGTTGGTTCCCAAGAACCAACATCTTCAGCAGCTGATTCTTAAGGAGGTTCATGATTCACCTCTAACGATTCATCCTGGTAGTACCAAGATGTATCAGGACCTACGCCAGAGGTTCTGGTGGACTAGGATGAAGAGAGAAATTGCTCAGTTCATTGCTAATTGCGACGTTTGTCGTCGCGTTAAGGCAGAACATCAAAGGCCTGCTCGCACCCTTCAGCCTTTAGCTATTCCTGAATGGAAATGGGATAAGGTCGGTATGGACTTCATTACCGGATTTCCCAGGACTAAGAGAGGGAATAATGCTATCTTTGTGGTCATTGACCGCCTTTCCAAAGTGGCTCATTTTCTTCCTGTTCGGGAGAGTATAACTGCTAGCCAGCTAGCGGAGTTATATGTTTCTCGAATAGTTTCTCTTCATGGTGTTCCTTTGGAGATTAACTCAGACCGCAGAAGTATCTTTACTTCCCGATTTTGGGAGAATTTTCAAACCGCTATGGGGACTCATCTATCCTTTAGCACTGCTTTCCACCCGCAATCAAGTAGTCAAGTTGAGCGAGTCAATCAAATCCCCAAAGACAAGCTTCAAGCTTGCGTTATATCCTTCGGTATGAATTGGGAGAAATGTCTTCCATTTGTCGAATTTGCTTATAACAATAGTTATCAATCAAGCTTGGGCAAAGCCCCTTTTGAAGTTCTCTATGGATGAAGGTGTCGAACACCTCTTAACTGGTCAGAAGCCGGAGAGAGGCAACTCTTTGGCCCGGATATTATCTAGGATGCAGAGGAGCAAGTTCGCATTATTCATGAAAAGTTGAAAACAACCCAATCCCGTCAAAAGAGCCAATATGATCGCCATCATAAGGCTGTGACCTATGAAATTGACGAGAAGGCTTATCTTCGGGTTACACCTTTGAAGGGTACCCATCGATTTGGTATCAAGGGAAAGTTGGCTCCTCGTTACATTGGACCTTTTCACATTCTTGCTAAACGAGGAGAGGTTGCCTACCAATTGGAACTTTCACCGCATCTTTCCAAGGTTCATGATGTCTTCCATGTCTCGCAACTCAGACGTTGCTTCTCGGACCCTGTTCGTGAAGTAGACCACAAAGCGCTTGATCTCCAAGATAACCTTACATATCGAGAATATCCTGTCCGTATTCTTGACCAAGCTGAGCGTACCACTCGGCGTCAGAACATCAAGTTTCTCAAGGTTCAGTGGTCACACCATTCTGAGAAGGAGGCCATATGGGAAAGAGAGGATCGTCTTCGACTAGAGTACCCCGCGCTCTTCCGGACGACTTCCAAATCCCGAGACGTTCTTTTGAGTGGGGGTGAGTTGTCACATCCCTAGCTAGCTTCTTAGGACAACATGTGTGTGCATCATATTTCACTTTTTGCATCAACTTGAACTGGGGATTAAAAGAAAACCCCCAAACCCTCATTTGAAGCTAATTCAAAGTTTGTGAAAAACCAACAAATCCAAAATTCCCATCTAAAATGTCCCCTATGTCAGATAAATATGGACATGAATATATCAGGGGCCATCTGAAATACTTGAACATTCATAGCAATTTAAAAATAAACATTAAAGCTGCTCAAAATGCCTAATAAAGCATTATCATTATTTCAGATTTCAAAATATTCTGAAACTTTTTATAGAAGTTTGAAATATTCAAACTTAGCTCTATAAAATATTTGGGATATTTTATAATTAGCAATTGTGCCTAAAAAAAATAATGACAAAAAAATAAAACAGAAGCAAGAAAAAGAAAAACCGAAAGAGGAAGCTCATCTGGGCCTAGGCCAGGCCGGCCCACCTGGCCTAGGGAGGTCGTCCTAGCCTCAGGGAGGTTGTCGTCGCCAGTGCGATGGGGATAAGCTCAGAGACCTGTCCCCATCGCTCTCTCCCTCTTGCTCTCGCCCATCTCTCCTTCTCTCCCCCTCTGTCGCATGACCGTCGAAGCCCCACCGCCGTAGCGTCGGCGCTCCAGCCGCTCCCCCTTGCTCCTAAGCCCCCAATCGTTCCGCCTTGACGCCCTCTTCCTTCTTGCCGAGGCACACATCGCCGGGAGCTTTCCATCGTTGCATCGCCGTCGTCTTCAACCTCCGGCCGCCGGCAAAGAAGTGAAGCTTGCCGTTGCTCCAGGCCTTCCTCGAGCCCGCTCTCGACGCCTCTACAACCATCGTGAGCCCTTGGCCCTTTTCCCCCTCTTTCCCCCTTCAATAGAGCATTCTAGCACCGAATTCCCTTGGGTCCGAGAGCTCCTCGCTGCCGGCGAGGACGTGGCCGTCGCTGCAGCGGCCCAAGCTTGCACCTGAGCACGTAGTCGTGCTCAGGTTGATCCCAGGCAGCCCTAGGAGCCCTTAGTTGGCTCATTCGAGCTCTGGCTCGACGAGCCCATGCTCGCCCGAGCTCCGGCAGTTGCCGTGCTCATCGCCGACACCGATTTCGGCCATCCTAGCCCTTGGGAGGTGTCGGACTCGATGCACGCGAGCAAGCAAAGTAGATAGGTGCCCTCCGCCGTCCTTTTGGTCACCAGAGGAGGGAACCCGACCCCCTCCGCCGTCCCTGACGTTGCCGGCGGCTCAACACCAGTGAGTCAACCAGTTTGACCACCAGGGGTTTGACCCCTCGGTCACTGGCAAGTGGGGTCGGGCCCTGTTAGTCAAAATTGGATTAATAATTTAATTAACTAAATTAACTAAGGTAATAGCCCACTGACCAGTGGGCCCTACCCTAAAATAATTAGTAATTAGTTAGTTAATTAGCTCTGTTAGAGGCTAGGTCACTGACCAGTGGGCCCCACTGGTCAGGTTTGACGTGTCAACGGTCTGTTGACTAGATGATGTCATGTTGATGCAGTAATGATTTTTTTGAATTAAAATAATTCTAGAAACTATTTAAAACTTAGAAAAATCATAGAAATTAATCTATAACTCAGATTCAAATAATTTATATATGAAAATTTATCAAAAAATCCAATGGTGCTGTTATCATGCATGTTAGAGCAACCTATGTAGGTGAACATTGACATTCACTAATAGGTTAACTTATGAAATATGAAATGGAGAATGATTTTGAACCTATATTCAAATCACTTCATTTAACTTGGGCAGTAGTTGCACTAGCTCATCCATACATGGTGCCATGTCATGATCATGCATCATATTGTTGCACTTGCCATGTATTGATTGCTATTCATCTGCATTGCGGTAGGCCCTGCTTCTGAGGATACCTCCGAGTATTCCAACGAAGGATAAAACCTTCCCGCTTCCCAGCAAGGCAAGCAACGCCTTTGATCATTCCGATAACATCCCACTCTCTCGCTCCTGCTCTTGTTTATTGCATTAGGACAAACATTCACTTGTCTGTCATACACGGTAGATGAACCCATTCCTTTGCATGACCTTTCATTGTCACAGTAAATAGCTAAACCTTGCAACCTAGCATACCTAGTAGATGCTTGTGCCATGATGTTCTTTGCTTACTTTGCCTGCTATGCTTGCTATGCTTAGAGTTGTGTCAAGTCTGATTCATCAGGGTGATGAACTGGAGTGAAACAATGTGGTCAGATGCGATAAGCTTATGATGAACCCGATTCGGTAAAGGTAGCGATGAGAGGCTATGTAGGAGTACATAGAGGGTTGTCTCATTGGGACCGTTCTTAGGAACTGAGTTCCGTGTTTGTGATCCAAGACTAGTTAGTACCACATGCTCAGCCCTGAAATATGACCCCGCTCGACTTATCATTCGCTTAGTCCTTGGTCCAGGAGTAGCAAGTAGTTTCTGGTGTTTATAGCATGCTGAAGGCCATGCATAGCGCTGACCCTAGGGGTGGGTTATGACACGGTAGGCAATGGCACAGTGTACCAAGGGTCACCCGAATGGTGGGCTTGGGAACCCTGCGCACATCGTTTGGGGCCGTAGCGGAAACTTTGGCCGGACTTCCGTGCGGGTTCAATCTCAAATAGGCGATAGCCTGGACTAGAGGTCTTATGTGATTGACGGCCATGGCTGACTCCCTCGCTGGGCTTCCGCTTGAAGGTTGCGGAGGTGCATAGTTTTATGAGCACACAACGATAAGTTCCAAGAGCGTGTGTGAAGAAGTACACCCCTGCAGGGTATAAAACTATTCGAATAGCCGCGTCCTCGGATATGGACTACTTGGAAAACTTATGTTGTTCATAGATAATTAAATGGATACTCATAAAAATATCAAGACAAGTGTGAGTACCGTGGATGGCACTCTCGTAGGAGACGGAAGTGAATCCATGGTAGTGTACTGTTATGGAGTTAGTGGACTCGTATGAGATATCTAAAATTTAAACAAAGTATTAAAATTGTGTAGTGTAGGTTAGCCATGAAACAAAGCTGGCATTGTTGCATAAACTCCACCACTCCCCTTGTTGATACATGGGCATGAATAGTCTAGGTCTGTTTTAAAGTCTTGCTGAGTACGATTGTACTCACGTTTGCTTAATAAATGTTGCAGATGAGACTCAAGACCCATCAGGTGGGTTCTATCTAGATGTCGACGATGCCGAATAGCTGGTGTCCCAGATACGACCTTATGCCCTGTGGCAAGCTGTAGATAGTCAGGCCATGTGCCTTTTCCCCTTTCAACTGTCTGTACTTAGATAGCTTTATGCTTCTGCTTGGTTTGTATGAACTTGCTTGTATGACTTGAGTGTCGGGTCATGTGACCCCTACCTATAAGAAAATATTATGAAAGGCTCTTCTGCGCCTCTTAAATAAAAGTAGTGTCGATGTATGGTTATGTTGTGATGCCATAGTTGTATCTATGCATATCGGGCATGTCATGCGTACGTGTGACTTGCAACGGTATGTATGGGATCCGACACCTAGTCATGTGCCTTTAGTAGTACTCTTTACGGGAAACTGCCTCTTTATGCTTCCATCGAGCCTTGGTAGCTTGCTACTGCTCCGGACACATTGATTGACCGACATGTATCCTTTTTTGCTGTTGTGTCTGTCCCTTCGGGGAAATGTCTCGCAATGTAATGGAGTCCCTGTAGCCTGCTATGACTCGTCTACGTGCAGTGATGGCATTTATGTCCCACGGCATAATGGAGTCCTTGTAGCTTGCTATGACTCGTCTACACACGCTTGAGGCCGACACCTGCATTGCTGGGTTACGTATGCCTGTTTCCGTACGGATGTGCCACTTGGGTTCTACGACTAGGCATGTCGGCCCGGGTTCTCTGTCGTTTGATTGCCAACGACATGTTCACATACGTGAGCCAAAATACGCAAACGGTCCAGGCTAAGGTAAGGTTGCAGCCGTGGAGCTTACCGTGCGTGGGGCCACAAAGTGATGTGATATGTTACAGTCTTGATTCATATGACTAGGACCAGGGTACCGACAAGAAAACAAAAATCAAGACATACTGATAATTGTAGAGGAAGAAAGATGGGATGCCTTCCGGGGCATCCCTAAACTTAAATGCTTGAGTCTCCTTGAATATTTACTTGGAATGCCTTGGGCATCCCTAATATTGAACTTTTCCTCTCCTTATTCTTCTCATATCGATACCTCCTCGACCTTCGAACACTTCATCCACACAGAACTTAACAGAACTTCTATTAGAAGGGTTAGTACATATAACATCAAATCACATCATGTATTTTGATAACCTTATTTTATAATTATAATCCAACAATGCTCACTGTGTGCTATCACAATTCTATGGCTCCCAAATCAATGTGTGTCAATAAGATTTCAAACATAAGCAGATAAAGAAACTATAACATCAATCTATGAAAAACGGGACAGTCTATAAAGATGGAGATAAAACATATACTTCTATAAATCGGAAAATTCTGAAAAATTAGGGTGTAATAAACAATTTTCACAAGAGTATTGTGTAAAACTTTCAAAAGCTTTCCACTATCCAGTAAATATGAAAATTTGAACACTATATTTTTTTTTACACAACACACATCAAACAAGAAATTTAAACATCCTAATGGTAAAGCTTGGCACATTAGTTTTCTAATACAACGGATATGTAAAAGGGAATAATTATTTTTGTTGAAAAGTTTCTGTAATTCAAGAACAGAAATAATTTGCTACATATGGTATTAGCTACACACGACCTCAATTTTTATCCCTAATTATTTTGCTAAATTTTTTGGACTATGAGAAGTAACTCTATAATGAAAATATAGTGACATTGGACCAGCCATGCAAGCAAATAGGAAATTATGCCAAAATAGCAATAAAATGACTAAGAGAAGTGAGAAAACAACCTTTCTACACAATGAAAAGACACTTGCATCAAAAGGATTGTAGAAAGACAAAGATAAGTGAGAAAAAGTCACTTCTATAGTACAAAAATGCACTTGTGTCAATGGCATTGAAACCTGACACCTCATATATCGAGAAAAGGTGCTTATGCCAAAGGATATGTATCTACCACCATGCATAGGAAATTTCCTCTCAATCCAAGATTGAAAAAGTTCCATGGGCATGAACAAAGTTCAGGGCTAGCCCCCACTTCAACAATGCTCGTCTTTATCACGTTCAATTTTTTTTGAAAACACTTTAAGGTTCCCACTTTATTTTTGTTTTTAACTATTTTAAAAGCACACAACAGAATAAAATGACTCTATAAAACTTCCGGGTTGTCTCCATGGTAGCACTTTCTTTAAAGCCATTAAGCTAGGCATATAATGGTCAAGTAATTGATCCACCCGGATCCCAAGGTATATCAAAGCCAATTTTAATTAAGAATGATTCGTAATTTAGTAGGGAGAACAAAGCAACATATATCATGTAACAATAAATTCTAAGTCTTTTTCGTGTGCACTGGCATGTCATAGAAGAACAATTCATTCACACAAAGTAAATGCCAATGCATACTATAAACAGTTTCTTGTAATTTTATCGTATTGGAAACATAGAGAGGTAGAGATGTAGTTCCTCTCTCATAATAATTGCAATTAGGAGCAACAAGAACATGGATATTATGTCCATCAAAATCATCATGTCTATGGTAAAACACAACCCATGAATATAATCCGTAATAAGTGTAAACTTCTCCGATATAGTGTTGTTGGGAGAATTTAGAAAGATAATAGGACTATCGCGTGTGGGTGAAATAGAAACAATTTTAGGCTTAACATAAGGAACTATATCAAGTTCATTTCCATAAGCATAATTCATATTAGCATCATGGCCACAAGCATAGCAAGCATCAAGTTCATCAAAAAGGGATATTTCAAATGATCCTTCAGTAAGCACGAAGGGAAATTAAACAATGCCTAAGATAAAGAGTTACTCTCATCAGAAGGTGGGCATGTGTGATCAATCCTCTCTTCCTCCTATTGTTCTTTGCCATCTTCCTCATCTTTTTCATCTAACGAGCTCACAACTTCAGCAATTTCTTCTTCCATAGATTCCTGCAAAATATTACTCTATTCTTGGGCAGTGAAGACTTCCTTAATAAATTAATCAATAGAGGAATTGTATTCATAATTCTCATAGAAATATTTAATTATAGCATAATTTTCAGATCTGTAAAGAGCATCATCACAATCTTCACAGTTTTCAAACAAAGATTCAATTTCATAAACACCCTTAAAAGCAACAAATTCTTCTACTTGTTCCACATCATAGTAATAATATATAACATTGGAATAAGAATCCAAGGCTTTATTATCATTAAATTCACATTAAAAGGGAAGGTGTGGATCCTTCATCTTAGAGAAACAAGTATAATCACATCTTGAGCATATATTCCAAGCATACCAACACAATATTTTCTTTAGACCCCATAAGTGTTTCCCTTTTTGAGACAAGCGATAATCCCTAAAGTACCCACATTGCTCCAAAGTATCTCCCATTATCAAGTTGAATGGAGTTTTATCAGTATTATCAAAGTAGTATTTAATGTTTTGCACATAACCAACATTGAGGGCTTTAGGAGGTTCCCCATATCCATGAGTAGCAAGTACAACTTTTTTTCCTGGCATTTCATGTTCCATATCCATAACTAAAGATATAAAAAACTTAGAACAGGAAAAAAACTACTTAGTTTGTAGACTTTCTTTGATAAGTAAGAGTGTCAACCAAACGAGTAGCTAAATGTCGAATTAATATTCTCTCAAGTACTACCGACCACCGATACAACTCTACGCGTAATAATGTTCACTTTACCTAGTACAAGAAATAAAGTACTTTGCGAGAATAAAATTAGAAATACTTTGTAGGTGTAAGAAGATAGTTTTGTAAGATTATAAAGAATGTGTAAATAAAAGTTAGGTGATGTTTTAATAAAAGAAAAATCAAGTTAATATAGAGAGTGTGCAAAAGTGATGGTACGATTTGTGAGATTGTCCCAGGCAATTGATAACTATATCGGTAATCATTATTGCAATTTTATATGAGGGAGAGGCATGAGTTAACATAGTACTTCTATGTCATCAGCCCAGTTACCTCGTATTCTTCCACCACACCATTAGGATGGCTGTCATTAAAGTTGGTGTAATTATTCGGGGCTGCCACGTGCCCGGACAAGTCCTACCTAACAGAATGCCTACTCTACACCTTACTGATGGGAGACAATCAACCCAGAGTTGGAGCGGTGGCTCGGTAGTGTGATCTTGCAGGGCACGGAGCTGCCGAGTCTCCTCTTGCCAGCAAGGTGACTTTCCAATGGTTCGATCTTTTTCCTGAAGTAGTCTTGAGTATAGAATGTCCCCGGCAAGGCTTGCTGGGTGGGGAACCGTTGTCGTCTGTGCACAAGTCAGGGTACTAAAGGGCCCATTCTTTACTACGTCGACAGGAGCTCCCTGGCCTGGGCCACACCTAAGTCCGTGTCATTGTTGGTCTAGGCCCAAAAGAGTGCACATATACACATGGCTGACCTTTATTGCGGTTGTAATGGATTTTACTGCCCGCCAACTGTCGGCGTTCTGGGAATGGGGGTTTCTAGTCCCGCCTGCCTGTAGCCCAGGGCATGGCCCACCTTGTCGGCCAGGCGAGGCCCGGCGCGGCATCGCTCAAGACAAGGCCCTTGCGAGAACCCTAGGCTGGCGAGGAAGGACGGCGACAAGACCCTCGGGGAAGAGCCTCCTCGGCCCCCCTCTTGAGGGGCAGAGAGCTCTATGCAAGGCCCGACCTCAGGAGTAAAGGGTGAGGCAAGGAAGGAAAGGCAAGCGCCAGCATGCGAGGTGGCACAGTTTCCTATTTGGTGCAAAGGGAGCAATGACGTACGCGGGTTCCCAAAGCGCTGGCCGAAGGTTTCCATTCCGGTGCAACGAGACCACGACCGCCAGCCCTGTAGGGAGGATGTCATCACCGATCCCACCAATGCATCACCATCGGCTACTTTGCACGCGAAGACTACCTTTGGACAGGCCGTGGATGTAGTCCTGTCCCCCTTCAAAGTTGGCCGTTGTGGGATCCCTTCCTGCCATTGAGATAAGGGAAGAGGACCTGGGCCGCTGCTATATATAGAAGCTAGGTCACACCATAGAAGGGATCCGAGATCCGATCGAACACTTAGCCACTCCACTCTCCACCGCTAGACAGGGAGCCAAGAACACACCTTGAGCGCCCTTGCGAGGATGAAGCCAATTGTACTAGTTCATCACTAAAACCTCCACGAGAGGTAATCCACCAAAGTAGGAGTAGGGTATTACACTTCGCAGTGGCCCGAACCTGGGTAAACTATCGTGTTCATCTTCTTCCTTGTCTTTAAACGAGTTCGCCGTTGTGTCCATCGAGTAGCAAGCTAGGTTGGGTGAAGCCGCGGGGAAGCCTTCGCGCATGCCCCTGTGTTCGAACCTTAAGGGTTTTGCGGAGCCTGAAATCCGACATTTGGCACGCCAGGTAGGGGGCATATCAAAGTCCTCCTCGAGCCAAGCTCTCCATCTGCCTCGCCGCTTCGATGGCCGATGCTCGACAAGCACGCACCAAGCGCTGAGCTGCCCGCGTCATCCAGACATCAGCTATGGGCCGCGCCGGCGTGCGTGGGTCCCCTTCACTTGTAGCCAATGCCGCAACAGGCCCGGATGCCCATGAACAACATGACTCCTCCCAGCCGGTCATCGCATAATGCGATGGCAGCATTGTAGTTCCATCGATTGTCCCGGTGACCGGGTCGTCTTCCCATGTCAGGCCCAGGTCGGCACGCAGTTTGGGCATGCTCACCATGGCGAATGAGCTACTCAACGACCGCCCTGGTCCTGACCGCTACGACGCCTGGCTCCGGCGCGTCGTGGAGCTCATCAGCGCCGCAAGTGATGCTTCGGCCCTCTCCTACTCGCTCCGGCCCCAGCCCTCACTGGCGGACGATGGGGCTCATGACGCGCCACCTCCTCCTCCGTGCCGCGACGCTGACCCCGGGCCCAGGCACGAGGCCCGGCAACGCGACCAGCCCCGTGGGCTGCAAGTAAGGGCAAGGGACTAAGTGAGCTGCCAGGTGGTGCCCCGACCACGCGCTAACATGTGCGCACTCCCCACGCTGCCGAACTCTTGAGGAGGCCCCTCTAGGGCACCAATAAGAGGCCCCGCCCGCACGTGCAGCGGCACCCGTCAAACCGGTGGGCTGCCTCGCCATTGAATCGGAGCTCCATCCAACTACATGGCTCTACAAGTTCAAGCCCGATATGCCGCCTCGCTATGACGGTACCGTAGATCCCGTCGAGTTCCGACAACTCTACTCATTGAGCGTCCGGGCCGCCGGCACAGACAACAAGGTCATGGTGTGCTGGTTCCTCATGGCGCTCAAGGGTGACGCGCTCTCCTGGTTCCTCAACCTCCCGGTGAGATCCATCTCCTCCTTGGAAGACCTGTGCAAACGCTTCGTCGCCAACTTCCAGGGCACCCGTGACCGCGTGCTCACCATGAACAACCTGCGGCGTGTGAAGCAACAAGATGGGGAGACCCTGCACAAGTACATACATCGCTTTACCACCACGTGCCTCAAGATCCCGAAGGCATTAGATGAGGCCATCATCTATGCCTGCGCCGACGGCGTCACGGATACGAAGATGAAAAAAGAGCTCGCCATGAACGATGAGATGTGTTCTACCCTGGAGATGTTCATCCTGGCGAACAGGTACGCCAAGGCTGAAGAAGGCCGCATGTCCCTACGAGAGCTTCCGGCGGCTGAGCCTAAGGAGAAGAAGTCCATGGCCAAGGAGGCAAAGCACAAGGCACCGATGGTGCTTGTGGCCGAGCATGAGACGAAGCGCAACCGAGGTGAGGAGCACCCTCCGGGGGGGAGACCGACCTGCGTCTTCCACGACACCAACAACCATGACACTGCCGACTACCAGGAGCTTAGACTGGTTCACGCTGAACATTTCGGCTGACGCCCCGGACGCGCTGATTGCGGCTTTGGATGCGGTGGAGGCTGCGACGGAGGCCGCCGGGACAACAGGGACCAGCGTCGGGGGTGGCGTGACCCACCTTAGGAAGACCGCTGGCGCGACCCGCCTTTGGAGGACTGCTGGCGTGACGACCCTCTGGAGGGGTCACGATGCAGCCAACCTCTTGAGGTTAGTTCTCGTGAGGCCGGACTGCCACCAATACCGCCTCCACCCAAAATAAAGGAACAGGACAGGCAGGATGACGAGGCTGGGGGCTTCCAGGAGATCAGGGCTATGGCCTACATCCTGGGCGGCGCTCAGGCCTCGGCCTCCAATCGCGTCTTCAAGCAGTTCATGCGGGAGGTAAACGCGGCGCTCCCGAAGCCTGAGGCCATGGCCCCCCTCAAGTGGTCCCAAACTGCCATCAACTTCGACTCGAGGGATCAACTCAGGTGCTCCGCCATGGCCGACAAGCTCCCCATGTTGTGCACCCCGACCATCAGCAACGTCCTCGTCACCAAGACCCTCATCGACAGCGGTGCTGGGCTCAATATCCTCTGCATCGAGACCTTCGAGACACTCCACATATCGTACAACCAACTTATGCTGACCAAGCCCTTCTCAGGAGTCACAGACTACTCCATAGTGCCCATCGGACAAGTACGCTTGCCCGTCACCTTCGGTGGGTGCAACAACTACCACACCGAGACCATCGTCTTTGACGTCGCCCATATCCACCTCCCTTACAATGCCATCCTCAGATACCCGGCCCTTGGTAAGTTGATGGTAGCGACCCATCATGGCTACAACGTCCTCAAGATGTCGAGAAGTGGCGGCATCATCACCATCACCAGCGATGAGAAGGATGTCGTCTGCTCGCTCGACCCTGCTTACCGTACAGCTGCAGCCGAACGCTCGGACGATGAAGAAGATGTTCCGCCGTGCGGAGATGAGCGCGGGGCAAAGAAGCAACTCACCCTTGCGGAGTGCCAGGGGGCTAGCACTTCAAGGGAAGGAGCCTCACGCCTTGCCTTCAGGTATGGGGCCACCCCTCCCCTCGCATAGGAAAGCACGCCCGACGCCTCCCTTGTGTCAGGCTTGGGGGCTTCCGTCCGGGAGGCACCGGCCTGGCCGGTCGAACAAGGGAGGTGCCCAGCACAACCTCGAGGCGCGTCCTAACGCACGATTGCCAGAACCTTGGGCACAACGCGAGGCTCCAAGCTCATGAGAGTCGGTCATCGAGGCGATCAAGGAACTTCAGGAGGCTCGGACCAGGCAAGGATGGGGACGGCCTGCACCGCCAATCATAGTCCCCATCGTCGACCCGATCGACCGTCCGCGCGTCTGAGTCAATGTGCTCGCCATCAACATGCATCGCACAAGCGCCGCTTGTGGCCAGCTCGCGCCGATCACGGGTCGGCTTACCCAAAAAACTACGTTTACATGCCCTTTGGCCTGGCGAATGCCGGAGTCACATTCCAGCGTATTGCTCGGGCCATGCTCGCGCCCTGCCTGCCGAGGCGTGACGAGGAGCTGGAGGAGATGCCCAGGCCAAGCATGGGTTCTGGGCCTAGGGAGACGACGAGCCCGTGAAGGCCGTGCTCGTGGGGGGCACAAGATTGGACTACAACGACAGCTTCGGCTCTTCAGCGGCATGGCCGCCAGGTGACTTTTTGTTGGTCTGTGCCAGGTAACCTTTTGGTTTGTTACGTTTAAGAGGCGTGTGTCAGGCCGCATCGTTCGCAGGCAACCAGGGGTACCCCTCCAGCTACCATGTTTACTCGTATTTCAGTAGTTTTTTCGTGCATGCAACCTGCTCCCTAACGTTTTCCCTGGTCAGCATGGCATTTTGTCGACGTGAATGTCGCCACTCCCGAGCAAGCTCCCCTTTGTCCGCCTCATGGGAGGGCTGGCATAGCGACTGTGCTCGGGTGCGTCCCTGCAGCATTGAAAAATCCAGTGGTTGAGCTCTGTCTGGACGGGCTAGTCCCATACACTTCATCTCCTGGGGTCACTGGTGCCTGATCCTCCCATGGACTTAGGGCGGACGCTCGGTGTAGGCTGCGGTGAAGACCCCAAGACCCTAGACAAAGCTATCAATAAGAAGATTCAGGGGCAACGTGCCTCGAGGTAGGGACCTCATGAGGCCAAAGCGCCCTCGTGATCTCCCAAATACACCTCCTAGTTCTACCGTGCCAGCCACGCCTACGAACTCAATGGGCTGTACACGCCTGGAGCCCCCCGAGGATGCGGAGGGGTTCCTTCCCACGCAATGTGGCAGCCACAACTCCGTGCTGGTGGAGAAGTCAACACTACCCATCAATGGATATGCCCACGCAATGTGGAAGCCACAACCCCATGCTGGCGGAGAAGTGAACATTGCCCACAAATGGCTATGCCCACGCAACGTGGAAGCCCTACGCCCAGTGCTGGGGATAAACAACAGAAGGCACCCCAGCGGTCGCATCCAACCTCATGAATACTCCTTGAGGCCCCACCTCGCTGTGTTCCCAGGGACGTACGCGTGAGGGGCCGCATGGGGGCTACTACCGACGCTCTTTGGGAAGGTATGGAGGCGCTCGTACGTCAAGGGGGACTCCTAAGCATCATGATACGTCTCCAACGTATCTATAATTTATGAAGTATTCATGCCATGTTTCCAATTCTATATGATTTTGGTATGATTTTGTTAGGACTAACCCGGACTGACGTTGTTTTCAGCAGAACTACCATGGTGTCGTTTTTTGTGCAGAAATAAAAGTTCTCGGAATGGGCTGAAAATTTAGCATGATTTTTTGGGACCAAAAGAGACCCCCGAAACATTGGAGTTGGGCCAGAAGAGCCACAAGGAGGTCAGAAGCCTGCCAGGCGCGGCCACCCCCTAGCCGCGCTTGTCAGGCTTGTCACCGCCATGTGGCAACCCTTGACATGAGATCGACGCCAAAAATTCCTATAAATATAGAAACCTCCGAAAAGAAACCTAGATCGGGAGTTCCGCCGCCGCAAGCCTCCAGAGCCACAAAAAACCAATCGGGAGCCCGTTCCGGCACCTTGTCGGAGGGGGAAACCATCACCGGAGTCCATCTTCATCATCTCGACACTCTCCATGACGAGGAGGGAGTAGTTCACCCTCAGGGCTTAGGGTATGTACCAATAGCTATGTGTTTGATCTCTCTCTCTCTCGTGTTCTTGAGATGGCACGATCTTGATGTACCGCGAGCTTTATTGATATAGATGAATCATATGGAGTTTCCCCCTCTCTATCTTGTTGTGATGAATTGAGTTTTCCCTTTGAAGTTTTCTTATCGGATTGAGTCTTTAAGGATTTGAGAACACTTGATGTATGTCTTGCGATGGGATCCCTAGTGATAATGGGATGTTCTATTGATCCACTTGATGTATGTTTTGGTGATCAACTTGCGGGTTCCGTGACCTTGGGAATATATGCATAGGGGTTGCACACGTTTTTGTCTTGACTTTCTGGTAGAAACTTTGGGGCACTCTTTGAAGTTCTTTGTGTTGGATTGAACATGATGAATCTGAAATTATGTGATCCATATCGTATAATCAAGCCCATGGGTACTTGTGGTGACATTGGAGTATCTAGGTGACATTAGGGTTTTGGTTGATGTGTATCATAAGGTGTTATTTTAGTACGAACTCTAGGGCTGTCCGTGAGACTTATAGGGATAGCTCATAAGATTGATCAGAAAAGATAACTTCGAGGTGGTTTCATACCCTACAATAATTTCTTTGTTAATTCTCCACTATTTTGTGACTTTGGAGCGAACTCTTTGTCGCACGAGAGGTATTTACATATGATTCAACTATGACAATATTATTGCGAGAAATTGCACTACTGAAAGTATGAACCCGAGGCCTTGTTTCCAAACATTTATACAATGTTCTGTTGCTGTTCACTATTTGTTACCTTGCTGTTTTTATATTTTCAGATTACAAAAACCTATATCTAACATCCATATTACACTTGCATAACCATCTCTTCGCTGAACTAGTGCACCTATACCTCCCACGGATTGAGAAACCTTAGGTCATCCACTTGAGGGAAAATTGCCGCTATCCTACAAAAATCTGTGCTTGGAGGCCCAACACAAGTCTACAAGAAGAAGGTTGTGTAGTAGACATCAAGCTCTTTTCTGGCGCCGTTCCAGGAGGTGAGTGCTTGAGGGTATATCTTTAGATCTTGCAATCAAATCTTTTAGTTTCTTGTTTTTCACTAGTTTGGTTTCATAAAAGAAACTACAAAAAAATGGAATTGAGGTTGCCTCATATGCTTCATCTTTTTAATGTCTTTCGTGAATATGATGGAAAGGAAAATTGTGCTCAAGTGCTAGAAGAAGAAGTTATTAAAATGTTTGGAACTAAATCTTTGAGTGATGAGCATGATTTCAATATTGTTAGTATGAATTCTCTGAATATTCATGATGCTAATGATATGCAAAGCCACAAGCTTGGGGATGCTATGTTTGATGAAGATGATATTTTTTGTCCCCCAAGTTTTGATGAGCAAAACTATTATGATGATAGCATGCCTCCTATATATGATGATTATTGTGATGAAACATATGCTATAAAGAGTAATGACAACCATGAAACTTGTCATGATGATTTTAATATTCAAAGTGGTTATGCCAATCAAGGAACTCATGATAGTTATTTTGTTGAGTTTGCTCCCAGTACTTTGCATGAGAAGAATTTTGCTTGTATGGGTAGTAACAAAATTTCTATGCTTGTAGATCATGAAAAGAATGCTTTATGTGCTGGTTATATTGTGGAATTCCTTCATGATGCTACTGAAAATTATTATGAGGGAGGAACATATGCTTGTAGGAATTGCAATAATATCAAGTTTCCTCTCTATGTGTTCAAAGTATTGAAGTTATGCTTGTTTTTACTTCCTATGCTAGTTGATTCTTGCTCCCATAAATTGTTTGCTCACAAAATACCCATGAATAGGAAGTGGGTTAGACTTAAATGTGCTTGTCATGAGATTCATGATGCTCTTTTGCATGTTCCAATTATTATTCCTATACGAGCATCATTGAAATCATCATGCCTAGCTAAAAGGCATTAAAGAAAAGTGCTTGTTGGGAGGCAACCCAACACTTTTAACTTATGTTTTTATGTGTTCACATGATTAAGCTACTATAGTAATCATGTTTTGTTTCTTTTATTTCAATAAAGTGCCAAGTAAAGACTTTGGGATAGTGTGGATACTTGCTTGTTTGATTCTGTGCAAAAACAGAAAGTTTTGCGTCTAGTATATGAATTATATGATTTTAGTGTGCGTCCAAAAATTCGGAATTTTTACATAACATTTATATGCAAAGTTCTTGAGTTTTCCTAATTGTTCATAATTTTTAGAGTCAGGGAAGTATGGCGATCGTTCAGATCTTTACAGACTGTTTTGTTTTTTGACAGATTCTGTTTTGCATGCATAGTTTGCTTGTTTCAAGTGTTCCTATAGCTTATATTGAGTAATATAAATTGTGGGAATGATAGAATACATTAGGTATCATGTGGGAATAATTATTAATATTTTCTTGACAGTACTTAAGTGAATGATCTATCTTTATTACACTAACCCTTCTCACAAAGTTCCGTTAATTTTTGTGTGATTGAAGTTTTCAAGTTTTGGGTGAGACACTGATATGAGGAGAATAAGGAGTGAAAAGAACCAAAGCTTGTGGATGCCCAAAGCACCCCAAGATAATATTCAAGGAGACTCAAGCGTCTAAGCTTGGGGAGCCTCGGAAGGCATTCCCTCTTTCGTCTTCAACACTATCGGTATATCTTACTTGGAGATATATTTTTATTCATCAAATAATATGAGTTTTTCTTGGAGAGTCATTTTATTTTGTTGTTCTCTGTTAGGTGTTATTTATAATCTTTTTTAATAAAAATTTCCACGAGTTGCCTTAGGATGCTTGCGTTGCATGTTTTGATATGTGCTGGGTAAAAACAGAAACTTCTGTTGTAGTATTTGAATTTTCATACTTTACTGGAACGTGGAAAGTTTCTGAAATTTTTACAAAGTGTTTCATATAAATTTTATAGCATTTCCTAATTTTTTTATAATTGTTTGAGTTACAGAAGTACACTGGTTTCATAGATTGCTACAGACTGTTATGTTTAGAGAGATTGTTGTGATAGTTTTGTTATCTACTTATCCTATAGTTTCCATAGCCTATATTGGTAGATATAAATTGTGGAAATGATAGTATACAATACCTAATGTTTGAAAATTATTGTGCAACTTGTCTTGGCAGTACATGTTGTGTCGATTTATTCTTATGTGTACTAACCTATCTCACGAGTTCTTTTTGAGTTTTGCGTGCATGAAGTTTTTGAGAATAGGTGAAACCATGATATGAGAGGATTGTAAAAGATACAAAAGCTCAAGCTTGGGGATTCCCAAGGAACCCCAAGTAAATATTTCAAGAAGTCTCAAGCATCTAAGCTTGGGGATGCTACGCATCCTACCTCTCTTCGTCAACTATCGATTAGCCTATGTTGAGCCTAAATTTTTATTCGTCCACATGATATATGCTATTATTGGAGTGCTATTTTTGTTTTTCTTGCTGTTTAAATAAAATAGTCAGATATGAAAATCTTTATTGAGAGACGGAGAGAGAGTCCTCACATAGCTACTTAATTGTTTGACTACTCATTGATCTTCACTTATATGTTTTGGAGTAGTTTTCTCATTAACTCTCGTCCTTCACTTATATCCTATGAGTAAATTGTTGAATGAATTGAATATCATAAATCTGAAATTATATATTGTAACAGCCCGGGATCGATGCTCCAAAATACTCCCCTTTTATTTCCATTGTCATCGTGAGATTTGTTTGGTTGTTGCACTCATCATCGCATCATTCGCATCATCTTCGTAGCATCGGCATTTAGTCGATATGAGTTTTCTAACTTGCATCCGTTCATAGTTGCCAGTTCTCTCCCTTCTTGTCATTGACCATTTTGAGACCAACCACACACGCACGCGCCCACGACATCGATAAAATATTGTTTTAAAAAGTGCGTGTAAAACTTTCTCGGATTGGTCCGAAAGTTGGCGTGCGATCTTGTTTTGTTATCGGTAGACTGCCTGCCAAATTTTGTCGCAATCAGAGGTCGTTTGATACCTCAACGGTCAGTCGTAGTAGTACAGTCATCGGTTTATTCGTTGGATATTTTCGGTGTTTTGAAAAACATGTCACGGGCCACCATCCTTCCCTCTGATCCCCACCTAGCCCAACTACACAGCCCAATAGCCCAACGTAGCTTGCCCCTCCGTTCGTGGTCATCGAATCGCGATCGAACGGACGAGGTCCAACCCACCCTAGTTCCATCCCCTATATAAACCACACCATGGAGAGACCCCTCTCACTCCACTAGGGTTTCCCCCTTGCCAAATTGCAGCCACCCCCTAGAAAACCCCCACCTTCTAGCCCCACATCCCTCCAATCCCGAAATCCACTCCTCCCCCTCCATTTTCATCCAAAAATCCAAAAATTAGTGGCCAGTTTTCATCCTTGTGCCCCCTGGACATTGTCCGTGGCCGCCAGACATTGTCCAGGCAACCGTCGAATTCGGGTCCCCGCCGCCCGAGCGCTCACTCGCCCTGCGCCCCGCACGTCCCCGTGTGCCCCCGCGCCGGACCCATGCCAGGTCGAGCCAACGGATCTCCTCCTCCCTCTATCCTTCTCCTTCTCTTCCTCCTATCCCTAACCTCCCTCCCGCTGATCTGCTCCCCAGGCGCCATGGCCTCCCCGTGAAGCACGCAGGTGGCAACCCCTTCGAGATACGTCCGACCCCGACTGGATCTGCGTCGCCGGAGGCCCGCCCTTGCCGTGAAGCGCCCTGATGCGATGATGAGTTGGCCTACCTCCGCTCCTCTGACTGGGCCTTGGCCCATGGAGAGCAATGCCCCCAGCCCTATTCATCGATTTGTGCGTCATTGAGATAAGCAACACCCTGATTGGCCCATTGCATCTTTTAAAAATTGCAGGGAGTTGCATGTTGTTAAAATGCCCAGATTTAAATAACCGTACGTCGGATTAAAATGTTTATATATGAAAAAATGCTCAGAAAAATGTGTAAATTAATTATATGCCATTTCCATCCATGTCAAAAATACTTAAACTTGTTGTTTGCATCATTTTGCATAAATGCCATGTTTATTGCATTGCGCGTATTTATTTAATCGTGCATGGGAATTAATCCAAAAATATATCTTAAATGTTCATATTATTGTAGCGCATTTTCATGCATGACAAAAGAATGTGCGATGTGGTATTTGCATCTAATTTGCATGTATAATTGCTAAAACGGGTTTATGTCCTAATCTCGCATAATTGTTGTGGCATTTTGATGTAATATAAAACCCACATATTATATATGTTTTTGGGGTAGAAAATCCTATAGAATTTATCTGTGCATGTAGATTTGTCATTTGAGTAAGTTTGTGTGCATGTTATTTTTGTTGTGATGCCCTTTTGTAATTTTCGTGTGATTTAATCCATGCATGATATGAAATAATTTTGAACATGAGATATGCCCTTTGACATATGCACTAGATCCTGGTAATTTTGTTTTCCATGATAATCCAAGTTTAGGTGTTGTTTTCTTGTTGCCAACATGCTTAACCGATGTGCTGTTTTGAGGGGTCTAAATATTTCGAAGTCTGGAATCTGTAATACTTTGTTGCTGTCTTTCCATGTGTTTTGCTACTGATCTAGAACCCCTTTGGGGTTGGTGCAATAGAGTTATTTGTAGTTTGTAATGTTTTCTAGCATTCGGTTAAGTTTCATGCCATAATATGACATGTAGCTCATAGTTTTACTGCTATCAATATGCCTCCGTGATAAGAAAACTGCACTATCAAAACTGCTATTGTCATTAAGTCTGAAACTGTTTCCAATTAGCCATGTTGTGAGCTTCCTACCATGTGATCCATGACTCTATTGAGTATGACATGTGAAGATGAAATGAAGTGTGTGTTATATGCTACTGCCCCATGCTTAGTCTGTGCATCTTAGGATCTTGTAGCTTTCGTGTGTGCAAAATGTTATGTTGCTGTTTTGGGCAGATTTCATAAAAAAACTTGCGTTGGTTGTTGTGGTTGAACCGTAGCTCTGTTTTGGGCATGCCATATATGAAACTTGCTTAAAATTTCATGTAGTTTCATAATATCTTGCTGCATTCATGATTTGAAATGCTTGTGGTTGTCATTTTCATGCATTTTGCATTCGTGTCATATTATCTTGTGCGGGTCATAACTTTTAGACCGTAGCTCCGTTTGAGATGCTCCATAAATGTAAATCGACTAGAATGATGTGTATAATTGCATGGTATACTTTATTATGTTTTTAAAAATATATAAAATATGGTTAGTTCAGATATGGACCAATTTTGAAATTAACATATGGGGCCTTTTCGGAAATACTACAAGTGGTTTCCGACCTCATTTAAGATGCCTAGGTAGATAGTTTACTTATGCTTCACCTCCTACCATGTTAATCCACATTTAAACGAGAGTGAACTAAATATTTGAGCATGGATTTTTGTCAATATGCAACTCGTTGCATATTGAGCTTCACTTAATGTGTAGTGGTGGTTTGTTGTGATTGCCTACATTGCATAATCAACCATGCCATGGATCATATTTGTTTGCGCATCATGTTATGAATATGTTGTGGTGTATCGTATGTTGATTATTTGTTTCAGATTGCTTCTTATCGATAGAGTTCCGAAAGCGTTCGGAGTGTGAGGACTCGTTTGTCTACTTCACGGACTCGTTCATCTTCCAAGCGGGTTCTCAGGCAAGATGATACATTTCCCTGGATACCACTACTATCATTACCATGCTAGTTGTCTCGCTTCCATCGTTATGTCTCGTTACCTACCACTTGTTTATCAAGCCTCCAAACATTGCCATAATAAGCCTCTAACCCCTCCACATCCCGGCAAACCTTTGTTTGGTTATGTTACCGCTTGCTCAACCCTTCTTATAGCATTTCTAGCTGCATGTGCTATTGCTTCCATGTGCCAACATGGACATTCTTTTGTTATCGCAATAGTATTTCTATTTAATTTAATGCACATATATACTTGGTAAAGGATGGAAGGCTTGGCCTTTTGCTCGGTGTTTTGTTCCACCTTTGCCGCCATAGTTACTTGTGTACCGATGTTATGTTCCATAACTGAGCGCTCCTAACATGCTCGGGGTTGTTATGAGGACCCCCTTGATTTTCATTTTAGGATAAACTTGTCTGGCAAGGGCCAACTTTGGTACTACATTTTCCCAACATAACAATACTGAACATTGTTTCTAAAGCATAAGGCGTCATGAACCTGAGGAGTAATTTAACATAATACAGGGGACCAGTGCTGCTGGTGCTAGTCCAAAATAGAGCACTGTGCGGGGCCACCTCGGGGCAACTTGAGAGATTTCTATCAGGCCACCGTACGCGTCGCTTATCCGCCATGTCCTAAGAATGACATACGCGTCTCCTATCGGGATCATCGACATGTCGGGAGGCCTTGCTAGACTTGTTTTTACCTTTCTCGAATGTCTTGCACATGGGATTTTGACGACACTTCGGGCTATCTTGAAGTTGAGATTTTCCATTGGGATTCCACAAATACTACGGGTGATTCCACGGTTGGGGAATTCCAACGCGGTGTGTGGTTAATTTGTGGTGGATGAATTGGAGCACCCCTGTAGGGTTAAATCTTTCGGAAAGCCATGCCCGCGGTTATGTGGCAACTTGGAAACTTTGTTCAACACCCGGTCATAGTAAACTTGAAGTAAACTCAAATAAAATAGGCCAACTGTGTGAATAACCGTGATTGTCTCTTCTCGTGAGTCCTTATCCGAGAGAGAACACGGTGGGGTTATGTTTGATGTAAGTAGGTGTTCATGATCTCTTAGTGATCATTACTAGTTCATGTCCATTATGCATAGACCACCATACTTTACTTTCTGTATTTGTAAGTTAGCCACTCAAATAAATGCTTAGTTGCTTGCTGCAGCCTCACCACTTAACCATACCCCACCCATTAAGCTTTACTAGTCTTGATACCCTTGGAAATGACATTGCTGAGTCCTTGTGGCTCACAGATTACTACAATAATAGTTGCAGGTACAGGTAATGCGATGATTTGACGTGAGAGCGAAGCTTTTTTGATTTGGAGTTCTTCTTCTTATTCATCAATCTAGGATGGGTTTCAGGCGGCAACCTGGGATAGCAAGGATGGATGTCATTTTATTGTTTGATTTCATCCGTAGTCGGACCCTGCTCTTCTGTATGATGTTTGAATATGTTGTTGTATTGATGTGATCTTAATGTAGCTTGTGGCGAGTATAAGTCAATTCCATATACTCATCTCTTTTGTACATGTACTTGTAATGATATCCATTCTTGCAAAACGACTAGATGCGCTTCTATCCCTGTTGAGGCCTCGTGCCAAAATAAGGATAGGATCGCATCTTTGCCATCACAAGGTGGTATGAGAGCCTGTACCAACCTAGGAGCCCCCTTGATTAATCGAACCTTGGCCGAGTCAAGTCTAGTGAAAAAACTATTTTGAGTCTAGTTAATTCGGAGAGTAGGATTCTTTTATTCCTCTTCTATACTCTGGTGAGGAATTACGACTTAGGAATTTTAATTCTACTCCTCTCCTCGCTCAATTTTTTTTAGGATCACGTGGATATTTTGGAATGTATATGATGCCGATGTGACAGATTTCTATACTTGGTGCCTCCTGTTATCGAGGAGTAGAGCTCCGAGGGATTTTTGCACATTGTTATCATTCAATTTCCTTAGTATCTGAGGAAGGAGTATGTTCGAAATTACTTCAATAATTTTCATGGTGAGATAAGGCTGGAGTCACCCAGTACTGGGGAGGCGTCCTGGGTACTGCCATGTTTAGTATCATTGTGATTACGAGTGTCTGAGGTAGATAAGTTTGCGGAGTTTCTTGAATTATGGTGTGTAAGGTTGCGGGTGCAGTTGCAGCTGATTACCTAGGGTAGGTTCCTGGGTCCGCAACCCGAATCGCATAAACAAGAAAGTCTTCGGAAGTTCTTAGGTGGGAATTCAAGTAGGTACCTAGGATTATCTTTCCAACAAATGCATAATGGGTATATATTTGTTCTTGCTTATTTCATAAGCCACATCCTTTGTTTTGTTTTGTATATGGTAATTCGAGTTGCTTCGATGTCAAGTGGTGATTTCATATCTTTTCTAAGTAGTGTTCTCATATTTTATGGGAATGCTAATCCTTTTGTTCAACTGGAGTTGTCTTAAAATTCTTTTCAACCGATGCGTTCCTCTTCAAGATATTCAACCATCGCCAATATTTGCAATATCAGTTCTCATGTTTCTTTCCGGGGTCCTTTTCTTCCCTCCTAAGTTGTCTTTGTTTTTCCCCACCCTCCCGCCCTTTTTCTTCCATGATTAAATTCTCATCCAAGTGCCTTTTCTATTCATGTGATGCTTCCGCTATCTTTTCTCTCGTATTGTTTCCGATGATTCCTGGTGAATATTCTTAGGAGTTCCAATTTCAAGATCTTTTCTCATATTCGTTGTTCTTGTTGCTATTCTTCTCTGATGGATTAATTCGAGCTCTCGGTGTTCATCATATCCTTTCTCATTCGTTCAATGGTTTCCATGTCGGAATTTCTATACAAGTATCTCTTGTTTCTCATCTCTCTCTATTCTATCTGGAGTGCTGAAGTTATCTCAGAAGACTTTCATTTCCATTCATATCCTCTTAAATTATTTCGAGATTCTCACCTCATCAAGTTTTTAATTTTCTAGTGCAATAGCTCTTTGTAAGCAATTTTTTCAACAGTGATTTCCTTTCAATGGGCCCATAACCCACAGGTTTCCCCCCAGGATCTTACCTGGCTTTTCTAATATTTCCGGAGATCTCAAGTTCTTTTCAATATGATGCCAGAATGATTTTCATCGGTCATATTTTTTCTCCAAGATCGCTTCTAAATATTTTTCATCGTTGCCTTAACCTTTCTTTATTCATTATTCCGGAGTATCTTGGTAATTCATGGTGGTGTTTCTCGTCATCATTCTCTGCACTGAAGATCGAAGGAGAGTTTCTTTTAAATCCTTATCCGCTCTCTTGAAGAATTCCCTGCTCAAATTTCATGGTATCCTCTCAATTTGTTTCAATCATGAGTAATTTCCCCCATATCTATCCAGTGCATTTCATAATTGTTTTCATTTCTCGACCATCCGAAGGTCATTATTTCAAAAGATTTCTTCATTCTCAGCTTTCAGATTTCATTCTCAAATTCTTCTCAATTGTGTCTCTTTGTTCGTCTCTCAATTATTCCGGTGCCTTGTGAAGTTTTCCACTAGGTGGATCATGATCTCTTCATTCCCATATATCTCCGTTCAATCGTACTATCCTTATTCGTTTGTGAATTCTTACGGGCGTTCTCATTCAAGACTTCTTCAAGTTTGTGATCTCTCTCTCTCTCTCTTCAATTCTTTGCAAGAAGAATTAGTGGTGTGTGAAATCCATTTCTAGTCATCAATTTAACTTGATGAAGGATAAGCACAACATAATTATTATTCTTGTTGGTCAAGGTGATCTCAATCCTTCTTTCGGAGTTGTTCATGATATCAAATTCTTGGTTCTAAGTTCTTCATATTTTCTTTTTCGGAGTTCCAAGTTTTCTCAAGTATCTTATTGCGAAGCTTTATCAAAATCTTTGCCAGGTCATAATCTTATTCTTTTGAACCTTCATTGTTTTGATCATTCTTTTGTATACGAAGGTTCTTCATGGTTATTGTCAAGGATTTTATTCATTCTCGAAGTATTCCTTATCTTGCATTTCTAAGTTCAATTCCTTCTCCATTATCTTTTGAGACGGTGTTATTAAATTATTGATTATGAGGAGTCTCGAAGGAAATTTGTCAACAATGAGATAAGTAAACCCATAATTACTTTCTCAGAGTTATCTTGGATCGGGTTTCACTTAAAGTGTTTCCTATTGATTGTTGCTATCATGGTGCATATCAAGTTCCAAATTCTCAATGTATCCTCTTCGTGAAAGAAGTTTTGCATATCTTGTTGCTTCCAAGTAATCTTTGTTTCCGTTAGTTCCTGGTTATCACCTCATTATTTTGAGATGTTTTCTATAAGCCCACAACAATCTTATTCTTTTCGTTGTTGGTTTTTTCAACAATGCCGTTCAACCTATGCTTCTCAAATTCAATTGTGGTAGAAGTTGTCAGCTCTTCTCTTTGTCTTCTCTCCAATTATCTAGATTCTATTCTTTTGTCTGGATGAATTCTGATGTTGCTCTCTTTGAATCGTCATCCCGTGTTATCAAGATCTTCTTTCCTTGCTTGTCCATTTTACCAGAATGTGGTGTCCCCTTGTCAAGTTCTCTCCATCTTATCGAGTTTTGTCTCTCTTTCCTACCAGAATGCTGCCGAAATTTCTTTTCAATTCTTGCTTGTCCCCCATACCATTCTTCATCCCTTTGTAACCTTCATGTTTTGTTGGTTCACGCGTTTGTCAAAGAAGCAAATAAGTTTCAACTCTTTCTTTTGCTCTTTATCTTCCCCTTCTCATTCTTAGATCTCGGGATGATATCCACGTGTAGTGTGGGAGAGTTGTAACAGCCCGGGACCAACGCTCCAGAAGATTCCCCTTTTATTTCTGTTGTCATCGTGTGATTTGTTTGGTTGTTGCATTCATCATCACATCATTCGCATCATCTTCATAGCATTGGCATTTAGTCGACATGAGTTTTCTAACTTGCATCCATTCATAGTCGCCGGTTCTCTCCATTCTTGTCGTTGACCATTTTGAGACCAACCACACACGCACGCGCCTGAGGCATCGATAAAGTATTGTTTTTAAAAGTGCGTAAAACTTTCTCGGATCGGGCCGAAAGTTGGCGTGTGGTCTTGTTTTATTGTCGGTAGACCTCTTGCCAAATTTCGTCGCAATCAGAGGTCGTTTGATACCCCAACGGTCAGTTGTAGCACTCTGGTCATCGATTTATTCGTCGGACGTTTTCGATGTTTTGAAAAACATGTCATGGTCCACCATCCTTCCCTCTCATCCCCACCAAGCCCAACTACACATCCCAATAGCCCAACATAGCTTGCCCCTCTGTTCGTCGTCATTGGATCGCGGTCGGACGGACGAGGTCCAACCCACCCTAGTTCCATCACCTATATAAACCACCCCATGGAGAGACCCCTCTCACTCCACTAAGGTTTCCCCCTTGGCAAATTGCAGCCACCCCCTAGAAAACCCCCACCTTCTAGCCCCACAAACCTCCAATCCCGAAATCCACTCCTCCCCCTCCATTTACATCCAAAAATCTGAAAATTAGTGGCCAGTTTTCATCCCTACGCCCCCCTGGACATTGCCCGTGGTCGCCGGACATTGTCCGGGCAACCGTCGAATTCGGGTCCCCGCCGTCCAAGCGCTGCCCGCCCTTGCGCCCCGCTCATCCCCGTGTGCCCCGCGTTGGACCCCCACCAGGTCGACCCACCAGATCTCCTCCTTCCTCTCTCCTTCTCCTTCTCTTCCTCCTCTCCCTAACCACCCTCCCGCTGATCTACTCCCCACGCGCCATGGCCGCCCCGTGAAGGTCGTAGGTGGCAACCCCGTCGAGATCCGTCCGTCCCCGACCGGATCTGCGTCGCCGGAGGACCACCCTCACCCTGAAGCCTTTGGACTGCATTAAATGTGTAGATTAATTATATGCCATTTTCATCCATGTCCAAAATACTTAAACTTGTTGTTTGCATCATTTTGCATAAATGCCATGTTTATTGCATTGTGCATATTCGTTTAATCGTGCATGGGAATTAATCTAAAAATATATCTTAAATTTCATATTATTGTAGCGCATTTTCATGCATGACAAAGGAATGTGTGATGTGGTATTTGCATCTAATTTGCATGTATAATTGCTAAAAAGGGTTTATGTCCTAATCTCGCGTAATTGCTGTGTCATTTTGATTTAATATAAAACCTACATATTATATATGTTTTTGGGGTAGAAAATCCTATAGAGTCTATCTGTGCATGTAGATTTGTCATTTGAGTAAGTTTGTGCGCATGTTATTTTTGCTGTGATGCCCTTTTGTTATTTTCGTGTGATTTAATCCATGCATGATATGAAATAATTTTGAACATGAGATATGCCATTGGACATATGCACTAGATCCTGGTAATTTTTTCCATGATAATCCATGTTTAGGTGTTGTTTTTTGTTGCCAACATGCTTAACCGATGTGCTGTTTTGAGGGGTCTAAATATTTCTAAGTCTGGAATCTATAATACGTTGTTGCTGTCTTGCCATGTGTTTTGCTAGTGATCTAGAACCCCTTTGGGGTTGGTGCAATGGAGTAATTTGTAGTTTGTAATGTCTTCTAGCATGCGGTTAAGTTTCATGCCATAATATGCCCTATAGCTTATAGTTTAACTGATGTCACTATGCCTCCGTGGTAAGAAAACTGCAGTGTCAAAACTGCTATTTTCACTAAGTCTGAAACTGTTTCCAATTAGCCATGTTGTGAGCTTCCTACCATGTGATCCATGACTCTTTTGAGTACGACAACTGATGAGGATATGTACCTAGGGTAGGGTCCTAGACAAGGCCTACATACCCTACCTAAGGACACTGCATGGGAGGACTTGAAGATCAAGCATGAACTTCCGAGTGTATTCCTGGAGACGTTCAAAGTCACTCGACAGATATCCACTCGGAGACTCCTTGCTTCACTCAGCAGTCGCGTGTCACTCGGAAGACCTCAGGCTCACTCGACGCGAGAAGACCAGGAGCCATCATCAAGAGCCCAATGGGCAGATGTTGGTTCAATGGTCATTAGTAGCTTTTATTACGTATGTTACCAGTAACGACAGACTTTAACCCCATGATCGGACCCTTAGACTAGTTTTGGAAATAGTATATTTTTTTCAACCAATAATTTTGTATTTGTAAATGAAGTGAGTCAAAGTTAAAAACTTTGATTTTGTTAAGGGGAATAGAGTCCAATTTGAAGCGAGATCCACCCTACAATATGGGGTCAAAAAACCAAAAAAATAAGTGATTTTTTCTGTTCATATGAAGGAAATTAATATATGCGATTTTCAAAATAGGGGAATCGAGGGGCAGCGAACTCTATATAAGTCTCCCCTCCCCTCCTGCACAAGGGTTCGCAACCATTGTAATCCATACAGTCCACACGACATAAGCTCCCAAGCACTGAGACGTAGGGTTGTTACCTCCACGAGAGGGGCCTGAACTCATACATCCCTGTGTACATCCTCGCTGTAGCTAGGACTCTGTCCTCTCGTTTCGCACCCTTACCATCTACTTTCAGGCTCGTTCCCATGACAGTTGGCGCCCACCATGGGGCATGCGTCTAAGCGACTTCCGTCGAGGTTGCATTTTTCATCCTTCGACATGTCTTCTGGCGGTGTTTTTGCTCTGGGCCACGAGATCCATTTCGGTGTGCTCACCTTCGTTGCCGACGATTCGGCATGGCTCCAGGAAGCGCCTCTCGATGTCGAGGCGCTCCCAGTCCATGGGGTCGTGCACTTTCGCGCGAGTTCCTGTGACGTGTTGCTGCGTCAGCCTTCGACTCCCTACACGTCGGCTCCCCTCGTTGTTCGCGGTTGCAAGCGGTCTGGCCACTCATGACTTCAGTGATGGATTAAACACGCAGCAGCGCGTCAAACTTCCACAGATTGCAGCACTCGAGCCCGCCGAGTCCCTTCATGGCATGTTCGAGTCGGATTCCTATCCGTCCGACGTGCCTTCCGAGTGCGAAATCTGCGATCCCGTAGCGGAGGTATTGATGGCGGGCTCTCATCAGAGTTCGCCACCTGGCTTTGGCCGTGGCAGACGCGAGGCTGGAGGTCCGTCAAAAGAGCAGCCGCGCTGCGAAGAGGAGGTTCTTCATACTCCCATCGTCGGCGCGACTGCCAAGGCCCAAGCTTTGGAGGCCGCGCGCATTCGTCTGGAAGAACTCCAGGCAGAGATTGACAAGCGTGCTCGCCAGCGCCCGCCACGCCCCAGTGGACGTCATCGACAACTGTTTCCGACTAGATCTCACGACGACGTTGATGTATATCGAACTCCTGTGCTAAATGTTGCCATTGTTGGTAGGATAGCGGATTCCATTCAGCCATCCCGGTCAGAGGCTGGAAGAGGGCTGATGCAGACCAGAGCACTGTTAGATGCAGCGCAGCATCAGAATTCAGTAGTTTCTCAGTCCCGCAACAGGATACACTGCAATTCACCCAGGGCGGAGACCGTTCAGTCGGCACATAGCCCTGGATCGCCCTTACACCGTCAGGGCGGCGGTTTCCGTGAAGGGCAAGACAGAGATCAGTTTCACCGCGAAGACCACCGTCGAGTGCCCACTACTCTGTAGAGTGGTCCGTACGCGCCCCGCCACTAGGATGACACGCGCTCCTTCGGTGATGAGCGGGATGCGGGCTTTGACGCCCACGCCTACCTTGTTCAGAAGCGAATTGACAGGGGCAGAACCTACAGAGAAGGACACGACAAAGATGTTCCGAGTGGAAGCTCAGCCATGGTGTCTGGTCCCGAGTGTTTCAACAGAGCCATAAATTTTGCAGAGATCCCCCCAACTTCAGAATGGCTGCGGGAATCGGAAATTTTTCTAGCGAAACAAAGCCAGAGACTTGGTTAGATGATTATCGAGTGGCTGTGCAAATTGGTGGCGGAAATGACAATGTTGCAATGAAACACCTTCCCCTGATGTTGGATGGTTCAGCTCAAGCTTGGCTGAATCGCCTGGCTCCTTCTAGTATACATTGCTAGGAGGATCTTGCCCGAGTGTTTGTCTGAACCTTTGAGGGCACTGGCAAGCGTCTAGCAGGTCTGGTCGACTTACAACACTATGTCCAGAAGCCCAATGAAAATTTAAGGGATTATATTCAGCGATGGTCCACTCTGCATCATACAATGGAGAATGTGTCGGAACACCAGGCTGTTTGTGCTTTCAAGGCTGGTGTGAGATACAGAGAACTATACTTGAAGTTTGGGCGGACGAGTGATATTTCACTCGGCAAGATGATGGAAACCGCCACTCGGTACACCAATGGCGAGGAAGAAGACCGCCTCCGTAGCGGCAAAGGAAAGGCAGTTGTGAATGAGGCTGGTGGCAGCAACAATCGGAAACAGAAGCGAAAGGCTGAAGATCCGGTTCAGGCAGAAGCGGCAGCACTGGCGACCCAGCCGAAGAATAAGGGCAAAGCTAAAGCATAGTATGCCCCCAAGAAAGGGGAAAATCAGTCAGGAACTGATATCATGGATCAACCGTGTGTAATACACACGAGGAAAGATGTGGAAGGCAATCTGATTTTGCCCAAGCACACCACTCGATAGTGTCGAACCCTTATCTAGCAATTCAAGGGAGACGAGCCGAGTGAGAAATCTCCTGAGAAGGGAGATGAAGATGAGGAAAAGGAAACATTCCCGGATGTCACTACTACACTGGTAATCTTTGCTGATGTCGATAGCAAGAGCCACCTGAAAGTCATCAATAGAGAAATCAACATGGCTGTGCCCAATACCCCCACCTACCTCAGATTGTCCCAATATGCTATCACATTCGACCAGACAGACCATCCTGCTCATGTGGCCACTCCCAGTCGGCAAGCTCTGGTAGTTGATCTGGTGTGAATGGGGACTCGACTTAGAAAGGTCCTCATGGACGGCGGCAGCGGCCTGCACATTCTTTATGCGGATACTCTAAAAGGGATGGGCATTCCAATGTCCCGTCTGAGTGAGAGCAGCATGCAGTTTTACGGGGTAATCCTAGGAAAGAAAGCCAAGTCACTCGGCCAGATAGCATTGGATGTGGCATTCAGAGATAACAAAAATTTCCGAAAAGAAAAGTTGGCATTTGAAGTCATGGATTTCAAGAGTGCTTACCACGCCATTCTCGGTCGACCCGCTTATGCACGTTTCATGGCCCGACCATGTTATGTGTATCTCAAGTTGAAAATGTCAGGCCCTAAGGGTGTGATCACAGTCACGGGTAATCGATAGCGGACTGAAGAATGCCTCCAGCAAGGCTCCAAGATCGCCGATCAACAGATGGCCATGGTAGAGTTGGAGGAGTACAAGAAAACCCTTGACCATGCTGATTTGCTCCGTGCAAAGAAGCTGGCTTCCGAGTCGGCATTTCAGTCAGCAGGGGAAATGAAGAAGGTACACATCCACCCGAGGATCCAACTGCTGCCCCGACGAATATCTCAACAACACTCGATAGTAAATAGGAAGCCGAGCTCATCCAGTTCCTCAGTGAGAACTGGGATATCTTTGCATGGAAGCCTGCTGACATGCTGGGGATTCCCAGGGAGCTGGTTGAGCACCATCTGCGAGTGGATCCGAAAGCCAAACCCGTCAGGGAGCATTTGCGTCACTCAGCAGCGGAGAAGCGCAAGGCAATCGGAGAAGAAGTGGCCCGTCTCTTGCAAGCCAAGTTCATTCGGGAGATTTACCACTCCGAGTGGCTGTCGAATGTTGTGATGGTGCCAAAGAAAGATAAGTCGTTGCGCACATGCATTGACTTCAAACACATCAACAAGGTGTGCCCAAAAGATCATTTTCCGCTCCCCCGCATAGATCAAATTGTTGACTCGACAGCGGGGTGTGAGCGTTTATCGTTTTTGGATGCTTATTCTGGGTACCATCAGATCCGTCTGTATAGCCCAGATGAAGTAAAGACAGCCTTCATCACCCCATTCGGGTGTTTTTGTTACATCACCATGCCTTTTGGTCTCAAGAATGCCGGTGCTACTTTTATGCACATGATTCAGAAATGTTTACTCGACTAGATCCCTCGGAATGTCGAGGCATACATGGACGATATAGTGGTCAAGTCCCGCAAAGGTTCCGACCTGCTGGCTGACTTGGCCGAGACATTTGCCAATCTGAGGTGATTCGACATAAAGCTAAATCCGGTCAAATGTACTTTCGGTGTCCCTGGAGGCAAGTTGCTCGGTTTTCTCGTTTCCGAGCAAGGGATTGATGTCAACCATGAGAAAATCAGCGCCATCACCCGTATGAAGACTCCCGTGTGAGTGCACGACGTTCAGAAGCTCACAGGTTGCTTGGCAGCATTGAGTCGATTCATTTCTCATCTTGGTGAGAAGGCTCTGCCCTTATATCAGTTGATGAAGAAGTCCGACACGTTCGAACAGACTCCCGAAGCCGAAGCAGTGTTTGTTGAGCTCAAAGCCCTGCACTCCACCCAGCCGGTGTTTGCTGCTCCTGCCAGCAAAGAGCCCTTGCTCGTGTACATCACGGCCACAAATCAAGTCGTCAGTACAGTACTGACTGTCGAGCGAGAAGAGGAGGGTAAAGCTTATAAAGTTCAGTGGCCAGTTTATTATATCTCGGAAGTATTGTCCCCCTCAAAGCAAAGATATCCACACTATCAGAAGCTGGTTTATGGTATTTACCTATCAGTGAAGAAGGTGGCGCATTATTTCCAAGACCACTCGATTTTAGTCATTAGTGATGCTCCCTTGTCCGAAATTTTCAATAATCGAGACGCATCAGGTCGAGTGGCTAAATGGTCATTCGAGCTTGGACACTTTGACATCAAGTTCGAAGCTAAGAAAGCAATCAAGTCCCAAGCATTGATAGATTTCATGGCCGAGTGGATTGAGCAGCAACAGCCTATCCAAGTTCACTCGGCTCATTGGATAATGTTCTTTGACGGCTCCAAAATGTTGAATGGGTCCGGTGCTGGGGTTGTCTTGATATCTCCCACGGGTGACAAGCTCAGCTATGTTTTGCAAATTCACTTTGATTCCTCAAACAATGAGGCAGAGTATGAAGCACTTATGTATGGGTTGCGCATGGCTATCTCACTCGGCATCAAGCGCCTGATGGTTTATGGCGACTCAGATTTGGTGGTGAATCAAGTGATGAAAGAGTGGGATGTTCGAAACCCCGCTATGACTGGATACTGCAATGCAGTCCAGAAGTTGGAGATGAAATTTGAAGGCCTGGAACTTCATCATGTTCCCCGATTGAAAAATCAAGCAGCCGATGAGTTGTCCAAGATTGGTTCCACTCGACATCCTGTCCCCAGTGGTGTGTTCTTGGAGCACTTGCACACTCTTTTGGTTCAAGAAGATCCATTCACCAAAGAGCCCCCACAAGCTTTGAGTTCCACTGACTCGACTGAAGTTGATGTCCCTGTAGTGATTGACCTGGTCATGGAAATTCTGGTTATCATTCCCGACTGGACTGTGCCTTATATTGCCTATATCCTTAGACAAGAGCAGATTGTGCATAGGTCCAAGGCTTTCACTGTAATGGGAGATCAGCTGTTCAGAGGGAGTGCGACTGGTGTCACCCAGCGCTGCATTTCCCTCGGGGAAGGTCGAATGATTCTTGACGAGATTCACTCGGGAACTTGTGGCCACCATGCGTCTTCAAGGACGATTGTTGCTAAAGCATATCGAGATGGTTTTTGTTGGCCACGAGGTAATGAGATGGATAAAGACATCATTGATCATTGTGATGGTTGCCAGTTCTATGCGAATGTGTCACACAAGCCGGTGTCTGCTCTGAAGACAATTTCTCTCGCCTGGCCGTTTGCGGTTTGAGGACTCTACATGGTTGGCCCCTTTCGACCCAGAAAAGGAGGAATCACTCACTTGTTGGTAGCAGTCGACAAATTCACCAAGTGGATAGAAGCCAAGCCAATCAAGAAGCTGAACTCCCGTACGGCGGTCACATTCATGAGAGAGATCATTATTCGATACGGCATTCCGCATAGCATCATCACGGACAACGACACTAATTTTGACTCGGAAGAATTCAGGAACTTATGTAACTCCCAAGGCACCCGAGTGGATTATGCATCTGTTGCGCATCCTCAAACCAATGGGAAAGTCGAGCAGGCTAATGGTCTCATCCTGCAAGGTCTGAAGCCTCGTCTCATGCGCGATTTGGATCATGCCGCCGGAGCCTGGGTAACTAAGCTATCGTCTGTTTGCGGGGTCTAAGGACAATGCCTAATCGGTGGACTAGACGAACTCCTTTCTTCCTTGTCTATGGTGCTGAAGCCATATTGCCGAGTGGCTTGGCCCACAACTCTCCTCGAGTGGAGCTGTATTGTGAAGCTGAAGCTGAACAGGCCAGACAGGACAGTTTAGATCTTCTGGAGGAGGAGCGAGAGATGGCTCTAACCCGGACTACTGCCTATCAGCAAGACCTGTGGCGCTTTCATGCGAAGAATGTCAAGAGTCAGGCATTTCATGAGGGAGACTTAGTGCTCCGAGTGAATCAACACCGACCTCACAAGCTTGCTCCTGCATGGGAAGGCCCTTTTGTCATCACTAAGGTGGTAAACAGTGGAGCCTATCACCTGTACAATCTCATGAAGCGGATAGACGAGCCACGAGCCTCGAATGCAGATATGCTCCGGCGTTTTTATACTTGAGACAAGAATCTTCTGATGTAATAAGAATACTTCATCAATGCAATTCACATTTCTGCAATATATATCGTCGGTTCCAATCGTACAGTTACATTCTTGGGGATACTCCGAGTGAAGAGCAATCCTCACACTCGGGGGCATAGCCGGGAACATGTTTCGCCTAAGTTAAAAACCCTGTCGGGTGGATAGCAGTCCATTCACTCAACAACTTAGCTGCGAATCGACATTCACCTAAGTTCGAAAATACTTCGAGTGATGAGCAATCCTCACACTTGGGGGCTTAGCTGCAAAACACGTTTTTACCTAAGTTAAAAACCTCGTCGGGTGGATAGTAATCCGTTCACTCAACAACTTAGCTACGAATCGACATTCACCTAAGTTCAAAAATACTCCGAGTGATGAGCAATCCTCACACTTGGGGGCTTAGCTACAAAACACGTTTCGCCTAAGTAAAAAACCTCGTTGAGTGGATAGTAATCCATTCACTCGACAGCTTAGCTGCAAATTGACATTCGCCTAAGTTCAAAAATACTTCGAGTGATGAGCAATCCTCACACTTGGGGGCTTAGCTGCGAAACATGTTTCGTCTAAGTTAAAAACCTCGTCGGGTCGATAGTAATCCATTCACTCGACAGCTTGCTGCGAATCGACATTCGCCTAAGTTCAAAAATACTCCGAGTGATGAGCAATCCTCACACTCGGGGGCTTAGCTGCGAAACATGTTTTGCCTAAGTAAAAAACCTTGTCGGGTGGATAGTAATCCATTCACTCGACAACTTAGTCGCGAATCGACATTCGCCTAAGTTCGAAAATACTCTGAGTGATGAGCAATCCTCACACTCGGGGGCTTAGCTGCGAACACGCTTCGCCTAAGTTAAAAACAAACTCAGTCGAACAGACGATTGAAAGCCAAATACAAATAAAATCCAAAGGGTAAACCATAGATAAACGTTTCATACGGAAACAAATGTGCTCAGGCCTAAGGCCTGAATGAATTTTTAAGGGATACAATTCCACTCGGCATATCGAGGCAAATATAAGTGTTTCTTCCAAAGGCCAAGTTTTTTAAATAGGTGACGGGCTGGCGGGCTCGATAAAAGTGTCCAAGTCAATGCCGTCGGCGATTCTGGTGGCTGCCTCGATGAAGGTTTCCATGAAGTCCTCAAACTAGAGTTTCTTCGTGTTTACCACCTGGAGCTCCTTCAGCTTCTCCTCCATCACGTCCCTACAATGGACCCTGACAAGTGATAACGCCACGTCGGCCCTGCATCGAGCAGCACATTTCTTCCAAGCCCGCACTCGACTGGGAAGTTCATTCAGGTGAACCATTATAGAGTTGAGGTCGAGCTGAAGAGTGTCCTTGGGCCATAGCTCCTTGTCGATTCTCCATGGCAGATTTCAGTCGGGCGATATAGGCCTGGACGCCTTGGACTATGAAGTTGAGTCGCAACATGTTCATCGCCACTGCATCAGCAACTGGTGACTTGGTGGGATCCAGATTGGGCTCAACCTCCTCTGTCTCCTTCTCAAAGTCTTGGCAGAATTCTGTTGAAGAATGGGAATGGGAGGAGAATCGGTGAACTGCAACCCTCAAAGATTTTACAAATCTCAGTCGACAAGAAACACTCACCGTCGAGCAGAATATACATCTTCCTCTAGAATTCGCCCAAATGCTTCTCCAGGCCATTACTCCTCTTGGTCAGTTGCTCGGCCTTCTTGACGAGGTCCGCACGATCCTGCTTCAGCTTGGTGTTCTCATCCTCCAGCTTCTTGGCGGCCGCCAGCTTCCGATCTTCAGCTTCAGTCTTGTCCTTGGCCACTCGTTGAGCGTCAGCAAGCGCCTTGTCCTTCTCCTCCCGTGCCTTCTTCATGGAATCTAAAGAAACGACATTGTTGAGTCGTGCTTGGAGTCGACGGTTTTCATTGCGTACGTGTGTTCGAGTGAGAGCACTCGGCTCAAAACATGGAGAGTGAAGAGGAGAATGCGGAAAGTCAGCAGTAATTACCTCCCAAAGACTTCATCTCAGCACGCGCTCGCTCCAAAGAGTTGTTGGAGACTGCCAGATCCACTCGCAGCCGGTTCCTTTCATCCTCACCGTCCTTGTACTGCATCCCAAGTTCGCAAGCCCTCTGGAACCAACAAAAGATAGGAATTCAATCGGCAAGTGGTGGCTGGGACAGTCGACTGAGTTATGAACACTGGCCAATGACTATCTTACAACCTTGGAACAACCCAAGAAGAATTCAAGCAGAAATCCACTTGACATGTCGAGTGGCCCTAGCGCTCCACGCGTCGTAAACAAATTTAAAGTTGTCTCTATTAAGACCCCTGCCGATGCAAGTACTCAACAGTGGTCTCGGGGACTACACCCAGTGGGTGCACTAAGAGTGCCCCCATTGAGACGGTTAACTCTCGATCCGTCGAGTAACCCGTCAGAAAAAAATGCACTCGACATGTCGAGTGACTCTAGTACCACGCGTATGACAAGTTTTCAAGCCTACTGCTTATCGTCTGCGATTAACAGTAGCCTCGGGGACTACACCCAGTGGGTGCACTTAGCATGCCCTCACTGGTTATTAAAACATTCGACAAGGTCAACCCTGTCAGAACACTCGACCCGTCGAGTGACACGCCTCCTTGCTCTGTGAAGTTCAATCTATCCTTATGCAGCGTCATTTCATGGTTTGTCAATAATATCCATGAAACCTGCAAGGTAGCTGCGGAGTGACACGATCCAAGGCGAAATGTATCTTGTATACAATAAACTCTAAGACCCCCGCCGGTGCAAGCACTCGATAGCGGTTTCGGGGACTACACCCAGTGAGTGCACTAAGAGTGCCCCCACTGAGACGGTTAACTCTCGATCCGTCGAGTAAATCGTCAGAGAAAAAAACTCGACATGTCGAGTGACTCTAGTACCACGCGTACTATCGATCCCAATCCTACTCGACTACGATCCAATCTATTCGAGTGGAGAAATTTCAAACATTCTACAGCAATCACCCAGTGGGTGTACAACAGCCAAGAAAAGACAGGAATTCAATCAGAAATGTACTTACAATCGAACTTACTTGAACATTGGTGCGGAGGGCTGCGCTGATGTCGTAAGCCAGCTTGCTGGCCTCGTACGTCTCCTTGGATCTCAACATGATCTGCTCCGCCTGGATCAAGGCCTCCTTCGCAGCTCCGGTCTGATCTTCCGGAACGCGATTCAGAGTGAAGACCGTCACAAGTGGGATCGACATGGTTGCTGGAGCAGCTGAGGCAGTTTGAGTGCGTCTGGTTGGAGTCGACATCACAATGGTCGAGACAGCTGGAGGAGCATGCGACAAAGGTGCTGCAGGTTCAGCTCTGAGTTGCGTCGAGTCACCTATCCCCTGGGGAGACTCCGCAGTCAAGCGCTGAGGTGCCTGCACTGATGATGCTCTTCGGATGCGAGTGCACGAAGTGTCCAAGTGCTCCTCGACGTCTTCCACCTGAATGACCTCTGCAACAACAACCGAGAATGTTAACGTTTGCATATGTCGAGTCCCGTTCGGACAAATCAACAACTTACTAACCTCTATGAGAAGTGGCCGCATCAGCAGTGTCGATATCCATCGCCTCCCCTCCATCTCGATGAGGCGAGGTTACGGATGTAGCGGCTCTGACGGATTGAACAGCTATCGGTCGGATACAACTCAAGACTTCAGTCGACAGAAAGAATTTAGAAATAAATACTTACATGGAGACGACAGGTACGGCCATCCTCATGCTAGGCAAAGCCTTGCGAGCTTTGGTCGTGACTTCCTTGGGCTGCTTGGCCAGTCTCTCACTCGACTCAACAGTTGAAGGGCGACTCCGCTTCGGGTTTTTCTCGCTAGGGCTTGGAGCCCTGTCCTCAATAGCTGCCAGGTCCTGACGGGACTTGGTGCGGCCTTCGCGCCGGGGAGGTGACTCGACTTGTTCCTCTTCATCGGAGTCTGCTTATTCATCTTCAAATTCAGAGGGACCGTCGCCGTCCACGCTGCCACCCTCGCTCACCACGCCACCCTCAACGTGGTTCCCATTGGGAATAGGCGAGTGCATGTTCGTCCACTCCTGCATGATTCAAGCGAGGAAGTCAGTTTATAAGTCAATATATCAATCGACAGTACAAGTATATCAGGCAACACAACACAACTCACCATATTCTTTGGTGGGTTTTCGGCCGAGTAAGGTCGGACCCTCTTAGCTCCCAAAGGATTGTCGCAAGCTCTAGTGATGCTACGAAGCCATTGCTCGACAGTTTTCTGTGGAACTTCTTCGGGATGCGTCCTGGTCGAGTCCTTAGGGCCCGCGTAGTGCCACATGGTGTGGTCTCTGGCTTGGAGCGGCTGAATACGTCGACCGAGAAACGTCTCCAACAGGTCCAAACTAGTCACTCCACCTCGGATCAGCTGCACCACCGCTTCAACTAAGATACCCACTTGGACGTGCTCCTCTTCGGTCACCCTCGGAGATTTGGGAACAGCTGGACGGTCGGGTGTATAGGGGGGAAGGCCAGTCGACATATTGGGCGATGCTACATCTTTGAAGTAGATCCAGGTCGACTGCCAACCTCTGACAGACTCAGGAAAAGTCATGGCAGGGAAGGAACTACGCGCTCTTTTCTGAACTCCTAAACCTCCACACAGTTGAAGCACATGAGTCTTCCCGTCAGCGGGGAGAGCTTTCTTCACGGTCTAAGATCTGACCATAGGTGCTTGAACAACCCCCAATGGGGAGAGCAGCCCAGAAAACACTCGCACAAAGTGACGAATGCAGACAGATATGCAATGGTATTTGGCGACAGGTGATGCAGTTGGCCACCAAAGAAATTCAGAAATCCCCTAAAGAACGGGTGGGGTGGCATGGAGAAACCTCTTTCAACGTGGGAGAGAAGGAGGATCCGCTCCCCGTCGTGCGGCTCCGGCTCGCGCTCCTCCCCAGGCAGCCTCCAGGTGCAGTCCGCTGCAAGCCCGTCAGCGACAAGGCCCTCCATATCCTCGTGAGTGACTACAGAGGGGAGAAAGTCCCCCTACATCCATCCCGCCGGCGCAGTGAATCGAGCAGTCAAGGGCTTCTTGCCCTTGAGCTTTGTCGCCCCCTTCTTAGCTCGCTCCATCTTTTCCGTGGTGCTTTTCGTCATCTCAGCGATGGCTCTCGTCGGATAAGAATAAGATGGGGCATTGGAGGCAGGGAGGCGGAGGAAGAGAGGAAGAATGGGCGAAAGTACTATGCAAGCCGCAGCGTGTGAGACTTTATAGTCCGCCGAGTGTCCCACTGATCAGTGGGCCCATGAGATCACCACGCACGGCAACCGCTAATGATGCCCAGTACGTGGCGATATGACCGACGCGAGAATCGAGGCGTCGTGCCTCCACTTGCCCTGATCGTGGCGTCATCATTGCGCGCGTGCTTCCCAAATTTTCATATCCCGCAAAATCCAGGTCTGTCAGACTGACCCGTCACCTTCCAAGATACCTTCAGTTCAGTCGGAGCAAAATAGGCGTTGAATATCCACTCGGGCACTTTTAAGGCTGAATGGATCCGGGCGAACAGAGAAGAATTCAATCGACGCAAGTTTCGTTGAAGCCCCGAATATCAATCGGAAGACTTTGCGTGCCGATCCTAAATGGACGTTAATACTCAGAGTCCAGTCGACGCAAGTTTTCTTGAAACCCCAAATATCATTCGGAGGATTTGATGCCCTAACTCAAGGTTTACGTCGATACCTCATTTCACCACTCGAACCCCGTCCCATTCGAGGGCTAATGACGAGGATATGTACCTAGGATAGGGTCCTAGACAAGACCTACATACCCTACCTAAGGGCACTGCATTGGAGGACTTGAAGATCAAGCATGAACTTCTGACTGTATTCCTGGAGACGTTAAAAGTCACTCGACAGATATCCACTCGGAGACTCCTTCCTTCACTCGGCAGTCGCGTGTCACTCGAAATACCTCACGCTCACTCGATGCCAAAAGAATAGGTGCCATCATCAAGAGCCCAACGGGCAGACACTGGTTCAATGGTCATTAGTAGCTTTTATTACGTACGTTACCAGTAACGGCATACTTTAACCCCACGATCGGACTCTTAGATGCTGGGCAATTATGAGGGGCAGCGAACTCTATATAAGCCGCCCCTCCCCTCCTGCATAAGGGTTCGCAACCATTGTAATCCATATATTCCACAAGACATAAGCTCCCGAGCACTGAGACGTAGGGCTGTTACCTCCACAAGAGGGGCCTGAACTCATACATTCGTGCGTACATCCTCGCCGTAGCTAGGACTCTGCCCTCTCCTTTCGTACCCTTACCATCTACTGTCAGGCTCGTTCCCACGACAACAACTGAATATGAAATGAAGTGTGTGTTATATGCTACTGCCCCATGCTTAGTTTGTGTATCTTAGGATCTTGTAGCTTGTTTCTTTCTTGTGTGCAAAATGTTATGTTGCTGTTTTGGGCAGATTTCATAAAAAAAACTTGTGTTGGTTGTTGTTGTTGAACTGTAGCTTCGTTTTGGGCATGCCATATATGAAACTTTCTTAGAATTTCATGTAGTTTCATAATATCTTTCTGCATTGATGATTTGAAATTCTTTTGGTTGTCGTTTTTTATGCATTTTGCACTCATGGCATATTATCTTGTGCGGGTCATAACTTTTAGACCGTAGCTCCGTTTGAGATGTTCCATATATGTAAATCGACTAGAATGACGAGTAGAATTGCATGGTATAATTTATTCTGTTGTTTCATAAATATAAATATGGTTAGTTCTGATCTGGACCAATTTCGAAATTAACATATGGGGTCGTTTCGGAAATACTACAAGTGGTTTCTGACCTCATTGAAGATGCCTAGATAGATAGTTTACTTATGCTTAACCTCTTGCCATGTTAATCAAAATTTAAACTTGTTGAGTAAATAAATGAGTGTGAACTAAATATTTGAGCGAGGAGTTTTGTCAATATGAAACTCGTTGCATATTGAGCTTCACTTAGTGTGTAGTGGTAGTATGTTGTGATTGCCTTGCCTTGCATAATCAACCATGCCATGCATCATATTTGTTTGCGCATCATGTCATGAATATGTTGTGGTGCATCGTGTGTTGATTATTTTTTTCGGATTGCTTCTTCTCGATAGAGTTTCGAAAGCGTTCGGAGTGTGAGGATTCGTTCATCTACTTCACGGACCGTCTACTTCATAGACTCTTTCTTCTTCCAAGCGGGTTCTCAGGCAAGATGACACATTTCCCTGGATACCACTACTATCATTGCCATGCTAGTTGTCTCGATTCCATCGTTATGTCTCGTTACCTACCACTTGTTTATCAAGACTCCCAACATTACCATGATAAGCCTCTAACCCCTCCACATCCCAGTAAACCTTTGTTTGGCTATGTTACCGCTTGCTCAGCCCTTCTTATAGCATTTCTAGATGCAGGTGCAATTGCTTCCATGTGTCAACATGGACATTCTTTTGTGATTGGAATATTATTGCTATTTAAGTTAATGCACATATATACTTGGTAAAGGGTGGAAGGCTTGGCCTTTTGCTTGGTGTTTTGTTCCACCTTTGTCGCCATAGTTACTTGTGTACCGGTGTTATGTTCCATAATTGAGCGCTCCTAACATGCTCGGTGTTGTTATGGGAACCCCCTTGATTTTTGTTTTAGGATAAAACTTGTTTGGCAAGGCCCAACTTTGGTACTACATTTGCCCAACATAACAATACTGAACATTGTTTCTAAAGCATAGGGCGTCATGAACCTGAGGAGTAATTTAACATAATACAGGGGACCAGTGCTGCTGGTGCTGGTCCAAAACAGAGCACTATGCGGGGCCACCTCGGGGAAACTCGAGAGATTTGTATCAGGCCACCATACGCGTCGCTTATCCGCCGTGTCCTGAGAACGACATACGCGGCTCCTTTCGAGATCGTCAAAATGTCGGGAGGCCTTGCTGGACTTGTTTTTACCTTTCTCGAATGTCTTGCGCATGGGATTTTGACGACACTTTAGGTTATCTTTAATTTGAGATTTTCCATCGGGATTCCTCAAATACTACGGGTGATTCCGCGGTTGGGGAATTCCAACACGGTGTGTGGTTAATTTGTGTTGGATGATTTGGAGCACCCCTGCAGGGTTAAATCTTTTGGAAAGCCATGCCCGCGGTTATGTGGCAACTTAGAAACTTTGTTTAACACCCGGTCATAGTAAACTTGAAGTAAACTCAAATAAAATACGCCAACTATGTGCGTAACCATGACTGTCTCTTCTCATGAGTCCTTATCCGAGAGAGAACACAGTGGGGTTATGTTTGGCGTAAGTAGGTGGTCATGATCTCTTAGTGATCATTACTAGTTCACGTCCGTTATGCGTATACCACCATACTTTAATTTTTGTATTCGTAAGTTAGCTACTCAAATAAATGCTTAGTTGCTTGCTACAGCCTCACCAGTTAACCATACCTCACCCATTAAGCTTTACTAGTCTTGATACCCTTGGAAATGAGATTGCTGAGTCCCTGTGGCTCACGGATTACAACAACAATAGTTGCAGGTACAGGTAATGTGACGATTTGATGTGAGAGTGATGCTTGTTTGATTTGGAGTTCTTCTTCATCATCATCAATCTAGGATGGGTTCTAGGCGGTAGCCTGGGATAGCAAGGATGGATGCTATTTTATCATTTAATTTCGTCCGTAGTCGGACCCTGCTCTTCTGTATGATGTTTGAATATGTTGTTGTATTGATGTGATCTTAATGTAGCTTGTGGCGAGTGTAAGCCAATACCATATACTCATCTCTTCTGTACATGTACTTGTAATGATATCCATTCTTGTGAAACGACGAGATGCGCTTCTATCCCTGTCGAGGCCTCGTGTCAAAATGAGGATAGGATCGCATCTTGGGCGTCACATATATGCTTTATATGCTGATCGCATGAGGAGTAATGGCTTCACATGTAGGAAGTATAGGTGGTAAAATTTATTGAAAGTTAGCAAACACCGCATTGGTCACTTGAACCATTCATGAAAGAATATTGAAGGAAGAGAGATTTCACATATAAATATACTATCTTGGACATCTTCTATGATTGTGAATACCCATTAATTATTTTCAAACTTGAGAAAATTAGTTGAAGTTGGACAAGGAAGACAACGTAATGAGTTATGCTTGGGTATATTTTTGTAGAAGTTATATTGTTTTGGATCCTCCAACATGCGGTGCTTGCTTCCACCTCATATTAACCAAAACTTCCGCACCAAGTAGAAATACAACTTGTGCATCCAAACACCCTTAAACCCAAATTTGTTCCATTTGAGTCCACCATACCTACCTATATGCGGTATTTACCTACCGTTCCAAGTAAATTTGCATGTGCCAAACTCTAAACCTTCAAATAATATTCTGTTTTCTATGCCCGAATCGCTCCTATTATGACTAGGGACTATCAGTATCTTCCATGCTAGGTGGGTTATTCTCCTGATATGTGTTTATTCACTATCATTCATGAGAAAGTGGCTGGTAATAGGGATTCCTAGTCCTGAAATCAAAGAAAAAATGCAAATAATTAAACAAAACTCCCCTAGGAATGTTGTTGGTATGGACGGTACCCGTGGATTTGGCTTGCCGTGGAGTGTGATTGATTGGTGGAGGGGGAGTAAAAACTTTACCATTTTGTTTGGGAACCGCCTATAATGTATCTAGCATGGAAGATACCGAGATCTGTCAATTGTTATGGTGACCATGAAAGCATACCGCTCAAAATTATTATTCATTTCTGTTTTAAAAGCTCGAGCTCTAGCACCTCTGCAAATCAATGCTTCCCTCTGCAAAGGGCCTATCTTTTACTTTCTAGTACTTACCTTTATACAAGAGTCATGGTGATCTTCACCACTTCCTATTTTTCGCCTTTTTCTCTTGGCAAGCATCATGTGTTGGGTAATGATCTACGCATATATGGACATTCAAATATATTTGATCATGAATTATTATTGTTGACAATTATCTATATGATAAAAAAGTTGGGAGGCAAAACTTTAAGCCCCTATCTTTCTCTGTGTTCGACGGATGCCATTTGATCTAAAAATATGCTTTGAGTGCTAGCAGTCATGGAAGACTATATGATAGTATAGTATGTGGAATTTGCTAAATCAAAGCTCTTACATAGACCCTTCCTGAAAATAAGTTGAATTGCAATTGTTCGGTGACTGAAAGCCCAGTTTGTTAGACTATACTTTAACATGTGGATATCTTGTTATTTCATCATGAGAAGGTTTATGAGATGAGCTACTGTTTATTATATATAATGATGCTAGAAAAGTGTTTAGAATTATCATTGATTAAACATGTGCACTTGCTAGCATTCACACTTCATAAATTATTTCTTTATCATTTACCTACTCGAGGTCCAGCAGGAATTAAGCTTGGGGATGCTGATACGTCTCCAATGTATCTATAATTTATGAAGTATTCATGCCATGTTTCCAATAATTATATATGATTTTGGTATGATTTTATTAGGACTAACCCGAACTGACATTGTTTTCAGCAGAACTACCATGGCGTCGTTTTTTGTGCAAAAATAGAAGTTCTTGGAATGGGCTGAAAATTTAGTATGATTATTTTGGACCAAAAGAGACCTCCTAAGCATTGGAGTTGGGACAAAAGAGCCACAAGGAGGTCACAAGCCTGCCAGGCATGGCCACCCCCCTGGCCGCGCCTAGCAGGCTTGTCACCGCCTCGTGGCATCCCTTGACGTGAGATCGACGCCAAAAATTCTTATAAATATAGAAACCTGGAAACGAAACCTAGATAAGGAGTTCCGCCGCCGCAAGCCTCTAGATCCATGAAAAACCAATCGAGAGCCCGTTCCGGCACCCTACCGAAGGGGGAAACCATCACGGAAGGCCATCTTCATCATCCCAACGCTCTCCATGACGAGGAGAGAGTAGTTCACCCTCGGGGTTGAGGGTATGTACCAGTAGCTATGTGCTTGATCTCTCTCTCTCTCGTATTCTTGAGATGGCACGATCTTGATGTACCGCGAGCTTTATTGATATAGATGAATCATATGGATTTTCTCCCTCTCCATCTTGTTGTGATGAATTGAGTTTTCCCTTTGAAGTTTTGTTATCGGATTGAGTCTTTAAGGATCTGAGAACACTAGATGTATGTCTTATGATGGGATATCTGTGGTGACAATGGGATGTTCTATTGATCCAGTTGATGTATGTTCTGGTGATCAACTTGCGGGTTCCGTGACCTTGGGAATCTATGCATAGGGGTTGGCATACGTTTTTGTCTTGACTTTCTGGTGGAAACTTTGGGGCACTCTTTGAAGGTCTTTGTGTTGGATTGAACATGATGAATCTGAAATTATGTGATGCATATCGTATATTCAAGCCCATGGGTACTTGTGGTGACATTGGAGTATCTAGGTGACATTAGGGTTTTGGTTGATGTGTATCTTAAGGTGTTATTTTAGTACGAACTCTAGGGTTGTCCATGACACTTATAGGGATAGCTCATAAGATTGATCAGAAAAGATAACTTTGAGGTGGTTTCGTACCCTACAATAATTTCTTCATTAGTTCTCTGCTATTCGTGACTTTGGAGTGAACTCTTTGTCGTACGAGAGGTATTTACATATGATTCAACTATGCCAATATTGTTGCGAGAAATTGCACTAGTGAAAGTATGAACCCTAGGCCTTGTTTCCAAGCATTTATACAACGTTTTGCTCGTTGTTTACTATTTGTTACCTTGCTGTTTTTATATTTTCAGATTACAAAAACCTATATCTACCATCCATATTACACTTGTATCACCATCTCTTCGCCGAACTAGTGCACCTATACAATTTACCATTGTATTGGGTGTGTTGGGGACACAAGAGACTCTTTGTTATTCGGTTGCAGGGTTGTTTGAGAGAGACCATCTTCATCCTACACCTCCCACGGATTGATAAACCTTAGGTCATCCACTTGAGGGAAAACTGCTATTGTCCTACAAAACTCTGCGCTTGGAGGCCCAACATGAGTCTACAAGAAGAAGGTTGTGCAGTAAACATCACACCGCGACTCGGGAGCCTCACTAGCTCCGTATACCCTCACTCCATGGGGTCGTCCTTGGTGATCCGGTCGGCCCCGACGATGGTTGAGATATGCGCGGGTCCGGGCCCTGCTGACGTAGAGCTTAGTGCGCTCAAACTTGAAACATTAATGATGATGCTGAAGTCGCTCGTACATCAAGGGGGACTCCTGAGTATCGCGACTCAGGAGCCTCACTGGCTCCGTAGCGCCTCGCTCCACAGGGTCGTCCTTGTTGATCCAATCGGCCTCGGTGGCGGTTGAGGTATGCGTGGGATCGGGCCCTGCTGACACAGAGCATAAGCTGTTTAGAGTTCCAAGTTAAGCCAATCTTCATCATGTTCCCTTCACGAGGGCTGCTCGTACATCAAGAGGGACTCCTGAGCATCGCGACTCTGGAGCCTCACTATCTCCATAGCCCCTCGCTCCACGGGTTCATCCTTGGTGATCCGGTCAGCCCCAGCGGCGGTTGAGGTATGCGCGGGGCTAGGCCCTGCCAATGCAGAGCGACACAGCAAGCAAGAAGTAAACAAGGTGAAGAGGGCAATCACGCAGTCCTACAATTATTACAGCATTAAAGTTTTGTGAACACAACCACTTTAACGCCTCTGAGAGGCATGACAAATGATGCAAGAAAGAAACAGGAAGGAAGGATCATGGGGAGACCATGCTGCCACTTGCCCTGTCCACAAGGAGCTCTTCGTCAAGATCGCCGGCATCGTCCTCCTTGCCGCTAACTTTTGCTGTTTCAGGCGATGGTTGAACAATGACACGGGCGAACCTCTTCACCAGCTTCTCTACGGCGGCCTTCACTGCTTCCGCAGCGCTGCTGCGGACCTCGGGGGCAACAGGGCGGATCACGGCGTCGAAGTCGAACCCTGACTCGTGAAGGTGAAGATGGCCAAAGTCGCGCGTTGTGGCCTCTGAAAAGAGGTCGTGACACTCGCTGTCCAAGACCCCCTCCACCTTGGGGACGACGCCCTCAAGCGCCTCATCAAACCTTGAAGCAAGCTCTGCGTAGCCGGACTCAAGAGACACCAGGGGCACCTCAAACCCTTCCCAACAGAGGGACTGGAGCGTTCGGCCCAGCCTGAGCTCGATCGAGGGAAGGGCGTTGAGCTCCGTGGCCTTTCTGCCCTCGGCTTTGGCCAAGGCCTTTTCTGCGGCTTCGAGTTGGAACCTCTCCAGGGCTGCCTCCTTCTCCCGCACCTCCAGGCGCCCTAGCACCACGACGCCATTGGCTTTCGCCCGGGACAGCTTAGAGTCTCGGGTGGCGCTGAATCTTGCAATATTCAACGGCCTCTCATTGCTCGCACATCTCTTCCTTGAGCACGGTCTTCTCCCCCTGAAGGGCCATCAGGCGGGACTCCACCTTGCTGCGGCGCCCCTCGACAGACGTAGCCTTGGTCAGCGCCACCTCGAGGGCCGCCTTGGCCGTCATGGCCTCCTCCTCACTCCTCGCCACGGCGGCCTTGGCTTGGTTAGAGGATGCCAGGTAAGAGGCGTTGGACCCGAGCCATCCAAAGAGGAGCCCCAGAAGCCCGCCCACGAGGCGATCGTCAGCACCCGCGAGGGCACCCCGAACCTTGTACATGACGTCAAGGCCACGCGACGGAGACACCAAGACCCCCTCCGTAGGAGTCGCCTACACGACTGCGGGCACCGCCTCCAGAGGAGCAGGAGGCTCCCGAGGCTGATCGGCAAGCCAGGGCAAGACAGGCGCATGCGAGTCCATGGGTTGCTGGCCGTCAGGGGTTGGCCCTCTGGATCGTGATATCGGTGCACCCTTAGCAGTGGAGGCCACCACACCAGTAGGCATCGGGGGCTCCGGGGGCTTCGCAACGGCGGCCAGGAGGGTCACCCCCGCGAGGCTTTGCCCCCCTCGCCCCCCTCGCCCACAGGAACCTTTTCAGGCGGCGACGACACATCAAAAGCAGGCAAAGCGTTAGGGGACGCCTTCGTCTTGACGCCCGCCTTCTTCTTCCTCATCTTCATCGCAGGGACGACCCTAGTTGGCAGGAAAGGGAAGAACCATTAGCATCCAAGTTACCAAAGAGCAGGCAGAGTCAGACCGGGTCCTTAATTCTCAATGTTGACCCACTTCCTCTTTCCGTCTGCCCCGACAACGGCGGTGCCCTCTCCGAAGGGGGTGCCTAGGGTGCCAGACAACATCACTGCCGCCGGAGGGATAGCCGCGGCAGAGGCCTCTCCCGCCTGGCCTGCGGGCTGCAACTCAGACGGGGGCAAATCCGGCACCTTGGCCACCATGCCTGCTGCGGCAGGAGGCATGGAAGAAGACTCGTCCCCTCGCTTCTCGGAGATTAGCAAGCAGGAGGACTGCATGCCCGGGGGGCCGGCACGAACCCCCTCGCGACCATGGCAGGACGCGGGGAACCCCGAGCCGAAACTTCACCAGCATCATCGTCGTCCTCAAGGTAGCGTAGGAGCACACTCTGCGATGGGGGGACTCTTCGGCCGGATCACCATCCAACGTATTCTCCGAATCCTCTCTGCCTGAGGTGTCATCGGAGGACACCGTCACTGGGGAGCCGGGGCCCTCAACTGGGGAGAGCCCCAGTTCATCGAAGGTGGGCATCTCGGCAACCAAAGCAGCCACGTTCGTGCGACGGTATAGCGGGGCACAGCCCTCAGGGAGATCATCGGGGTCGCCGTTGAGCAGGGTCGCCACAGCCCTGTTCAACTCCTCGGAGGTTATGCACGCGGACCGAAGACTGAGGTTGTCGCCGCTGCCCCGATAGTTCCATAGGGGCCTAGAGTGGGACCGAAGGGGTGCCAGGCGCTCCGACAAGAACTCCTTCACTATCATCCCCCCAGTCAGCTTCTGGGCATAGATGTCGTAGGAGATGCCTTCCAGGACGGGCTTAGCCCGGGGGTTAGAAAGCTTCACAAAGCCCCACGTAGGAGTCTTCTTCGGTAGCCCCCTTGGCAGCTCCAAGTAGGAGTTAGGGCTCACAGGATCCATGAAGACCCAATGATGCCGGAAGTTCTCCACCTTGTTCCCGGCCTTTAAGAGCATGTTGCCGCTCTGGACCGTGATGAAGGAGACGCATGCCGACCATTGGGCACCGTCATGCACGCGCAGGCTGAAGAAATGCTAGAAGAGGGCCACCGAAGGCTTCACGCCCAAGAAGGCCTCATGGTAGAAGGCAAATATGGACAAGAGCATAATAGAGTTGGGCTAGAGGTGAAGCGCTTGGATCCCGTAGTGGTCGAGGATGGAAATGAATAACACGGAGAAAGGCGGGACGAGGCCGGCGAAGACGCTGTGGAGGAAGAAGGGGTAGGCTGACCCGGACGAGCGCCGCCTCTCTAAGGAGCCTCCCAATATCAAGGTCTGCTCGTGCTCGTTGGTGTCGTCCGCCATCGACGGGAGCACCGACACCAGGTCGCTGTCCTTGGAGATGGTGGACATGGAGAGCACCGGCGAGATGGGAGCAGGGCCCTGCGCCTCTGGGTTCAATTTGCTGGCAGGAACCATACGGAGGAAGAGCGGGGCAATGCTAGATCTGGAGGAGTCTTAGCTAAGGCGGGGATCTGGAAGCTGGAGCAAGTGTGCGGAAGAGGAAAGCAATAATGGCGCGACGCTGGAAGTCAAGCTTTTGTCGATTCGGGCGGTGGCTACGGAGATGCCCCACGTCAGACGCATGATGCGCGCCAGCCCTGACCCCGTAGGCATTAGGGGCCCACGGCTCTTCGGGCCGTCCTCAAAGCTTCACTTCGAAGCCGGCTCGAGTGCGCCTTGGGCCTAGGGGCTACTGTTGGCGTTCTGTGAAGCTTGCCTGCGGCCCAGGGCACGACCCACCTCTTCAGTCAGGCGAGGCCCGGCGCTGCATAGCTCAAGATGAGGCCCTTTCGAGAACCCTGGGCTCACGAGGAAGGACGGCGTCAAGACCCTCAGGGAAGAGCCTCCTCTGCCCCCCTCCTGAGGGGCGGAGATCTCTATGCAAGGCCCAACCTCAGGAGTCAAGGGTGACACAAGGAAGGACAGGCAAGCGCCAGCACACTAGGCGACACAGTTTCCTCTTTTGGTGCAAAGGTATCAAGGACGTACGCGGGTTCCCAAAGCACTGCCCAAAGGTTTCCATTCCGGTGCAACAAGACAACGACCGCCAGCCCCGCAGGTTAAATGTCATCGCCGAGCCCACCACTTCATCACCATCAGCTACTTTGCAAGCGAAGACCGCCTTTGGACATGGTGTGGATGTACTCATGTCCCCCTTCAAAATTGGCCGTTGTGGGATTCCTTCCCGCCATTGAGATAAGGGAAGAGGACCTGGGCCGCCGCTATATATAAAAGCTAGGTCACACCATAGAAGGGATCCAAGATCCGATCGAACGCTTAGCCACTCCACTCTCCATTGCCAGACAAGGAGCCAAGAACACACCTTGAGAGCCCTTGCAAGGCTGAAGCCCATTGTACTAGTTCATCACCAAAACCTCCATGAGAGGCAATCCACCAAAGCAAGAGTAGGGTATTACGCTTCGCAGTGGACCGAACCTGGGTAAACTGGTGTGTTCATCTTCTTCCACGTCTTTGAACGAGTTCACCGTTGTGTCCATCGAGTAGCAAGCTAGGCTGCATGAAGTCGTGGGGAAGCCTTCGCACACGCTCCTGTGTTTGAACCTTAAGGGTTTTACAGAGCCCGAAAGCCGACATCAACGATGCACATTAAATGAGGGACATGGGAGGGGTGGAACGAAATGGTGCCTGGGGGCATGACTAAAAAGGCGCATCCACGTCAGACGGGGAGAGGTAACCTTTGTGCATTCTGACCTATAAAAGCGGATTCGCAAAGGCGCTGCCCATTCGAGCCAACTATTCCCCATTCTACCGCCTCCGCTGCCTTCTTCCTTGCAAAAATCAAAGCTTTTCCGCCACTCCATCATCTTCGCGTATCTTCACCGCCGATCTCCCTCAACTATGCCATGGCACCCAAGAGGAAGTTGCCTTCCAACACTGCAGCCTCAGAGAAGAATGCCAAGAAGGTCATTGATCCCAATGCACAGGAGTGGAAAGATGCTCTCATGAAGGTCTCAAGTTGTCTTCTTCACATCGATGCTGACGGCCAATGTCCTCACTCAAAGTACGCCTGTGGGGGGGGGAGACCACGACGCACCCATGTAGGATCGAAAGGAAGTCTATAGGGGGGGGGGAATTAGACTACTTGAATAAATAAAAATTCTACCTTTTCCCTTTTTTGTGGCCAGATTTTAGCAATGATAGCAAGTCAAGCACACCCTACACATGCATGTTTAAGAGTATAGCAGCGGAAAGTAAAGACAAGCACATGTAATAGAGGGTAGGGTTAGAAGATCAAATGCAAATTGTAGACACAAAGATTTTTCCCGTGGTTTCGATAGGTGGCGCTATCGTACATCCATGTTTGTGGAGTCTTCAACCCACGGAGGGTAACGGTCGCAAGAGTCCATGGAGGGATCCACCCATAAGGGTCCACGAAGTAGCAACCTTGACTATTCCATAACGACTTATATCCACAAAGGACTAGCCTCATAATGAGTAGATCTTCACGAAGTAGGCGATCTCCTTGCCCGTACAAACTTCTAGGTTCAATTCCACAACACAAAGTAGGAGACTCACAAGCAACACCTAACCAATCTAAGAGGCACCACCCTCCAAAAGTTAATAGGCTTGATAGTGATGATGAACTCCTTGCTCTTGTGCTTTAGGATGATAGACTCCTCAACACTTAATCACCCTCTCATAGATTTGGCTTGGTAGAAGAGATTTATTGGGTGTAAAGCAACTTGGGGAGGCTAGAAATCAAGATCGATATGCTTGGACTGAATGATCTTGATCTCAACACAAGGGTAGGTGGTTCTCTCTCAAAAATTTGGATATGGGAAGTGGGGAACTGTTCTGAGTGCTTCTTTGGTGAGTGGGATGTGGTGGAGGGGTATATATAGGTATCTCCAAAAATCCAACCATTACACCATTATTGACCAACTCAGTGAAACCGAAGTTAAACTCGGTCGTACCGATTTTTTCAAAATGAGGCAACTTTAGGAATCTCGGTGAGACAGATATATGATTCTCGGTAGTACCGATATGAGTGGCCGAGTGCAATTTCCAAACTCGATGAGACCGATCCATAGAACTCGCAAATTCCAATTCCATGAGTTTGGTCACCCAAATCTTGGTCACCAAAACTTGGTTGCACCGATGTAGTACTTGGTTCTACCGAGAAGTTAGGGTTTGGCTAGGGTTCTGTCTAGGGAGAAAATTGGTAGGGCCGAGTGGGAAACTTGGTGGCACCGATTTTGCTTGATAGGGTTTAGACAGAGTATTTTTGTGGGAGAGATTGTGGGTGTTTTTGATGGCTAGCACTTGTGCATGAGGAGCAATTTGTTCACCAACATTATCTTACCCCATTTTTATAGTATTAGCTTTCCTATGGACTCAAAGTGATTTCTCACAAATTAAAATGTAGAGTCTCTTAGCTTGAAGCTTCGAGAATCCATTCCTTGCATCTTGTGGTATCCTCACAATCTATAGCCATCCCATTATTTGAATTTCCTGAAATATACTTAGTGGAAACATGAGTCCAATGAGATATATGTTGTTATTAATTACCAAAACCACCAAGGGAGCAAATGTGCTTTTGGTAATTGATGACAACATATAGATCAAAGCTTCGACATATGAAATAATCAATGAATTGAATCATCGCTTTGAGGAGTATGTGATAAGCAAGAGCTCCCCATATGTGCACTATTTTGAATTTGCGTTTGAATGGAAATGCACAATCGATTAGATTCATGGGGCACTCTTCCATGTCACATAAAGCTTGGTGGTGTGCGAGAATAATATGAGTGAACAACATAGCACGACACATCAAGCAAGAAGTAAATGATCATCTCATAAGCATCTCAAAATATATGAATTAGTAGCAACACATAAGAAGTGTGTGATCAAACACGAACAAGTTTAACACAAATGTTAAACCAAAAACTTTTAAAGTTTTAGAGAGCAATAGAAAGCAACACACACTCTCTCTCTCTCTTGAAGCCCTATTACCTATACAACTTCTCCCCCTTTGGCAACAAGTTACCAAAAAGTTCGAAGGTATAGGACTAATCGTCTCTTTGGGGCTGATCTCCCCTGGTTGTTGATGTAGGAGTCGAGGGAACCACTTCCACGAAGACTTCTGTAGATGTCATGGAAGGGGTTGGAGTAGAAACTAGAGGTCCTGAAGGAGCTGGTGGAACTAAAGGACCTCCAGCAGGAGCTCATGAAGATGGTCTCATCTCTAGAGCTGGCACTGTCATAGATCTGACCTAGGTCTTGAACTGAGTGCTAGGATGGAGAGGGTGACGGTCATCATCATCATCATCATCATCATCTAAGGTGTGAGGAAGGGGCAGAACATCCACTTCCTTCTTGATCTCATCAATAGTTTTTGTTAGCCCATCAACCTTGTTATTCAACGTGTGGAACTTGTGCTCAACAATTTTTTCCAGACTCTTCTGGTTCTTCAGAATCTCAGTGATGCCATTCTGCATGCCTTGGATAGAGCTAAGGATAAGGTCCATCTGCTCATTCCTTTTCCTTGGCACTGAAGCACTAGTGGCTCTGGCTGCCTCAGCTGCTGCCTGTGTAGTAGAGGAAGTGGGATGATCTGGGGTCATCACCACAACATTATCCTCAAACTCAGACTGGAGTGGCATATGAGGTTGATCAAGTGTATATATGTTTTTTTCAAGATTGGAGTTGATAAGCATTTGAATGTATGGAGCATATCCACATGATCTCTTTTGATCAGCAATGGTCCTCTTCACAGTCTCAACTATCAAATCCATGACCCTGAATCTGGTGTGAAGGTCAATGTGATGCAGCATGTTGATGGAGAATTGTCGGATCATCTTGTCATCTCCTGACTTGGGCATCAAAGTATACCTCATGATGGTGTTGGTGGTGGTCAAACTTGCCTGCATATAGTATACTAAGCCAAACTTATGTGAATGCACATAGTCAGCAAGGATCTCGTTGTACATCTTAGCCATGGAGTTATGATTCATTTTGTCCCTAGTGTACACATCCAAGTCACCATCTTGTACTTGTGGGGCTTGTAAGATGGTAGCCCACTCTTCCACTATTGATTCATACCTGACACCTTCTGTCATCCAAACAATTCTACCATCACCATAAAAGTTAGTTATGGAGTAGTATTGCATGATCATCTCGTCATTCCAAGGGGTCAACTCTCTACCAACAAATGCTTCAATATCAATGGTCTTGAAGTTCTCTTGCACATGGGGGAAGTAATTCTCATTCTGCTTAATGTAGCCCCAGTCTACATATCTCATATCACTTACAGCTGTGCTATTGTCTAGGAGAATGGTGCCAAAGAAATCTTGCTGCTCTTTGGTGTAGAATCTGTAGTCTACAGTAGTTCTTCTCCTCTGAGAATATGGATCAATAGCTCTTCATTCCCTCAGCCCTGAATCCTTCCTCTTCTTCATGCCATTGTGCTCTGGAAAGTGAGGTCTTAGCTTCCTCAAAACTGTGATTTCATCCTCTTCAGTAGCAGCTTTGGAGGAGGATCCCTTGTTCTTGGATGCAGCTGGAACATCCTTGGTTGTCCTCTTGGACTTTGGAGCCATGGGCTTCTTGGGAGCAGTTGTCTTGCTCTTGGATAGGTCCTCACTGGTCATGGCATCAGAAAGCAACTTCTTCTTCTTCTTGGGAGGAGCCTTGGCAGCTGGCTCTTCCTCTCCCTCAGCTTCTTCTGGATCTTGATACACAGAAGTTGGTCTTCCAAGAAGATGTACAATCCTCTTCCTGCTCCTCTTCTTCTCAGTTGGCTTCTTGGGCATAGAGCTCCTGGCAGGCTCAATAGACATGGAAGCCCTAGCACTCTTTGGTGCTCTCATTGCCTCAGAACTGGCATACTCCATCCATACTGGCCTCTTTGATGGGGTAGCCTCTGTTGTAGACTTCTTAGCATCTCTCTCTACTTTGCCTTGCATTTGCTTGACAATAACTTCCTCTGGCACAAAGTCTAAATCTTCTACATCAGAATTCAATTTCCTCTTGGCTCTTGTCGCAGCCTTGGGCAAATCATGAGAGCTAGGGGGTTCCTGGATCTTATGAACAAGAACTGGCCTCGAGACTAGTGCGTGGATCTGCATCAATACTGGGCTCTCTGAAGTCATTCTGGCTGTCCACTGAATCTGACAAACTGACCCTATGAATAGAGCATAGAAGAGCAGTGGGGTTGAGTCATCACAAAGCACAAACATATTTCAAATTTGAACAAGGAAATTCTTAGTTTTAACTTTCTGCAAAATGGATTTCGTTACCATCGAGTCAAGTTTTTTGGATGCACCGAGACATATGGTTTGCTTTACAGAAACTTGGCAATCGCTTCGGTGTCACCGAAAATGACCGCTCGGTTTCACCGAGACCATTCTGAGAAACCCTAGAACCAAATCAGTAGACTCGATTTTTGTGACTCGGTGTCACTATCGTGGATTTATCATGGCAGATGTCTGGGTGAACAGACTTAGGTTCGGGGCAGAGACGCAACTATGTGGCGGCTTGAAGGGGTTGATCGGAATCGAGAGACGCGGAGTTTACCCAGGTTCGGCCCCTCCGATGGAGGTAAAAGCCTACGTCCTGCTTGTCTGATATTGATGATGATGAAGATCTCTCGGTTACAAGGGTGCTAATTGCTACCTCTAATCACGAGAGCCTCTAATGTATCTATCTCTAATGTCTTGTGTTGTCTAAACTTGTGGACTTATCCCTCTTCCCCCTCTAGGGGTGCTCTACCCCTCCTTATATAGGTGGAGAGGGTAGGCTTACAAATACAGTCCTACTAGGAGTAGGATTAGGACTAGCCTCTCACGAATCCTACTCCGGGTCTTATTTCCTTTAAGGGAATCCTTCTCTCTTCGGGCCTTCTCTTGTGAGCCGCCAGGCGCCGGCTCACCCGCTGGGTCTTGGGCTTGGTCATCCTGTGACCCGCCTGCCGGGTCATTAATAAGATGCCATGTCTTTATGGGGTCTCCTGTGAGTCGCCAGGCCAGGTTATACTGCGGGGTATATCCCCGACATTAGCCCCCAGATTAGTTTGAATTTATTCATGCTAAGCTCCTGAAATAAGAATAATAAATATGTTAAGTGGCCGGCTTGCTCCTTTGGCCAGCTTATAAAATGTCTCCTCAGAAATTCGGGTCTTTTCTGCATATGAACGAGTCATCTTGATAATCATCTTGCTTGTCAATGTCCTTTGAAATTTTTTAAGAATAGAACACCCATATGTCATTGAATCGGCTTCCAATAATCTTGGCAGGTCATCTCCTTCGGGTCATAATCATTGATGATGCTGGGTCATTATCGCTGATGATGCGAGGTCATTATCGTTGGTGACGCCGGGTCAAACAACTAGAATCCAGCTGACTTGATAAAAATATTGGGATGGAAACCCATCTGATGTAAACCGGACTTCCATTGTTGTGAAGCAGGGCGGCTTATAAAATCTGGCGGGTTATGATCTTTTGATAACACCGGGTCATAAGTATTGGTGACACCGGGTCTAACAACTGAACTCCATACTTAATATCTTGAAAATCTCCTCAAGAGTTTTTTATATGTCCATATTACCTATAGCCCCCAAGCTCCGAGATTATCCATGATAACTTGGTGCTTTGCAATAATAATTTGGACTGTGTATCCCCCAAGGGACGGGTTGACCTGCCTGTAGCAACCTGGGGCTTATAACTGTCTTATACCTTATGAAACTTCGGTAGGTGTAGCCCCCAAGGGCCGGCTCATCAGAATGTGATGCACCGGGTCTTCAATTTGAACCTCATAATATGTTTAAACAGCTGAATATTGTAGCCCCCAAGTGCCGGGTCGCATGCCTGCAGCGACTTGGGACTTTGAAAAATTGATCTGAGCGGTGTAGTCCCCAAGTGTCGGGTCATTAAGAATTACTGGGCTGGGACTTTAGAAAAATATAGAAAATCCGTCTCATCTCCTTGAGATAACATGGTCTTGCTGATGATGTAATGATTTGAAAACCGGCTTGCATTAGCCCCCAAGTGCCATCGTGCGTGCTTGCAGCGACATGGGACTTGCATAATTGATATAAACTGGCTTTGAATAGTGTAGCCCCCAAGTGCCGGGTCGTCTGCCTACGGCGACTTGGGACGATGTAAGAATAATATGACTCACCACAATTTGTTGGTTGAATCCTTAACCATGGTTGTAATATAACCCCGAATGAATATCCTAAAATAATTCCTTTGTCTCTGACATGAAATCCCTGCTCATGGTTGTGGTGCAACCCGGCAAATATATATTAGAGAAATCCATGAGTGTTGTAGATTACTACAGAGCATAATTGAAGAAATCCGAGGACCAGCCAATTAGATGACACGACATTATATATGATAGGGCGGTTCTTCAAGAATAATCAACTTTCCAATATAACGGCGGCTCATCTTTAATAAACAAGACCTACAAAAACATGACAGAATATGTTCTGTGTTGCTGTAAGGGCGGCTTGAAAAAGCACAACCCGACGATGTTATATCTTTCATAACATTGCTCCTTCTTTCATAATCTGGCTCTGACCCGGCTTGATAAGCCAGCATGACATGTGAATATGATGAAATATATGATGCAATGTATGATGCCATGTATGATGCAAGATGCAATGTATGATGTAATGTTAACTTGTCAACATTTTTTGGCCTAAAGCCGGTGGATAGGCGTTAGAAGCTGTACCCGAAGGTACGAAGCCACCCTCGCCGCGGCTCATTTTCCTGAGCCGGATTTTTATGGCATAACGCCTGGCTAATAGACGTTAGAAGCTGTACCCGGAGGTAGGAAGCTGCCATTCGCCGTGGCTCATTTTCCTGAGCCGGATTTTTGTGGCATAACGCCTGGCTAATAGACGTTAGAAGTTGTACCCGGAGGTAGGAAGCCACCGTTCGCCGCGGCTCATTTTCTTGAGCCGGATTTTTGTGGCATAACGCCTGGCTAATAGGCGTTAGAAGCTATACCCGAAGGTATGAAGCCGCCGTTCGCCGGTTGTTAGGTTTTAGATACCCGTCGGTAAAAACCCTTTACAACCGCGACTAAACATGTTAGCCGGAAATTTGGCATGAAGCCAGCCGAGTGGGTGTTAGAAGCGGTACCTGTCGGTAAGAAGCCCCCTTTTCAGCAATTACGACGCAAAGCGCCGGCGGATAGGCGCTAGAAGCTGTATCGGCTAAAGGTAGGAAGCCGCCCTCACTGCGACTCATTTTCCCGAGCCGGATTTTTGTGGCATAACGCCTGGATAATAGGCGTTAGAAGCTGTACCCGAAGGTAAGAAGCCGCCATTCGCCGATCTCAATTGATACATCAACTGGAGTATTTTTGAACTCTTCTTGTCAGTCGCTATCTTGTAAACCACCATCTTGTATAAAGAAACGGCAGAAGCTCCAAGCGATGATCCAATAAATCGGGCACCTATGTTTGAATGGTGCATCACGGCGGTTCGTCCTCTTGGGCAACTTTTACTCTTCCGTCAGTAATGTAGTAGCCCCCAGGATTGGATTTTCTCTTGCAAAGACCCGGGGTTCTCGTTGAAAACGACCAAATGTGTCTTGCCATGTCTGTAGGCCCCGAGTCTTAAGTTGACTCGAAGAGGCGGCTTGAGAATCTCCATTGAAAGTTGAGGTTGGTCGTGGCGGGTTATAGATGATCCCGCATGATTTGTTTCAATGATCCAGTCGATAGTTCGTCCCGGCTATTTGTTGAAGTGAACCAAATTGTAGTGGCAGCGACTTGTGCGCCTGTCCGTCGGGTGGCTCATATCGATGAGCACTGCACCGATATATTGATGTAGATCAAACTATGGGTGGCGTCTTGCGTGCATCCGTTGGGCGGCTCATATAGACGAGCCCTGCACTGATATGTTGTAGATTGCATCACAAGGCGGCGATTCAGAACCATCCGTTGGGCGACTCATACTAGTGCATGCATCCCCTGGCGTGTTGATGTAGATGTAGAAATCAGCGGCGGTGTTTGAAGATGGCGTCATCGTGAGAGACGGCTGCGGCGTTGTAAGCCGGTGCAGTCACGAGAGACAACCGTGGCATTGTAATCCGGTGTGCAAGAGACGTCTGTGGCATTTGTAAGCCGGCACAGCCGCGAGAGACGGCATGGTCGCGAGAGACGGCTGCCGGCGTTGGAAGCCGGTGCCGTCACAGATGTTGAGAGACAGCCACGGCGTTATAAGCTGGTACGGACGGATTGAATCAGTTGTAGCACCTGACGGATGAGTCGGCCGCGGGCACGGATGGATGAGTCGACCGCATGTTGATGTAGACCAAACCGTAGCGGAGTCACTCTCGTGATTTCAACAGCGATTGAGCCACTCTTGAAACCACGGCGGAGGTGGCGATTCGGCTACGGCAGCTCGGGAACGGTGCTAGACTGGGCTGTCTCAGCGGTGACGGCGTTGCATCAAAGAAGTCCAGCAGGGCAACTTGAGGCGGTGAAGGACCACGGTGGGGGCAGAACTGCCGCTGCTGCCTATGGCAGAGGGCTTGCGCGCAGGCACGCCCATAGGGGAGATAGAGTGGGGTGGCACGGACGTGGCCAGGGCGGAATGGAGCCAGCCAGGAGGCGGCATGACGAGTGGGCCAACAGGAGCTGCGGCGCGGGACGACTCGCCGGAGTGATGCAGGTGCAGTACGAGTGGAGGCGAGGCGACTCATATGTGAGGCGTCTGAGGCCGGCTCGGAGGCGGCACAGCCGGGCGACGCCGACTCGGGCACGGAGGTGAATCGGAGGCGGACGCGTAGCGGGGTGGAGCTTGGGACCGTTCCGGTCGATGTGGAGCTGCAGCACGCGGCGGCTCGCCGGGCGGAGCTGCAGCCCGACGTGTTTTGCGGTGCGGACGCGCAGGAACATGCGCGCGTGGGCGCTGAGGCCGCAGGACGGCATGCAAGGCAGAGCCGGTCGCATCGGGTGGAGGCCATGGCGGCTGAGGCATGGTGAAGGTAGGCGCGATGAAGCACGGGAGAACCGACGGGCCTAGCACTGGGCGGCGGCTAACCGAAATCATGGCACAGGGCGACAGCCGGCAGGAGCAGTGGTGCAGGGCGATCACGACCCAGAACGAGGCACGACGACGATGAGCAGGCGCGCAGCGACACGAAGTAGTGGGCGTGACGAGGCAGAGTTAGGTGAGGTCGCGGAACACGGTGGCTTGAGGGCGATGGCAAGGCCGGCTCAGCGGCTTGATGAGGCGCGGGAGGAGCAACAAAGCGGAGTGAGCACAGGACAACCATGGCGGGCCGGCGCGACAAGACAATGGCCGAGGACGGCGGCAGGTCAAGCTCTGCGGCCGTGCGGACGGTGTGGCGACGTGAGACCGATTTCGCCTCCGGGTCCGGAGGCTCGGCAAGGCAGCCAGTGGGGCATGGCAGCTGAGGCGTGCCAGCGACGTTCGAGTCTGCATCCATGTCAACCTCCGGGTCAGGGTCGTGCCGTGCAATAGACGTGGCGTAGGAGTCCGGGATCAGCTGGAGCACGGGGACAAGCCGGAGCCGACGTCGAACGGGCCACGGCTTCGCGGCAACGGTGAAGACCAAATCTGCGGCGGCCTTGTCCTCTCTTTGTTCTCGGTTTTGTCCCGTGATGCTTCATCACGTAGTATTCTGATGCGGTCTCTTGAATTCAGGTGTCGGTGTCCTTAATGGATCTCCCAACGCCAAGTTGCTCTTGTGTACATAGTGCAGACGAAGGTAGATAATCAAAGAACTAATTAGCAGTCAACCCATGTGAGAAGTGTAGATCCTGTTGGTCCTTTGCGTGATGATGTGGAATAATAGCGGCTACGCCGATGAATGCTCCACGGTTTGGAAGTACTAATAGATGACCAACATCAAGCACATCTTCGATTTGCAGCAGCAGCGACTCAACCGACAAAACCTTAATTTCTCGGCTCGGTCCAAGTTTATTCCATGCCTGTTCTTCCCCGTCTGATTAATTGTGAGCTTCTCGATCCCTGAAAAAGCTTCCTCTCCAAGAACACAATACCATCGTGCGCCGCCCCATGGTGGGTGCCAACTGTCATGGATTTATCACGGCAGATGTCCGGGTGAACGGACTTAGGTTCGGGGCAGAGACACAACTATGTGGCGGCTTGAAGGGGTTGATCGGAATCAAGAGACATGGAGTTTACCCAGGTTTGGCCCCTCCGATGGAGGTAAAAGCCTACGTCCTGCTTGTCTGATATTGATGATGATGAATATCTCTCGGTTACAAGGGTGCTAATTCCTACCTCTAATCACGAGAGCCTCTAATGTATCTATCTCTAATCTCTTGTGTTGTCTAAACTTGTGGACTTATCTCTCTTCCCCCTCTAGGGGTGCTCTACCCCTCCTTATATAGGTGGAGAGGGTAGGCTTACAAATAGAGTCCTACTAGGAGTAGGATTAGGACTAGCCTCTCACGAATCCTACTCCGGGTCTTATTTCCTTTAAGGGAATCCTTCTCTCTTTGGGCCTTCTCTTGTGAGCCGCCAGGCGCCGGCTCACCCGCCGGGTCTTGGGCTTGGTCATCCTGCGACCCGCCTGCCGGGTCATTATTAAGATGTCATGTCTTTATGGGGTCCCCTATGAGTCGCCAGGCCGGGTCATACTACGGGGTATATCGCAGGTAGTCACCGAGAAGCGTTTTGCGGATAACTAAACCTAAAAACTTCTCGTTTGCTAATCTAATGATTTTTCTTGTGGGATAGAAACATTGCAAACGGTGGTTTATAGATGGAAATATCCTATCGCGCATGAATCTAATAGATGAGCGCACAAGGGGCCGGATTCATACCCTAGTTCGGTGAAGAATCTGCTACGGTGACAACGGCGGTGTAGATTCCGTCGACAACGCCGATTCCCAATGGCGGAGGCGCACGGGGAAGCAAGCGCGACCACCAGTGGGTCTGGAGCAGTAATTTGGGGTTTGGATGAAAGGACTGTTGCCGAGTGAATTTCAAAAGTCGAGTCTACCAGGCTATATACCGCTCACTGTCGGTGAAACCTTTGAAATGTTTCGATGTCACGGAGTTGCCTAACTGTCAGGAGATAGATAGACTCGGTGAGACCGAGAATTTCCGATCGGCTGTACTGAGGTCAAAAACCTAGATCAGCTTAGTGATTTGGTGGAACCAAGTTTATGGAGTTGGTTACACAGAGATTCACAAAGAGGTTATGGAATGTAGCTCTTGTCGACACTGTACTCCGAGTATTCCTCACACAGAGGGTTCGAGAAGTGTGTGTTCAAGTTTTGTGATGTAGCATCATGAATAGAGCTTGAGACGAGAAATCATAGATAGCTAGAGAGGGGTCCTAGGCATTCTTGTACATCCAATTGGCAAAAGAAAATCAAAAGTCAAATAGCTAAAATTTGATATCCTCGAATGAGTAAAGACATGCAGACCAACATGCTCACACAATAAGATGTCAAATGAAATCATGGCAAACATGCACAAACACTCTAGTATCTAGCAAGCACTTTGGCAATGAAGTAGTCATCTATATATGAGTATATTGACTTAGGAGCCAAGTAAGAATACTTGATCATAGGTCATACTCATCGTTTAAGCACAAGTGGAGTTCCCACTTTACATAAAGCTTGTTAATGTTATCACATTCTAAGAGATGCTTTAACTCAAGTCTTAGAGTAAAGCTCCCCTTGATGTGACATCCCTCTAAGAGGAATACACTAACCTTGGGTTTTATCGTAGAAGACTTCATGTGGGTGATGCAGTGGTGGGCGCTCGTAGTTGATGAAGATCAGCTTGAGTTAGGAGCAATCCTTTTGGTTTCTTACTCTCCCCACCTACATCGGTTAGTCCCAAACACAAGAGACACATACATGGATATCTATGGACATGGAGTGCAAAGCATACATGTTGATGTCCATGGATTCATCAATTACCTTGTATCTTGCTTACCTTTGAACTATTGCAAAATGTTGGTGTTGATCGCGACTAGTCCTTGCCAATAATAAATGTGAGTGAATTTCATTTGGCGGAGTCACCCCTCAAGAACTTCTCTAGTTTTTCTTATTGGGGACCCACATCAAGTTGATGGTAATCCTTGGAGTTGAAGTCGCACTTGTAGAAGTTGAGCTTGTAGAAGCCTTGGGAACCCATTTGACCAAAGTTTGGGATTCATCTTCATATGATTCAATCTGCTCTTGAAGCTTGCCCTTGCCCTTGAGCTTGTGGTCTTGTGGTGGCAGGTCATCTTGATCTTTTGTTACCTTGGGAAGAGTATGTTCATACTTCTCCCTTTGAGGAACAAACTTGGGCTTGGGGTTTTGACCTTCTTCCCATTCAACGCCATTTGTGTTGAAGTAGCCAATGCCATGGTTCTTCCGGTATCCTCCATGCTTGCGTACAATTTCCTCAAATTGCTTACATACGGCAAGACTTTTGTAGATACCCTTCTCTATAATCCCTTTCAATAGATCATTTTCTTGCTCAAGTGCAACTTGGCTAAGAGAGTCGTTAGTGGAATCAATAAAACTACTAGATGCAATATCGTTGGATTTATCATTTTTATTGCCACTAGTTGAAAACCTCTCTTGTCTTTGCTACTAGTTTGCTTAGCCTTAACTTGTCGAATGAATGTAGAGAGAAGTCATTTGCATAGATAAGAGGAAGTCTTCTTTCGAAGATCGTCATTGATAGCTTCAAGGAATTCATGCTCTTGCTCCAAATTTAGCTTCTCAAAGTGGAACTTCTCTTGAGTCCTTATTCTAGAGTAGACTCGTGGGCTAACTTAAGTGTGTTTAGTTCTTTATTTAGTCACTCTATTTCAAACTTATCATCATCACACGGTTTATATTGACTAGAGTGATTACTAACAAGTTCATTTTGATTAGTATCACTAGATTTGTCAAATAGCAAGTCATCATCTCCTAGTAGGTCATCCTCATCACTATTGAAATCAAGATATTCGGGGTGCGATACCTTGGGGCCTTTAGCCACGAAGAAACTTCCACTCCCTTCATTCCGTGAATTAAATATGTCATAGGAGTTGGAGGAAAAGAGTGCAAGTCCGGCATCAGCTTCATCTTGACTATAGTCGGAGTTGGAGTGATAGCTTCTCTCGAAGTGGTGGTCGGATTTGGAGCCGGAAAACCATTCACCAACATGAGCTTGATATTTTTTTCTTGAGTAGCTCTTGGTGTACTTGTCTTTCTTCTCTGAGTCCCTACTTCTCCTTGAGGGTCATTGTTCATAACGATCATCTCTACTCATTCTCTCTCTTCGAGGTGACTCATCTTTTGAGATCTTTCTTCTAGGTGTCTCTTCCCTTCTTTTTTGGGGTCTGTGCACTCATTGGAGTAGTGTCAGAGCCTTCCACAATTGTAACAATTCCGGTCACCACTAGATGAACGCTTCTCTTCATATCTTGAGTTGGAGATCCTCTCTTTGCCTCTACTCTTGTAGACCTTGTTAAATTTCTTGGCCATTAGGCTTATCTCTTCATTGGTAACAAGGTTGTCGCTTGAATTAGCAGGAGCATCACTTGTAGCTTTGTAAGCACCGCTAGACTTGTTGTAAAGTTTTTCCTTGTCTTTGAGTGACATCTCATGAGCAACAATCCTTCCAATCACTTCTGTAGGCCTCAGATCTTTGTAGTTGGAATTATTTGGATTAATGTGCACACGGTGTCATAGTTTCCATCGAAAGCTCTAAGTATCTTCTTGATGATGAATTTGTCGGTCATTTCTTCGCTTCCTAAGACGACAATCTCATTGCTAATGAGAGCTAGCCTAGAGTACATCTCCGCGAGTCTTCACCATCCTTCATTTTGAACTTGTCAAGTTGACTTTGAAGAACATCCAACTTATATTCTACGACGGAATCGGTACCTTCGTGCTTATCAACCAAAGTGTCCCAAATTTCCTTTGCATTCTCAAAAGGGCTGATTTTGTTGAATTCTTCGGGGCATAGGCAGTTGAAAAGCATGTCTCATGCCTCAGCATTGTATGTCAAAATCTTCAATTCTTCCGCGGTCGCTTCACGATCTTGTTCCTTTCCATCACCAAAGAATTCACCTTGCAATCCAACACGAACAACAGCCCAAACGGTGGGGTTATGACCAAGAATATGCATTTTCATATGCTTCCAACTAGCAAAAAAAATTCCATCAAAGTATGGACCTCTACGGTGATAATTTCCCTCAATAGACGCCATACTCTCCTAGGTTGTGAAACCAATGCAATGGAGACCAAAGCTATGATACTACTTGTAGGATCAAAAGTAAGTCTAGAGGGGGGGTGATTAGACTACTTGATCAAATAAAAAATCTACCTTTCCCCAATTTTTATTGTGGGCAGATTATAGCAATGATAGCAAGTCAAGCACACCCTCATGCATGTCTAAGAGTATAGCAGTGCAAAGTAAAGACAAGCACATGTAGTAGAGGGTAGGGTTAGAAGATCAAACACAATTGTAGACACGAAGACTTTTGCCGTGGTTCCAATAGGTGGCACTATCGTACATCCATGTTTATGGAGTCTTCAACCCATGGAGGGTAACAGTCGTGAGAGTCCACCGAGGGCTCCACCCATAAGGGTCCACGAAGTAGCAACTGTGACTATTCCATAACGGCTTCCATCCACGAAGGACTAGCCTCACTATGGGTAGATCTTCATGAAGTAGGCGATCTCCTTGCCCGTAAAAACTTCTTGGTTCAACTCGACAACACAAAGTAGGAGGCTCCCAAGCAACACCTAACCAATCTAGGAGGCACCACCCTCCAAGAGGTAATAAGCTTGATGGTGATGATGAACTCGTTGCCCTTGTGTTTCAAGATGATAGACTCGCCAACACTCAATCACTCTCTCACAGATTTGGCTTGGTAGAAGAGATTGATTGGGTGGAAAGCAAATTGTGGACGATAGAAATCAAGATCCATATGGTTGGAGTGGATGGTCTTGATCTCAACACAAGGGTAGGTGGCTCTATCTTAGAAATTTGGATATGGGAAGTCGGGAACTTTCTAAGTGCTTGTCTTGCGAGTGGGATGTGGTGCAGGGGTATGTATAGGCATATCGAAAAATCCAACCGTTACACCGTTATTGACCAACTTGATGAAACCGAAGTAAAACTCGGTCGTACCAATTTGTTCCAAATGAGGCAACTTTAGGAATCTCGGTGAAACCGATATATGATTCTCGGTAGTACCGATATGAGTGGCCGAGGGGCAGTTTCCAAACTTGGTGAGACCGATCCATAAAACTCGGAAATTATGATTCAATGAATTTGGTCGCCCGAATCTTGGTCACCAAAACTTGGTTGCACCGATGTTGTACTTGGTTGTACCGAGAAGATAGGGTTTGGATAGTATTATGTCTAGGGAGAATATCGGTAAGGACGAGTGGGAAACTTGGTAGCACCTATTTTGCATGATAGGGTTTAGAGAGAGTATTTTTGTGCGATAGCTTGTGGGTGTTTTGGTGGCTAGCACTTGTGCACGTGGAGCAATTTGTTCACCAACATTACCTTACCCCCTTTTAATAGTCTTGGCTTTGATATGGACTCAAAGTGATTTATCACAAATTAAAATGTAGAGTGTCCTTGCTTGAAGCTTTGCCAATCCATTCCTTGCGACTTGGGGTCTCCTCACAATCTATAGCCATCATTGGAGTTTTCCCGAAATATACTTAGTGGAAACATGAGTCTAATGAGATATATGTTGTTATTAATTACCAAAATCACCAAGGGAGCAAATGTGCTTTCAACCCTGCGTCGGAGGTGTTTCCCTACAACACCCAACCTAGCACGAGAAAATACCCAGTCTTCACGACGTATTTCTACTATAGGCTGGTTCCTACCCTTACCTCTTTTTTCGTAGATCTAATGCTGACATATGGCTTAAGACTCTTAGATTTTACTACCAATGCCATGATTAAATTTTTGGTCTTCGCGCAAATGTGTGAGGATTTCATAGGAATAGTCCCAAAAGTATCATTGTTCCGCCACTTCTATTATCCACGCATAGAAGGGGACGACTGTTCCGGTAGAGTCTCGTGGATTCCTGGAGCCACCCATAAGGAGGTGTATGAACCCGGCAACCTACATCGGAAGTGGGAAGAGTGGCTGGAAGAGTGGTGTTACATCAAGGACAAGGACGCTCCGGCATTCTACAGGATCCGCATTGCGAAGCCGGTCCGTGACAAGAGCTGGAGTGCCCTTGCTGCCAATGACAAAAAGATGGAGATCGCCATCTCCCGCTTGCTCCATTTGGAAGGTACCGGGCTCACCATTGAGATGGTGGGTGCAGACTTCCTCGGCCGGCGCATTGCTCCCCTATAGGATCAGAAGCGCTTCATGTGGGAGTACGGCAACGCTGCCAATATGATGTGACTGATACCGGTCTTGGTGCCAATTTCACGTCATTGCATCCCGCCAACTTGTCCCACTAGCTTTTCTACCCTGACATGAAGTTTAAGCTCCCAATAGGTATCATCACGCTCTGCAACAGTTCTGCCAAGGATATGATCCTGGCGATGATGCTAGCCTACAACGCGCATGGGATTGGCCCCTCATGGGAGCCTGTCACACCTTGTGTTTGCACCACTTTGCTATGCTATGATTTTATAAAACTTGGACCCATTTAAAACTTTTTTGAGTGCTTGCGATGATTGACTTGAGTGCTATTTGCTTAAGTGCTTGTTTGAGTTTTAATTCAAAAAACTCCCTCTTCCAAGAAATAATTTCTTTGATCCAACTCTCTGCCCAATGATCATGCCATGTGTATTGGACCTAAAACTATTTTTATAAAATGTTATTTTGGCCAAAAAGCATTTATTCAATTTAGGTTTTCAAAAAACCTTGGGTTGAGTTTTGAACTACAAGCCCTCAAATTATGGTGACTATTTTACCCCAAAGACTTTATTTGGAACCTATTATATGTAAGACACCCCAAAGCCACCAAAGATTATTTTTAAAGATTATTTTCATATTTTATTTAAAGGCTTTTTCTTAATGCCAAAAATGGTCTTTCATAGGGAAAATACATTTATGCTTGAAATATATTTGAGAAAAATTAGGGAAACTTAGTGGACATATAGTTTCCATATATATGAGTTTCAACACATGGCCATGTTCAAAATATGGGAGAAAACCCTCCAAAACCCGTTTTTCCTATTTCAAGCATTTGAAATTTTTCTATAAGAAATATTCTCAGATAAATCCAGGAAAATTCTAGCAGGTCACACATGCCATATGTGATAATCTTGCAAAGTTTCATCTCAGTCCCAATTGTTTTCATTCATCAAAATGTCCCGAAACCATCTCTATCTAGATCCAAATTTGAGCAACTTTACATTGTTGGGTGTCACCTCTTGGTCTCAGACTTTGTGGACACGCTCTAAAATCCAAATGATGACACCACACCAAGTGGAGCATAAAAGAAATTAGCTTAGCATGACCAGATCTACAAAAAACCAATTCTGTTGATTTCTAGGGCTTACAAAGTTTGCATTGGCAACTTTCTTCAAATGAGCTTAAACCTGGTGGTCAGCTACATTTTTACCCACCATTTGATCATGTTAAATCCCACAACAAGAAGGGAAATTTATCTTTCCTAAACAACCATCAAACATCTTTTGGTGAAATGGTAATACTACCGCTCTGAGCCCTTCCACTATTCTCCTTCACCCCATCTTTTTACCTCAGCACCATCCAGTCCCTCCCCACCTCCAGTAAAATTCTGGGCGCACAAATGCATGATTGCCTGGGGTAAACCCACCATTTCCTTCTCTAGACAACAGAGATCTCTCTATCCCTCAACTTTCTCACTGCCCTTTGCCCTTCGCTTGCCTTTCCTTAACTCCTACGCCACCGAGGGCATCCCCAGTAACTTCCAGGCACACTAGGACAAGGAGGGCGCACTAGAATGTGCGGATGCTGGCCAAAGTCGTGCTCTAGAGCGCAAAGCCGCACTCCAAAGGGTTGACCCTATGACCCGGACCGTCTCGGATTCCCCTCGCGCACCAAAAGCCGTGTTTGGACATTCGCAATACGCAAGGGTAGTGCCCCCCTACTCCCTCTCTCTAGAGCCCCTGCCCCGCGTACAAGGGTGCCGCCTAGAATGGCCAACCCACGACCTCGCACACGCGAGCGCGAGAGCCCAGCCTCTCTCTCCCTTCCTTCCTAGGCTCGAAGCCAAGTCCAGGAGCACCCTGGACATAATCTAGCAAGCTCCCGTGGCCTCTGGCAACTGCCATAACCTCGTCGGCACACGATCCCATGATGCACCGCACCCCGGCTATTTAAAGCCTCCCCAAGACCGTTTCTCCCCTTTGCTGGCCCTCTCTTCTCCTAACCACACCACTAAACCACCCTTCTTCTCGTGGAGCTCTCCAGCTCAAGATCGAGCTCGGGATCCGCCGCATCTGTTTGATGGTGATCTTCGGGTATAGCCCCCCTCCGGCGTTCCTTTCTCCTCCTCTGGACCCCCTCACTCCGCTGATGCGTTCCCATGCCTCTCCCTTATGTTTTGCAGTCGAAACCATCGACCTTGAGCACATCCTGTAGATCCTCCACCACACACTCCTCGTCACCGGCGACACAGGCCACCCTAGCGACCATCTCCACCTTCACAGGAACGACGGCTCGACGTTGACTCTGTTCCCGCGCTCGCCAGCCCTCGCCGTGCCCCCTAAGCTTCGCCGGTGAGTTCGCCATCTCCCTAGTTAGGAGATAGACGATGACCTGGTGGGGCCAGCTCATCAGCACCCAACCTCTCTCCTGCCTCCTCTCTCCCGCTGACGCTAGGCCCCACACGACCGGTTTGAACCTGGCAGCGCGCGTGCCCGGCTTGCTCGGGCCACTTTGGCTCTGGGCCGGTCCAGCTGCGAGACATTCTGGGTCGTGGCTAGCCGAGACTTTTTATTTTTTATTTTTCTGTTAAGTTTCTAGAAACTCCTATCGACTAAATTCTTATCCAAATTCAAATATTCCAATTTCTAAAATCTAGTAATATTCTTTGCTTTTTAATGATGCCACTTGTTCCTCATTTGAAAAATAAATTCTGTACTTTTTTGTTGAAAACCTTATAAATGCAATTTAAATCTGTGTTAAAAATAATTTTCACCACTTTTTACACTCCAAAACTAGAAACTAGCAATTTTGGTATTTTAGTTTGTAACGTAGTATTTTACGAAAGTGGTTTGACATTTTTAGGGGTAGTTTATTTTATCCTTAGTCCTATTTTTTGCCCTTTATTATTGCAATGATAGATTGCATCATTAACGAAGGAGTTGAACCAGAATACTTTGAAGATCCTGGAGACTTTGTTCAGCCACGCAAGCAACCCTTTGACCATGTCCATGAAACTATTTCTTGCATGGCATTAAAGCACTATTATTTCGTTGCATTAAAAAGCATGTTGATGATGCGGTGACAAGCGTGCTAGGTTGGTCTCCAATGGATTTTTCGTTGATACTTGCATTGTGCATAACCCTACCTTCATGAGGGTTATGCAGCTGGGAAGTAGGTAGGTTGCTAAGTAGTTTCTTCGCAAAATGGGAAGGGGATATGCATGGCAATGGAAATAAAAGTGTTTTCAAAGACTTTTCAAAACCCCGTCGGGTGCTACTAATTCCCGAGGGAGATGTTGAGCTAGGTAACCACTTGATAAAGAAGTGGTGTATCGAGGCAAGTGAGTGTGTTGTTTTTGGAAAATAGATTGGTCTAAGTTGCTACCATTACTCCAGCCTTACATGTACAACCACGATACCCCTTATGGGACGGGCTTTGTTGATTACCTTGGTCGATGCTAGCAGAGAGCCCACATCACTAGTGGTGGTAGTGACGTGGTCACTCTCGATTCAGGGTTGTGCCGGAAAGGACGATCATGGGCTGTGTTCACAAACACCGGGCACACCATTGCGTGCCCTCATGGATGATATTTGTGATGTACATCATGAGGGATGGCACCAACGAGTGGACTTGTTATTAGTATCGTCAGGGGAATGGCATTGTTCGGGTACTTACCTCGGGTATGTAATATACTGCGAGTCGTGGCTTAACACGGAAGTATCCAGAGTCTTGCAGGTAAAGTGCGCAACCTCTATAGAGTGTAAACCTATTCGAATAGCCATGTCCACGGTCAAGACAGTTGGATGACCTCTTTTGGGATACGTCATTTGTTTACAAAACTTGGTGGGTGTGCGTCTGTGTGGGAAGGAAACACATGAGAAGAGTCGAATGACTCCATGAGATGGTCAACTGAAGTTGTTCCGAACCTTGTTCATATTTATATCTATAACATGTTCATATCGTACCTCGTGATGCATGCTTACATGTTGATAGTTCGTGTCACTGCACTCAAAATTAGCTTTCAGCAAAAACTTACCTATTTAGTGCTATATCATGCATGTTATACCTTGTTCCAAAACATGGGTTGCTTGCGAGTACATTCAAAGTACTCATTGGCTTGCCACTGGTTATTTAATTGGCCAAGCATGGAAGAGCAGGAATATGGTGAAGATTACATTGGTGACGAACATGCGAACTAGGATGCTTCCCAATCAGAATGCTTGTAGGATTAAGGCTGGTGGCATGGGTTCACGCTATCTTTCAAGATTTCCGTTCCGAGTTTGTGTTGGTTGTTTGGTCTTCATGGACCTATCTATGTAAGACTTGACCTTTATGGTCTTTATTTGTGTCAGATGGTATGTATGGGTGTAAGACTCTTGTTATTCAGCTTCTGTGTGTCCGGTCAGCATTGTTCTCTGGGATGAAGGTTGTCGGAATCACGATCCTGTTGTACGATTCTACGACTTTACGATGCAAACTAACCCTTCTGATTCTACGTTTTTGGTTCATAGAATCTACATTTTTACAATCCTGGTAGTGAAGATTCTATCATTTGCGATCCTACCATCGAAGCTCCGATCCGATTCAGAATCGCGATTCTGACAACTGGGATCACTATACATGTGCATTCGGTGATCACGACTTATGAGTCAGTATCCCCACAGAGCCGGTATCAGAGCCATCTTGACTGTAGGACGCCTTAGTTAGCATGGACGATAGTTAGGATAAAACCCTTTTCAAAAATCTATAACTAGTGCCTATACTTAGGAGTTTCTATACTTCTCTTCTCTTCTAATATCTTTACCTTACTGAGTGTCACACCCTGTGTTGTATCACTTTGATATGTTATGTATTTATAAATTTTGGACCCATTTAAAACTTTTTGAATGCAAGTGCTTGTTTGAATTGTTGATGTTTGCTTGTTTGGTTGATTTTGTCTTGGCACTCAAAGGTCTTCTTGCCTCTAAAATTCACTTCCTTGATCTAAAATCCCTCCCCAATGATCATACCATGTGTATAGGACATAAAATTATTTTTATCAAAATTTATTTTGTCCAAAAAGCATTTATTCAAATTAGGTTTTCAAAACCTCCTGAATTGAGATTTGTACTACAAATTCTCAAATTGGGTCGCTTGTTTTGCCCCAAAGACTTTATTTGGAACCTACTATATATAAGAGTTCCCTAAACCACCAAATATTAATTTTAAAGATTATTTTACTATTTTATTTAAAGGCTTTTTATTAAGGCCATAAATGGCCTTTCATAGGGAAAAATTATTTAAATGCTTTTAAAATATTTGAGAAAATTTAGGGAAACTCACTGGACATATATTTTCCATATATATGAGTTTCAACACATGGCCATGTTCAGCATAATGGGCAAACCCCCTCAAAACCCTTTCTGCTTAAATCAAACATTTGAATCATTTCTATAAGAAATGTTCCCAAATAAATTCAAGAAACTTACAACGAGTCACACATGCTATATGTGATGATATTGCAAAGTTTCATCTCAAACATAATTTTTTTGCTTCACACAAATATCCCAAAAACCTCCCTGTCCAGAATCAAATTTGAAAAACTTTACATTGTGAAGTTTCTCCTATTGACCCCAAAATTTTTGGATAGGTTCTAATACCTAAATAATGCTACTACATCAAGTGGTGCATTTTGGGGAATAGAATTGCATGGCTAGATCTACCGCAACCTGATTCTATTGAGTTCTAGTGTTTACAAAGTTTCCATTGACAACTTTCTTCAAACCATCCCAAACTTGGTGAACACCCTTGTTTTGACCCACCATTTTATCTTGTTAAGTTTCATCTCCAGTAGATGAGTTGGCAAGTCCAAACATTGATCAAACACCTTCTGGTGGGGAGCAAAAATCAATGATTGAACCCCATCCCTTGTTCTCCTTGAGCCCCAATTTTTACCACAGCACCAGCAGACCCCCTCTCACCTCCAGTAAGTTTCCCACGACCACAACTCCATTATTGGTAGGGTGAAAACCACTTTTTCCTCTCGGGACAACCACTTTTCTCTCTTCTCTCTCTGCTCTCTCCCACTCATGGCTAGTCCAGGGCATCCAAAGACACTTTCCCATTGTTTACTCCCTCCTACAGATCCTTGACAGTAGTGGACGCGCCAAAGAGGTCATCATGTCGGCCAAAGTCACACTCTGGAGCACATAGCCGCACTCCAGAGGGTTGAGCTCCCTCTCCTGCCCATGCTCGGCCACCTTGAGCCTACCCCGCGTGCCAGTCGAGGCCCCTTGGGGTCCGCGACACGCCACCGTGTCGGGGACCTCCTCTTCGTCTCTCTCTCTAACCCTCCACAGCTCGTGCCTGACGCCGCCCCGTTCGGCCAATGCATGGCTCTGCACGCGCGGTGCATCTGCCTCACCCCGTGCCTCCCTATCTCTTTCCCGCGATGTGGACGACTCCCACGAGCACCACAGGCTCACTCCCTCCTCCTCCAACCATCGCCAGTGCCGTTGTAGCGAAGCCCGAGCCCGTGTCCAAGGTGCACCCGTGCCCCCGCCTATTTAAGGCATCCCCCAAGCTCTCTCTCCCCTCTGCTGGCTCTCTCTTCCTCCCAATCGACCGCCTACTCCATCCATTATTCTCAAGGAGCTCCCGAGATCGAGATCAAGCTCAGAGTCCACCGCATTAGCTCACCGGAGATCTCTGGGTACAACCCCTCTCCGACCCTGTTTTCTTCACCTTTGGCTTCCCCTTATCCCCCTAACGTGTTCCCCTTCTTCTCCCTTGCGGATTGTTGTAGGGACCACCGGCGGCAACCTCTACCGGAGTTCCTCCACCATGGGCTCCTCGTTGCTGGCGAACCAGGGCACCTTTGGTCCCCCTTCCACCTCCATCGGATCAGCGACTCAGTGCTGGTCCCATTCCCGTGCTCGCCAGCCGTGGTCGTGCCCGTATCGTTGCCGGTGAGCTCGTTGCTGGTCTCATTCCCGTGCTCGCCAGCCGTTGCCATGCCCGTATCGTTGCCGGTGAGCTCGTCGTTGGTCCCATTCCCGTGCTCGCCAGCCGTCTCCGTGCCCGCATCGTTGCCGGTGAGCTCGTCGACCTCCCTGTCACGAGCATGGAGATGACAGGCGTGGCCTGCGTGTCATCCTCACCTCCCTCTCCCTCCTCTCTCTATCGCTGGCCTTCGGCCCCCCAGCCGTTAGGTTTGAATGTGGGTGTGTGTGCCTCGGTTTGCCTGGGCTGGCTGGCCGCTGGGTCAGCCCAGTTATAGCCAGATCTGGCTCACGGCACAGTGCCCTTTTCTTTTTTCCTTTTCTTCCACTTTTCCAAAATCCCACATAATTAAATATCTGTTCAAATCCAAATATTCCTTCCACGTAAAATCTTGTAATATTCTGTAGAATGTAATGATGCCACTTGCGCAATTTTTGAAGAATGTTTTATGTACTAGTTTTAATAAAAACCTAGTTTTGAATATTTTAAACATCTGTTAAAATAGTTTTCAAAAGATTTTTCACTTCAAAACCAAAGAAAAATATTTTTAGTTTTTAGTATGTTATTTTACAGAGGGATGTAACATTTTAGAAGTAGAATATTTTCTATGTTTATCCTATGTTCTTATTTTTGCCCGTTAATATTGTGAGATAGATTACGTTGTAGATGAGGGAGTTGGACCAGAAAACTTCAAAGACCCCGAGGACTTTGTTGAGCCAGGCAAGCACCTCCTTAACCATGCCTAAGAAAAAATTTCATGCATGTCATATAGCACCCTGTGTTCCGATGAATTGATTATGATGATGTGGTGGCCACTCTGGTGGGTTGCCTCCGACACTTTTACCGTGGATACTTGCATCGTGGATGACCCTACCTCTATATGAGGGTTGTGCAGGTGGGAAGTAGATAGGATGTTAACTAGATGCTATGTAAGTGGGATGGGAATATGCATGGTGACGGAAAGGAAGTGATTTCAAAGACTTTTCAAAAACCCGTCGGGTGCCACTAATGCCCGGGGGAGATGATGTTGAGATGGGTAAACACTTGAGAAAGAAGTGGTGTACCGGAGCAAGTTGTGTGTGTGTTTTCGAAAATGGATTAGATTTAAGATTTGTCGACCGTCCCAACCTTACATATACAACCACGATACCCCTTATGGGATGGGGCTTTGTTGATTATCTTAGTAGGTACTAGCATAGAGCCCGCATTACTAGTGGCGGGAGTGACGTGGTCACTCTCAATACGGAGTCGTTCTGGAAAGGATGACCATGGGCAATTTTTTATAGACACTGGGCACACCATTGGTCCCTTCACGGATGATACGATCTGGAGTGATGCTCGTATGATTTACATAATGAGGGCTATGTACCAATCGACTGGACTCTTTGTTTAGTATCGCCAGGAGAAAGGCATTGTTCGGGTACTTACCTCGGGTATGAACAATACCGCGAGTCGTGGATTGACACGTAAGTTTCCTGAGTCTCGTGGGTAAAGTGTGCAACCTCTATAGAGTGTAATACTATTCGAATATCCATGTCCACTATCAAGGAAAGTTGGGTCCTGCTGCTTAAACTACGTCTAATGTTTTCACAAACTTGTGTGTGTGTGTTGGTGATAAAGGAGATACATGAGATAAGTCAGATGACTTGGCATGGTGATTGAACATGAGATGTTCAACCCCTGTTTATATTTATATCTATAACTTTTTCACATGGATACCTGTATCCTCATGATGCATGCTTTTACAAGTTAACTGATCATGTCATTGCACTCAAAATTGGCTTTCCGCAAACTTACCTACTTAGTGCTATTTCATGCATTGTTATACCTTGTTCCAAAACCTAGGTTGCTTGCGAGTATATTCAAAGTACTAATTGGCTTGCCACTGGTTATTTAATTCTCTAGGCATGGAAGAGCGGGAATACGGTGAAGAGTTCGTTTGTAACGAACATGCGAACTAGGATGTTTCCCAATCAGAATGCGTGTAGGGTTAAGGAACATGGCATGGTTCTACAAATTCGATCAAGATTTCCGCTGCTAGTTATGTGACGACCCACAAGTGTAGGGGGTCAATCGTAGTCCTTTTTATGAGTGAGAGTGTCGAACCAACGAGGAGCCGAAGGAAATGACAAGTTGTTTTCAGCAAGGTAATTTCTGCAAGAACTGAAATTGTAGGTAATAGGTAATTTGATAGCAAGATAGTTGGTAACGAGCAAGTAACGGTAATGTTAGATAAAGTGTAGTAAGGTAGCCCAATCCTTTTTTGGCAAAGAACAGGCCAAAACTATCTCTTATAATAAGCAAAGTGTTCTTAAGGGTACATGGGAATTTCGTCTAGTCACTTTCATCATGTTGGTTTGATTCGTGTTCTCTACTTTGATAATTTGATATGTGGGTGGACCGATGCTTGGGTGTTGTTCTTACTTGAACAACCTCCCACTTATGATTAACCCCCTTGCAAGCATCCACAACTACGAGAAAAGTATTAAGATAACATCTAACCATAACATTAAACATTTGGATCCAAATTAGTCCCTTACGAAGTAGTGCATAAACTAGGGTTTAAGCTTCTGTCACTCTAGAAACCCATCATATAATAACTACTCCAGAATGCATTCCCTTAGGCCCAAGGATGGTGAAGTGTCATGTAGTTGACGACATCACACCACTAAGGGAATCACAACATACATATCATCAAAATATCGAACACATATCGAATTCACATGATTACTTGGAACATGATTTCTCCCGTGACATCAAGAACAAAGGTAACTACTCACAAATAGTATGCATGCTCAATATTAGAGGGGTATTGAATAGCATAATGGATGTGAACATATAATCTTCCACCAAATAACCATATAGTAATCAACTACACAAGGTAATCAACACTACTTGTCACCCACAGGTACCAATCTGAGGTTCTAGTACAAAGACTGAACACAAGAGATGAACTTGGGTTTGATAGGAGATGGTGTTGTTGAAGATGTTGATGAAGAATAGCCTCCCAAAGATGAGAGGGTTGTTGGTGATGATGATGGCTTCGATTTTCCCTTCAGGGAGGGAAGTTCCCCTGGCAGAATCGCTTTGTCGGATGGCAAAAGTGCACCTACCCAAGTTCCGCCTCGAGACGGCGGCCTTCCGTCCCGAAAGTCGTCTCCTGATTTTTTCTAGGTCAAAACACATTTTATATCAGAAGATGAGCTCCGGAGGTGGGCCCTACTGAGCACAACCCACAAGGGTGCGCCTGGGGGGCTTGGCGTGCCCTTGTGTCTTGTGCTCACCAGGGTGGCTCCCTGCGGTAGTTATTTTCTCCACTATTTCTTATATATGTCATAAAAATTCCCCGTGAAATTTCAGCTCATTTGAAGATGTGTATAATAGGTATCTCTGATATGCCTTTTTAGGTCCAGATTTCCAACTGCCGGTATTGATGTGAAGCATCCTACGGACTTCACCATGACCAGAGTCCGTTTGACAAGTTACATGTGCCACGTCTACTAAATATACATAAAAGTGAATGTTCTCCTTTACACGTGTTCACTTGACCCCTTCGAGGATGGTATACTACTTGACACTCCACCCATGTGCATGCATAGGTATTGCCGGAGCATCACAGATGATGAGGAGGAGTGCGAGTGCAAATGTACACCTACACCATCCGCGAGGGAAGCTTGGAAGCGGAGACAGAGATGCGGATACGACCAGAAGCCTTCGGATGTCCGACACTCTACAACGCTAGGACGACCGACGTCCATCGGACGTCCGACACACAATAGCGCCCGGACGTCCGGCCTTCAACGGAAATTCGACACCTCTTGTCCCGGGTCGAATCGTCGGACGTCCGACACGCTCTAGACGTCCGGACCCTCCCGAGCCTCCGGACGACCGACGTCCTCCGAACGTCCGACACATGTGTGTATGCAGCCATGACCTATGGCCTTGTATCACTCTCCCACCTACCCCTTCGTGGCTAACACTATATAAACTCCCCCACCTCATTTCTATGGTTATCAAAGTGATTGCTCATTCATAGTTGAGCTTTGCTCCTTCCTCTGCTTCTCTCATGGAGACAGTGGCCTCCACTCGAGAAAATCCCTAGAGGATGTTAAGACCCCTTTAGAGGGAAGATTTGTCTATAGATTTCAAGGCCTATCTCACCTAGAGATTTGGATGAACTACCCATGTATCCTTATTTCCATTTTTATTCTTGGATCTTGAAGCATCTCATGTATTGCTTGTGATTTGAGGAGTACTTGGTGTGGATCTTGTCCAATAGAGTGTTTTCCACTTTGATTTCTCCACGGTTCCCCCTCGTGTTCTTCGTGTTCTTCCACAATCCACCTCCAATTCGTGAAGATCGGGCCACCATCGGGTTTGCCCCGTATTATACTGGTATCAAGAGCCACGCTGCCATGAATTTGGAGCCCTACCCACCCACTTTTCTTGCTTTAGTTCGAATTTTTCTTCCCAATTTCGAAAATCTCCACAAAAAGAGCCCCAAAAGATTTTCTTGTGATTTGTTGTTCTTGTGAGTTTTTGTTGATTTTGAAACATCGATTAGGTGTTTGGCAAGTGGATGTACTTCCCTTGGCGTTCCCTAGCCCCAATTTTTCTTTTTTCCCTTTAATTTTCAGCCCAAAATCACCATTTTCCGCCCAAAATCACGTTCCGGATCTCAAATCTCGCGTAGACCCCGACCCACCGGACAACCGACACTTTACGGACGTTCGGACCCGTCCGAAGCACCGGACGTCCGACCATTTCTAGACGTCCGAAACACCTAAACAACATCGAAATCTCGGATTTCCGGATGTCCGACCTCCGGATAATTCGACACTTCTCGGACATCCGACATGTGTAGAAACTGACTCGGCTGGAATTTTGTTTCGGTCATAACTAATTCATCCGAACTCCGATTTCGACGTTCTTTAGCTCGTCTTGTAGCTATTGACATCTACCATCCCAAAAACTTAGTCCCAAAATCATTTAACACCTTCAAATGTTTCAAATTTGGCAAGTTTTCCTAGTCCCTCCACCATATCATCTGCATAACCACCATAGACTTTCGCAACCTAACCCATTTTGCTTATCATTGCATTTGTGTTTGCTTGAGTTGTGATTTGAGTCTCCTAAGGTGTTTTGTCTACTTATGAACGGTTACCTCTTCATCAACCACCAGTGACTTGTATCGGTCCATCATCTACATCAATCACCGACTATCGACATCGGCGACGACCATCCATACTTTGAGACCGTCTTCAATCGGAAGCAAGGCCGGTTTACCCCGACTTCGTGAAAGGTTAAGTGTGATGAAGGTATACATTCTATCATACACTTTTCCTTCATTGCCATTATATCTTGATAGCCCCACCAACTTTGCGATTACCTTCATACCTATTGAGACTAGCTATCCGAGTAATGTCGGGCTTTGCGAAAACTTGTGCACCATAGTGATACCATATCATATTTTTGTATCATTAGAAATATCATATAGTGCAATTGCTTGCTCTCGTGCATATCTTGTGATACTTTTCTCATATAGTTGGCTGAGGCTCAATAAGAATAGTGGAAACGATGATAAGAGAGTAAGAAAAAGTTTCTAAGCAAGAAAGAAAGATCAAAAGCTTATAACCATTGAGTTGAGCATGAAAAAGCGATACTTGTGCTTGAGGATACATGGAATAGGAAACGTTTTTCTTGCATAAGTAGGATTGGTACCAAGTGGTGAATCGTGCCTAAACGTGCAATAAGCTAGCGTCTCTCCTTGTGTTTGTGCAACACGAGCTTTGCTCATCCCTATAGTGGCACAAGCCCTATTATCCCACCGCGTGTGTTTACCTATTGCCCTCCTCTATATTTTGTGATCACTTGCTTTGCATTTTGAGTCCATTGAATTTATTTCAACATTTACAATATCGGGGACTTCATTTTGCTTGAGTTTTGTGCCACTAACCCCACCGAGCTCCATTATAAGCCATTTGTGTAGGTTGTGAAAATTGGACAAGGTTTTTCACCGAGTGCACTCTTTTCCTTGCATACATTGTGGTCTTTTGAGATCCATATACAACTTCGGAAAGAGGTAACTTTGGTATGTTCATTCCATCTCATTCTTACACCTTCTCGAGTGCTTCCATGGATAGGGACGACACATCTACTTCGGTCTACCACCACGACGACAAGTTCGATGCCATGAAGAACTTCATTGAAGCCAAGATAGATTCTCAAATGGAGGAGATCAAGGTCCTCATCAATAACCGCAAGAGGTCTTCCTCATCTTCAAGAAGACTCTCAAGTGCACATGCTCCCGAGCTACCATCTTCGGCAAAATCTGATCGACATTGACACCATCAAAGACATGAAGAAATAGCGACGCCAACATCAAGGCGTCCAACAAAGAACAAGTGTGAAGGTCACGAGCTCGACACCAATAACCACTCGATGACTTCACCACCTACCTTGGCATATTTGCTATGCGACCTCAAGGCATCTTCGCCTTTGGATATGCGACATCTTCGTCGACAAGCACCACAAGAGAAGCTCCCCAAGCTCAAGTCCTCGACTTCCACGAGATACTAAGACCTCGACATCGACCATGAGATTCCTTTCTTTATGAATCAAGACCCCGAGGAGTATCTTGAGTGGGAGCACAAGATGGACCACTTACTCAAGCTACTTCAAGTCGCTTCCGAAGATCAAGTGAAGTGTGCCACAAGAAACTTCCACGGTGACGTGTCTACATGGTGGCTTCAAATTTCTTCGTAGAGCTTCGACACGAGTTGGCCAAAGACGAAGAAAGCGATGCGACGAGAGCTTGTGCCTTCCACCTACATGGAACATCTTCAACGCTAATTGGAGAACACCAAACAAGGAACCACGTCTATCGATGAGTACTTCATGAAGATTAGGAAAGCCTTGCGGCAAACCGACGTTGACAACCCTATTTGGATGAAGTTCTACTTCATGATGGGATTGAACAACGACATAGAAAAGATTGTCTTCAACAACAACTATGAGTTTCTCACTGAACTCTACATTGGTGGAACAAGAACTCAAGGTGGCACAAGAACTCAAGGCAACACAAGAACTCAAGGCCAAGCCTACTCGACCCATGCACACTTCACGATGATCAAGCTCTATGACGACGAGCATGAGGATGGTACCACCAAGATGTCCAAGCCCGACGAACTCCAAGATGACGCTCCCAAGTCTAACTTCACCACCATCCCTATTTTTGCAATTGACGATGCCGACTCTACCATGACTCTTTTTGAAGATGGCGTAGCGACGACTATGACTATGGAGCCAATCAAGGAAGATGCTTTGGAGGCGAACGACAAGGTGGCAAGCATGGATGATGTTTCCATCTTTGGAGGCGAGAGTGATGATGTGCCATCTTCAACCTTCATCCACAGTGACGGTGATGAGATGGTTGATCATGGGATTTTTCCTTCAGCCATGGCGGCGTTTGGAGATGATCTGAGAGACTTATGCCACCATATTGAGAGTGAGAGTGCATTCACCACTAGCCCCATATCTGATGAGTTGCCCCAATTCCCATTCACCACAACCCCCACCACTTGAGTGAGATGAGTGACTCCACCATATGTGAGTTTGAGTGCACCTACTTTGAGGGAGTGTGTGAGCCACCACACAGAGAGAGTGAGGTAGTTGATAGGGCATGTGAGGCCATTTAGATTTCTAACAACTTAACCTCTACCACTATTGTGTCTCCTCCTTTGGTGCTAGGTCCAATATATGATGATGCGTCGATCCTCAAAGACTTCATCCTCCCTTTGTACAAGATGATGGCCATGGTGGAATATGATGCACCCCCACATGGTTCCATCACGATGAAGATGACCAAAAGTTGGTCTATGCCACCTCACCTACACCACATGTGTGGAATGAAAAAGGTAACATAGGTGAAGGTGATGCTCTTGTACCACTAGTGGACATTGATTGGTTGCATGATGATGATCCACCTATTGTCATTCTTCATGAATATGCGACTTTCACATGTGATGAATTACCCATTTATGATGAGTTTGACAACTATCATGTGGAGTCTATTAGTTGTGATGCCATATTGCATAGGATATCATGTGAAAATTCTATTAGTCACATCATGTTTCACAATCCGCTTGACTTGTCATATGCTATGCATGAGATCACCCATATTGCATCTTTGCAATCTCATCGTAGTAACTATGCATATGCCATTAAAATAAACCCAATTTGCATATATGGCATAGATAACAAGCCCATGGTTATTGGCATTTCATTTTCTTGTGATAATATTGCCATGCTCCCTTTGCATCACTTGCGCAATTATTCATTATTGCCATGCCATGACCACCATGATTTGGATATGCATTGTTTTGGATGTTGTCCATATTCTCCATGTTATGCTACCTCTATTGCACATGAGGATACCCTCATAGTTTCCTCATACATTTTAGGAGATCTTGTTCCATCCCATCCCTTGCATAATACCCATACTTGTGTGCACAATATGCTCCACATGAATAATATGCATGTGCCACATACTTGCTATAATTTACGTTCCACTCATGTTGAGCATAATAACTATCATTGCATGATGGATGGCGTATTCCTATACCATTTCTCAAATTTCTTTGAGCATTATCTTGTGCTAACTCTCACATGCTCATAAACATCGTGATGGATGATGTGTATATGTACCATGCACACACTTTGTTTCGTGCGTCTCCTTGTTGTGTAGGTACACACGATTCTTCGTCAACCTCGCAAGCGCAAGAGTTGACGAAAAGAGCTCTAGAGAGCAATGAAGACTTGTGCCACCATGGAGTGCTTACCCTCCACACACCCTCTTTGCGCAAATACTTCGCGCGTTTCTTCTACATGGCCCTCACATGGTTATGGGTTATTGTCCATTGCATATCTTATGCCCATCTTGCCATGTTCACTTTGCATGATATGCTCATTTATATGCCTTTGCCATGTAATTGTGACCCATGCTTTGCATTTCACATGATCCACATTTCTAGTGTTCATATGTGTCTTTGCAAGCTTGGTGGAGATATTACTTGTTATTGTCATGTTTTCTTTGTGCCCCATGCCTATGATGATGTCTTGATCATGTTTTGTTTCCGTTCTGGTGATATGTCACGCGCATTGTCTATGCCTATTATTTGCTCACATTACATGATTGCCATGATTTCCTATATTATGTTGCATTTTCTCACTACTAGTTTGCACGACATGATCACTAGGCTTGCTTGTGTTGCATCACATATGATTACTACTTGCCCCTCTCATGTGGTTGATGACAACCATTGCCATCCTTTGCACATGCTTGCTATTGAATGTTGTCATATGTCTCCATGTGTTGCCTTTCTCATGCTAGATTTTCCATGTATTGAGTACAACAATGCCTTTAATATTGCTAATGATATTGCCCCCATAGCTTTCTCACATATTATTGGAGCTTTTGACATCTTTCATGTGAAACATGCTTGTATTCCTTCTTTGCACCATATGCCTAGTGCCATGAGTATTTCCATTGTTGCATCATATTATTCATACACTTGTGATCCTAACGGTTATGTGTAAGAGAAGAGAACCATCATGATGGATGATGTGTTTATCTACCATCCATATACATTGTTTTCTTTTCTTTGTGCATGTGTAGGATACTTTGACTGCATGTCAACTTCCTCTTCACGTGAGTTGACGATTCGAGCTCTTGAGAGCGATCCATGCTACACCAACACGTTTCTACCAGGACACACTTTTGAGGTGACATCCTTCTTGAGCATGGACATTGTGGATCTTCGTAGTTGTGTTGCCTGTATCATGACACATATTGGTCATCTTGAACCACTTACTTGCACACATGGTGGAGATAGTGCATTCACTTGTGATTGTCATCGTTCCATGCCTGAAGACATATATAACTTGTGTGTTGCATCCAACTTGTGGACTGTTTGGTCTTATCAGATGCTTCGTTGCAACAATGTCCATTCTTAACATTTGCCATGCCACATTGCTTGCTACATGCTTGACTTGATTGCCTTACACATGATGACCAATTACTCTTTATATTGTTTTGAGTGCCTCACTATCTTCACTACACCATGTGCACATTATGCTTGGATTGTCTTGCACTTTGGATTGCACCATGTGTTTAAACAATTCATTTTACTTGGTGTTGTGAATGATTCATATACCTATCATAGACCATTTGTTGATTGCTTTACGTGTATGTGTTGTGACCATGAGGTAGATGCTTGTTATATTGACACACATATTTGCATCCCTACCTCAACTAGGCATACTTGTTCCCATGATTGCATTGCTTGTGCTCAATTTGTATTCTTACATGCCATGACACAATCCCTTGTCAGACCATATGTTATGCATGATTAAAACACCTGTGTGGTGATTCACCACTTGAATGCTTGGTTTTGCACTAACACTAAACACATTTTTTTCAAGTGTTTGTTGTCCTTGCTCCTTTTGACTGAATTACAAGATGGTGCGACATTGGAAAGTGCCCCTTTAGAGCTTGATGGTGATGAGTGCTTGGTGATCGTCCACTTCTACTCGGCAACGCCATCTCCTTTCCATGGTGATTTTGATTTTGATTTGAGGATGGATCTTTCCCAAGGGGGAGGGGATTATGTGGAGCATCCTACGGACATCACCATGACAAGAGTTCGTTTGGAAAGTGACACATGCCACATCTAATGCATATACATAAAGGTGAATCTTCTCCTTTACACATATTCACTTGACCCCTTCGAGGATGGTATACTACTTGACACTCCACCCATGTGCATGCATAGGTATTGCCGGAGCATCACAGATGACGAGGAGGAGTGCGAGCTCTAGTGTACACCTAAACCATCTGTGAGGGAAGCTTGGAAGCTGAGACACAACTCTGGAGTTTACAGTGGCCGGATGACCAGAAGCTTTCGGATGTCCGGCACTTTACAACACCTGGACGACCAACGTCCATCGGACGTCCGACACACACCAGCGCCCGGACGTCCGGCCTTCAACAGAAATCTGGCGCCTCCTGTCCCAAGCCGAATTTTTGGACGTCCGACATGCTCCGGACATCCGGAACCTCTCGAGCCTCCGGACGACTGAGGTCCTCCGGACGTCCGACACATGTGTGTATGCAGCCATGGCCTATGGCCTTGTATCTCTCTCCCACTTACCCCTTCGTGGCTAAGACTATGTAAACTCCTCTCCCATCTAATTTCTAGGGTTAGCAAAGTGATAGCTCATTCATAGTTGAGCTTTGATCCTTCCTCTACTTCTCTCATGGAGACCGCGGCCTCCACTCGAGAAGATCCCTAGAGGATGTCAAGACCCCTTTGGAGGGAAAATCCATCTATGGATTTTTAAGGCCCATCTCTCCGAGAGACTTGGATGAACTGGCCATGTATGCTTATTTCCATTATTGTTCTTGGATATTGATGGACCTCATGTATTGCTTGTGATTTGAGGAGTACTTGGTGTGGATCTTGTCCAATAGAGTGTTTTACCCTTTTATTTCTCCATGTTTTCCCCTCGTGTTCTTCATGTTCTTCCTCGAATCTATGTCCAGTTCGTGAAGATCGTGATACCCCTGGGTTTGCCCCGTATTAGGTATTCCCCCTCTTTGTGCAAACCTTGCAAATTATGAGAGGAAAGGCACTAGAAATACTCCATGAAGCTTTATTATTCATAAAAAACATTCTAAATAACATTAGGAAATCATGATGCAAAATGGACGTATCAACTCCCCCAAGCTTAGACCTCGCTTGTTCTCAAGCGATAGCCGATGTCGAAAAATATGTCCACATGGTTTGAGAGAGAGGTGTCGTTAAAAACAAAATAAAGACATACTATAATCATGCGTATTATTATAAAAACAACAAACTTTATCATAGAACTTTTTCATATAATTTTTATTTCATAACCACATCATATAACTTCTTATGAGCAAGTAACAATTCATCATAGCATAGAAGTATAAAGCATAAACCTTATTGGAGACCAACAAACTATGTTCTTAGTCTGCAACTACAATTCATCATATTTTCAGGAAGGTTCTCATGTCGGAGCCTTTTGTCATGTAGACATACTCAACCATCATTTAGTCTTCTATGATTGCTAACACTCATAGCATACCAATGGGAAAAAAGTTTCAACCAGCCACATAGGAAGATAGGGGCTTATAGTTTCGCATCCCAACATATTCACCTCAAGGGTGATGTCAACAATAATAACTCATGTTCACTCATATCCAACTGGATATATGTGCCTAGATCTTTCCTCACCACATGATGCTTGCAAAAGGAGAAAAACAAAAAGGAATAGGGAAGACTACTTTGACTCTTGAATAAAAGTAAATACATAAAGGTAAAAGATAGGCCCTTCGCAGAGGGAAGCATAGGTTGTCATGCGCTTTTTAATTTGTATGCCAAATCCCTTAGTGCAAAAGAACATCATGTTGTATTGCCCCTTGTGATAGCTACCTTTATTATGTAGTCTATTGCTTTTATTACTTTGCCATCACAAGTTCATGCAACGCTCAATTTTCTCTTATACTAATTGATCCAACACTTTTAGAACTAATTTTTATTGCCTTAGTGCACCGATGACAATTTACTTGAAGGATCTTATTCAATCCATAGATAGGTATGGTGGACTCTCAAACATGAGTTTGGGTTTGGGTTTTTTGGATGCACAAGTAGTATTTCTACTTAGTGCGGAATTTTTGGCTAGCAAAGATATTGAGCAAGCACCACATGTTGAAGGATCGATAATATAACTTCTATGTGAGTATGAACAAACATAAATCATTACATTTTCTTCCTTGTCCAATGTCAATAATTATGGCATACAATATTTAATGGGGGCTCAAAATCATAAAAGATGTCCAAGATAGTGATTTTCATTTGAATCTTCTCTTCCCTAATTAATTCTTTCATGAATTGCATCATTGACTAATGCTATATTTGTCAATCTCCAATAAATTTTACTACTTATACTTTTCCTTATGTGATGTCATTACTCACCATAATATTAGCATATGATCTTTTTCATTTATTATCTTTTATTATGATTGCAACAAGAAAGTAACAAGGCAAAAGATCAAACTAAACTTTATTATATAACTCTCACTCGATTACATAGAGAGATAGATCACGAAGCTAGCACTAGGAAATAGATCATACTAAACTTTTATTCAACTAAATCATGAAAAGGCTAAGGACCGAAATAAAAAGCAAAGGTAAAAAGTGATGGTGATACGATAACAGGGCATCTCCCCAATCTTGGTTCAATCCAAGGGGAGTGCCCATTCCCATGTACTCAAGTCTCCTTTGGTGGTGTTGATGATGAAGGAGGTGGTGATGAAGAAGTGTCACACTTCAGCCTCAATAAGTGCTCTAGCTTACGGATGACGCTCTGAAGGGTAATGATATACTCCTCTAGCAAAATATTTTCACGAGTGAGAAACTTATTCTGAACATGAACCGCTTCGATTGCCCTAAAAGCTTCAATTTCAAGAGGGTGAGGTGATCATAATAAGGTAGGAGGATATCTTCTTCTTCCTCCTCCTCTGTTGCCATGTATTGCCCTTCTTCATGAGCTTGATCCCTCATAACTCCCTTGCCCTTGTTTTTGTTGTTGACTTCTTTTGGCTCCTCTCTCTTTAGCTCCATCTTCATCAAACAAGCATCTTATTCTACGTTATTGGAGGAGGAAGAAGACATGATGGCTGGCTTGATAGAACTGATGGGAAAACAACACGAAACAAGAACAAAGAATATTTCCGCGATGCGGTGGTCAAAACAATCGGAGATATATATAGAGAATTTTTATTTTTGGAAAGCAAGCAAACAGAAGGAAAACAGAGTTGGGAAGGTTCTTGAGGTGGGCACAACCCACCAGGGCGCGCCAGGGAGGGCAGGCGCGCCCTGGTATATCACGCTCACCTCGGTTGCTTTCCTGTTTATTTCTTATTTTCCTAATTTTTATAATATTCCAACACTGACAAAAAGTATTGTGCGGACTTTTCGGAGTCCGTTTACTTACCGTATCACGTACCTCTTCTTTTTCACGATTCTGTAGTGTTCTAGAAGGTTTCTCTTATGTGTTCCTCAGGTGTCATAGTTTGGATAACATTGCTTTCAACATTAATAGGCATACCTGAGATATAATGTTCAATTCTTTGTCCATTGACCACCTTCGAGTTGGTACATTTGGCATTATTAAGCTTAATAGCTCTAGAGGGATAAACCTCTTCAATAACATAGGGCCCTTCCCATTTGGAGTGAAGTTTACCTGCAAAAAATCTGAAACAAGAATTGTACAAAACAAAATATTCTCCAACTTTGAATTCTTACTTTTGGATTCTTTTGCCATGCCATCTTTAAACGTTTTCTTTAAATAGTTTGGCATTTTCATAAGCTTGGGTTCTCCATTCATCTAGTGAGCTAATATCAAATAACCTCTTTTCACTGGCAAGTTTGAAGTCATGGTTGATTTCTTTAATTTCCCAAAGTGCTGTGTGTTCTAACTCTAGAGGTAAATGACATGCTTTCCCACATACCATTTTGTATGGAGACATACCCATAGGATTTTTTATAAGCTATTCTATAGGCCCAAAGTGTATCATCTAGTTTCTTAGACCAATTCTTTCGGGACCTATTGACAGTTTTTTGTAATATCAATTTTATTTCTCTATTGCTAAGTTCAAATTGACTGCTAGATTGAGGAAGATAGGATGATGCAATTATATGGTTAACATCATATTTAGCAAGCATTTTATGAAAAGCACCATGAATAAAATGTGAACCACCATCAGTCATTGAATATCTAGGGACTCCAAACCTCGGGAAGATAACTTCTTTAAGAATTTTAATGGACGTGTTATGATTGGCACTACTAGTTGGAATAGCTTCTACCCACTTAGTAACATACTCAATAGCAAGCAAAATATGAGTATACCCATTAGAGGAAGGAAAATGGCCCATATAATCAAAAAACCCAAACATCAAATGGCTCAACAACAAGTGAATAATTCATAGGCATTTCCTAACGCTTACCGATATTACCAATTCTTTGACATTCATCACAAGACAAGACTAACTTACGTGCATCCTTGAAGAGAGTAGGTCAATAAAAACCAGATTGTAATACCTTATGAGCAGTTCTATCTCCCGCATGATGTCCTCCATAAGCTCGGAATGACATTTCCATAGGATTTGTTCATGTTCATGCTCAGGTACACAACGTCTAATAATACAATCTACTCCTTCTTTATAAAGATGTGGGTCATCCCAAAAGTAAAGTCTTAAATCATAAAATATTTTTTTCTTTTGTTGGTATGTGAAACTAGGTGGTATATATTTAGCAACAATGTAGTTAGCATAATCAGCATACCAAGGAGTGTTTTGAGAAACATTTATTGCAGCTAACTGTTCATCATGAAAACTATCATCAATAGGTAGTGGGTCATCAAGAATATTTTCTAACCTGGACAAGTTATCAGCTACGAGGTTCTTAATTCCTTTCCTATCAGTAATATGCAAGTGGAATTCTTAAAGTAAGAGAACCCACCTAATAAGTCTAGGTTTAGCATATTTCTTTTTCATAAGATATTTAATAGAAGCATGATCGGTGTGAATAATAACTTGGGAAGCAACAATGTAAGATCTATATTTATCACAAGCAAACAAAACTGTTAAAAATTGTTTTTCAGTGGTGGCGTAATTTCTTTGGGAACTGTGTAGAGTTTTCCTAGCATAATGGAAACATTTAATTTCTTATCAAATCTTTCTCCTAGAACAACACCAACAGCACAATCACTACCATCACACATAATTTCAAAAGGCAAGTTCCAATCAGGTGGTTGAACAATAGGTGTAGTGGTTAAGCTTTCTTAATTGTTTCAAAGGCTTCTACACAATCATCATAAAAACAAATGGAATATCCTTTTGTAAAATATTACTAAGAGGCCTAGAAATTTTAGATAAGTCTTTGATAAACCTCGTATGGAAACCAGCATGACCAAGGAATCTTCGAATACCTTTGATATCTTTAGGACATGGCATTTTCTCAATTGCATCAAATTTAGCTTGATCCATCTGAATACCTTGTACGGAAATTTTATGCCCCAAGACAATACCTTATTAACCATAAAGTGGCACTTCTCCCAATTTAAGACAAGATTAGTTTGTTCACATCTCTGCCAAAACTCGATCAAGGTTGCTTAAGCAAACACGAAAAGTTTCATAAACGGAAAAATCATCCATGAAAACCTCCACAATCTTTTCACAAAAATCAGAGAATATAGCAGTCATACATCTTAGAAAGGTAGCAGGTGCATCGCATAAACCAAAAGGCATATGTCTATAAGCATAGGTTCCGAAAGGACAAGTAAAAGTGGTTTTCTATTGATCGGATTGCGACACAGGTATTTGAGAGAAACCAGAATATCCATCTAGGAAACAAAAGTGTGTGTGCTTAGATAATCTTTCTAGCATTTGATCAATGAAAGACAGAGGGTAATTTAGTTTTATAAAATCAATTACCATTCTATAGCCAGTACCAATTCTTTGTGGGATAAGTTCATTTTTATCATTAGGAACAACAGTAATACCTCCTTTCTTCGGGACAAAATGAACGAGACTTACCCATCTACTATCAGCTATAGGATAGATTATACCTACTTACAGAAGCTTTAGTATCTCAGTTCTTACCACTTCTTTCATCTTAGTATTCAATGGTCATTGGTCATCAGTAACAGGTTTAGCATGAGGTTCCATATTAATCTTGTGCTGACATAGAGTGGGACTAATGCCCTTACGATCATCAAGAGTATATCCAATAGCATCTCGGTGCTTCCTCAGAATTTTTAATAATCTTTCTTCTTCATATTTTGAAAGGTTAGCACTAATAATAACAGTATATATCTTTTTCTCATCAAGGTAAGCATACTTCAAAGTGTCACACAATTGTTTTAATTCAAACACAGGATCACCTTTAGGTGGAGGAGGACCTCCTAGAGTATCGATAGGAAAATTGTGCTATAGTAGAGGTTGTTGTTCAATTTTTTATCTATTTTATTTATTTCACGCAAGTGCATATAATTTTCATGGTATAGAAAATATTGTTCTAGTGGTTCCTTAGGAGGAACGACAATAGAAGCAAGACCAATTATTTCATCCTTACTAGATAATTCTTTGTCACGAGGTTATCTATTGCTACCTCTTGAGCATGCATTGGTTTTCCCTTGAAGAGGGAAGGGTGATGCAAAAAAGTAGATAAGTATTTCCCTCAGTTGTTGAGAACCAAGGTATCAATCCAGTAGGAGGAACAAGCAAGTCACCAGTGGATGCACCTACACAAACAATCAAACTCTTGCACCCAACGCTATAAAGGGCTTGGCAATCCCTTCACAGTTATTTGCAAGGATTAGATCTGATAGAAATAGATGTGAAATATTGTGGAAAGTAAAAAAAGAAATAAATTGCAACAAGGAATTTTTGGTATTTTTGGTTTATAGATCTGAAAATATATTGTGGAAAGTAGACCCGGGGGCCATAGGTTTCACTAGAGGCTCCTCTGCTGAAGGAAAATATCACAGTGGGTGAACAAATTACTGTCGAGCAATTGATAGAAAAGCGAATAATCATGAAGATATCCAAGGCAATGATTATGCATATAGGCATCATGTCCTTTTCAAGTAGACCGAAATGATTCTGTATCTACTACTATTACTCCACACATCAACCGACTCCTGCTTGCATCTAGAGTATTAAGTTCATGAAGAATAGAGAAACGCATTAGGTAAATGACATGATGTATAGGGACAAACTTAAACAATATGATGAAAACCCCATCTTTTTACCCTTAATTACAACAATACAAAATGTGCCTCGCTACCCCTACTTTCTCACTAGGTGAAGTCACCGCAAGATTGAACCCAAAACTAAGCACTTCTTCCATTGCAAGAATTACCAATCTAGTTGGCCAAACCAAACCAATAACTCGAAGATACTTGCAAAGATATGAAATCATGCATATAAGAATTCAGAAAAGACTCAAATAATATTCATGGATAATATGAACATAAACCACAATTCATCGGATCTCGATAAACACAACGCACAAGAGTATTACATCAGATAGATCTCCATGAAGATCATGAAGAACATGGTATTCAAGCACAAAGAGAGAGAAGAAGCCATATAGCTACTAGATATGGACCTGTAGGTCTGTGGTGGACTACTCATGCATCATCAGAGGGGCAATGGAGTTGATATAGATGCCCTCCGTGATCGAATCCCCCTCTGACAGATTACCGGAAATGGCTCCAAGATTGGATCTCTCGGGAACGGAGGCTTCTGGCGGAGGAAAAGTATTTGAGTGGCTCTTTTTGGTATTGGGGGAATATTTGGGTATTTATAGGACGAAGATTAGGGCTAGGAGACCTGCCAGGAGGTGGCAAGCCTACCTAGCGCGGCCAGGGGGCTTGTCGCGCCTCCCTGGCTTGTCACCTCCTCGCATATGCCCTGGCATGCACTCCAAGTCTGGTAGATCTCTTTCCTTCTAGAAAAAATCATTCCGAAGATTTTATTCCATTTGGACTCCGTTTAATATTCCATATCGGCAATACTCAAAAAGAAGGAAAAAACAGAAACAAGCACTAGGCTCTAGATTAATAAGTTAGTCCCAAAAATAATATAAAATAGTATATTAATGCATATAAAACATCCAAAACAAATAATATAATAGCATGACATCATCAAAAAATTATAGATACGTTGGAGACGTATCAGCATCCCCAAGCTTAATTCCTGCTCGTCCTCGAGTAGGTAAATGGTAAAAACAGAATTTTTGATGTGGAATGCTACCTAACATATTTATTCATGTAATATTCTTTATTGTGGCATGAATATTCAGATCCATAAGATTCAAAACAAAAGTTAAATATTGACATAAAAACAATAATACTTCAAGCATACTAACAAGGCAATTGTGTCCTTTTGAAATAACATGGCCTAAGAAAGTAATCCCTACAAAATCATATGGCATGGCTATGCTCCTTCTTCTCCACACAAAGTATTTAAATCATGCACAACCCCGATGAAAAGCCAAGCAATTGTTTCACACTTTTTATGTTCTCAAACTTTTTCAACTCTCATGCAATACATGAGCGTGAGCCATGGATACAACACTATAGGTGGAATAGAAATACGGTGGAGGTTGGGAAGAAAAAGGGAGAAGATAGTCTCATATCAACTAGGCGTATCAACGGGCTATGGAGATGCCCATCAATAGATATCAATGTGAGTGAGTAGGGATTGCCATGCAATGGGTGCACTGGAGCTATAAGTGTCCGAGAGCTCATAAAGAAATTAAGTGGGTGTGCACTACAAAAGAAATCCACTAGTAATGTGAAAGTGACAAAATAGGAGACTCTTTATCATGAAGACCAAGGTGCTACTTTGAAGCACAAGTGTAGAAAAAGATAGTAGCATTGTCCCTTCTCTCTTTATCTCATTTTTTAATTTTGGTGGGCATCTAAGGCCTCTGTTTTTTGGGCTTCGCTGGCCTCTTTTATTTTTGATAAAGTCCGAAGTCTAGTAATCACAAGCAGCTTAACTCCGGGCAGTACCACGTCTTTACAACCAGTCTTGACAAGCGGGACCAGAAATTACGCAAGCGGGCGGTTAATGCAGCTATGTCGGCTCTCCCACAGTATCTAAAGTGGTTTGAGTATGACATAACTTGGACCAGGGAGGATCACCTGTCGTGTATGGATAACCCGTGGAAATTGGCTTTGGTGGTCGCCCCCCAAGTGGGAGGATATGTGTTCACCAAAGTTCTTATGGATGGGGGCAACAACATCAACATTTCGTATTATGACACTTTCCGACGAATGAATTTGCTTGACAAAGATCTCAAGCCTTCTTCAACAGTTTTTCATGGTGTGGTGCCTGGGAAGTCGGCTTATCCAACGGGAAAGATTTCGTTGGAGGTTGCTTTTGGTGATGATTCGAATTACAGGAAAATCGGGCTCCATACAAGCCAGCATGAGGTAGCTGATCTCGTTCGATTCATCAATGAGTTTCTCGTAGGCATTCTTGGTTGTGGCATTAGCATTATCAGTGGGTGCCTCTGGAAGTGGATCCTCTAGAACATGTTCCTTTTTATCATGCTTGAGAACAATTCTTAGATTTCTATACCAGGTGGTAAAGTTTGTTCCATTCAGTTTATCCTTTTCCAGAATTGATTTCCATGCAAAGTTTTGAGCAGGTGGTGCCATTGATCTACAACAGAAAATATGCAATCACTAAGTAATGTGTTTATGTAGAGTAATTCAAGCCTTAAACAGAACTACTCCCACTTAAGTGAGCATCCCTCCACAAACTCTCAGTGATTCAGGACCCGTCTAGCACGAGCAACTAGTGAGATTTAGCATCACTGCTAGCCAACTTGCCTATTCGGTAAGCAACTCCATGCTAATCGTATCTCTATATGACTCCTGTCGGTCAGGTAGGTATCTTGTACCCCGGCTCCCAACCTTCTTTGCCACAAAGCCCAAAAGCATTTTGATAGCCTTGTCAAGTTAACCTAGTGCAGTGCATGTCCGTGTCCGACACAAACTCTCCAGTTCAAGGACACCCAGTAGCACCTCAATTTTATGAGCCCACCACTAGATGTACTTGACGTGCGAAGGTGCAACATCCTGAATGGCAATGTGCTTCATATTAATGAGGGATCTTTCTAACATTATAACATGCATAGAAACAAGAAGCAATATCAATCACATATAAACATAAAATATGTGAAATAGTATGGCTCCTTCATGGGCGTCCTTCCATGGCCGGCTCCTACTCCGATGACCAAGGCAGAACTCCATCTTGTCCGTCAAGTCACGACGCCAAACCCTCGAACTTGATCTCTGTCCTCCAACTACTACAACTAGTAATGAATTTATAGAGAATCACCAGTCGACACGCATGTCGTTATACAATATAATGACAGCACTTTGGCTCCTGTCGGTTGACAATCATGACACGCAGGTCATGTTAAGTTACACACATGCATCACATACATATGAGCCATACTATTCACAACAAACCTAGAAAACAAACTTATGCATAGAATCACATTCTACCGGTTTGTGTGATCATGTACGAAATACAAGGTGCTACGCACAAGGCGGTTCGAAGAGGCAGCGCCCCTCGCGGGTGCGGGCAGCGCCCGACATTTTCGGAAATCACATATCGCATCTGCACTCCGATCATGCCGAATTTTCTGATATGACCGATCTCATCGATCATCGCACACCCGATTCGGATTTATGTTTCACGGTTATCCCTGATGGTGGATACTGACCGGTGGGGGTAGGTTGTGTCACGACCTCATCGACTTCGATAGACAGAAAACATAATGTCAATCTATCCCGATGTGTAGTTGATCTCATCAACCGTGCACATAGTCGATGTCATGAACGACGACGGATCTCAGCCGCCGCCTCCACATACCAAATAGGCATCCGATCTGAATCCAAATCCCATAACAGAGGCTCTGATACCACTGTTGTGATCTACCGTAGGTACATCACATGCAAAATAAAATTTTCCTATGCGTAGAACATCCAAGAACATGCTACGGAGATGGATCACAGTTCGTTACCACTAGACGCGCAGTGCCGTTCAGCGGAAGTAGAGTTGGGGCTGCATGTTCGTGTGGTCCGTCTCCTCCTCGTCTGATCTCCCTCAAACAGCCGTTCTGATCTCCCTCGAACAGCCGGTCGCCGGATCCCACGTACAGCAAGTGCACCGTTTCTAACGGTATTCACGTGTGCAGGAGGAACACCCGTGCGGCGGACTGCTAGGCCCGATCACACGGTCGGCGGAGGCAAGTGGAGGTGGCTAGTTGCAACACATGCAAAGCCCTAATGACGGCGTCGAAGCAATCAACCAGATGTGTGTGCTGCACCTCCACTATATATAGGCATCCGGCACGGGCTCAACTCTTGGGCCTCGCACGGATCCTAAAGCCCACGTGTTCCTTTCGTTTCTCGTCCACTTGGTCACGAGTCAGATCACATCCGACTCGACCGGTCGGTAGCGGCCTCTAGCAAGACGTGCCGACTCCAAGTGTCTGATGAATCTGGTTAGGCGAACTCGTACTTCACACTTTTGTTCCCTTTGCCACATGATATATGTTGTCGTGCACAAGGCGACATGGTCATCCTTGTTGCAGCATGACCTCTTTCTCGTTCCAGTGAATCCGACCAACAGTTCGGATTATCTCATAATCCTCATTGCGTGGCCATGCTTATCCAGGTCGGATCACCCGATGGGGCCCAGAGTATATCTCTCCTGGTAGGAGGGGCAAATCCCATCTTGCTCGACCATGTCTCGCAGCATGGGCCTGGACAAGCCCGAAACCTACCTTTGTCACTATCCAATCATGGAGTAGCATTTGGTCAGCCCAAAGCAAGTCTGTCACCATCCCGAGTACATGCGCCAGCTCAGGTCTTAGGACATAGAACGTATGTTGTACTAGAGACTCACAAATGACCTATCGTTGCGTCTCATAGTTGGGTCTGTCCAACTCTGACCTTATCTCAACTCGGATCAGACTACGTCAAATCCTACCAGACCTTTTGAGACCATATTATCCGGCTAGCATCCAATGCTTCATGGTCAGTGAGACCAGACCATCCACCGTGTCATATGCTAGTCTAACTGGTTGCGCGTCCACATAGCCCTTTCAACTAGGGACCATTTAGGACAGTCATCATACAATGCATAGTCTCACAAACAAGTCACATACTTGTTAATACACATCAATGATAATATCCAAGGACTATCTTTATTCATAAACACACAGGAAATATCATCATACATGATTGCCTCTAGGGCATATCTCCAACATATATATGGGGGAATCGAGGAGGAATTTCGTGACCCCTTGGAGGAGGGTCCCGAAACTGAACTAACTCCATTTCCCCACACATACGTACTCTAAAAAATGCCTATAAAGTGATATTTCAAAATTACATGGGCCTGGCCCAAAAATAAGGTGACGCGGCACCTATAATTGCCTATCGACGAAATTAATGAAGTGGCATCTTGTATATTTCATCCAAGCCTTCAAGCTCTCCTTATGGTGGCTTCAAAGTGCGAAAATCACCATTGGAAGCTACATTGTACTTTCCCGTGCATGCACCTTCTTCTCCATGCTTGTTCCCGCTCCAATGGCCTTCCTTCTTGTCCATGCTAGGTCCTTCATTCATAAGTAAAACAAAAGTATCTAACTTAGGCAGCATCATCTGTTCATGAACATTAGAAGGATTTCCAGGAAATGAAAGTACCTGGTAATTCAATTGACATGCGCGACCTCTAGTAACGGGTCCAGTATGTATAGCAGCAGGGATTGTGGGTGTAACAATGGTATTGATGTCCTCATCAACAAGTACACATGGAAGAAAATTCCAAAGCATAGAAGGTCCAACGTCGATGATGAAAGCCAAACTAAGATCTCCTAGCATCATCTATGATATTGGGTTATAGCCATCATCAGTGCTTGTGCCAAACGACTCGTCTGGTCACGCAGTGCAATAGTGTGGACCCTGCAATGTTTTTGCACAATATTACCAATAAATAGTGCTTAATGAAATATGTTTCAGCCAGCCTAAGATTTTTCGTCATCTGGTAAATCAAGCTTCTTGATCCAGTCCTAAGAATTGTTACATATATGGTTCAGAAAACATAGGTATAATAGAAGAAAGGTACACATACTTTGTATATCCCAAGCAAACCAGGCAGGAACTTACTCTTGATAGCTTCTATAGTTTCGGGATCAATATGGTGCCAAGCATTCAACGCTATCATCATATCGTTGTCCAAATAACTGTTCTTCTGGTCTGAGCATGATTGTCTCATGTGAAATTGCATGAAGCTTCTTTTCCTAGAAACCATAAAAACTTGCCAATTGTAATTGAACCATAAACAAATACATGCATGAAGTGATAGAACTATATGATAAGAGACACCCACATATTAATGTATTTTTTGCTTTGCATACTTACGTATTGGCCTCAATATATACTAGATCATGAAAGGTGCGTGTTGCCACCCCTGTCCATTTCTACAATGGATTGATATGATTTTTCTTAAATAAGTACGAATGCCTATGTTGTCTCAACATAGCCGGTCCCAAGCCCAGGTAAAGGAGGAGGGATGTGTCACGCCCAAGATGCGATCCTATCCTTATTTTGGCACTAGGGGCTCGACAGGGATAGAAGCGCATCTCATCGTATTGCAAGAATGGATACCATTACAAGTACATGTACAGAAGAGATGAGTATATGGAATTGGCTTACACTCGCCACAAGCTACATCAATATCACATCAATACAACACCATATTCAAACATCATACAGAAGAACAGGGTCCGACTACGAACGAAACCAAACAATAAAATGACATCCATTCTTGCTATCCCAGGCTGCCGCCTAGAACCCGTCCTAGATTGATGATGAAGATGGAGAACTCCAAAACAAACAAGGATCGCTCTCACGTCAAATCATCGCATTACCTATACCTGCAACTATTGTTGTAGTAATCTGTGAGCCACAGGGATTCGGCAATCTCATTTCCAAGGGTATGAAGACTAGCAAAGCTTAATGGGTGAGGTATGGTTAAGTGGTGAGGCTGCAACAAGCGACTAAGCATTTATTTGAGTGGCTAACTTACAAATACAGAAAGTAAAGTTGGTGTTCTATGCATAATGGATGTGAACTACTAATGATCACTAAGTGATCCTGAACACCTACTTACGTCAAACATAACCCCACTGTGTTCTCTCTCGAATAAGAACTCACGAGAAGAGACAGATATGGTTACACACACAGTTGGTGTATTTTATTTGAGTTTACTTCAAGTTTGCTACGACCGGGTGTTAAATAAAGTTTCCAAGTTTGCCACATAACCGCGGGCACGGCTTTCTGAAAGATTTAACCCTGCAGGGGTGCTCCAACTCATCCATCACAAATTAACCACACACCGCGGGAATAACCTCGACCACGGATCTTGTGATCTTCCTAGGCAATTCCAAAGGAAAACCGACACCTCGAGATAGCCTGAAGAAGATCGGAGTTCCTCACGCAAGACTTTCGAGAAAGGTAACACAAATCCAGCAAGGCCGCCCGACGTGTCGATGAACCCGATAGGAGCCGCGTATCTCGTTCTCAGGACACGATAGATAAGCAAAGCATACGGTGGCCTGATAGACATCTCCCGAGTTGCCCCGGGTTGGACCCGCATGGTGCTCTAGTTTGGACCAACACTCATGAGGAGCACTGGCCCGGTTTGTTGATTAAGATCTGTGGGTGCCGGTGGGTCCCTATGCAATTTTTTAGTTATTAGGCAAATGTAGTACCAATGTTGGGCCTTGCCAAACAAGCTTTATCCTAAAACAAAAATCAAGGGGGTCCCCATAACAACCCCGAGCATGTTAGGAGTGCTCAATTATGGAACATAACACCGGTTCACAAGTAACAAAGGGCGACAAAAGTGGAACAAAACACCGAGCAAAAGGCCAAGCCTTCCACCTTTTACCAAGTATATATATGTGCATTAAATTAAATAGCAGCAATATTGTGATATAACAAAAGAATGTCCATGTTGACACATGGAAGCAATTGCACCTACAGCTAGAAACACTATAAGAAGGGTTGAGCAAGCGGTATCATAGCCAAACAAAGGTTTACTGGGGTGTGGAGGGGTTAGAGGCTTATCATGGCAATGTTGGGAGGCTTGTCAAACAAGTGGTAGGTAACGTGAGATAGCGATAGAAAAACGAGACATCTAGCATGGCAATGATAGTAGTGGTATCCAGGGAAATGTGTCATCTTGCCTGAGATCCCGCTTGGAAGAAGAACGAGTCCATGAAGAAGACGAGCCAACGTAGTCGAACGAATCCTCACACTCCGAACGCTTTCGGAACTCCATCAGGAAGGAACAATCCAAAAACAACAATCAACACATGATAAACACCACAACATATGCATGACATGATGGGCAACCAAATATGACGCATGTCCGGTTTAATATGCAACGCATGGCACGGCAAGAACAACAACCAAGTACTACACATTAAGTGAAGTTCAATATGCAACAACATGTTGCATATTGACGATACACCACGTTCAAATTATTTAGTTCACTCTCGTTTACGTACTCATCAATATTAAATGTTGTTAGACATGGCAAGAGGTGAAGCACAAACAACTACATCACCTAGGCACTTTAAATGAGTCCGGAAGCAACGAATAACAATTCCGGAACGACCTCATATGCATATTTTAAGTTTGGTCCAGATCTGAACGAACCATATTTTAGAGTTTTCAAACAGAAAAATAAATGTCACCATGTGATTCTACACATTTTTCTGGTCAAGTTACATATGTGAAACATATTTATCGGAACTACGGTTTGGTAGTTATGAAATAAATCATTTTACATGGCATTTATGCAAACTGCATTAAAACAGCAACTGAAACATTTTAAAAATATGTGAGAGTTTGATATTGCGAATCTACACAAAATTCTGAACATTTTACATATATAAAATATTTTCATCGGGTGCACGGTTTGTTATTTATGAGCGATGCAAAATATGGCATTTTCTGAAATTATGATGTGTCATGATTAATAGTTAAATTCGTCAACGGGAAAAAACGTGGGCCGAATCTAGCGAGGGGTCCAAACTAGCAGAGCACGTTATACTAAATATCGTCTAAGGCAGAGAATAGGACATGGGGGCGGCTCACCCATGGGCCTTGGCCCGAGTCGTTGGAGGAGGCTGGGGATGGAGAGCTGGGTCGGCCGCAACTTGGGCCAGCTGGGCCTACCACTAGCGTGGCCCACCCACGGGGTGAGCAAGCAAGACTTCGTCCCCGAGCTCCCGCACAATAGGAAGCAGGACGGCGACAGCGGCCTCTAGCGGGCACGAGACGAGGCGGCGATGGCGGGATGCGACGGGGCCGGCCAGATCCGGCAATGGGAGGTCACTAGGACCGGTCTTTGGTCGGATCGGGGTGGAGGCGAGCCGGAGGAGGAGTGGCGGGGACCTCCGGCGAGGGGGGGCACAGCTAGAGGTGGCGCTAGGAGGAGGCCGGAGATGTGGCTGCTCCGGCGGTCTCCGGCGAGCTACCGATGGCCGGACGAGTGCGGAGTCGCAGAGACGAGGCGCATGGGCGGCATGGGAGGCTCGGGTGCGGTTGCGAGGGATTTGGGGCTCTGTGGTCGCCCAGATATGTCCAGGTTGGCCGAGGACAATGTCCCGCAAGGGCAAATGGGCGATTTTGAGCCCTTAGATCAAAATCTAAAGGCTGAAATTGGGAAGAAGGTTAGGGCTAAGGGATTTGGAGGAGGTGGAGCTAGAAGATGGGTTTTTTAGGGGAGTGGCTGCAATTTTACATGGGAGAAACCCTAGAGAGTGAGGAGGCTCTCTCCATGGGGGTTTAAATAGGGAATGGCACTAGGGGGTGGACCTCGTCCGTCCGATCGCGATCCGATCACCACGAATGGAGGGAGGAGCTAGGTTGGGCTATTGGGTCGTGTAGTTGGGCTAGGTGGGGACAGAGGAAGAATTGTGGCCCGTGAGAAAGTTTTAAAACACCGAAACGACCGCTAATAAACCGATGACTGCACTACTACGGTTGACCGTTCGGGTATCAAATGAACTCGGAATGTGACGAAATTTGCCAAGCGGCCCCCCTACAATATAATAAGACCGCACGCCAACTTTCAGCCTGATCTGAGAAAGTTTTATATGCACTTTAAAAACAATATTTTATCAATGCCACGAGCGCGTGCGTGTGTGGTTGGTCTCAAAACGGTGAGCGACACGAACGAAGAGAATTGACTGTTGGAAATATGCCCTAGAGGCAATAAATAAAGTGTTTATTATTGTATTTCCTTGTTCATGATAATCGTTTATTATCCATGCTATAATTTTATTAATTGGAAACACCTTACATGTGTGGGTAAATAAACAACACTTTGTCCCTAGTATGCCTCTAGTGAACTAGCTCCTTGATCAAAGATGGTCAAGGTTTCCTAGCCATTGACATGTGATGTCATTTGACAACGAGATCACATCATTAGGAGAATGATGTGATGGACAAGACCCAAACTACAAACATAGCATATGATCGTGTCAGTTTATTGCTACTGTTTTCTGCTTGTCAAGTATATGTTCCTATGACCATGAGATCATGCAACTCGCGGACATCGGAGGAGTGCCTTGTGTGTATCAAACGTCGCAACGTAACTGGGTGACTATAAAGGTGCTCTACAGGTATCTCCGAGGGTGTCTGTTGAGTTGGCATGGATCAAGACTGGAATTTGTTACTCCGTGTGACGGAGAGGTATCTCAGGGCCCACTCGGTAATACAACATCACAATAAGCCTTGCAAGCAATGTGACTAAGTGTTAGTCATGGGATCTTGTATTACGGAACAAGTAAACAGACTTGCCAATAACGAGGTTGAACTAGGTATGGAGATACCGACGATCGAATCTCGGGCAAGTAACATACCAAGAACAAAGGGAACGTCATACGGGATTAACTGAATCCTTGACATAGAGGTTCGACCGATAAAAGATCTTCGTAGAATATGTAGGAACCAATATGGACATCCAGGTCCCGCTATTGGTTATTGACCGTAGAGGTGTCTCGGTCATGTCTACATAGTTCTCGAACCCTCAGGGTCTGCACACTTAAGGTTTGGTGATGTTTCGGTAGTATAGAGTTATGTATGGTTGTGACCTAAGGTTTTTCGGAGTCCCGAATGAGATCCCGGACGTCACAAGGAGCTCCGGAATGGTCCGGAGGTAAAGATTCATATATAGGAAGTCCTGTTTTGATCGCCGGAAATGTTTCGGGCTCATCGGTAGTGTACCGGGAGTGCCGGTAGTGTACCGGGAGGCCTCCGGGAGGGGTATTTCGAGCCAAGAGGCTTCATGGGCTGTGGGAGAGTGAATATCAGCCCTTAGTGGGCTGGTGGAAACTCTCACACAAGGCCCATGTGGCTGGAGGAAAAAAACAATAGGAAAAGGTGGAAAAAAGGCAAAAAAGGAGCAATCCTAGTCCTACTAGGATTGGAGGAGGAGTCCTCCTCTCCTAGTAGGTTCGGCCGAACCAGCTAGGCTTGGAAGCCAAGGCTGCCTCCTCTCCTCCTCTCCTCCTATATATACTAGAGGGTTTGGGGGTTTTGAACTAGTTTTTACAGCCACGTGCTACCCGTTCCTCCAGTGCATAGTTTCTCCTCTAGATTGGATTTCTGTAGTGCTTAGGCGAAGCCCTGCCGGAATTGCTCCACCACCATCGCCGGAGTGCCGTCATGCTGCCGGTGAACTCTTCCTCCTCTCCACTTCCTCTTGCTAAATCAAGACGGTGGAGATCGTCATCAAGCTGCACGTGTGTTGAATGGGGAGGAGCCGTCCGTTCGGCGCTAGATCGGAAGGATCGTGATCAAGTTCGTGGGACGGATCGTGATCAAGTTCGTGGGACGGATCGTGATCAAGTTCGTGGGACGGATCGTGATTGGATCGCGGGACAGATCGTGATTGGATCGCGGGACGGATCATGATTGGATCATGGGACGCACGGCGATTTGGATCGCGAAAACATTCGACTACACCAACCGCGTTTCTTAACGCTTCCCGCTTAGCGATCTACAAGGGTACATAGATCCACTCTCCCTCTCGTAGATGCTCATCACCATGGATAGATCTGCATGTGCGTAGGAAAAAATTTCTTTCCCATGCAATGTTCCCCATCATTGGCAACTACGAACGGATGCAAGTTTTTGAAAACAAGTGGCGATGCTATGGAGATGATGCGAATGATGTGTTGATAAATTCAACAACCAAACGAAACACAGACAAGAATGGAAAAAAGGGAATCTTCTAGAATGTCGGTCTAGGGCTGTGACAAATCTCCTCCACTACACGAGGATCTCGCTCCGAGATCTAAGAATGAGAGGGGAAGAGAAAGAGCAAGAGGTAAAACTTAGTTGCTTGTCTGACAAACGAGTGAAACCAATGATGATTGAAGGTTTCAACGAGATGAAAGATGACACAAGGAACAAGGAAGAGTTCACAAGAAATTTTAGCATCACTTCGGTAGGATAGAGAGGAAAATATTGATATGATGGAAAGAAATTGAAAGAGATACACCAAACTTCGGTTGGATTAGAATCAAAACTTCATAAGACGAAAGGATCATGAAAAGATTTCACATCACTCCAGTTAATGGACAAGCAAGGGAAGAACATGATCTTAATCAAACTATATTTGGGTTGAAAATAGCAACACCACAATGCCTCCGGAACAAAAGAATAGAAGCTAGATCTTTGGAAGGAAAGAACAGAGAAGAAAATGACAACTTCTACCACCATTGAACTTCAGAAGCATAGGTTGAACGGAGTTGTTGAAAAAACAACAACAAAAAGAATAGCTTGTTATGTGCTTATGGAAAACATCTCAAAATTATGAGATGATAACCAGCCACTAACGGAAACAAAGACTAGTTGGGAGCGAAAGAGAAGAAAACTTCTTTCACCAAGAAGAGGAGAAAACTTGGATCATTTATGACACCATGATAGCAACAATACTTAGGAAATTCTTTAGGTGAAATCCAACCCAAGATAACTCCGAGAAGACATGATGGGTTTACTTATCTCATTCTTGACAATTTTCCTTCGAGACTCCTCATAATCAAGAATTTAATGACACCATCTCAAAAGACAATGGAGAAGGAATTGAACTTAGAAATTCAAGATAAAGAACACTTGAGCATCTCCAACAAGAATCTTGAAGAACACTCATGAAGAATTTTTAACAAACAACCATGAAGAACCTCCGGAAATGAGAGGATGATAGAAAAAAAATTGAAGGATGCAAAAAGACAAGATTGAGGCCTTGCTAAGATATAGATGAAGCTTCCCGACGAGATACTTGAGAAAACATGGAACTCTGGAAAGAAAAGATAAGCAACTTAGAATAGAGAATTGATACCATGAAAAACTCCGGAAGAAGGATTGAGATCACCTTGACCAACAAGAATAAGAATTATGTTATGCTTATCCTTCATCAAGTTAAATTGATGACAAGCAACGGATTTCGCACACCACTTATTCTTCTTGCAAAGAACTGAAGAGAGAGAGAGAGATCACAAACTTGAAGAAGTCTTGAACGAGAACATCAGTGAGAATTCACAAACGAATGAGAATACTATGATTGACCGAAGATGCATGGAAACGAAGAGATCATGATCCACCTAATGGAAAACTTCACAAGGCACCGGAATAATTGAGAGACGAACTAAGAGACAACAATTGAGAAGAATTTGAGAATGAAAGCTGAAAGCTGAGAACAAAGAAATCTTCTGAAATGATGGCCTTCGAAGAATAGAGAAATGAATACCACTCTGAAATGCTTCGGATAGATATGGAAAGAATTACTCATGATTGACAACAATTCAAGAGGATAGCAGGAAGCTGAAACCATGAATCTTCAAGAGAATGGGCAAAGATTTAAGAGAAACACTCCTTAGGTCTTCAACGCTGAGAATGATGGCGAGAAACAACATCATGAATTACTGAGACACTCCGGAACAATGAACAAGGAGAAGTTTAGCCAATGATGAAATTAATTCGAAGCAATCTTGGATAATGAATATGACTGGTGAAAATCATTCTTATGTCATATTGAGAAGAACTTGAGGACATCTCCAAAAAGATTAGAGGAGCCAGGTAAGATCCTGGGGAAAAACATGTGGGTTATGGTCCCACTCAAAGAAACACCGTTGAAATGATTCCTTAGGACAAGAGATTGCACCGGTACAACTGAAAACTTGATGAGGTGAGAACCTCGAAATAATTGAAAGGGTTATAAACAGAAACATGAATCTTCTAAAATATCTTCAACATTCCTGATAGAATAGAGAGCTATGAAAACCAAGAGAGGCTTGCTAAAGAATTCCCACAGGAGAAGGCATTTAGAGAATGAAAAGCATACGATGAGCACCGAAAGCTTGAATCGAATCCACTAGAGAAGAAAAACAAGAATAAGAAATGATGAATTTGAATCACCTGAGGATCTTCATAATGAATCACCGGATACGAAACAAAAGAAAAGATAGAGGAAGCATCGATGAAGAGAAAGGCATTTGGATGAGAATTTAATCATTGAATAAAAAGGGCCATAGGGTGGGGAAAAACAAAGACAACTTAGGATGGATGAAAAGAACTTCGGAAATAAACATGAGGATTGATCTTGCAAATATTGAAGATGATTGAATATCTTGAAGACGCACTGGTTGAAAAGAATTTCATGGGAACTCCAGTTGAACAAAAGGATTATAATTCTCGTAAAATATGAGAACACTACTTAGAAAAGATATGAAATCACCACTTGACATCGAAGCAACTCGAATTACCATATTCAAAAACAAACAAAGGATGAGGGTTACGAAACAAGCTAGAACAAATACATACCCATTATGCACTTGTTGGAAAGATAATCCTAGGTACCTACTTGAATTCCCACCTAAGAACTCTCGAAATCTTCCGGTTATGCAATCGGGTGTTGGGCATACAGGGAGACAAAATATCTCACACAACTAACAAGCCCTACACTCCAACTGTATCCATCTGTCAACACATAACCAGAGGTCTTGGAAACTCATCTATCCCAAACCCTCGAAACACAACGATACCAAACATGACAGTACCCCAGACGCCTACCCAGTACTAGGTGACTCCAGCCTTATCTCGCCACGAAAAGTATTGAAGTAATTTCAAACCTCCTCCGTCCTAAGATACTAAGGAAACTGAACGACAACGATGTGTCAAGAATCCCCTGGAGCTCTACTCCTCGGCAACAGGAGGCACCAACTACAGAACTCCATCACATCGGCATCATGGAGATTCAAAAATACCCGTGTGATCCTAAAAAAATTGAGTGAGAAGAGGGTAGAATCTAAATTCCTAAGTCGTAATTCCACACCAGAGCATAGAAGAGGAGTAAAAAGAATCCTACTCTCCAATATAACTAAACTCAAAATAGTTTTTTTACTAGACTCGAGTTGTCCAAGGTTCGATCAATCAAGGGGTCTCCTAGGTCTGTATAGGCTCTAATACCAACTTGGCATGCCCAAGATGCGATCATATTCTTATTTTGGCATGGGGGCCTCGACAGGGATAGAAGCGCATCTCGTCGTGCTGCAAGAATGGATATCATTACAAGTACATGTATAGAAGAGATGAGTATATGGAATTGGCTTACACTCCCACAAGCTACATCAACATCACATCAACACAACACCATATTCAAACATCATACAGAAGAACAGGGTCCGACTATATACAAAATCAAACGATAAAATGACATCCATCCTTGCTATCCCAGGCTGGCGCCTGGAACTCATCCCAGATTTATGAAGAAGAAGACCTCCAAATCAAACAAGGATCGCTCTCACGTCAAATCATCACATTACCTATACCTGCAACTGTTGTCGTAGTAATCTGTGAGCCACGGCGACTCACCATTCTCATTTCCAAGGGTATCAATACTAGCAAAGCTTAATGGGTGAGGTATGGTTAAGTGGTGAGGCTGCAACAAGCGACTAAGCATTTTTTTGAGTGGCTAACTTAAGAATACAGAAAGTAAAGTGGGTGGTCTACGCATAACGGGCGTGAACTACTAATAATCACTAAGTGATCCTGAACACCTACTAACGTCAAATATAACCCCACCATGTTCTCTCTCGGATAAGGACTCATGAGAAGAGACAGTCACGGTTACGCACATAGTTGGTGTATTTTATTTGAGTTTACTTCAAGTTTGCTACAACCGGGTGTTAAATAAAGTTTCCAAGTTTGCCACATAAACGCGAGCATGGTTTTCCGAAATATTTAACCCTGCAGGGTGCTCCAACTCATCCATCACAAATTAACCACACGCCGCGGGAATAACCTCAACCACGGATCTCGTGATCTTCCTAGGTAATTCCACGGGATAACCGACACCTCGAGATAGCCCAAAGAATATCGAAGTTCCTCATGCAAGACATTCGAGAAAGGTAAAACAACTCCCGCAAGGTTGCCCGACGTGTCGACAAAACTGATAGGAGCCGCGTATCTCGTTCTCAGGACACGACAAATAAGCAAAGTGTACGGTGTCCTAATAGACATCTCCCGAGTTGCCCCGGGTCGGCCCCGCACGGTGCTCTAGTTTGGACCAACACTCACGAGGGGCACTGGCCCAGTTTGTTGATTAAGATCCGCGGGTGTCGACACATGGAAGCAATTGCACCTACAGCTAGAAACACTATAAGAAGGGCTGAGCAAGCGGTATCATAGCCAAACAAAGGTTTACAGGGGTGTGGAGGGGTTAGAGGCTTATCATGGCAATGTTGGGAGGCTTGTCAAACAAGTGGTAGGTAACATGACATAGCGATAGAAAAACGAGACATCTAGCATGGCAATGATAGTAGTGGTATCTAGGGAAATGTGTCATCTTGCCTGAGATCCCGCTTGGAAGAAGAACGAGTCCATGAAGAAGACGAGCCAACGTAGTCGAACGAATGCTCACACTCCGAACGCTTTCGGAACTCTATCGAGAAGAACAATCTGAAAACAACAATCAACACATGATAAACACCACAACATATGCATGACATGATGCGCAACCAAATATGATGCATGTTCGGTTTAATATGCAACGCATGGTATGGCAAGAACAACAACCAACTACTACACCTTAAGTGAAGTTCAATATGCAACAACATGTTGCATATTGACGATACACCACGTTCAAATTATTTAGTTCACTCTCGTTTACGTACTCATCAATATTAAATGTTGTTAGACATGGCAAGAGGTGAAGCACAAACAACTACATCACCTAGGCACTTTAAATGAGGCCGGAAGCAACGAATAACAATTCCGGAATGACCTCGTATGCATATTTTAAGTTTGGTCTAGATCTGTACTAACCGTATTTTAGAGTTGTCAAACAGCAAAATAAATGTCACCATGTGATTCTACACATTTTTCTGGTCAAGTTACATATGTGAAACATATTTATCGGAACTACGGTTTGGTAGTTATGAAATAAATCATTTTACATGGCATTTACGCAAATTGCATGAAAACAATAACTTCAACATTTTCAAAATATGTGAGAGGTGGATATTGCGAATCTACAAAAAATTCTAAACATTTTATGTATATAAAATATTTTCATTGGTTGCATGGTTAGTTATTTATGAGCAATGCAAAATATGGCCTTTTCTGAAATTATGATGTGTCATGATTAATAGTTAAATTCGTCAACGGGAAAAAAACACGGGCCAAATCTGGCTAGTGGTCCAAACTAGCAAAGCGCGTTATACTAAATATCGTCTAAGGCAGAGAATAGGACGTGGGGGCAGCTCACCCATGGGCCTTGGCCCGAGTCGGTGGAGGAGGCTGGGGCTGGAGAGCTGGGTCGGCCACGGCTTGGGACAGCTGGGTCTACCGCTAGCACAGCCCACCCACGGGGCGAGTGAACAGGACTTTGTCCCCAAGCTCCCGAACAACAGGAAGCAGGGCGGCGACGGCGTCCTCTGGAGGGCACGAGACGAGACGGCGATGGCGGGATGCGACGGTGCTGGCCAGATGGGAGGCTCGGGCGCGGTTGCGATGGGTTTGGGGCTCTGTGGTCACCCGGGCATGTCCGGGTTGGCCGCAAACAATGTCCGGCAGGGGCAAATGGGTGATTTTGAGCCCTTAGATCAAAATCTAAAGGCTGAAATTGGGCAGATGGTTAGGGCTATGAGATTTGGAGGAGGTGGAGCTAGAAGATGAGGTTTTTGAGGGGGGTGGCTGCAATTTTACATGAGGAAACTTTTTCCCTAGAGAGTGAGGGGGCTCTCTCCATGGGGGTTTAAATAGGGAATGGCACTAGGGGGTGGACCTCGTCCGTCCGATCGCTATCCGATGACCATGAACGGAGGGAGGGGCTAGGTTGGGCTACTGGGCTGTGTAGTTGGGCTAGGTGGGGACGAGAGGAAGAATTGTGGCCCGTGTCAAAGTTTTAAAACACCGAAACGACCGCTGATAACCCAATGACCGCACTACTACGGTTGACCGTTCGGGTATCAAATGAACTCGGAATGCGACGAAATTTGGCAGGCAGCCCCCCTACAATATAATAAGACCGCACGCCAACTTTCGACCCAATCCGAGAAAGTTTTATATGCACTTTAAAAATAATATTTTATCAATGCCCGTGGGCGCGTACGTGTGTGGTTGGTCTTGAAACGGTCAGCGACACAAACGAAGAGAACTGGCAACTACGAACGGATGCAAGTTTTTGAAAACAAGTGGCGATGCTATGTAGATGATACGAATAATGCAACAACCAAACGAAACACAGACGAGAATGGAAAAAAGGGAATCTTCCCGAACGTCGGTCTCGCCTGTTACAGGATGTGATAGGCTTGGCGAGCCAACATGAAAACCTAGCCACTCTTATGGAGATGAAACCCAAAAGATTTTCATTGGGGCGTAACCCTCTCAGCGACGCACCACATCGGAACCCGGGTGTGGTGGAAATGGGCAAGGGCCAGGCCGTCACCCCCCAGGTGGCGCGCCGTATCTCATCTGGACATGGTGGCAAGTGAGCTAGGATCGGGTCGTCGCAACCTCAGTGGCGCGCTACATCGACGCCCGGGTGTAATGGAAAATGAGCAAGGGTCTTTGCATTTGACTCGACGAATGCGAAAGGTAAGGAAGCTAACCGAGCCTAGGAGGATTCAATTAGGTAGCTGGAATGTAGAGTCTCTGACAGGTAAGCTTTGGGAGGTAGTTGATACAACGGTGAGGAGAGGCGTTGATATCCTTTGTGTCCATGAGAGCAAATGGAGGGGAGAGAAGGCGAAGGAGGTTGAGGGTATCGGCTTCAAGTTGTGGTACACAGATACGGTTGCAAACAAAAATGGAGTAGGCATCTTGATCAACAAGAGCCTCAAGGATGGAGTGGTAGACGTCAAGAGACGTGGGGACCGGATTATCCTGGTCAAGCTGGTAGTTGAGGACTTAGTCCTCAACGTAATCAGCGCGTATGCCCTACAAGTAGGCCACAATGAGAACACCAAGAGGGAGTTCTGGGAAGGCCTGGCGGACTTGGTTAGGAGTGTACCGATTGGGGCGAGAGGCTCTTCATAGGAGGAGACCTCAATGCCCACGTGGGCACATCTAACATAGGTTTTGAAGGGGTGCATGGGGGATTTGGCTATAGCATTAGGAATCAAGAAGGGGAAGATGTCTTAAGCTATGCGTTAGCCTACGACATGAACGTAGCTAACACCCTCTTTAAGAAGAGGGAATCACATCTAGTGACTTACAATAGTGAGCATCACTCTAGCCAAATTGATTTCATCCTCTTGAGAAGAGAAGACAGGCATGCATGCCTAGACTGCAAGGTGATACCTGAAGAGAGTGTTGTCCCTCAACATAAGCTTTGTGGTTGCTGACCTCCGCTTTCGGATTCGTGTCCAGCGGGACAAGCATGCCAAAGTTGCTAGAACAAAGTGGTGGAAGCTCAAGGGGAGGTAGCTCGGGCGTTCAAGGAGAGGGTCATTAAGGAGGACCCTTGGGAGGAAGGAGGTGATGCAAACAACATGTCAATGAAGATGGCGACTTGCATTCGTAAGGTGGCCTCAGAGGAATTTGGAGTGTCCAGGGGAAGTAGAACAGAAGCTAAAGATGCCTAGTGGTGGAATAATGATGTCCAGAAGGCAATCAAGGAAAATAAAGATTGTTTCAGACACCTATATCTAGATAGGAGTGCAGACAACATAGAGAAGTACAAGATGTCAAAGAAGGCCGCAAAGCGAGATGTGAGTGAATCAAGGGGTCGGGCGTATGAGGACCTCTACCAAAGGTTAGACACGAAGGAAGGCGAAAGGGACATCTATAAGATGGCCAAGAGCCGAGAGAGGAAGAAAAGGGATGTTGACCAAATCAAGTGCATCAAGGACGGAGCAGATCAATTCCTGGTGAAGAACGAGGATATTAAGCATAGATGGCAGGAGTACTTTGACAAGTTGTTCAATGGGGAGAGTGAGAGCTCTACCATTGATCTGGATGACTCCTTTGATGATACTAGGAGGCATTTTGTGAGGCAAATCCAGGATTAGGAGGTCAAGGAGGCTTTAAAGAGGATGAAAGGAGGCAAGGCGATGGACCCTGATTGTATCCCCATTGAGGTGTGGAGAGGCCTCGGGGACATAGCGATGGTATGGTTAACCAAACTTTTAAACCTCATTTTTCAGGCAAACAAGATGCCAGAAGAATGGAGACGGAGTACATTAGTACCAATCTTCAAGAACAAGGGGGATGTTCAGAGTTGTACTAATTACCGTGGAATTAAACTGATGAGCCATACAATGAAGCTATGGGAGAGAGTCATTGAGCACCACGTACGAAGAATGACAAGCATGACCAAGAATCAGTTTGGTTTCATGCCTGGGAGGTCGACCATGGAAGCCATTTTGTTGGTACGACAACTTATGGAGAGATATAGGGAGCAAAAGGACCTGCATATGGTGTTCGTTGACTTGGAGAAGGCCTATGATAAGATACCGCGGAATGTTATGTGGTGGGTCTTGGAGAAACAAAAATTCCCAACAAAATACATTACCCTCATCAAGGAAATGTACGATAATGTTGTGACAAGTATTCGAACAAGTGATGGAGACACTAACGACTTCCCAATTAAGATAGGACTGCATCAAGGGTCAGCTTTGAGCCCTTATCTTTTTGCCTTGGTGATGGATGAGTTCAAAAGGGATATACAAGGAGATATCCCATGGTGTATGCTCTTTGCGGACGATGTGGTGCTAGTCGATAAGAGTCGGACGGGGGTCCAAAGGAAGTTAGAGTTATGGAGGCAAACCTTTGAATCGAAAGGTTTTAGACTTAGTACGACTAAAACCGAATACATGAGGTGCACTTTCAGTACTACTAGGCACGAGGAGGAGGAGGATGTTAGCCTTGATGGGCAAGTAGTGCCTCCGAAGGACACCTTTCGATATTTGGTGTCAATGTTGCAGAAGGATGGAATATCAATGAAGATGTGAACCATCGAATTAAAGCCGGATGGATGAAGTGGCGCCAAGCTTCTAGCATTCTTTGTGACAAGAGGGTGCCACAAAAGCTAAAAGGCAAGTTCTATAGGACGGCAGTTCGACCTACAATGTTGTATGGCGTTGAGTGTTAGCCGACTAAAAGTCAACATGTGCAACAGTTAGGTGACGGAGATGCGCATGTTGAGATGGATGTGTGGCCACACAAGGAAGGAACGCATCCGAAATGATGATATACGAGATAGAGTTGGGGTAGCGCCAATTGAAGAGAAGCTTGTCCAGCATCGTCTGAGATGGTTTGGGCATATTCAGCATAGGCGTTCAAAATCCCCAATGCACAGCAGACGACTAAAGCATGCTGATAATGTCAAAAGAGGCCGAGGTAGACCAAACTTTACATGATAAGAGTTCGTAAAGAGAGATCTGAAGGATTGGAGCATCACCAAAGAACTAGCCATGGACAGGGGTGCGTGGAAGCTTGCCATCCATGTGCCAAAACCATGAGTTGGTCGCGAGATCTTATGGATTTCACCTCTAGCCTACCCCAACTTGTTCGGTACTAAAGGCTTTTTTGTTGTTGTTATAAATGCACGAAAGGCAAAAGTTAATTTAGATAAGTTGGTCCATATATTGTGAAATCATCAAAGGAGGGAAGTTTAATCGGTTTGCAGTCAAGCAGCATAAGGAATGCTTCTTTTTTTAGGAAAAGAAAAGTATTCATTTGTCTTGTTGTTGGGCAAGAAATACTTGGTCTTGTTATTGCACTCCTCCGTCCCGATAGACGAATGCTAGGGATATATTATACTTCCTACGTCCTGTCTCAACTTTAGTACAATGCATGTTGTTGCGCCCCTCTATTTATTCAATCAAGACAGATATATGTGTAAATATATGGATATATAACACAAAAAAGTTAAATTTGCATAAGCTAACCAATTTATGGGATCATAATATGAAAATAGTAATAAATAATACATACAATTTGGTGTCTGTTTGGTTTCACCTATGCACCATGTTCAATGTGGACCGGTGAATGAAATAGCAACTACTCCCTCCGTAAAGAAATGTAAATGTGTTTAAATCAGTAAAGGGAGTATACTAGATTACAAATGAGCAGGTATAGTTTGTATGCTGAAATGTATTATGTAGGACGCTTGGAAATTGTACCAAGCCATCTGACAAGTTGAGATATCAGGTCATGCTCAAGCAAAAATACTCGCATAACGCAGATGGCACAAAATGAGACCATAAATACCACAAGCATGAAAATTATGGGTTTAAATTACATCCAGTACATTCTTTTTACTGTGCACAAGAACCAGTGTGTTTTCCATAATGTACACATACAATTCGCTAAAAATGAAAGAAATTTGATAGGTTGATGGCAGTAGTATAAAAGAAAGGTGGGACATTCATTAGATTAATGGGGTAACAAATTGTACGGTTAAGACTCTGGAATTTTTATGGCAGATGGAAAATCTGTCGTATACACGTACATGTACTGAGCTACCTACCTTGTGCCTTGCTTAGATCTAAATTTTCTACCTCATCAATTCAAGTGTGGTCACATCAATACAAGAATTCTGCAGCATCGAGGGTCCAAGAGAACTGGATAAGATCTGACCCAGGAGCGGGCGGATGAGCAAGGTAGATTAACGTAACATTCACGCATGAATGACCACAGCATGAGAAGGAAAACCTTTTTAAGTCGACGTTGTTGCTGACGGTGTAACTATTTGTCGCCTATCTGCCTGCATAGGTTCGTCGCCGCTGTCGATGGTCCAGCTGACAAGTTGAACGACCCTAGTTGACTTCCCCAGTAAGTTTGCATTCTTGATCAGAGTCTTCAAAGAACACCCACCATGATTCCGGGAACTCCTTGGAGACATACAGATGGCTACAAGACTGCTCAAAAAGCAAATGAAAAATGGCTACAACTACAACACATCAGACGAGTTTACTTCTTATAACATCAGCTAGTTAACATACGATGGCAAAACTTACATAATGGGAGTTACTGAGGATTGATTCACTTTTGTTGCCATCAAACTATTTGAACAAGTTCGACTCTCTATGTGATCTATGAAATTCTTGATGCCTCAAATTCAACAGGTTCATCTAAACCCTCTTGCAAGTTAAATTGCACCAAGGCAATAACACTATTAATAATGTAGTTGGGGAATGTTGCAAGCCAGACCTTGAGTGTGATTCCAAACAGTCTGTAATTTTTAGTTTCTCAAAGAGATTAGAATCATTTGTCAATGTTGTGAGCAAAATCCGTGGAAGATCAAAATAACACAGATTCAAATAAAAAAGATGCTACTAAATTCACGGTTACTTCGCAGATAATAGCAATTGAGAGGCTTCTGGAATCCGGACATGGCTAGCTATGACCGATATGATGAAAAGGTGAATGGCATGATCATCACTTAAGAGACAAAAAGTATACACTTTTTTGCCAGTGTGGAGATATATATTTCCCATACATAAAACAATGATTACCAATCTGCTTATTAGGTCATCCATTGGTGAAGAAAGCTGGTCCAGTGTCAAGGAAGCGCAATTAGATATATCCAGACTTGACAACACTATCTTAGAATTTTCAGAGGTGAGAAAAGGTCTGCAAAATGCATAAAGAGTGCTAGTGGAGAATTGCATTAGCCAGGTGATAGTGGATTGGTGGAATCATTGCATACATCTCACAAAGAATAGGCTCGGATTGTTAAATGAAAGATGGTGACGAAACCTTTCTGCAATAGATGAGAAAAGGACAACATGAATAAGTAGAAGGGATTGACATAGCATACACAAAATAAGAATGAACTGTTGTATTTGTATATAGAAAGAAGGCTCAACGATCTAGATCCCGGGAAAATCTCAAAAAAAATTGAGGTTCTTGAGATTACCAACTGAACTTATAATGCTCTCACTAAGATGACTCTCTGACAAGTCAAGCCCCTAGCCTGCTCATCCTCTTATGGGTCTAGAAATTGTGTTGTTCCAATAGCCTGTCCAAGAACAGTAAACACAAATACCCTTTCGATCTTTCTGGTTCCATTTGAAGAGATTATAATTTCGCCAATAATTTCTATTATAAACAAAAGGTAACAACGAGCTTACATAGATTGTGATCTCATCTTGCAGACATGCATTAGGGAAGCTTATGCATAGACGACGAGAAGGCGAACATTGCCATGACATGCTATGGTTCAGAGTTCCACTCCATCACGATGCCTTCAACAGACTGAGATGATGGAGGGGCATGGACGTGCCACCACACCAGGTTCACCGAGGGTTCACCACCTCGCATGCGAAACTGGTCACTGTCGCCACCACATCTTCCAGTCGGCTCTTGCGTTCAGATCTCTGCATGCTATGTATAGGAGAGGAAAATAAACAACAGACCATAGATGTTGGATGAGGATAGGAGGTAACATACCTGACCATGTTGCTCATGAAGATGTTGTTGCTTGAGTTTGGTGTGCATACGCAGCCAGGGAGGGAAGCATTATATAGTATCAATGGGCACAGGAAATGTTTGCGGCTTTACCAGCCATGATTGCGAGCTTAAGAAGAGCAGAGCAGTTTCCATTAGAAGAGGACCATGATTGCGAGCTTGAAGGAGAGAGGAGCAGTTTCTAGTGCCATCATCTTTGTCGTCCCCACCTGCCTAGCAAACCTCGACCCGGATCCCGCACCTGAGGATGGACTCGATCCCATCCCTCACCTCAGCCGGATGGATCCAGCTCCTCCGGTAGACGGGATCGATCGGAGGGACTTGACTTGATCCCATCCGTGGATCAGACACAACGGTGCTCCTCTCTTTGGCTCGGGATTAGATTAGGGTTCGAGAGAGAGGTCGGGATCGGGAGTGGATGGTCACAGGCGGTCGCTCGTCTCACTGTTGTTTTAGAAAACCTCACCTGCTTTATTCATTCAACGACCAGCATCATAGGTACAATGTTCAGGTCATGGGGATTACCCAGCCACACATGCCTACCCACACTTAAGTTACAAGTGAAATTGGCGAGGTTAATTATGTCTGAATTTAAAACCCTACCCTCACTAATAAAAGAGCTAGAAAGAAAACTGTTACAACGGTGTTTGATCTCCTGTACTATGGCTGCGTTTGGTCCTCCCGTCCCTTTGATTATATCATTCACCACCTCCTGATGTGCCGAGACAACACATATATTGTGCACATCTAAGTCCACTACAAGAGCTAGAGCTTCATGACATGCATAGGTCTTCCAGATCAAGGGATCATTGGTTCCCTAGAAGACATCCGCCGAGGACCCTAGGTAGAGCCCCGTATGGTCTCGACAGATTGCCTCAACTGCCCCTCCATGCTGTTCTCGAGCAGCAACCCCTTTGACATTGATTTTCACCATTCCATTAGGAGGAGGCAACCATGCTTCCACCGTCGCCGTAGTAGGAGTTGTTGTAATTCAATGCCCAGTGGCACTAGAGCTTTGCCCCAATTCAGAAACAAAATTATCAATGAAGAACTTCGTATGTTGTGGGCTTTGAAATATGGCTTCATACACAGCCTTGCGATAAGCATACCAAATCAACCACAGAGTGACTACCATGCGTGTGAAACGTCCTTGGTCAAGTTCCTCGTTGAGCTCGAAAAGCCATAACCTAGCATTCGGATTCGTATTAACAGACATGCGTGAGACCATACCTTCGTCCCACAAGGCCCACACACACCTTGCCATAGTACAAGAGACAAGGGCATGCTGCCATGAATCTTGTCCTCCACAGAGCGGCAAACATCCACATCCGCCATATTTTGCCTCTTCAGAACATCTGTTGTGGGAGTGAATGATGTGCCAGTCTCCAGAAGAATATTCTAATTTTTGAACGGACTTTCATCTTCCACAAAGAACTCCAAGAATTTTCATCTCTTTGGTTGAGAGTCGGTCCACTCCGACCTTCCAAACAATCTTCCCGCTGCAGTTTAGTTTTTAGCAGAAATTTGTAGGCCGATGACACTGAAAACTTCCCCTTCTTGTCCGGAAACCACACCGATGAGTCTGGCGGGTTATTAGTACATGTGGGGATCCTCAAAATTGCGTTCGCATCTATTGGCAGGAACACCGAGCGTACTAGTGCTTCATTCCATGTCACCGTTGCTGGTGATAGCAGCTCGGCAACCATTGTTGGAGGATCACTCATCAGCGAAGTGATTGGTCTTAGTGATGCCTCTTTTGGAATCCAGTTATCTGTCCAGATATTTGTGTTGTGACCACATAATCCCCTCGGTAGCTTGAAGCAGGACATGGAAAACACTGGAATTGCTTGGGCTACGGATTTAATTAGAACATCCTTCCCGCCGGCTCAGAGGCATTTCCTGATCCATCCTTTCACCTTGTCCCATACTCCATCGCTTAGATATTTGAAAGTACCTTTCTTTGACTGTCCAACATCTGTTGGCATGCCCAAGTATTTATCACTCAAAGATTCATTATGAACATGCAAGCATCCCTTGACAGCATTTCTAACAATTTCCAGACAACCCTTGCTAAAGAAGATTGAGGACTTATCTCTATTAATTCTTTGTGCGGAGGCCCCGCAATAAGGATCCAACAGGTTTGAAACCTCTTCCGCTCCATTGACACCGGCCCTGAAAAACAGCAGGTTGTCGTCCGTGAATAAAAGATGGTTCACCGTCGGGGCCGTTGGTGCCACCTTACTGCCGCTGAGCTGGGATGACTGGTTTTGGGATTTTAGGAGGCCCGAGAGGCCCTCTGCTGCTAATAGGAACAAGTATGGAGAGATCAGATCTCCCTGCCCAATACCTCATGTTGGTTTCAACTCTTCTGACTTGTTTCCATTGAACATCATGGAGAAAGAAACCGAGCTTACCATGTTCATCACCACTGCCACCCACAGTGCTGCGAAAATCAACTTCTCCATAATTGAATTTAGGTAAGACCACTCCACCCAGTCGTAAGCCTTCATCATATCTAATTTCAACGCAACGTAACTATTAATCTTGGCTCTATTTCGCTTCATGAAGTGTAAACACTCATAGGCAGAAATAATGTTGTCTATGATTAGTCTCCCTCGCACAAACGCAGATTGTTCCTCGGATATGATGTCCGACAAAATCAGCTTGAGGCGGTTTGCTAGCACCTTTGAAGCGATCTTGTAGAACATGTTACATAAACTGATAGGGCGGAATTGTGACAGCAGCGTGGGGTTTTGTACCTTCGGGATCAATACCAGCAATGTGTCATTTAGACCAGACGGGCTCTCTTCTCATCTTACTATGCCTAGCACCGCCTTGGTGATAGCTTCACCGCAGATGTCCCAATGTCTCTGGAAGAAATGGGCTAGGAACCCATTCGGTCCGGGTGCTTTTGTTGGGAACATTTGGAAGAGGGCCGGCTTGACCTATTTTGAATCATATGGAGCCAACAAAATTTCGTTCATCGCTTGGGTCACTTTGACAGGGACATGTTCTAGCACTTCCGCTACTCCTTTGACCCCTTCTGACGTATACAAGTTCTTATAGTACTCTAGTGCAAGCTGTTGCATCTCTATATAGTCATCCGTTAACTGTCCGTCAGGTTGTTGGAGCGCCTTGATCAAATTCTTCCGACGTCTCATGGATGCCCTCATGTGGAAGAACCGAGAGTTGCGGTCACCTTCAGCTAGCCATTGAACACGGGAACATTGTCTCCACATAATTTCTTCATGCAAATAAAGCTCAATCAGGCGGTCTTTGATTTTTATTTCAGCGTGGGTAGGACCCACACGTGTAGAAACGTTGCGTAGGTGATCCAGCTCCTTCTTAAGACTGCGGATCTCTCCTCTGACACTACCAAAGGTAGTCTTATCCCATGTTCCCAGATTGTTCGCTAGTGCATCCAGCTTAGCCTTGACCTCGTTCGCTGACAGGGTGTGACCGTCAGGTTGCCAGGAGTTTTGGACTGCTTCTCTTAGATCGGTGTGGTATCCCATATTACCTCATAACGAAACATCTTGGTTTGCCTTTCCGGTTGTACATCAAGGCGTAAAAGGAGGGCTGAGTGATCAGAGGTTGCCATCGTCAGATGCTCAACCGTAGCGGATGGAAAATGAGCACACCATTCAGGAGTGCTAAGAACTCTATCAAGCGCACACGAGTAAAGGTTCCACCTACTACTTTCTTCTCAAAGGTCCATCTTGCCCCCTTGAAACCCAGGTCCACCAGATCGCACACATTGACTGCATCACGAAAACCTTGGATCTGAGCTTGACTTCTGGAGCTAATTCCATCATGTTCATCATGCTTCAAAACTTCATTCAAGTCTCCCATGCACACCCATGGTAGGTCTTGTAAAATGGAAAGATTTTTCATAGTGTCCCATGTATGTTGTCAAGATGATTTTGAGTGTCCCCATAGAAACACGAGAGTCTCCATGGTTCTCCACCTGCATCGTTGATTTTGGCATCTATGTGATACTTAGAGTATCCCAGAAGCTCAAACTTTATATCATTATTCCAAAACAAAGCTAAACCTCCACTTCTCCTAGAGGAGTCAACAGTAAACCTAGAGTACTCTTTAGATTTTCAACTCTAACTCCACTGATTTGTGTTTCAACAATTCCGAGCACTCTAAGGGCAAACTTTTGCGCTATTTCACGCAGCTCTTGGACTGTCGGGGGGTTGCCTATACCCTGATAGTTCCAACATAAAAAACTCATCGTGCCAGGCGGTCCAGCAGCGAGGAGGCTGGCAATCTTGTATCATGGGTTTTGTTTCCAGCCAGAGTCTTCTTTGGTCCTCCGTTATTCCTCTTAAACACTTGAGTTGTTCTGGGATTTTTTGGCTCTTGCTTAGGAGGAGGCTTGTGGGAAACCCATCTCCTGATTTGGTCACTAGAGCAAGCTCCTTCCTAGTGGTGTCAGGCCCCACTTGGACTGAATCCCTCTTCTGATTGTCATCGGCCGCCTCCATGTTAACATCTCCCAGCTCATGCGTTTCCTGCCCGTCTGCTTCTGTTTTGGCCTCAAAATCATCATCGCTGGGAAACATGTCCTTCCTAGCCTTCTGGCTGTTGTTGCGAGGCCGAATTCCCCAAGCAATAGTTATGGGGGGATGCAAATTTTTGACGATCGGGGCTGAAGGTGGGTGAAACCCATCTCTGTGTTCCTTGAACTCATGCCCATCATCTCGCAAACTTGACACCAATCCGGCAGCCTTTCATATTTCACCGCAAAGATTTCCCTCACTCCCCCCCGCATAATAGAGGTGGCTTTCTTCGGAGGATTGCGCACATACAGGCGCACTCTGACCCTGTAAAAATTGCCTTCAAAATCAAAGGAGGACGGCTCTGAGTCCATGAACTCGCCCAATTTAGAAGCCAGGGCCTTCACTTTGTCGTGGTATGCAATGGGTAGATCAATGATTCGAGCCTAGATCTCAAAGGTGTACAGCTCTAGTGAAGTTGGCTTGGAGTATCCATCATATGGCGCAATGATCACTGGGTTACCTCTAAAGTGCCATGAGCCTCCCTGTGTAACTTTCTCCCAATCACCAAGGTAGTTGAACTGCATCATGAACAAGTTTTCCTCTAAAGTTTTGATCTTTACTTGCCTGGCCAGATCCCACGCCGTTCTCATGTTGCAGAAAAACCAGTAGGTGCTAAATCCTTTTCCATATGAACACGAACAAGGATCATCCAATGGATAACTTCCTCTGTCGGAGCATCAGCTTCCTCAAAAACCACATTGTCAAGGTCATCTTCTTGCAGGGCAAGTTCCTGCATGAGATCCTCAACCTTCCACCTCCTCCGGCTACGGATGTTGACAAGTCCCCACGGCGTGCCATGCTCCTGATCGGAACCAGATTGATCTCTTGGTACCCTGACAGATCAAAGAAAACCCTAACACCCCCGACCGTCCGGTGCGTACCAAGGCTGGGCTACAGCACAAGGCAAGAACCGTAACCAGGGTAGAGGGCACCGGGATCTGAGAGGAGAAGGACGAGATAGTCTCAACATCGCCGGTGACAACAAGAGGAAGAAACCCTAGCGAGAGGGAAAAATTAGCTACTTGAACAATGTTTTTAGGCGTATTTGCCTCATCTTGCTCGTAGGCCTCGCAATCCCAGGAGTGGGCCTCCTTTGAATGGGCTAGCTGCTTCCCCATGGCCCAATGCACCAGAGGCATTACTTTGGCCCCTGGAGCAGCAACACATAGCACAGCTGGGCTAGATTTAACACACTGTGGATCAAAAAGACTTAAACAGGAAATCCAATGCCTAGATACTCTCAGATCACGAAAACAGACGGCCAAAAATGTGAATCGCTGTGAGGGCAGGGATTAGGTGCATAATGTGCATGCATGGTACCAAACCAGAACATCCATGTAGATGGTTGTAAAGATATCCTATGCAGCAACAGACTTTGTCATGCAAAATGTAGACATGGGCAGCTCCTCACCTACACGCGAACATGCACAAAATAGATCTCTTGAAACAAGTTTTAGCCCCATATTATATAGGATGAAGCAGCCAACATGTCCATACAACCTAGTCAAGTGCCGCAACAAAAATAAAATAGTCTACTGGACCAATGCCACAAACACAATTAAGAGAGCAAAATAGAAAGCAGGGAAAGGCCACCAAGTGGTAGAAGCTCAAGATACATGTGGCTTGTGGAATTTGTCTATTTGAGCGATTGATTACCCCATGGTGGAGCACCAGATTGAAAAAGCGTTAATACAGGGGATGAGCTCTAGTAGTAGGAGGTCTTTTAGCCATGGGCACCATATTTTGTTGTTAACCTAATATATACAGTGGGTTGTGACATTGTGAAAATGAATTACCAAGTCTTAGTTTGGGGTTTCAGTTGTATGAAACCGTTTAATTAGTTAATTAGTTTATATACCTTGATTTATGGCATCAATGTCAACAAGGGTCTGGATATTTCTCTTGATTATTATGGCGACGGGGGTGGCGCTCCACCTGAGCCGAATAAGAGGGATTCAAGCCTGTGCCGCCAGGGAGCAGTACCAGCCACACCGTACGGAAAGATATCCACCATGTCTGGATATCCATGCCAGGTTGAGCCAAGGACGGAACCACTGCAGTGCCGACGGCACCGCCCGGAAAGTCGTGTCGACTATGTGTTCTATTAATCTAAAAAAGACGATGTATTCTATTCTTTGCCTCCACTCAACTTTGCCTAGGGCCATGCAATGATTGAATCAGCAATCTCGCCATGGTCCTGAGATCGTTGATATCCACCTAGAGGCGACTCCATCATTGCTATGGAGTAGAGCTAGAGAAAATATCTAGTCAAAGCACAGTTGCAAGAATCCGTTCACGGAGCATAGGAGGTGGAGCAGGCTAACAACGGGGGGAAGGAGCTCTAGTTTGCCATCTCCATGGGATGTGTTGCCTCCGCAAAACATACTTGTGGAAGACTGAAGATTATGTGGCCTTGTTGATAACAACCTGAAGGGCAAGGAGAGGAGGGAATACCTTGGTGGGCGTTGCTGGGTCCTCGTCTACGAGCTAGGCTAGCTTCAGCCTGTCGAGAGGGGTGTCATAGATGCTGATGTTAGTTCCTACTCCTTTGCTGCGGCTGCGGGAGCCTGACGCCCTACATTGATGACTAACAATCCACCAGCAAGAGGGTGCTTGACCACTCCACTATGTGATTTTGGTTTGCGCAACAAAAAATACCAGTAATAGATGCCAATCCAAAACTACTATTCACAAGAATTTTCAACTGATTCTACACATGAGGAGCATCCAAACACCCAATTCAAACACATGAACTTGCACGGACGAAATTGATTCGAGCAATACCGACATGAGCAAAACGATTCTGAATGCATAGGCTCGGTTCATTCAAATGATGATTCAACCAGGCCAGCTCGAACAAACACACGAATAAAGCCCCCAATTCCTTGGGTTTGGTCAACAAATTGCAAAGAAATTGATGCGGAGCATCCTATGGACATCACCATGACAAGAGTCTATTTGGCAAGTGACACGTGCCATAACTACTTCACATAAATAAAGGTGAATCATCTTCTTTACACGTGTTCACTTGACCCCTTCGAGGATGGTATACTACTTGACACTACTCTCATGTGCATGCATAGGTATAGTGGGAGCTTCACGGGCGACAAGGAGGAGTGTCGGCACCTACGTACGCCTACACCATCTCCGAGGTAAGCTTAGAAGCGAAGACAGAAGAGGATGGATCTACGGAGTCTACAACGGCCGGACGTCCGCGAGCTTCCAGATGACCGACATCTTTTGGACGTGTGACGTCTTCCGGACGTCCGATGCCTGGAGTCCAGCCCAACCAGAGGACGAGCCGAACTCTACAACGGCTGGACGACCGACGCCGCTCGGACGTCCGACACATGCCAACATCCGGATGACCGAGCCTCTCCGGAAATCCGGCGCGATGCGACCAGAGCCGAATCTACGGAAGTTCGAAGACCTCCGGACATCCGGACCCTCACGAGCTGTCGGACGACCGACCACCTCCGGACGTCTGACACTGCCTGTGCGCAGCAGGGGGCCTTGGGCCTTGTATCTCCCACTCACATACCCCTTCATGGCCAAGACTATATATACTCCACCCCCACCTCCTTTCTAGGGTTAGCAAGTTTTATCTCATAGTTGAGCTTTGCTCGTTCCTCTACCTCTCCCATGGAGATCGAGACCTCCACCGGAGAAGATCCATAGAGGATGTCAAGGCCCCTTTCGAGGGAAGATCCCTAGTGAATTTCAAGGCCCATCTCTCCTAGAGATTTGGATGAACTACCCATGTATCCTTTATTTCCATTGTTGTTCTTGGATCTTGATGTACCTCATGTATTGCTTGTGATTCGAAGAGTACTTGGTATGGATGTTGTCCAATAGAGTGTTTTCCCCTTTGATTTCTCCACGTTTTCCCCTCGTGTTCTTCGTAATATTCCTCGAATCCACCTCCGATTCGTGAAGATCGGTTCACCCTTGGGTTTGCCCCGTACCATATGGTATCAGAGCCATGTTGCCACGAATTTGGAGCCCTACCCCCCACTTTTCTTGCTTTAGTTCTAATTTTTCTTCCCAGTTTCAACCCCCCCCAAAACATCTTGTGATTTGTTGTTCTTGTGAGTTTTTGTTGATTTTCATCTATGGATCTAGTGTTTGACAAGTGGATCTACTTCCCTTGGCGTTCCCTAGCCCCAATTTTTCTGTTTCCCCATCAATTTCGAGCCCAAAATCTCCATTTTCCACTTCTTCATACACTTTTCCTTCCTTGCCATTACATCTTGATAGCCCCACCATCTTTGTTATTACCTTCATACCTACTGAGACTAGCTATCCGAGTATTGCTGGGCTTCGCGAAAACTTGTGCACCATAGTGATACGATATCATATTGTTGCATCAGTGGAAATATCATATAGTGCAATTGCTTGCTCCCGTGCATATATTGTCATACTTGTCTCATATAGGTTGTTGAGGATCAATAAGAATAGTGGAAAGGAATAGAAGAGAGTCAAAAAAAGCTTCTAAGCAAGAAAGAAAGATCAAAGCTTATAAGCAAAAGGAGAGTTGAGCATGATAAGAGACACTTGTGCATAAGGATACTTGGAATAGGAAACGTTTTGCTTACATAAATAGGATTGGTGCCAAGTGGTGAATCGTGCGCAAACGTGCAATAAGCTGGCGTCTCTCCTTGTGTTTGTGCAACACGAGCTTTGCTCATCCCTATAGTGGCACAAGCCCCATTATCCCACCGCGTGTGTTTCTCTATTGCTCTCCCCTATATTTGCGATCACTTGCTTTGCATTTTGATTCCATTGGATTCATTTCAACATTTACAATATCTTGGACTTCATTTTGCTTGGTTTTTGTGCCACTAACCCCACTGAGCTCCACTATGAGCCATTTGTGTAGGTTGTGAGAATTGGACAAGGTTTTTCATCGAGTGCACTCTTTCCTTGCATACATTGTGGTATTTTGAGATCCATCTACAACTTCGTAAAGAGGTAACTTTGGTATGTTCATTTTGTCTCGTTCTCACACCTTCTCGAGTGCTTCAATGGATAGGGACAACACATCTCCTTCGGTCTACAACCACAACGACGAGTTCGATGCCATGAAGAATATCATCGACGCCAAGATGCACGCTCAAATGGAGGAGCTCAAGGTCCTCATAAAGAACCACATGAGGTCTTCATCATCTTCGAGAAGATGCTCAAGTGTACATACTCCCGAGCTACCATCTCCAGCACGATCACACCGGCATCGACATCATCAACGACATGAAGAAATAAAGACACCAACAACAAGGTTTCCAACAACGACCAAGTGTGAAGGTCATGAGATCGACACCAACTACCGCTCGATGACTTCACACCTACCTTGGCATCTTCTCCAAGCAACTTCAAGGCATCTTCGCCTTTGGATATGTGGCATCTTTTCCGACAAGCACTTCAAGAGAAGCCCCCAAGCTCAAGTCCACGACTTCCATGAGCTACTACGACCTCGACATCGACCATGGCATTCCTTTCTATGGGAGTCAAGACCCCGAGGATTATCTCGAGTGGGAGCACAAGATGGACCACTACCTCAAGCTACTTCAAGTCCCTTCCGAAGATCAAGTGAAGTGCACCACACGAAACTTCCACGGTGACGTGTCGACATGGTGGCTTCACACATCTTCGAAGAGCTTCGACATGAATTGGTCCAAGACGAAGAACGCGATGTGGCGAGAGTTTGTGCCTTCCACCTACACAAAACAACTTCAACACCAATTGGAGAACACCATACAAGGATCCAAGTCCATCGACGAGTACTTCATGAAGATGAAGGAAGCTTTGCGACGAGCTGGCATGACCTACCCCATCTGGATGAAGTTCTACTTCATGATGGGATTGAACAATGACATCGCCAAGCCTATCTTTAACAAAAACTATGAGTCTCTCGACGAACTCTACATTGGTGCTCTAAAGGCGGAACAAGAACTCAAGGCCAAGCCTACTTGACCCCACGCACACTTCACGATGACCAAGCTCCAAGACGACGAGCATGAGGATGGTACCACCAAGATGTCCAAGCCCCACGAGCTCCAAGACGATGCTCCTAACTTCGAATTCACCGCTGTCACGCCCAAGATGCGCGCCTATCCAAATTAAGGCACGTGGGCCTCGACAGGGATAGAGGCGCATCTCGTCGTTCGCAAGTACAGTATCATTACATCATACATTTAGGAAGAGATGAGTATATGAGTTGTCTTACACTCGCCACATACTAAATTACAATTCCACATCAAAGAGTTCAAGCATGAATCCAATACAGGGTTCGGCTACGGACGAAAATAAACGATAAAATGAAGATGCAATGACACTGGCTTGCTAGCCCTGAAGATCATGACCACGGTCCTCTACTCGTCTGGATAAGTCACGTACATCCTGCCACGCTCCTCGTCATACTCCCACTGGAGATGTGTCATGTGGCACGAGCTCATCTGTACCTGCACCTAGATTGTTGTAGTAATCTGTGAGCCACGAGGACTCAGCAATCTCGCGCCCGGGTATAGAGACTAGTCAAACTTATAGGTTGGGATGGGGTATGTGTTTAGTTTGCAGGAGAACTAAGCATTTATGGTGGCTAATCTTATGAAACATGAAAGTAAATATGTGGTCTACGATAAGCGGTCGAAACTAGAATGACCTCTGTGAGATCCTGAACACTTACTTACGTCAATCATAACCCCACCGTGTTCTCTCTCGAATCATGTTCACGAGAAGAGACGATCACGGTTACTCACACAGTTGGTGTATTTTATTAGATTTTACTTCAAGTTAACTATAACCGGGTGTTAAAAAAATATCCAAGTTGCCACATAACCGCGTGCATGGCTTTCCGAAAGTTTTAACCCTGCAGGGATGCTCGAACTAGTCCATCATAAATTAACCACACTCCACAGGAATGGCCTCGACCACGGATCTCGTGATCATCCTAGGCAACTCCAAAGGAATTCCAACACCTCAAGATAACCCGAAGAAAGTCAGAGCTCCACACGCAAGACACTCGATAGAGGTAAAACAAGTCCAGCAAGACCACCCGGTGAGCCAGATCCGCTTCTAGAGCCGTGCGCTCTCTATCAACGGGCATCATCCGTCTATGTGAAGTGGACGGTTGCCTGAAAACGTCTTGAGTTGCCCCGAGGTGGCACCGCCGACTGCTAGGTAGGTGGACCAACACTCATGCGGAGCACTGGCTCGGGGGTTGATTAATTATCCACGGGGTTACAAAGCCCTGTGCAAATTATTCACTGGCTCAGGTTCAACGTTCGTGTCTAACCAAAAGAAATAGCAAGAATAAACAAGCAACCAAGGTGCAATGCACAAACAAGAATGTTGCATGGTTTATGTGAAGAATCTAGCATGGCAATCCTAACTAGTCATGTTTCACATGCAATAGATTAGTTATTTATGATTCTGGACAGAACTTCATGTTAAGTTATTTGAACATGCATGACCATGGCAAATATGGGTGCTTCATGCAAAAACAATACAAATGCATATGTAGAACGTAGGAAACGGAGTTACGTTCTCACGCTACACTCACGACAAGATACGAAGGCAAAACATAAGACAAGAAAGCCATGGCCTATTCCTTGGCATTCCAAGGTAGCCACTGGTTAGGTAATGAAAAACCAACCATGGTAGATCCAAATATCAAGAAATTCCATGGAGTATAGCTCCCACAAGTCACAAAACACTAAAACAAACAATCTGCCACAAAACAGCCACATAGCAAATTTCACAGCCCACAACTAGAGCTACAGGAAGCCTCTAACCACAAACAAGGCATTGACAGAAACTACATAACATGCTTATCAACTTATCCAACTACACAATCTGGAATGGAGGCACACATCAATAAGCATGAAGCCCACAAGTTGGCATGATGAAACAGATTTCTGGGACTTAGTGAAAATAACAGTTTTCTGGAATCTGAGTTAAGCTGATAGCAAGTTGACAGCAGAAACTAATGGTGATAGAGACCACCTCATGGCATGAAAATTAGCAGGATGGTAGAGGGCAACATCTACTTCAAAATACTAGCACTAAGCTTGAGCTAATTCTCAACATATCACTTGGTAGCATCCACTCTACATGGCATAAAAATACAAATAGATTCTCAGACTTAGAAATATTTAGCATGTTTGAAAACAGCAACATTTTAGTAGCTACTTTAGAGCATGGTTCCCACTTATATGCAAGTTTAACATGACAAAAATAAATACCATGGCATTCTACTCACCAAAGACTACCACATTCATGTTGGCACAAATATCATAGCACGCAAGGATTAAATACAACAAAAATGACAAAATGACACTTTGGAACAAAATGACATTTTGTCAAGTTTGCTCAAAAGACCAAACCAATTGCACAAATGAATTCCTGAGATTTTTCTACCCCAAAATCATGTATCATACTCATATGTTAATATGGAGCAACATGGCAAAACACTAGATAGCAATTTGCCCACCAATCCTATAAGTGAAAACTTACTAAAAATACACATGTCCAAAAATGCTCATACCAGTTTTAGTAATGTTACCATAAATAGAAATAGTCCATTTATCTCACATAAAACATTAACAACCATAAAAGAAAAAAAAGTAGGAGGGACCCACCTGGCATAGCACCAGGGCCCCTCTAGTGGATGACAAGTGGGGCCAGGCCCACTTGTCATGCACACACTACACCACACACACATACACTCTGCCACACACACACATACACTCAGCCACACACATCACTGCACACATACACCACACTGAATTTGCTGGCCACAACAGATCCACACACATACTCACACACACAGACACACAGACACAACTACCACAGCCACATGGGATCTGGGCTGTGGCGGCGGCGGACCCCACAGCCACACACATAATACCTCAGCCGAAAAAAATAAAACGGCCAGCGGGAATCGAACCCCGTACCTCTCAAACCCACAAACAACAGGCGACCACAAGACTATGTGATCGGATCTGCCCAAAGGGGGGGTCGCTCCATCTATTCCCGCTGCACGCAAGACTGACGAAACTGAACCAGTTGATCTCATACACAGAGCAGGAACGCGGCGGCGACTCCGGGGACTAGGGACTCTTCGGCGAGGGGAAAAGCACGACGGAGGGACGCGCACCAAGAAGCGATGCACGGGTGGCGCGCGCTAGTGCACGCCTAAGCACAGTGGGGATGTCTACGCGCGAACATCTCTGAACTTCAGACAACCGAGCACCAAGGACACTCACTTGACAGAGCGACGGCGACTGCTACGGCGGCCTAGGGAGGAAGGAGAGGGAAGGGATCGAGCATGGAAGACTACCTCTACTACCTCGACACGACGATAGGGTCGGGGACGGAGCAGAACGACGACGACGCGGAGAGGAACTCCGGCGAACTCCTGGCAGGAACACAGGGGAAGAAGAAGCTCGGGGCGCAGCAACAGAGAGGACCTGGAGCTCACACGAATGACAAGGAAGAAGAGGCCGACGACGGCGAGCTTCCCCCATCACCAGCACGGCGGGGAGCGGCGCGGGGCTACCTTCGGGCACAAGCAGCAGCTTGGCCGGAGCATGGCGGACAGGGTGACGGCATGGCGATGGCTACTCTTACCTGGCGGCGGCGCGACGAGGAGGAGGGGGCAATGGGGCGAGAGAACCCTAGGGATGCGTGCGGACAACTATATAAAGGGGCTCGTGGGCTAACAACGTCTCGACGTCCATGCCAAATGGCGGGCGCTGCTCGCTGTCTTTGAAGAAGACGCCGTCAGGGAGCAGGTGACCGGTAGGCAGGGAGCGAACGTGCCTGGGCTGTGCTGCTGGGCCTAGGCAAGGCCTAGGTTGAGAACCTTCTCTCTCACAGGGAAAAAAATAAGAGGGTTCCTTATAACTAAAACAGCCACACCTTAAAAACCACCAGAGGAAAAATAAAAAGTAAATTTGATAACACAAAAAACTTTTGTCTAAAAGAAAATGAGACCTATTTAAATAAATTAACAAGAGGATTTTTAGAGCAAGTATTTTTTTAACTATTATGAAAACAACACCCTGTTAACTACAACCCCAAAAACACAAAGCCCCAAATCACCAAAAGAACAACACAAATGAGCTCCAAATAATATTTACTACCACTTGAACATTTTTAACAAATTAATAAAGCAGATTAATTTTGTTGATTAATGGCATTGAGAATAAAAGAGTATAGGATGGTTTGTTTTGAAATAATAAGAGAGGGGAATAAGTTGATGCCCACTCTAGCACACACACACCCACAAGACCACTCACATCACATGAAAAATCACAAGGTCACAAGAAGCACACCACATTTCAATGCATGACATGATGATGAAATGATATGATGCATGATGCAAGAATGCATGAGATAAAGACATGGCAAGGAGGAACTCAAATACATTCATCACATGACAAGGTTCACATAGGTTACATGCCATAGTAGGGGCAGCACTTGGTCTGTCATAACTCTCCCACACTACAAGAGGATCTCGACCCAAGATCTAGGAACGAAAGAACTCTAGAAATTCAGAATGGAGAAGATCTGGATTCTTTGTCAGAATGATGAGACCACTTCACCTTGAGGAACTTGATAGATTTTTTGTGAGTCTTACACTCAGTTTCTTCGAGAATAGCCACCGGATGCTCACAATAAGAGATGTGTTCTTGGAGATCAATGGCTTGGAGGTCAATGGTACGCTCGAGAGTCTTGAAGCACCTCCGAAGATGAGAGACATGGAAGACATCGTGCACATTTGTGAAGTTTGGAGGAAGCTCTAGTTGATATGCAAGTTCACCTCTCTTGCCAACAACTCTGAAAGGACCAACAAAGCGAGGAGCTAGCTTCCCTTTAATTCCAAACCGATGAGTGCCCTTCATGGCAGAGACTCTGAGATAGACTAGATCATCAACTTGGAAGGAACATCCCGATGTTTGTTATCATAATAACTCTTTGTTGGAAATATGCCCTAGAGACAGTAATAAATTAGTTATTATCATATTTCCTTGTTCATGATAATCGTTTATTATCCATGCTATAATTGTATTGATTGGAAACACATTACACGTGTGGGTAAATAGACAACACTATTTCCCTAGTATGCCTCTAGTGAACTAGCTCGTTGATCAAAGATGGTCAAGGTTTCCTAGCCATTGACATGTGATGTCATTTGATAACGGGATCACATCATTAGTGGAATGATGTGATGGACAAGACCCAAACTACAAACGTAGCATATGATCGTGTCAGTTTATTGCTACTTTTTTCTTCATGTCAAGTATATGTTTCTATGACCATGAGATCATGCAACTCACTGATACCGGAGGAGTACCTTGTGTGTATCAAACATCGCAACGTAACTGGGTGACTATAAAGGTGCTCTACAGGTATCTCCGAGGGTGTCTGTTGGGTTGGCATGGATCAAGACTGGGATTTGTTACTCCGTGTGACGGAGAGGTATCTCAGGGCCCACTCGGTAATACAACATCACTATAAGCCTTGCAAGCAATTTGACTAAGTGTTAGTCACGGGATCTTGTATTACAGAATCTCGAGCAAGTAACATACCGAAGAACAAAGGGAACATCATACGGGATTAACTGAATCCTTGACATAGAGGTTCGACCGATAAAGATCTTCGTAGAATATGTAGGAACCAATATGGGCATCCAGGTCCCGCTATTGGTTATTGACCGAAGAGGTGTCTCGGTCATGTCTACATAGTTCTCAAACCCGCAGGGTCTGCACACTTAAGGTTTGGTGATGTTTCGGTAGTATAGAGTAATGTATGGTGGTGACCGAAGGTTGTTCGGAGTCCCGGATGACATCCTGGATGTCATGAGGAGCTCCGGAATGGTCCGGAGGTAAAGATTCATATATAGGAAGTCCTGTTTTGGTCGTCAGAAAAGTTTTGGGCTAATCGGTAGTGTACGGGGAGTGCCGGTAGTGTACCGGGAGACCACCGGGAGGGGTATTTCGACCCAAGAGGCTTCATGGTCGATGAGAGAATAAATACCAGCCTTTTGTGGGCTGGTGGAAGTCCCACACAAGTCCCATGCGGCTAGGGAAGAAAAGCCCAAAGAGAAAAAGGTGGAAAAAGGCCAAAAAGGAGGAATCCTAGTCCTACTAGGATTGGAGGAGGAGTCCTCCTCTCCTCCCCACTTCGGCCGAACCAAGGAGTCTTGGCCCTTGCACCAAGTCCTCTCCTCCCTCCCTCTTATATATACTAGAGGTTTTAGGGGTTTTGCACAGAATTTTTAGCCACGTGTTGCCCGTTCCTCCAGTGCATAGTTTCTCCTCTAGATCGGATTTCTGCAGTGCTTAGGCGAAGCCCTGCCGGAATAGCTCCACCACCATCGCCGGAGCGCCGTCATGCTGCCGTAGAACTCTACTACCTCTCCGATCCCTCTTGCTGGATCAAGAAGGCAGAGATCGTCATCAAGCTGTACGTGTGCTGAACGCAGAGGTGTCGTCCGTTCGGCGCTAGATCGGAAGGACCGTGATCAATATCGCGAGACGGATCATGATGAGATCGTGGGACGGATCGTGATGAGTTTGTGGGATGGATTGTGATGAGATCACGGGACAGATCGTGATGAGTTCGTGGGACGGATCGTGATTGGATCTCGGGACGGATCGTGATGAGATCGCGGGATGCTCGGCGATTTGGATCACAAAGACGTTTGACTACACCAATCGTGTTTCTTAACGCTTCCCGCTTAGCGATCTACAAGGGTATGTAGATCCACTCTCCCTCTTGTAGATGCTCATCACCATGGATAGATCTTCCGTGTGCGTAGGAAATTTTTTGTTTCCCATGCAACGTTCTCCAAAAGTGGCATCATGAGCTATGTCTATGTGTAGATGAGATCTCGAGTAGAACACAGAGAGTTTGTGGGCGTTGATGCTTAGATTGCTTCCTCCCTTGGTTGTTTTTTGGTTCAGCTGTATTGTGAGATGAAGCAGCCCGGACCAACATTACTCGTACGCTTACGAGAGACCGGTTCCCTCAACCGCAACTTGTTGCATAGATGGCTTGCGGGTGCCAGTTTCTCTCACTTTAATTGGATCGGATTCGACAAAGGCGGTCCTTGAGAAGGTTGAAAAGCAACTAGTGTATCACCGTTGTGGTTTTTGCGTAGATGAGAATTGTTCTTGATAGATACCCGTAGCAGCCACGTAAAACATGCAACAACAATTAGAGGATGTCTAACTTGTTTTTGCAGGGTATGTTGTGATGTGATATGGCCAATTACATGATGTGATATATGTGATGTATGAGATGATCATGTGATGTATAGATTATCACGACTTGCATGTCGATGAGTACGACAACCGGCAGGAGCCATAGGGTTGTCTTTAATTATTGTATGACCTGCGTGTCAATCATTAAGCGCCATGTAATGCTTTACTTTATCGCTAAACGGTAGCAATAGTAGTACAAGCATGATGGGCGCGACAACCCCGATGGCGACACGTTGATGGAGATCAAGATGATGGAGATCATGGTGTCATGCCGGTGACGATGGAGATCATGCCGATGCTTTCTAGATGGAGATCAAAAGCACAAGTTCATGGCCATATCATGTCACTTATGATTTGCATGTGATGTTAATCCTTTTATGCACCTTGTTTTGCTTAGGACGACAGTAGCATTATAAGCTGATCCCTCACTTAAATTGCCAAATGAATTGTGTTCTCCTCGATGTGCATCGTTGCGAAAGTTCATCGTGTCAAGACACCACGTGATGATCGGGTGTGATAGACTCTACGTTCACATACAATGGGTGCAAGCCAGTGTTGCACATGCGGAACACTCGGGTTAAACTTGATGAGCCTAGCATGTACAGACATGGCCTCAGAACACAAGAGACCGAAAGGTCGAACATGAGTCATATAGTAGATATGATCAACATGATGATGTTCACCATTGAAGCCACCTCAACTGACATGATGATCGGACTTGAGTTGGTGAATTTGGATCATGTATCACTCGAATGACCAGAGGGATGTCAATTTGAGTGCGAGTTCTTAAGTAATATGATTAATTGAACTCATTATCATGAACATAGTCAGTAGTGTCTTTGCAAACTGTGTTGTAGATTACTAGCTCACGATGTAGCTCCCTTGAATTTTTATATGTTCCTAGAGAAATAGACTTGAAAGATGATGGTAGCAATATTGCGGACTGGCTCTGTGATCTGAGGATTTTCCTCGTTGCTACACAGAAGGCTTATGTCCTTAATGCACCGCTCGGTGCGCCAACCCCTCTAGCGTCGTCTGTAGATGTTGTGAACATCTGACAGACACGTTCTGATGACTACTTGATAGTTTAGTGTGTCATGCATTACGGCTTAGAATTGAGGCTCCGAAATGTTTTGAACGTCACAGAATATATGAGATGTTCTAAGAGCTGAAATTAGGATCTCAGGCTCGTGCCCGTGTTGCGAGATATGAGATCTCCAACAAGATTCTTTGCCTGCAAGATGAAAGACAATAGCTCAATCATTGAGCATGTGCTCAGATTGTCTGGGTGCTACAATCGCTTGAATCGAGTGGGAGTTGATCTTCCAGATAAGATAGTGATTGGTATAGTTCTCCAAGTCATTGTCACTAAAGCTACTAGAACTTGGTGATGAACTATAAAATGCCAGGGATAGAAATAATGATCCCTGAGCTATTCGCGATGTTTGACACCGCGAAGGTAGAAATCAAGAAGGAGCGTCAAGTGTTGATGGTTAGTCAAACCACTAGTTTCGAGAAGGGCAAGAGCAAGGAGGGAAACTTGATGGATAGCAAGTCAGTTGCTGCTCGACTGAAGCAACCCAAAGTTGAACCTAACCCGAGACTAAGTGCTTCGATTATGAGGAGAGCGGTCACTGAAGCGGAACAACCCTAGATACTTGGTAGATAAGAAGGCTGGCAACGTAGACAGAAGTATATTTGATATACGTGTTAATGATGTGTACCTTGCGAGTACTCCTAGTAGCATTTGGGTATTGGATACCGGTTCGGTTGCTAAATGTTAGTAACTCGAAATAAAAGCTATGGAATAAACGGAGAACTAGCTAAGGGTGAGGTGACGATGTGTGTTGGAAATGTTTCCAAGGTTGATGTGATCAACATCGCATGCTCTCTCTACCTTCGGGATTACTAACGAACCTAAATAAATGTTATTTGGTGTTTTGCATTGAGCATGAACGTGATTAGATCGTGTTTATTGCAACACGGTTATTCATTTATGTTAGAGAATAAATGGTTATTCTATTTACATGAATGATACCTTCAATGGTCATGCACCCAGTGAGAATGGTTTGTTGAATCTTGATCGTAGTAATACACATGTTCATAACATTGATGCCAAAAGATACAAAGTTAATAATGATAGTACCATATACTTGTGGCACTGCCGCTAAATGTCATATTGGTATAAAGCGCATGAAGAAACTCCATGCTAATGGATCTTTGGACTCATTCGATTTCGAATCGATTGAGACATGCGAACCATGCCTCTTGGGCAAGATGACTAAGGACCCCGTTTTCCGGATTGATGGAGCGGGCAAGTGATTTATTGGAAATGATACATGTTGATGTATGCAATCCAATGAGTCTTATAGAGTGCGGTGGATATCGTTATTTTCTTACCTTCACTGATGATTTGAGTAGATATAGTGTATATTTACTTAATGAGACACAAGTCTGAATCGTTTGAAAGGTTCAAGCAAATTCAGAGTGAAGTTCAAGATCATCGTGACAAGAAGATTAAAATGTCTGTGATATGATCATGGAAGTGAATATTTGAGTTATGAGTTTGGCATACAACTTTAGACAATGTGAAAGTTGTTTCACAATTCACGCCACCTGGAATACCATAGTGTGATGGTGTGTCCGAATGTCATAGTCGTGCTCTATTAGATATGGTGCGAATTATGATGTCTCTGATCGTTTTACCACTATAGTTTTGGGGTTATGAATTAGACACAACTACATCCGCTTTAAATAGGGCACCATATAAATCCGTTGAGATGACACCATATGGTTTGGCAGAAACCTAAGCTGTCATTTCTTAATGTTTGGGGTTGCGGCGCTTGTGTGGAAAAATGTTTTAACCTAATGATCTCGAACCCAAAGCGGACAAATGCATCTTCATAGATTACCCTAAGAACAGTTGGGTGAACCTTCTATCTCAGATCCAAGCATAAAGTGTTTGTTGCTAAAACGGGTCCTTTCCCGAGAAAAAGTTTCTCTCGAAAGAATTGAGTGGGAGGAAGATATAACTTGATGAGGTTGTTGAACCTTTGTTCAACCAGAGAGTAGCGCAGCGCAGGAATTTGTTTCTGTGAAGCCTACGTTAGTTGAAGAGGAAGTTAATGATGATGATCACGAAGCTTCGGATCAAGTTACTATCGAACCTCGTAGCTCGACAAGGATGTGTACTGCTCTTGAGCGGTACGATAACCCTGTCTTGGAGGTCATGTTGTTGGACAACGATGAACCTACGAGCTGTGGAGAAGCGATGATGGGCCCGGATTCCGACAAATGGTTAGAGGCCATGAAATTCGAGAAAGGATCCATGTATGAAAACCAAGTATAGACTTTGGTAGACTTGCTTGTTGGACGGCAGGTCGTTGAGTACAAATGGATGTTTAAAATGAAGACAGACGCTCATGGTAAATGTCACCATTTGTAAAGCTCGACTTGTTGCAAATAAGTTTATGACAAGTTCAAGGAGTTGAATGTGATGAGACTTTCTCACTCATAGCGATGCTAAAGTCTGTTGGAATTATGTTAGCAGTTGCTGCATTTTTCAATTATGAAATCTGGCACATGGATATCAAAACATCGTTTCCTTAACGGTTTACTTGAGGAAAGGTTGTATGTGATACAACCAGAAGGTTTTGTCAGTCCTAGGGATGCTAAAAGGTGTGCAAGCTTCGGTGATTCTTCTATCAACTGAAGCAAGCATCTCGGAGTTGGAATATACACTTTGATGAGATGATCAAAGTTTTTGAGTCGATACAAAGTTTACGAGAAACTTGTATTTACAATAAAGTGAGTGGGAGCACTATAGAATTTCTAATAAGTATATGTAGATGACATATTGTTGATCGGAAATGATGTAGAATTTCTAGAAAGCATAAACGGTTGTTTGAAAAGAGTTTTTCAAAGGAAGACCTGGATAAAGCTACCTAATTGTTTAGCATCAAGATCTATAGAGATAGATCAAGATGCTTGATGAGACTTTCAATGAGTACATACCTTGACAAGATTTTGAAAGAGTTCAAAATGGATCAGTCAGGGAAAGAGTTCTCACCTGATTTGCGAGGTGTGAAGTTGAGTGAGACTCAAATCTCGACAACAACAGAAGAAAGAGAAAGGACGAATGTCGTCCCCTATGCCTTAGCCATAGGCTCTGTATAGTATGCCATGCTGTGTACCGCACCTGTGTGTGACTTGCCATGAGTCCGTCAAGGGGTACAAGAGTGATCCAGGAGCGGATCACTGGACACCGGTCAATATTATCCTTAGTGAATAAAATACTAAGGAAATGTTTCTCGATTATGGAGGTGATAAAGGGTTCGTCGTAAAGAGTTACGTCGATGCAAGCTTTAACACTAATCCGGATGACTCTTAGTGGCCATCCGGATACGTATAGTGGAGCAGCCATTCGGAATAGTACCAAGTGGACCGTGGTAGCAGTGTTTACAGTTTGACATAGAGATTTGCAAAGTACACACGGATCGGAATGTCGCAGACCCGTTGACTATAAGACCTCTCTCACATGCAAAGCATGATCGAACCCCAAAACTCATTGGGTGTTAGATTCATAACAATGCGAATCACATGGTGATGTGAACTATATTATTGACTCTAGTGCAAGTGGCAGACTGTTGGAAATATGCCCTAGAGGCAATAATAAATTAGTTATTATCATATTTCCTTGTTCATGATAATCATTTATTATCCATGCTATAATTGTATTGATTGGAAACACATTACATGTGTGGGTAAATAGACAACACTATGTCCCTAGTATGCCTCTAGTGAACTAGCTCGTTGATCAAAGATGGTCAAGGTTTCCTAGCCATTGACATGTGATGTCATTTGATAATGGTATCACATCATTAGTGGAATGATGTGATGGACAAGACCCAAACTACAAACATAGCATATGATCGTGTCAGTTTATTGCTACTCTTTTCTGCATGTCAAGTATATGTTCCTATGACCATGAGATCATCCAACTCACTGACATCGGAGGAGTACCTTGTGTGTATCAAACATCACAACGTAACTGGGTGACTATAAAGGTACTCTACAGGTATCTCTGAGGGTGTCTGTTGAGTTGGCATGGACCAAGACTGGGATTTGTTACTCCGTGTGACGGAGAGGTATCTTAGGGCCCACTCGGTAATACAACATCACAATGAGCCTTGCAAGCAATGTGTCTGAGTGTTAGTCACGGGATCTTGTAGTACGGAATGAGTAAAGAGACTTGCCAGTAACGAGGTTGAACTAGGTATGAAGATACCGACGATCGAATCTCGGGCAAGTAACATACCGAAGAACAAAGGGAACATCATACGGGATTAACTGAATCCTTGACATAGAGGTTCGATTGATAAACATCTTCGTAGAATATATAGGAACCAATATGGGCATCCAGGTCCTACTATTGGTTATTGACCGTAGAGGTGTCTCGGTCATGTCTACATAGTTCTTGAACCCGCAGGGTCTGCACACTTAAGGTTTGGTGACGTTTCGGTAATATAGAGTTATGTATGGTGATGACCGAAGGTTTTTCGGAGTCCCGGATGAGATCCCGAACATCACGAGGACCTCCGTAATGGTCCGGAGGTAAAGATTCATATATAGGAAGTCCTGTTTTGGTCGCCGGAAAAGTTTCGGGCTAATCGGTAGTGTACCGGGAGTGCCGGTAGTGTACCGGGAGACCACCAGGAGGGGTATTTCGACCCAAGAGGCTTCATGGTCTGTGGGAGAGTGAATACCAACCCTTTTTGGGCTGGTGAAAGTCCCACACAAGGCCCATGTGGCTGGGAAGAAAAGCTCAAAAGGAAAAAGGTGGAAAAAGGCAAAAAAGGCAAAATAAGGAAGGAGTCCTAATCCTACTAGGAGTGGAGGAGGTGGACTCCTCCCTCCTGGTTCGGCCGAGACTCCTTGGCTTGGAAGCCAAGGATTCCTCCTCTCCTCCTATATATACTAGAGGGTTTTAGGGTTTTTGGACATGATTTTCAGCCACGTGCAACCCTACCCTCTAGTCCATAGTTTCTCCTCTAGATCGGATTTCTGCAGTGCTTAGGCGAAGCCCTGCCGGAATAGCTCCACCACCATCGCTGGAGCGATGTCACGCTGCCATAGAACTATTCTTCCTCTCCGCTCCTTCTTGCTGGATCAAGACGGCGGAGATCGTCACGAAGCTGTACGTGTGCTGAACGCGGAGGTGTCGTACGTTCGGCGCTAGATTGGAAGGATCATGATCAAGCTCGTGGGATAGATCGTGATCAAGTTCGCGGGGCGGATCGTGATTGGATCGTGGGATGGATCGTGGGACGCACGGTGATTTGGATCGCGAAGATGTTCGACTACACCAACCGCGTTTCTTAACGCTTCCCTCTTAGCGATCTACAAGGGTACATAGATCCACTCTCCCTCTCGTAGATGCTCATCACCATGGATAGATCTGCGTGTGCGTAGGAAATTTTTTGTTTCCCATGCAACGTTCCCCAACAGTGGCATCATGAGCTAGGTCTAAGTGTAGATGAGATCTTGAGTAGAACACAAAAGGTTTGTGGGTGTTGATGCTTAGATTGCTTCCTCCCTTGGTCGGATTTTGGTTCAGCAGTATTGTGAGATGAAGCGGCCCGGACCAACATTACTCGTACGCTTACGAGAGACCGGTTCCCTCGATCGCAACTTGCATAGATGGCTTGTGGATGCCAGTTTCTCTCACTTTAGTTGGATCGGATTCGACAAAGGCGGTCCTTGAGAAGGTTGAAAATCAACTAGTGTACCACCGTTGTGGTTTTTGCGTAGATGAGAATTGTTCTTGCTAGATACCCGTAGCAGCCATGTAAAACATGCAACAACAATTAGAGGACGTCTAACTTGTTTTTGCAGGGTATGTTTATTGGAAATATGCCCTAGAGGCAATAATAAATTAGTTATTATCATATTTCCTTGTTCATGATAATCGTTTATTATCCATGCTATAATTGTATTGATCGGAGACTTAAATGCATGTGTGGATACATAGACAAAACCATGTCCCTAGTATGCCTCTAATGGACTAGCTCGTTGATCAAAGGATGGTTAAGGTTTCCTAGCCATGGACATGAGATGTCATTTGATAACGGGATCACATCATTAGGAGAATGATGTGATGGATAAGACCCAAACTACAAACATAGCATATGATCGTGTCAGTTTATTGCTACTGTTTTCTGCATGTCAAGTATATGTTCCTATGACCATGAGATCATGCAACTCACGGATATCGGAGGAGTGCCTTGTGTGTATCAAACGTCGCAACGTAACTGGGTGACTATAAAGGTGCTCTACAGGTATCTCCGATGGTGTTTGTTGAGTTGGCATGGATCGAGACTGGGATTTGTTACTCCGTGTGACGGAGAGGTATCTCAGGGCCCACTCGGTAATACAACATCACAACAAGCCTTGCAAGCAATGTGGCTAAGTGTTAGTCACGGTATCTTGTATTACGGAACGAGTAAAGAGACTTGCCAGTAACGAGGTTGAACTAGGTATGGAGATACCGACGATCGAATCTCGGGCAAGTAACATACCGAAGAACAAAGGGGACGTTATACGGGATTAACTAAATCCTTGACATAGAGGTTCGACCGATAAAGATCTTCGTAGAATATGTAGGAACCAATGTGGATGTCCAGGTCCCGCCATTGGTTATTGACCGTAGAGGTGTCTCGGTCATGTCTACATAGTTCTCGAACCCGCAGGGTCTGCACACTTAAGGTTCGGTGACGTTTCGGTAGTGTAGAGTTATGTATGGTGGTGACCGAAGTTTGTTCGGAGTCCCGGATGAGATCCCGGACATCACGAGGAGCTCCGGAATGGTCCGGAGGTAAAGATTCATATATAGGAAGTCCCAGTTTGGTTTCCGGAAAAGTTTCGGGCTCATCGGTAGTGTACCGGGAGTGCCGGTAGTGTACCGGGAGTGCCGGTAGTGTACCGGGAGGCCTCCGGGAGGGGTATTTCGACCCCAAGAGGTCCATGGGCTGTGGGAGAATAATAACCAGCCCTTAGTGGGCTGGGAAAACAGCCACAAAGGCCCATGGCGCAGGAGAGAAAGTCCTAAAGCAAAAAGTGGAAAATCAGCCAATAGGAGGCAATCCTACTCCAACTAGGATTGGAGGTGAAGTAGGATTTCTTCCCACCTCCTATTTCGGCCGACCCAAAGGCCTTGGCTGCCTCTCCTCTCCTCTCCTCCTATATATACTAGTGGATTGGGTGGTTTTTGGACAGAATTTCCGGCCACGTGCTACCCGTTTCACCGGTGCACAGTTTCTCCTCTAGATCGGTTTTCCGCGGCGCTTAGGCGAAGCCCTGCCGGAATCACTCCACCACCATCACCGGAGCACCGTCACGCTGCCGGTGAACTCTCTCTCCTCTCCACCTCCTCTTGCTGGATCAAGATGGTGGAGATCGTCATCAAGCTGCACGTGTGCTGAACGCGGAGGTGCCGTCCGTTCGGCGCTAGATCGGAAGGACCGTGATCGAGATCGCGAGACGGTTCGTGATGAGATCGCGGAACGGATCGTGATGAGTTCGCGGGACAGATCGTGATCAACATCGTGAGACGGATCGTGATGAGATCGCGGGACGGATCGTGATGAGTTCACGGGACGGATCGTGATTGGATCGCGGGACGGATCGTGATGAGATCGCGGGACGCTCGGCGATTTGGATCGCGAAGATGTTCGACTACACCAACCGCGTTTCTTAACGCTTCCCGCTTAGCGATCTACAAGGGTACGTAGATCCACTCTCCCTCTCGTAGATGCTCATCACCATGGATAGGTTTGCGTGTGCGTAGGAAAAATTTTGTTTCCCATGCGACGTTCCCCAACAGTGGCATCATGAGCTAGGTTGATGGTTCGATGAGATCTCGAGTAGAACACAAAAGGTTTGTGGGCGTTGATGCTTAGATTGCTTCCTCCCTTGGTCGTATTTTGGTTCAGCGGGATTGTGAGATGAAGCGGCCCGGACCAACATTACTCGTACGCTTACGAGAGACCGGTTCCCTCGACGCAACTTGTTGCCTAGATGGCTTGCGGGTGACAGTTTCTCTCACTTTAGTTGGATCGGATTCGACAAAGGCGGTCCTTGAGAAGGTTGAAAAGCAAACTAGTGTATCACCGTTGTGGTTTATGCGTAGGTGAGAATCGTTCTTGCTAGATACCCATAGCAGCCACGTAAAACATGCAACAACAATTAGAGGACGTCTAACTTGTTTTTGCAGGGTATGTTGTGATGTGATATGGCCAATTACATGATGAGATATATGTGATGTATGAGATGATCATGTGATGTATAGAATTTCACGACTTGCATGTCGTTGAGTACGGCAACCGGCAGGAGCCATAGGGTTGTCTTTAATTATTGTATGACCTGCGTGTCAATCATTAAGCGCTATGTAATGCTTTACTTTATCGCTAAGCAGTAGCAATAGAAGTAGAAGCAGGGCTGGCGCCACAACCCCAATGGCAACACATTGATGGAGATCAAGATGATGGAGATCATGGTGTTGTGCCGGTGACGATGGAGATCATGCCGGTGTTTCGAAGATGGAGATCTTAAACACAAGTTCATGGCCATATCATGTCACTTATGAATTGCATGAGATGTTAATCCTTTTATGCACCTTGTTTTGCTTAGTACGGCGGTAGCATTATAAGGTGATCCCTCACTTGAATTTCAAGATGAACTGTGTTCTCCCCGAGTGTGCACCGTTGCGAAAGTTCGTCGTGTTGAGACACCACGTGATGATCGGGTGTGATAGACTCTACGTTCACATACAACGGGTGCAAGCCAGATTTGCACGCGCAGAACACTCGGGTTAAACTTGACGAGCCTAGCATGTACAGACATGGCCTCGGAACACGAGAGACCGAAAGGTCGAACATGAGTCATATAGTAGATATGATCAACATAATGATGTTCACCATTGCAGCCACCTCAACTCACGTGATGATCGGACTTGAGTTGGTGAATTTGGATCATGTATCACTCGAATGATCGGAGGGATGTCAATTTGAGTGGGAGTTCTTAAATAATATGATTAATTGAACTCATTATCATGAACATAGTCAAAGTGTCTTTGCAAATTATGTTGTAGATTACTAGCTCGCGTTGTGGCTCCCTTGTATTTTTATATGTTCCTAGAGAAATAGAATTGAAAGATGTTGGTAGCAATATTGCGGACTGGGTCCGTGATCTGAGGATTGTCCTCATTGCTGCACAGAAGGCTTATGTCCTTAATGCACCGCTCGGTGCGCCACCCCCTCTAGCGTCGTCTATAGATGTTGTGAACATCTGACAGGCACGTTTCGATGACTACTTGATAGTTTTGTGCGTCATGCATTACGGCTTAGAATTGAGGCTCCGAAACGTTTTGAACGTCACGGAACATATGAGATGTTCTAGGGGCAGAGATTGTGATCTCAGGCTCGTGCCTGTGTTGCGAGATATGAGATCTCCAACAAGATTCTTTGCCTGTAAGATGAAGGAGAATAGCTCAATCGTTGAGCATGTACTCAGATTGTCTGGGTACTACAATCGCTTGAATCAAGTGGGAGTTGATCTTCCAGATAAGATAGTGATTGATATAGTTCTCCAAGTCACTGTCACTAAAGCTACTAGAACTTAAGTGATGAACTATAATACACCAGGGATAGAAGTATTGATCCCTGAGCTGTTCGCGATGTTTGACACCGCGAAGGTAGAAATCAAGAAGGAGCGTCAAGTGTTGATGGTTAATCAAACCACTAGTTTCGAAAAGGGCAAGATCAAGGAGGGAAACTTCATGGATAGCAAGTCAGTTGCTGCTCCAGTGAAGCAACCCAAAGTTGAACTCAAACCCGAGACTAAGTGCTTCTATTATGAGGTGAGAGGTCGCTGAAGCGGAACAACCCTAGATACTTGGTAGATAAGAAGGCTGGCAACATTGATAGAAGTATATTTGATATACGAGTTACTAATGTGTACCTTGCTAGTACTCTTAGTAGCACCTGGGTATTGGATACCGGTTCGGTTGCTAAATGTTAGTAACTCGAAATAAAAGCTACGGAATAAACGGAGAACTAGCTAAGGGTGAGGTGACGATATGTGTTGGAAGTGTTTCCAAGGTTGATGTGATCAACATCGCATGCTCTCTCTACCTTCAGGATTAGTGACGAACCTAAATAAATGTTATTTGGTGTTTTGCGTTGAGCATGAACATGATTAGATCATGTTTATTGCAATACGGTTATTCATTTAAGTTAGAGAATAATGGTTATTCTGTTTACATGAATAATACCTTCAATGGTCATGCACCCAGTGAGAATGGTTTGTTGAAATCTTGATCGTAGTATTACACATGTTCATAACATTGATGTCAAAAGATACAAAGTTAATAATGATAGTACCACATATTTGTGGCACTGCCGCTAAATGTCATATTGGTATAAAGCGCATGTAGAAACTCCATGCTGATGGATATTTGGACTCATTCGATTTTGAATCGGTTGAGACATGCGAACCATGCCTCTTGGGCAAGATGACTAAAGGACCCCGTTGGATGGAGCGGGCAAGTGATTCATTGGAAATGATACATGTTGATGTATGCAATCTAGTGAGTCTTGTAGTGTGCAGTGGATATCGTTATTTTCTTACCTTCACTGATGATTTGAGTAGATATAGTGTATATTTACTTAATGAAACACAAGTCTGAATCGTTTGAAAGGTTCAAGCAAATTCAGAGTGAAGTTTAAAGATCATCGTGACAAGAAGATAAAAATGACTGCGATATGATCGTGGAGGTGAATATCTGAGTCACGAGTTTGGCATACAACTTAAGACAATGTGAAAGTTGTTTCACAACTAAACGCCACCTGGAACACCATAGTGTGATGGTGTGTCCGAACATCATAGTTATGCTCTATTGGACATGGTGCGTGCTATGATGTCTCTTGTCGTTTTACTACTATAATTTTGGGGTTATGCATTAGAGACAACTACATTCACTTTAAATAGGGCACCATCTAAATCCGTTGAGATGACACCATATGAATTATGGTTTGATAGAAACCTAAGCTGTCGTTTCTTAATACTTGGGGCTGCGGCACTTGTGTGAAAAATGTTTTCACCTAATGAGGTCGAACCCAAGGCGGACAAATGCATCTTCATAGAATACCCTAAGATCAGTTGGGTGAACCTTCTATCTCAGATCCGAGTGCAAAGTGGTTGTTACTAAAACGGATCCTTTCTCGAGGAAAGGTTTCTCTCGAAAGAATTGAGTGGGAGGAAGATAGAACTTGATGAGGTTGTTAAACCTTTGTTCAACCAGAGAGTAGCGCAGCGCAGAAAGATGTTTCTGTGAAGCCTACGTTAGTTGAAGAGGAAGTTAATGATGATGATCATGAAGCTTCAGGATCAAGTTACTATCGAACTTCGTGGGTCGACAAGGATGTGTACTGCTCCTAAGCGGTACGACAACCCTGTCTTCGAGGTCATGTTGTTGGACAGCGATGAACCTACGAGCTATGGAGAAGCGATGATGGGCCCGGATTCCGACAAATGGTTAGAGACCATGAAATCCGAGATAGGATCCATTTATGAAAACCAAGTATAGACTTTGGTAGACTTGCTCGTTAGACGGCAGGTCGTTGAGTACAAATGGACCTTTAGAATGAAGACAGACACTGATGGTGAATGTCACCATTTGTAAAGCTCGACTTGTTGCAAAGTTGTTTGTGACAAGTTCAAGGAGTTGAATGCGAGGAGGCTTTCTCACTCGTAGCGATGCTAAAAGTCTGTTGGAATTATGTTAGCAGTTGCTGCATTTTCAATTACGAAATCTGGCAGATGGATGTCAAAACGTCGTTTCCTTAACGGTTTACTTAAGGAAAGGTTGTATGTGATACAACCAGAAGGTTTTGTCAGTCCTAAGGATGCTAAAAGATGAGAGAGCTTCAGTGATCCTTCTATGGACTGAAGCAAGCATCTCGGAGTTGGAATATACACTTTGATGAGGTGATCAAAGTTTTTGTAGTTTATACAAAGTTTACGAGAAACTTGTATTTGCAATAAAGTGAGTGGGAGCACTATAGAGTTTCTGATAAGTATATGTGGTTGACATATTGTTGATCGGAAATAATGTAGAATTTCTGGAAGGCATAAAAGGTTGTTTGAAAAGTGTTTTTCAAATGAAGACCTGGATAAAGCTACCTAATTGTTGAGCATCAAAATCTATAGAGATAGATCAAGATGCTTGATGAGACTTTCAATGAGTGCATACCTTGACAAGATTTTGAAAGAGTTCAAAATGGATCAGCCAGAGAAATAGTTCTCGTCTGATTTGTAAGGTGTGAAGTTGAGTGAGACTCAAAGCTCGACAACGGCAGAAGAAAGAGAAAGGATGAATGTCGTCCCCTATGCCTTAGCCATAGGCTCTATATTATGCCATGCTGTGTACCACACCTATGTGTGCCTTGCCACGAGTCTGTCAGGGGGTACAAGAGTGGTCCAGGAGTGGATCACTGGACAGCGGTCGGAATTATCCTTAGTAACCAGAGGACTAAGGAAATGTTTCTTGATTATGGAGGTGATAAAGAGTTCGTCGTAAAGAGTTACGTCGATGCAAGCTTTAACACCTATCCAGATGACTAGTAGTAGCAATCTGGATACGTATAGTGGAGCAGCCATTTGGAAATAGTACCAAGTGGAGTGTGGTAGCAGTGTTTACGGTTTGACATAGAGATTTGCAAAGTACACACGGATCTGAATATCGCAGACCCGTTGACTATAAGACCTCTCTCACATGCAAAGCATGATCGAGCCCCAAAACTCATTGGGTGTTAGATTCATAACAATGCGAATCACATGGTGATGTGAACTAGATTATTGACTCTAGTGCAAGTGGGAGACTATTGGAAATATGCCCTAGAGGCAATAATAAATTAGTTATTATCATATTTCCTTGTTCATGATAATCGTTTATTATCCATGCTATAATTGTATTGATCGGAGACTTAAATGCATGTGTGGATACATAGACAAAACCATGTCCCTAGTATGCCTCTAATGGACTAGCTCGTTGATCAAAGGATGGTTAAGGTTTCCTAGCCATGGACATGAGATGTCATTTGATAACGGGATCACATCATTAGGAGAATGATGTGATGGATAAGACCCAAACTACAAACATAGCATATGATCGTGTCAGTTTATTGCTACTGTTTTCTGCATGTCAAGTATATGTTCCTATGACCATGAGATCATGCAACTCACGGATATCGGAGGAGTGCCTTGTGTGTATCAAACGTCGCAACGTAACTGGGTGACTATAAAGGTGCTCTACAGGTATCTCCGATGGTGTTTGTTGAGTTGGCATGGATCGAGACTGGGATTTGTTACTCCGTGTGACGGAGAGGTATCTCAGGGCCCACTCGGTAATACAACATCACAACAAGCCTTGCAAGCAATGTGGCTAAGTGTTAGTCACGGTATCTTGTATTACGGAACGAGTAAAGAGACTTGCCAGTAACGAGGTTGAACTAGGTATGGAGATACCGACGATCGAATCTCGGGCAAGTAACATACCGAAGAACAAAGGGGACGTTATACGGGATTAACTAAATACTTGACATAGAGGTTCGACCGATAAAGATCTTCGTAGAATATGTAGGAACCAATGTGGATGTCCAGGTCCCGCCATTGGTTATTGACCGTAGAGGTGTCTCGGTCATGTCTACATAGTTCTCGAACCCGCAGGGTCTGCACACTTAAGGTTCGGTGACGTTTCGGTAGTGTAGAGTTATGTATGGTGGTGACCGAAGTTTGTTCGGAGTCCCGGATGAGATCCCGGACATCACGAGGAGCTCCGGAATGGTCCGGAGGTAAAGATTCATATATAGGAAGTCCCAGTTTGGTTTCCGGAAAAGTTTCGGGCTCATCGGTAGTGTACCGGGAGTGCCGGTAGTGTACCGGGAGTGCCGGTAGTGTACCGGGAGGCCTCCGGGAGGGGTATTTCGACCCCAAGAGGTCCATGGGCTGTGGGAGAATAATAACCAGCCCTTAGTGGGCTGGGAAAACAGCCACAAAGGCCCATGGCGCAGGAGAGAAAGTCCTAAAGCAAAAAGTGGAAAATCAGCCAATAGGAGGCAATCCTACTCCAACTAGGATTGGAGGTGAAGTAGGATTTCTTCCCACCTCCTATTTCGGCCGACCCAAAGGCCTTGGCTGCCTCTCCTCTCCTCTCCTCCTATATATACTAGTGGATTGGGTGGTTTTTGGACAGAATTTCCGGCCACGTGCTACCCGTTTCACCGGTGCACAGTTTCTCCTCTAGATCGGTTTTCCGCGGCGCTTAGGCGAAGCCCTGCCGGAATCACTCCACCACCATCACCGGAGCACCGTCACGCTGCCGGTGAACTCTCTCTCCTCTCCACCTCCTCTTGCTGGATCAAGATGGTGGAGATCGTCATCAAGCTGCACGTGTGCTGAACGCGGAGGTGCCGTCCGTTCGGCGCTAGATCGGAAGGACCGTGATCGAGATCGCGAGACGGTTCGTGATGAGATCGCGGAACGGATCGTGATGAGTTCGCGGGACAGATCGTGATCAACATCGTGAGACGGATCGTGATGAGATCGCGGGACGGATCGTGATGAGTTCACGGGACGGATCGTGATTGGATCGCGGGACGGATCGTGATGAGATCGCGGGACGCTCGGCGATTTGGATCGCGAAGATGTTCGACTACACCAACCGCGTTTCTTAACGCTTCCCGCTTAGCGATCTACAAGGGTACGTAGATCCACTCTCCCTCTCGTAGATGCTCATCACCATGGATAGGTTTGCGTGTGCGTAGGAAAAATTTTGTTTCCCATGCGACGTTCCCCAACAATGTTGTGATGTGATATGGCCAATTACACGATGTGATATATGTGATGTATGAGATGATCATGTGATGTATAGATTATCACGACTTGCATGTCGATGAGTACGGCAACCGGCAGGAGCCATAGGGTTGTCTTTAATTATTGTATGACCTGCGTGTCAATCATTAAGCGCTATGTAATGCTTTACTTTATTGCTAAACGGTAGCAATAGTAGTACAAGCATGATGGGCGCGACAACCCCGATGGCGACACGTTGATGGAGATCATGGTGTCATGCCGGTGACGATGGAGATCATGCCGATGCTTTCTAGATGGAGATCAAAAGCACAAGTTCATGGTCATATCATGTCACTTATGATTTGCATGTGATGTTAATCCTTTTATGCACCTTGTTTTGCTTAGGACGATAGTAGCATTATAAGGTGATCCCTCACTTAAATTTCCAGATGAATAGTGTTCTCCTCGATGTGCATCGTTGCGAAAGTTCGTCGTGTGGAGACAACAAGTGATGATCGGGTGTGATAGACTCTATGTTCACATACAACGGGTGCAAGCCAGTGTTGCACATGCGGAACACTAGGGTTAAACTTGATGGAGTACAGACATGGCCTCAGAACACAAGAGACCGAAAGGTCGAACATGAGTCATATAGTAGATATGATCAACATGATGATGTTCACCATTGAAGCCACCTCAACTCACGTGATGATCGGACTTGAGTTGGTGAATTTGGATCATGTATCACTCGAATGACCAGAGGGATGTCAATTTGAGTGCGAGTTCTTAAGTAATATGATTAATTGAACTCATTATCATGAACATAGTCAGTAGTGTCTTTGCAAACTGTGTTGTAGATTAGTAGCTGACGTTGTAGCTCCCTTGAATTTTTATATGTTCCTAGAGAAATAGAGTTGAAAGATGATGGTAGCAATATTGCGGACTGGCTCTATCATGAAGATAGAGAAAATATGAGTGTCATCCCCTATGCTTCAACCATAGGCTCTATCATGTATGCAATGATGTGCACAAGACCGGATGTCAGCCTTGCCATAAGTATGGCTGGAAGGTTTGAAAGTGATCCTGGAATGGAACACTGGGCAGCGGTCAAGAATATCCTTAAGTACTTGAAAAGGACTAAGGAAATGTTTCTCGTTTATGGAGGTGATGAAGAGCTCGTCGTAAAGGGTTACGTCGATGCAAGCTTTGACACTGATCCGGATGACTCTAAGTCACAAACCGGATACGTATTTATTCTTAATGGGGGAGCGGTAAGCTGGTGCAGTTCCAAGCAAAGCATGGTAGCCGATTCTACATGTGAAGCGGAGTACATCGCAGCCTTGGAGGTGGCGAAGGAAGGTGTCTTGATGAAGCAGTTCATGAGAGATCTTGGAGTAGTGCCCAATGCACTAAATCCAATGAACATGTTCTGTGACAACACTGGTGCCATTGCTCTGGCCAAGGAACCAAGGTTTCACAAGAGGACCAGACACATAAAGCAACGCTTCAACTCCATCCGCGATTACATCGAGGAGAAGGACATAAATATTTGCAAAGTGCACATGGATCTGAATGTTGCAGACCCGTTGACTAAACCTCTTCCAAGGGCTAAACATGATCAACACCAGAACTGCATGGGTGTTCGATTCATTACAATGTAAATCACATAGTGATGTGAGCTAGATTATTGACTCTAGTGCAAGTGGGAGACTGTTGGAAATATGCCCTAGAGGCAATAAATAAAGTGTTTATTATTATATTTCCTTGTTCATGATAATCGTTTATTATCCATGCTATAATTGTATTAATTGGAAACACATTACATGTGTGGGTAAATAGACAACACTTTGTCCCTAGTATGCCTCTAGTGAACTAGCTCGTTGATCAAAGATGGTCAAGATTTCCTAGCCATTGACATGTAATGTCATTTGATAACGGGATCACATCATTAGGAGAATGATGTGATGGACAAGACCCAAACTACAAACGTAGCATATGATCGTGTCAGTTTATTGCTACTGTTTTCTGCATGTCAAGTATGTTTTCCTATGACCATGAGATCATGCAACTCACGAACATCGGAGGAGTGCCTTGTGTGTATCAAGCGTCGCAACGTAGCTGGGTGACAATAAAGGTGCTCTACGGGTATCTCCAAGGGTGTCTGTTGAGTTGGCATGGACCAAGACTGGGATTTGTTACTCCGTGTGACGGAGAGGTATCTCAGGGCCCACTAGGTAATACAACATCACAATGAGCCTTGCAAGAAATGTGTCTAAGTGTTAGTCACGGGATCTTGTATTACGAAACGAGTAAAGAGACTTGCTAGTAACGAGGTTGAACTAGGTATGAAGATACCGACGATCGAATCTCGGGCAAGTAACATACCGAAGAACAAAGGGAACATCATACGGGATGAACTGAATCCTTGACATAGAGGTTCGATTGATAAAGATCTTCGTAGAATATGTAGGAACCAATATGGGCATCCAGGTCCCGCTATTGGTTATTGACCGTAGAGGTGTCTCGGTCATGTCTACATAGTTCTCAAACTCGCAGGGTCTGCACACTTAAGGTTTGGTGACGTTTCGGTAGTATAGAGTTATGTATGGTGATGACCGAAGGTTGTTTGGAGTCCCGGATGAGATCCCGGATGTCATGAGGAGCTCCGGAATGGTCTAGAGGTAAAGATTCATATATAGGAAGTCATGTTTTGGTCGCCGGAAAAGTTTCGGGCTAATCGGTAGTGTACCGGGAGTGCCGGTAGTGTACCGGGAGACCACCGGGAAGGGTATTTAGACCCAAGAGGCTTCATGGGCTGTGGGAGAGTGAATACCAGCCCTTTGTGGGCTGGTGGAAGTCCCACACAAGGCCCATGCGGCTGGGAAGAAAAGCCCAAAAGGAAAAAGGTGGAAAAAGGCAAAAAAGGCAAAATAAGGAAGGAGTCCTAATCCTACTAGGAGTGGAGGAGGTGGACACCTCCCTCCTAGTTCGGTCGAGTCTCCTTGGCTTGGAAGCCAAGGCTGCCTCCTCTGGTCCTCTCCACCTATATATACTAGAGGGGTTTATGGTTTTTGGACATGATTTTCAGCCACGTGCAACCCTACCCTCTAGTCCATAGTTTCTCCTCTAGATCGGATTTCTACAGTGCTTAGGCGAAGCCCTGCCGGAATAGCTCCACCACCATCGCCAGAGCGCCGTCACGCTGCCGGAGAACTCTTCTTACTCTCCGCTCCTTCTTGCTGGATCAAGAATGCGGAGATCGTCACCAAGCTGTACGTGTGCTGAACGCGGAGGTGTCGTCCTATCGGCGCTAGATCGGAAGGATCATGATCAAGCTCGTGGGACGGACCGTGATCAAGTTCACGGGACGGATCGTGATTGGATCGCGGGATGGATCATGATTGGATCGTGGGATGCATGGTGATTTGGATCGTGAAGATGTTCGACTACACCAACCGCGTTTCTTAACGCTTCCCGCTTAGCGATCTACAAGGGTACGTAGATCCACTCTCCCTCTCGTAGATGCTCATCACCATGGATAGATCTGCGTGTGCGTAGGAAATTTTTTGTTTCCCATGCAACATTCCCCAACAGAGACTGCCAAAGATTAAGATTGGGTTGAGTAAAAATGTACTTCAAGCTCTTGTGATCGGTGTACACCTCAACTGTTCTACCCAACAACAAATGCATCCAAGTTATTAGAGCATGCACAACTGCCGCAAACTCGAGATCATGAGTGGGGTAGTTCTTCTCGGCAGGCTTCAACTGACGCGAGGTATAAGCAACAATCTTCTTATCTTGCATGAGAACACCACTAAGACCTTGGAGAGAAGCATCATAGAAAACTTGGAAAGGCTTTGACTGCTCGGGAGGAACAAGAACTGGAGCTGAAGTCAGTCTCTGCTTGAGCGTATTGAACGCCACATCACACTAAGGAGACCAAACATACTTAACATTCTTCTGGAGGAGATTAGACAGAGGCTTATCAATTTGAGAGAAGTTCTCCATGAATCCTCTGCAATAGCTTGCAAGCCCGAAGAAGCTACGAATCTGCTTCACATTCTGAGGAGGCTCCCACTTCAAGATTGCCTCAACTTTCTCAGGGTGTACTTTAATGCCCTCGGCAGAGATCACATGCCCAAGGTACACCACTTCATTGAGCCAAAACTCACACTTGGAAAACTTGGCATAGAATCGATGCTCTCTTAACTTGTCAAGCACAAGGTGGAGATGCTCTGCATGCTCTTCTTTTGTCTCTGAGAACACAAGGATATCATCCAAATAGACCAAGATGAACTCATTCTTCAAAGGAGAAAAATGAAGTTCATTCTTGAGAAGGTTGGAGGAGCATTGGCAAGACCAAACGACATGACGGTGTACTCATAAGAGCCAAAACTCGTCATGAAAGCGGTCTTTGGAATATCTTCTTCGTGAATGCGAATCTGATGATAGCCCATGCGAAGATCAAGCTTCGAGAAAACCTTGGCTCCTTTTAGTTGTTCAAACAACTCTTTGATGTTGGGAAGTGGGTACTTGTTTCTGATTGTCTTCTTGTTCAATGGACGGTATTCGACACAAAGCCGGTCCGTGCCATCCTTCTTCTTGACAAACACAACACCACAACCCCATGGAGAAGAACTTGGTCTGATCAGACCCAGACGTTCTTGTTCATCTAGCTGCTTCTTCAACTCTTTCAGCTCTTCAGGGCCAAGTTTATATGGGCGCTTGCAAACCGGTTCAGTTCCGGGCTCGAGGTCAATCACGAACTCGACTGGCCGGTGCAGAGGCATTCCTGGCAATTCTTCTCGAAAGACATCTTCGTACTCACAAACCACCAGAATTTGAGAAATCACCGAGATTTCACCCTTCTCATTAAGAGCAAAGAGATGGATTGTGTCATCGCAAGCCGCGAAAATAATCACATCTTCTGAAGGATGAGTCAGCTTGACTTCTTTTGCTTGGCAATCAACATAAGCCTTATTCATAGCCAGGAAGTCCATGCCCAGAATGAGATCAATGTCGGAATTTCCAAGAACAATTGGAGAAGACAGAAAATAATAATTGCCCATCTTGATAGAAACATCTGGAACAACCAAACGAGAAATCATCACTTTGCCGGGAGAACCTATTGACAAAGGCTTGGACAAACTGACAGGACACAAATCATGCAACTCGATGAACAACCTTGAAATGAATGAATGTGATGCACCAGTATCAAACAACACTTTTGCAGGAAAAGAATTAACTAAGAGATTACCCATGATCACTGGAGAAGAATCCTCTTCCTCAGCTGCGTTCACCATATTCACCCTTGCTGACTTGGGATTATGCTTCACCATAGCACTGCCTGGGGGCTTGACTAGAGGAGGAGGCAGAAGATGCCACTGGTTGCACTTGTTTGAGTAGTGACCCTTCTGACCACACTTGTGACAAGAAACCTTAGATAGTGCACGAAAGTTGCCTGGAGGAGGAACAAAAGCTGCCTTGGATGTCTGGGGTCTCTGCTGATATCCTGGGTTGGGTGGGTGGTAAGAACCACGACCACCGAACTGCTTCTACTGCTGAGGAGGATGAAACGGAGGAGGATTAGGCACCCAATAGTTTTGCTATTTAGGAACCATCTGAGAGCTGGAACAAGAAGAATATGAATCCCTTGAACGCTTCCTTGAGTTCTCCAACTTGAGCTGAGTTGCCTCGACCTTCAAAGCCATGTTGTAGAACTGATCAAACTCACGAGGCTCTTGAAGGACTAGACCTGGCAGAAGCTCATCCTTGGGACCACCTCTGAGATGATAGATCATAGCCTTGTCATCTGGAACATCTTGCTTAGCATAGTGGGCTAGATTCTAGAACTCGATGTTGTACTGATAGAATGATTTGCTTCCCAGCTTCAGGTGCCTGAACTTCTCATGCATCTCCTCGACAAAGCTTGTCGAAATGTAATGGGCCCTGAAGTCATGACAGAAATCGTCCCAAGTAACAACACGATCGCCCCGGGAATCCTTGTACTGCTGCCACTAATCAGCTGCCTGACCCTTGAGCTGGAACGATGCGAATTTGACAAAGTCCTCTGGCCTGACATTGCTGCACTCAAAATGCTTACTCATGTCTCGGAGCCAATCATCAGCATCAAAAGGCTGCTCACAACAGGTGAATGACTTGGGCTGGTTGGCAAGGAACTGATTGAGCGTTGCAAACTGAGGTTGATTCTGAAAATTCCCTTGAAAGCCTTGCTGACCCTGATCTCTTTCTTGCAATAGCATGAGCAACATCTGAGTGTTCGCATTGGTTGCGGCCATCACAGCTTGTCAAGCTTCTGGAGGAGGAGGTGGAGGAGGCGGTGGTGGAACACCAGCCTTCTCTTCACCATGACCCGGATTCCCGCTAGTTGGTGGAGCCATCCTGAAGATGGACAAGAACATCAGCACCTCATTGATAAGATGAATTCAATAGCTGAATCAAATGCTTGAAAGAATTGCACAAATAACATCACAACCTTCCTACTGAAAAATTAGTAAGAATGCTTCTTCGTTTCGGGATAACATCATCAGTATTAAAAGCCACTTGTAATAACACAAAAGTTTTGAGCTAACTGCTCGGAACAAATGTATATGCCCACATACATCTGAAGAAGATGATCCTAGATAACTACATGAGTTCCCACCTAAGAACTTCCGAAAACTTTCTCGTTATGCAATCCAGTGTGGGGGATACAAGGAGGAAATATCTCACAGAACTAGCAAACCTACACCCCAACTATATACATCCTTCAACACATAACCAGAGGCGTTCGCAAATCCATCTAACTCAAATCGTCGAAAGAACAACGATACTAAACCATGGTGGTACCTCGGACGCCTCCCCTGTACTAGGTGACTCCGACCTTATCTCACCACGACAAGTATTGAAGTAATTCTGAACACTCTCCGTCCTGGGATATCAAGGAAGCTAAATGATAACGATGTGCCAAAATTCCCTGGAGCTCGACTCCCCGGAAGAAATCAAGTCAGACAGGAGGCACAAAGACAGAACTCCGTCACATCAGTATCATATAGACTCCAAAATACCCGCATGATCCTAAAAAAAATTGAGCGAGAAGAGGAGTAGAATCAAAATTCCTAAGTCGAATACCTCACCAGAGCATAGAAGAGGAGTAAAAAGAAACCTACTCTCCGATATAACTAGACTCAAAATAGTTTTTACTAGACTCGACTCGGCCAATTTTGATCAAGCAAAGGGCTCCTATGGTCGTCTGGATCTAAATACCAACTTGTCACACCCAAGATGCGCACCTATCCATATTAAGGCATGGGGGCCTCGACAGGGATAGAGGCGCATCTCGTCGTTCGCAAGTATAGTATCATTACATCATACATTTAGGAAGAGATGAGTATATGAGTTGGCTTACACTCGCCACATACTAAATTACAATTCCACATCAAAGAGTTCAAGCATCAATCCAATACAGGGTCCGGCTACGGACGAAAACAAACGATAAAATGAAGATGCAATGACATTGGCTTGCTAGCCTCGAAGATCACGACCACGGTCCTCTACTCGTCTGGATAAGTCACTTACATCCTGCCACGCTCCTCGTCATACTCCCACTGGATCTGCATCATGTCATCTGGCATGACCTCATCTGTACCTGCACCTGGATTGTTGTAGTAATTTGTGATCCATGAGGACTCAGCAATCTCGCGCCCGGGTATCGAGACTATTCAAGCTTATAGGATGGGATGGGGTATGTGTTTAGTTTGCAGTAGCACTAAGCATTTATGGTGGCTAATCTTACGAAACATGAAAGTAAATATGTGGTCTACGATAAGTGATCGAAACTAGAATGACATCTATGAGATCCTAAACACTTACTTACGTCAATCATAACCCCACCGTGTTCTCTCTCGGATCATGGTCACGAGCAGAGATGATCATGGTTACTCACACAGTTGGTGTATTTTATTAGTGTTTACTTCAAGTTAACTATAACCGGGTGTTAAACAAATATCCAAGTTGCCACATAACCGCGAGCACGGCTTTCCAAAAGTTTTAACCCTGTAGGGATGCTCCAACTAGTCCATCATAAATTAACCACACTCCACAGGAATGGCCTCGACCACGGATCTCGTGGTCATCCTAGGAAACTCCAAAGGAATTCCAACACCTCGAGATAACCCGAAGAAAGTCAGAGCTCAACACGCAAGACACTCGATAAAGGTAAACAAGTCCAACAAGACCACCCGGTGAGCCAGATCCGCTTCTAGAGCCCTACGCTCTCTATCAACGGGCATCATCCATCTATGCGAAGTGGACGGTTGCCTGACAATGTCTCGAGTTGCCCTGAGGTGGCACCGCCGACTACTAGGTAGGTGGACCAACACTCATGCGGAGCACTGGCCCGGGGGTTGATTAATTATCCACGGGGTTGCAAAGCCCTATGGAAATTTTATTAAGTTGTTTAAGCAAATAATACCAATGTTGGGTCTTGCCAGACAAGTTTTAATCTCAACCAAATAAACAAGGGGGTCCCCATAACAACCCAGAGCGTGTTAGGAGCGCAAAGTATGGAAACCTAACACCAGTAACAAGAAACTATGGCGGTAACAGCGGAACAAAACACCTAGCAAAAGGCCAAGCCTTCCACCAATACCAGATGTATATGTGCATTAAATTAAATAGCAAATAATATTGTGATATGCCAGATATCCATGTTATCACATGGAAACAACCTGCACCTGCAACTAGAACGCTATAAGAGGGGCTGGGCAGCGGTAACTTAGCCAACCAAAGGTTTGCTAGGATGTGGAGGGGTTAGAGGCTATCATGGCAATGTAGGAGGCCTGAAATTCAAGTGGTAGGTTGCGCAAAAGTAACGATAAGAGCGATACAACTAGCAAGCGAAAATAGTATCGGGATCTGGGTACGATCATCTTGCATGTTGGTTCTTTAGAGGGACAAGTAGCGGGATCCTCGTAGTGGTACTCTCCTAGATCTTCGTACTCAGGTTCACCGTTCGCGTGTACCCAAAAGAAACAGAAAGAATAAACAAGCAACCAAGGTGCAATGCACAAAAAAGAATGATGCATGGTTTATGTGAAGAATTTGGCATGGCAATCCTAACTAGTCATGTTTCACATGCAACAGATTAGCTATTTATGATTCTGTACAGAACTTCATGTTAAGTTATTTGAACATGCATGACCATGGAAAATATGGATGCTTCATGCAAAAACGATACAAATGCATATGTAGAACGTAGGAAACGGAGTTACGGTTCTCACGCTACGCTCACGACAAGATATGAAGGCAAAACATAAGACAAGAAAGCCATGGGCTATTCCTTGGCATTCCAAGGTAGCCACTGGTTAGGTAATGAAAACCCAACCACAATAGAGCCAAAGATCAAGCAATTCCATGGAGTATAGCTCCCACAAGTCACAAAACACTAAAACAAACAATCTGCCACAAAACAGCCACATAGCAACTTTCACAGCCCACAACTAGAGCTATAGGAAGCCTCTAACCACAAACAAGGCATTGACAGAAACTACATAACATGCTTATCAACTTATCCAACTACACAATCTGGAATGGAGGCACACATCAATAAGCATGAAGCCCACAAGTTGGCATGATGAAACAGATTTCTGGGACTTAGTGAAAATAACAGTTTTCTAGAATCTGAGTTAAGCTGATAGCAAGTTGACAACAGAAACTAATGGTGATAGAGACCACCTCATGGTATGAAAATTAGCAGGATGGTAGAGGGAAACATCTACTTCAAAACACTAGCACTAAGCTTGAGCTAATTCTCAACATATCACTTGGTAGCATCCACTCTACATGGCATAAAAATACAAATAGATTCTCAGACACATACACAGCTACCACAGCCACATGGGATCTGGCCTGTGGCCGCAGCGGATCCCATAGCCACACACATAATACCTCAGCCGAAAAAAATAAAAGGGCCGGGGGGGGGATCGAACCCTGGACCTCTCAAACCCACAAACAACAGGCGACCACCCGGCTATGCGATCGGATCTGCCCAAAGGGGGGGTTCGCTCCATCTATTCCCCCTACACGCAAGACTAACAAAACTGAACCAGCTGATCTATACACATAGCAGGAACACGGCGGTGACTCCAGCGACTAGGGACTCTCCGGCGAAGGGAAGAGGACGGCGGCGGGACGCGCGTGAAGAAGCGATGCACGGGTGGCGCGCATGCGCGAGCGCACGCCTAAGCACAGCTGGGACGTCTAAGTGCGGACATCTATGAACTTCAGACAACCAAGCACCAAGGACACTCACTTGACAGAGCGACGACGAATGCTATGGTGGCCTAGGGAGGAAGGAGGGGGAAGGTATCAAGCGCGGGAGACTTACCTCTGCTACCTCGACAGACGACGGGGCCGGGGACGGAGCAGAACGACGACGGCGCAGAGAGGAACTCCGGTGAACTCCTGGCCTGAACGCAGGGGAAAAAGAAGCTCGGAGCGCAGCGACGGAGAGGACCTGGCGCTCCCATGAACGACGAGGAAGAAGAGGCCGGGGATGGCGAGCTTCCCCCATCACCAACACGGCGGGGAAGCGGTGCGGGGCTACCTCCGGGCACAAGTAGCAGCTTGGTCGGAGCATGGCGGACATGGCGACGGCATGGCGATGGCTACTCTTACCTGGCGGCGGCGTGACGAGGATGAGGGAGGATGGGGCAAGATAACCCTAGGTATGCGTGCAAACAACTATATAAAGGGGCTCGCAGGCTAACGATGTCTCGACGTCCGTGCCAAACGGCGGGCGCTGCTCGTTGTCTCTGAAGAAGACACCGTTAGGGAGCAGGTGACCGTCAGGCAGGGAGCGAACGCGCCTGGGCTGCGGAGGCTGGGTTGCGCTACTGGGCCTAGGCAAGGCCCAGGCTAAGAACCTTCTCTCTCACAAGGAAAAAAATAAGAGGGTTCCTTATAACTAAAACAGCCACACCTTAAAAACCACCAGAGGAAAAATAAAAAAGATTTTTGATAACACAAAATATTTTTGTCTAAAACAAAATGATACCTATTTAAATAAATTAACAAGAGGATTTTTAGAGCAAGTATTTGTTTAACTATTATGAAAACAGCACCTTGTTAACTACAACCCCAAAAACACAAAGCCCCAAATCACTAAAAGAACAACACACATGAGCTCCAAATAATATTTACTACCACTTGAACATTTTTAACAAATTAATAAAGCAGATTAATTCTGTTGATTAATGGCAATGGGAATAAAAGAGTATAGGATGGTTTGTTTTGAAATAATAAGAGAGGGGAAGAAGTTGATGCCCACTCTAGCACACACACCCGCAAGACCACTCACATCTCATGAAACATCCCAAGGTCACAAGAAGCACACCACATTGCAATGCATGACATGATGATGAAATGATATGATGCATGATGCAAGAATGCATGAGACAATGACATGGCAAGGAGGAACTCAAATACATTCATCACATGACAAGGTTCACATAGGTTACATGCCATAAAAGGTATGGGCAGCACTTGGGCTGTCACAACTGCCACCCCTCTTTGCATTGACGATGCCGAGTCTACCATGACTCTTTTTGAAGACGGCGCAGTGACGACTACGGCTATGGAGCCACTTAAGGAGCATGCTTTGGAGGCAAGCGACAAGGTGGCGAGCATGGATGACGCTTCCAACTTTGGCGGCACGAGTTATGATGTGCCATCTTTGGCCTTCATCCACGGCGACGGTGACAAGATGGTTGAGCATGGGATTTTTCCTTTGACCATGGCGACATTTGGAGATGAGTTGAGAGACTTATGCCACCATATTGAGAGTGAGAGTGCCATCACCACTATCCCCATATATGTTGAGTTTCCATAATTACCATGTGAGGAGAGCCACAACCTCCACGACTTGAGTGAGACGACTAACTCCACCATATGTGAGTTTGAGTGCACCTACTTCGAGGGAGTGTGTGAGCCACCACCACATAGAGATAGTGAGGTAGTTGATAGGGCATGTGAGGCCACTTCGATTTCTAACAACTTAACCTCTACCTCTATTGTGTCTTCTCCTTTCGTAATAGGTCCCATACACGATGATGCGCCGATTCTCGACGACATCGTCCTCCCCTTGGACAACACGATGGCCTTGGTGGAATTTGATGCACCCCCACATGGTTACATCATGATAACGAGGACCACAAGTTGGTCTATGCCACCACACCTACACCACATGAGTGGAATGAAAAAGGTAACATAGGTGAAGGTGATGCTCTTGTCCCACTAGTGGACATTGATTGCTTGCATGATGTCGATCCACCTATTTCCATTCTTCATGATTATGCGACTTCCACATGTGATGAATTGCCCATTTATGACGTGTTTGATGATTCTCATGTGGATTCTATTACTTGTGATGACATGTTGCATAGGATTTCTTGTGAGAACTCTATAGGTCACATCATGTTTGACAATCCGCTACATTTGTCATATGCTATGCGTGAAATTTCCCATATTGCATCTTTGCAATCTCACTGTAGCGACTATGCATATCCCATAAAAATTAATCCAATTTGCTCATATGGCATAGACGACAAGCCCATGGTTATTGACATTTGCTTTTCTTGTGATGATATTGCCATGCTTACTTTGCATAATTTGCACAATAATTCTCACATGCCATGCCATGATCTCCATGCTTTGGACATGCATTTTTTGGATGTTGTCCATATTCTCCATGTTATGCTTCCGCTATTGCACATGAGGAGACCCCCATAGTTTCCTCATACTCTATAGGAGATTGTGTACCGTCCCATCCTTTGCATGACTTCCATATTTGTGTGCACAATACACAACCCATGAATATGAATGCTATTGATGTGCCATATATTTGCATGCTCAATTTGTGTCCCCATCGTGTTATACACAATAACTATTCTTTCATGACGGATGACATGTTCTTATACCATGCATCGAATTTCTTTGAGCATTGCTTATCTTGTGCAAACTCTCATGTGCACATACACATCCTAACAGATGGTGTGTATATTTACCACGCACACACTTTGTTTCATGTGTCTCCTTGTTGTGTAGGTACACATGATTCATCGTCAACCTCACAAGCACACGAGTTGACAAAAAGAGCTCTAGAGAGCAATGAAGATGTGCACCACCATGGATTGATTATCCTCCACCCACACTCCTTGTGCAAATACTTCGCACATTTCTTCTACATGGCCCTCACTTGGTTATGGGTTATTGTCCATTATATATCCTTTGCCCATATAACCATGTTCACTTTGCATGCTACGCTCATTTCTATGTCTTTACCATGCATTTGTGACCCATGCCTTGCATCTCACATGTCACTTGATTCTCATATTCGTATGTATATTTGCAAGCTTGGTGGAGGATTTACTTGCTATTGCCATGTTTGCTTGTTGATCCATGTCTATGATGATACTTTTCTCTTGCATCATGCTCGCGATATGTCATGTGCATTATTGATGTCCACTATTTGCTCATATGACATGATTGTCATGATTTCTTCTAGTATGTTGCATCTTCGCACTACTAGCTTGCATGACAGGATCACTATACTTGTTTATGTTGCATCACCGATGTGCTTCTTTTATGAGGTTGATGACAACCATTGCCATGCCTCACACATGATGACCAATTGCTCTTTATATTGTTTTGAGTGCCACAGTATCTTCACTACACCATACGCACATTATGCTCGGATTGCCTTACTCTTTGGCTTGCCCCATGTGTTTAGACAATTCATTTTACTTGGTGTTGTGAATGATTCCTATGCCTACCATAGACCTTTTGTTGATTTCTTTGTGCATGTGTTCCATGACCTTGAGGTAGATGCTATTTCTATTGCCACACATAATTGCATCTTTACCTCACCTTTTCATGCTTTCCCCCATGATGCCTTAGATTGTGCTCAATTTGTATGCTTACATGCCATGTCGCGGTCCCTTGTCACACAATATGTTATGCATGATGACAACACTTGTTCGGTGATTCACCACTTGAATGCTTGGTTTTGCACTAACACTCACCATATTTGTTTTTCCAAGTGTTTGTTGTCCTTGCCCCTTTTGAAGGAATTACAATACAATGAGACATTGGAGAGTGACCTTTTCGAGCTTCTACATGATGAGCGATTGATGATCGTCCACTTCTACATGGCGATGCCATCTCCTTTCCATGGAGATTTGGTATTTGATCTAAGGACGGATCTTACCCTAGGGGGAGGGGATGATGCGGAGCATCCTACAGACATCACCATGGCAAGAGTCCATTTGGCAAGTGACACGTGCCACAACTAATTCACATACATAAAGGTCAATCATCTCCTTTACACGTGTTCACTTGACCCCTTGGAGGATGGTATACTACTTGACACTCCTCTCGTGTGAATGCATAGGTATGGCGGGAGCTTCACGGACGACGAGGAGGAGTGCCGACACCTATGTATGCATAAACCATCCGCAAGGGAAGCTTGGAAGCAGAGATGGAAGAGGTGGAGCTCCGGAGTCTACAGCGGTCGGACGTCCAAGAGCTTCCGAATGACCGACGTCTTCCGGACGTCTGATGCCTGGAGTCCAACCCAGCCAGAGGACGAGTCGAACTCGACAACGGCCAGACGACCGACGTCGCCCGGACGTCTGACACCTGCTAGCATCCGGACAACCAAGCCTCTCCGAGAATCCGGCGCCATGCGACGAGAGCTGAATATATGGAAGTCCTAAGACCTCCGTACGTCCCGACCCTCACGAGCCGTCGGATGTCCGACCACCTCCGGACGTCCGACACTGCCTGTGCACAGCAGCGGGCCTTGGGCCCTGTATCTCCCCCTCACTTACCCCTTCATGGCCAAGACTATATATACTCCACCCCCACCTCCTTTCTAGGGTTAGCAAGTGGTAGCTCATAGTTGAGCTTTGCTCCTTCCTCTACCTCTCCCATGGAGATCAAGACCTCCACCGAAGAAGATCCATAGAGGATGTCAAGGCCCCTTTTGAGGGAAGACCCCTAGTGGATTTCAAGGCCCATCTCTCCTAGAGATTTGGATGAACTACCCATATATCCTTTATTTCCATTGTTGTTCTTGGATCTTGATGTACCTCATATATTGCTTGTGATTTCAGGAGTACTTGGTGTGGATCTTGTCCAATAGAGTGTTTTCCCCTTTGATTTCTCCATGTTTTCCCCTCATGTTCTTCGCGTTCTTCCTCGAATCCACCACCAATTCGTGAAGATCGGGCCACCCTCGGGTTTGCCCCGTATCAGAAATTGTCACAAATCTTAAGGTACCAGCACTTCGCTTGGGCGCACGTACAAAGTCTGATGTGAAGCATCCCGTCAACTCCACCATGGACCCTTCTCCAACACCGCAAGCCACAAGGGGACGCATGATGAGAGCCCGTGCACGCGCCATCAAAAACAAGGTGACATCTCTCCTTACTCAACCTATGTATAATCCACTCGAGACATGGCCGCTACCTCATACGGAAATGTTGTGTATATTCAAGTACGTGGGAGAGGGGCGTCAATCTCGAAAGGACAAGGAAGGCCCCAAGGACCTGCTCCTGCCTCCGGACGTCCGACCATCCTTGGATAACCAACAGACCTCGGACGACCAACGCCTGGAGAGCAGCCCAGCACCACGACTGTCCGGACTCCCCAGCGCTCAGATGACCGCCGCCGCCCGGACGACCGACAGGTCCCAGCGAACAGATGCCCAAGCCACCCCGGAAATATGGCCACCAAACACCCGCTCCAAAACATCGAAAGTCTGGAGCTTCTAGATGACCGGGCACCGGACGTCTGACCGCGTTTGGAAATCCGGCCAGGCCATGCCCGCACCGAAACCTCAGACATCCGGCCTCCTCCGGACGTCCGGACTGTCCTGAGCCGCCGGACTTCCGACCTCGTCCGGACGTCCGGACCCTGTCTACGCATAGGCCCAAGGGTTTCGGCCCATGTACCCCTCTACCTTGTCTTAGACTATATATACTTCACCCCCTCCTCTTCCTAGGGTTAGCTAATGTTTGTTCTTGAGCTTAGCTCCATTGCTTGACTCTCTTGAGAAGCTTGCCCTCCTTTGGGAGTAGATCTAAGTGATGCCAAGGCCCCTCTAGAGGGATGATTGTAGTGACCCGATCTCAAGGGATCAAAGTCTCTGTGCTTAAATGTCATCCCTGGATCGGTATGCTGACACACACTGTACTTGAGGATTTACAACAGAGTTCAATCACACATTTATTACATCGAGAATCCTCAAAGAGTATTTATTACATTAATGTGGCCTAAGGCCAAGTAAAATAAAATAATGCGGAATCAAATAAGTGTAACAAGTCCATCAACTCCACGAGCAAGCTGAGTGCCGAACAACGACCTATCGCACCTTATTCGTCGTCGGATAAATCTGCAACATGATAAGTTGTAGCCGTGTAGGTCAGCATATGGAATATACTGGTAAGTCACATCATAAAAGTGTAATGAGCCTACATGGTACATGCAATTTGGCTGGTGGAAATCTCTAAGCTTAGTTTTGCATAAAGCTAGTTTTTCCCTATCAAATATTATTGTTCTACTCCTACAAATATCATAAGTCTGAGATGGTGCCCCATCTCAATCATTCCAAAATTATGTACCTAGTTGATTAGTTAAGAGTGATGAGATCTCCCTACATTTCCACTACCAAAACCTCAAGTTGTCCATGACCAGGGACACGGCTAATCGATTAGATTTTAACTCTGCAAAGGTTGTGCACTTTTCCCACAAGACTCGACCACCTCCTTGATTGGAAGATCGAGACATAGTCTTTCGATAGCATTTCCCCTAACCCATGGATAGGCCGGTACACCTACATCATCTACATCTGCTAGCCTATCCCGGAAGAGGCACACCACCTACTCAACTAAGCCAGAGCCCATATTGGCTTGCGGCTGCACACGGAAGCTTCTAGACATGAAAAGGTTGATCCCTTTGAGCTTGGGTGGACGGACCACTAGTGTGCACTCCCATGGATTCCCATGAATGCTCCCACTGTACTTTGCCACCATACAAACCAATTTCCACCCAGGTAGTTCATTAAAGTTGGTCCTAATTACTACTTTGTGAAAGTATATCGACTAGAGGGGGTGAATAGGCGATTTTTACAAATTCATCACTTGAGGAATTTGAAATGTGATGAATAACTAGCAGCGGATTAAGTACTCAAGTGCATGAGAAACATAGCGACAACATAGTCATCATGATGAAATGAAACATGCACATATTACAAGTAGTGTGATACAGGATAAGCAGGTGAGGAACAAGGTAACTTGAAGAATTTGAGGTGAGGAAATTGTGAAAGTCTTCAGTCAAATTCTTCAAACAGTAAAGATCAATTTCATCAACAAGTATACGAGGAATAGAGGGGTTGAGGAAATAGAACCAGGTAGCTCGATGAAGACAATGGTTTGATGACCTAGTTCCAACTGACGTGACAGTCATACGTTTGGTTTGGAGCGGCCTGGTATTTAAACTAGACGACACAAGGTGATAACACTCCCCAATCCACGTCTACTTTGGCGAAGCATTGCAACATAACACGATGGCAACAAAGTTGGTACGGTTCAGACCTACCTCAAATGAACTACTGGGTGCAAGCATAACCAACAAGTATAAAATCCTACCGTGCAATCCTACATCAAAGGACTATGTGCAAAAATATGTCATAGGTAAAACATATATGATGAAGATGTAGCTTGCCTTCGTGCTGAGAGTGAAGTTCTAGGGAGTGGTAGTACTTTGCTTTGCACTCCGGACAATCTATCGCAAAGAAAAAAAATCGCATAAACAAGCATTCATACAATTCAAAGTAACATGCAACAAAATATTTTGCAAAATCCAAATAAAATCCCACACATGAAATAAGCATGAAAATTTTCCAGGTATAAAATCACATGTGAAAAAGTGTTCAAAAAAATTCATGACGTGCACTAGTGTTCCTACCAGGCATACTAGCAATATTGTGATGAACAGAAAATAATTGTGTCGAATATACTGTGGCAAAAGTTCATGGCAAAGGATTTAGTTCGTGTGACGTGGTGCAAAAAGAATCACTTCAAACGGGTATACCGTTTGGAAGATATGGCCTAATGAAATTTAAATTCAAATCTGAAGTAATTTCAAATTTGAACTTGCAAAAGTTTGCAACGATGGGTTCTCTGGTTAGGGCTATTCGAGACAAAAATTTAGCCATTGGTTTCATCTCGTTTCGATCTACGGTTAAAAAGATAAGGCCGTTTGAAGTTTCGAATTAAATCTGGAAAAAAACTGCTACAATAGCGTTTCTGAAAATACTAAATTGTGAACGCTCGTGGCTAGAGCGCGATGTGGATAGCTCTGGTTTGCTTGTTGTGTTCTCCGCGGTGGTTATACGGTGAACGTTCGTGAACTACATAAAGTCGCCCGGTTTGGCTAGACTAACAGAAAAAACGACGTTCGGTTTAAAGAAACCGTACAGTTTAGATTAAAACGTTGTTCACGAACTGTTAGTCTGGTCCGGCTTCGGCCTGGTTGGGCCATGCGTGCGTGTGTGGGTTTCTTTTTTTTGAAAATTCTTTTTTAGATCCAAACCAAAATCAGTAAAGAAAAATATATATATATACCATAAAATTCCTAAAATCCTTATTGGTAAAGTAGAGCACAAGGAACATTAATTCCTGCTCATATAATTTAGAAAAAAAAATCTAATGCAATAAATTTAACTCTGGCAAACAAAATAATTTTCGAGGCAACCTTGAAAACACCAAATATTACTCCAACACTATCTCAATCATGTATATTTTGAGGAAGTCATATTATCCTCTCTCTATTATTTTATGTGAGTGGAAAAACTTGAACATCATAAACTCCAAATGCAGTAAAAAATATGATATGCAATATGATGATCCTATTAACATCCTAATTTAATAAAATTGGGATGTTACAAACCTACCCCCCTTAAGATGAATCTCGTCCTCAAGATTCGGGTTGGCCAGCAAAAAGGTGAGGATGGTCACGCTTGAGATCTTGCTCTCGTTCCCGAGTATCTTCCTCCTCGGTGTGGTGACTCCACTGAACCTTGCAGAAGTTGATGACCTTGGTACGAGTGATCCTTTCGGCAGTCTCGAGTATATTAACAGTCTTCTCCTCGTAAGTCAGATTGCTCTCCAACTGAATTGCTTCCAGAGGCATTGTATCTCTCAAAGTAATATCGGCCATCTCTGCATGACACTTCTTCAGTAGGGAAACATGAAACACATCATGAAGTCCTAACATACCCTCTGGTAGTTCCAACTTGTATGCAACTTCTCCTCTGTGTTCCAGAACTCTGTATGGCCCCACGAATCGTGGTGCTAACTTTCCTTTGACTCCAAACCTCTTAATACCTCGAAGTGGAGACACTCACAGATATGCTCTATCTCCCACTTCGTATATCACTTCCTTGCATTTTGCATCGGCATAACTCTTTTGTCTAGACTGAGCTATCTTGAGTCTATCACGGATCAACTTGACCTTCTCCTCAGAATCTCAAATCAAGTCTGATCCAAACAATTTGTGATCACCAACTCCATCCCACATCAATGGTGTTCTGCACTTCCTCCCATACAATGCCTCAAAAGGGGCAAACTGCAAACTGGCTTGATAGCTGTTGTTGTATGAGAAATCTGCATAAGGTAAGTTATCATCCCAACTAGACCTGTAGTCTAGCGCACAAGCTCTTGGCATGTCCTCTTGAATCTGATTCACTCTCTCTGTCTACCCATCTGTCTGTGGATTGGAGGTTGTACTGAACTCTAGCCTGGTACCCAAAGTTTCGTGTAGCTGATGCCAAAACTTTGAGGTAAACTGTGTTCCTCTATCTGATACAATGGTCCTCGGAACACCATGCAGACATACAATCCTAGTCATATAGATCTTCGCCAGTATAGCACTTCTATAGGTAGTCTTCACGGGGATGAAGTGGGCAACCTTGGTCAAGCGATCAACTATCACCCAAATGGAATCATAACCTGAACGGGTCCTGGGTAATCCCGTGATGAAGTCCATGCCAAGTTTATCCCATTTCCAATCAGGTATTGGCAATGGCTGAAGTAAACCTGCTGGTTTCTAATGCTCTGCCTTTACCCTCTAACATACATCACATACCGCTACATACTCAGCAATTTCCCTCTTCATACCTGTCCACCAAAAACTTTCCTTCAAGTCCAAATACATCTTCATGTTTCATGGGTGTATCGAGTAAGGCGAATCATGAGCCTCTTGAAGAATCAACTTCCTAATCTCTGGATCATTGGGCACATAAATACGTTGCTCAAACCATATGGTTCCATGCTCATCCTCACAGAATCCTTCTGCATTTCCTTTGTTGATCCTCTCCTTTATCTCAGCAATACCTTGATCCAAATTCTGAGCTTCTTTGATCCTTCCCAACAAGGTGGACTGAACTTCGAGTGCGGCAACGTAGCCTCTTGGAACTATTTCCAACTTGAGATCTCTAAGTTCATCACACAACTCCTGAGGTAATCCTCGTGCGATAAGAGTGTTAACATAACTCTTACGGCTCAACGCATCTGCCACGACGTTGGCTTTTCCTGGATGATAATGCAAACACATGTCATAATCCTTGATGAGCTCCAACCATCTCCTTTGCCTGAGGTTCAACTCTTTCTGCGTTAACATATACTTCAAACTCTTCTGATCGGTGTAAACATCACATTGGTTCCCAATAAGGAAATGTCTTCAGGTCTTGAGTGCATGCACCACTACTGCTAACTCCAGATCATGCGTGGCATAGTTCAACTCATGTGGTCGAAGCTAACGTGAAGCATAAGATACAACCTTTCCTTCTTGCATAAGCACGCCTCCAAGTCCTTGACGTAAAGCGTCGCAATACACTTGAAAATCCTTGTGTATATTCGGCAGAATTAGCACTGGAGTTGTAACCAAACGTTCCTTCAACTCCTGGAAACTGGCTTTGCATTTCTCAGTCCAAATATACTTGCTGTCCTTCTTCAAAAAATCCGTCATGGGCTTTGCAATCTTGGAGAAATTCTTAATGAACCTCCGAAAATATCCTGCAAGTCCAAGGAAACTGTGGATCTAGCTAACTGAGGTCGGTACCTTCCATTTTGTGACTGCTTCTACCTTGGAAGGGTCCACGGCAATTCCTTCCCTCGACACAACATATCCGAGAAATCTGACTTCCTTCAACCAAAACTCACACTTGCTGAACTTGGCATAAAGTTGGTGTTCCCTGAGCTTCTCCACAACTAAGCGCAGATGTTCTGTGTACTCCTCCTCATTCTTGGAGAAAACCAATATATCATCAATGAATACCAAGACAAACTTATCCAAGTACTCCATGAATACCTTGTTCATCATGCTCATAAAATAGGCAGGGGCATTAGTCAACCCAAAAGACATGACTGTATACTCATAAATCCCATACCTCATGGTAAAAGTTGTCTTAGGTATATCCTTCTCACGGATCTTCAACTGATGATAATCCGATCGAAGGTCAATCTTGGAGAAAACACTAGATCCTTCTAGCTGGTCGAACAAGTCATTGATCATCGGCAATGGATACTTGTTCTTGATGGTCACCTCGTTCAAGGAATGATAATCCACACACATCCTCAAGGTTCCATCCTTCTTCTCCACTAAGAGTACTAAGTCTCCCCAAGGTGATGAACTCAGACGAATATACCCCTTCAACAGTAACTCCTCAATCTGTTTCTTGACTTCCACTAGATCATTAGCGGGCATCCTGTATGGCCTCTTGGAGATAGGTCCAGTGCCTGGCAGTAACTCAATGAGAAACTCAATCTCCCGATCTGGTGGCATACCAGGTAACTCCTCTGGAAATACATCGGGATAATCCTTCACCACTGGCACTTCTTCTTGGACAACTCCCGTAAGAGAGTTCACTTGAGTCCTCTTAGGCTTAAGCCTGGATACATACTTGATCCTTTTCTTCTCTGGAGTGGTGAGAAGAATCGATCTATTGGCACAATCAATGCTTCCCTCGTACTTGGACATCCAATCCATACCTAGGATTACATCCAACCCTTGTGACTCAAGTACGATCATATCCATGGAAAAAAGGCCCCCTATGTTTAAAGGTAACTGAAAACATCCCTGACTAGTCATAGACTCTGCTCCTGGGAAACTCACTAGAACAGGTGACTTAAGAGCTATAGTAGGCAACTAATATTTATCCACAAACCCCCTCGACATGAATGAATGTGATGCACCAGTGTCAAATAGAATGAGTGTTGGAAATGAATTAACCAAGAACTTACCAATCACCGCATCCGGCTGCTCATAGACTTCTTCCACATTGACATGGTTCACATGCCCCTTAGTGAAAGGGTTGGGCTTCTTGCGTCCAGAACTTCCATTGCCATTCTCATTTTGCAGCTCGGGACACTCATTGGAGTAGTGTCCTGTCTTCTTGCACTTGAAGCAGGTAATGTGACTCAGATCCTTCCTTACTGGTGTAGCAGGGGTAGGGTGATGGTGATTGTCGTTTCCTCCATTCCCATTGCCATTCTTATGGCCATTGTGGTTGTGTCCACTACCTCCATGCTGAGAATGACCACCATGGTTATGATGGTTGTGCCCTCCAAACTTATTGTGTCCTTGTCATGCCCAAGATGTGATCCTATCCTTATTTTGGCACGAGGGCCTCGATAGGGATAGAAGCTCGTCTCGTTGTGTTGCAAGAATGTATATCATTACAAGTACATGTACAAAAGTGATGAGTATATGGAATTGGCTTACGCTCACCACAAGCTACAACAAGATCACATCAATACAACAACATATTCAAACATCATACAGAAGAGCAGGGTCCGACTACGGACAAAACCAAATGGTAAAATGACATCTGTCCTTGATATCCCACGCTGCCGCCTGGAACCCATCCTAGAAGAAGAACTCCAAATCAAACAAGCATCACGCTCACATGAAATCATCGCATTACCTGAACCTGCAACTTTTGTTGTAGTAATCTGTGAGCCACAGGGACTCAGCAATCTTATTTCCAAGGGTATCAAGACTATTAAAGATTAATGGGTGAGGTATGGTTAAGTGGTGAGACTGCAGCAAGTGACTAATCATTTATTTGAGTGGCTAACTTATGAATACAAAAAGTAAAGTGGGTGGTCTATGTTGGAAATATGCCCTAGAGGCATTAAATAAATTGTTTATTATTATATTTCCTTGTTCATGATAATCGTTTATTATCCATGTTATAATTGTGTTGATTGGAAACTAAATACATGTGTGGGCATATAGACAAACACTGTGTCCCTAGTATGCCTCTAGCAGGCTAGCTCGTTGATCAAAGATGGTTAAGGTTTCCTGGCCATGGACACAAGATGTCATTTCATATCGGGATCACATCATTAGGAGAATGATGTGATGAACAAGACCCAAACTATAAATGTAGCATACGATCGTGTCAGTTTATTGCTATAGTTTTTCTGCATGTCAAGTATATGTCCCTATGACCATGAGATCATGCAACTCACTGACACCGGAAGAGTGCCTTGTGTGTATCAAACATCGCAATGTAACTGGGTGACTATAAAGGTACTCTACAGATATCTCCGAAGGTGTCTGCTGAGTTGGCATGGATCAATACTGGGATTTGTTACTCCGTGTGACGGAATGGTATCTTAGGGCCCATACGGTAATACTGTTGGGAGACGTAGTAGTAAATCAAAATTTTCCTACGCGTTCACCAAGATCCATCTATGGAGAAACCAGCAACGAGCAAGGGGAGAGTGGATCTTCATACCTTTGAAGATCGCTAAGCGGAAGCGTTACAAGAACGCGGTTGATGGAGTCGTACTCGCAGCGATTCAGATCGCGGTAGATCCGATCAAGTGCCGAACGGACGGCACCTCCGCGTTCAACACACGTGCAGCCCGGTGACGTCTCCAACACCTTGATCCAGCAAGGAGGAAGGAGAGGTTGGGGAAGGGCTCCAACAGCAGCACGACGGCGTGGTGGTGGTGGAGTAGCAAGGTAATCCGACAGGGCTTCGCCTAAGCGCTGCGGAGGAGGAAGAAGAGAGGTAGGGCTTTGCCGTGAGAGAGAGAGATCAAATCCTCTCTCAAAACATCCAAAACCTCAAGTATATATAGGAGGAGGGACGTGGAGGGCTGGCTTGGCCTCTACTCCAAAGAGGAGATGGCCGGCCGAATTAAAGGGAGAGTCCACCTCCCACAAGGGAGGTGGATCTCCTCCTTTTAAATCCTTTTTGCCTTATCTCCTTATCTCCAGCCACATGGGCCTTTAGCAAAAGTCTTGCCCAGCCCAATAAGGGCTGGCACACTTTATCTAACAGCCCATGTGGTCCTTTGGTCGTCACACCCCTCCCGGGGGTCCTCCGGCACCCTCCCGGCACTCCCGGTACACTACCGATGAGCCCGAAAACTTTCCGGTGACCAAAACTGGACTTCCTATATATCAATATTTACCTCCGGACCATTCCGGAGCTCCTCGTGACGTCCGGGATCTCATCCGGGACTCCGAACAACCTTCGGTAATCACGTATACCTTTTCCCTATAACCCTAGCGTCATCGAACCTTAAGTGTGTAGACCCTACGGGTTCGGGAGACACGTAGACATGACCGAGACACCTCTCCGGCCAATAACCAACAGCGGGATCTGGATACCCATGTTGGCTCCCACGTACTCCACGATGATCTCATCGGATGAACCACGATGTCGGGGATTCAATCAATCCCGTATACAATTCCCTTTGTCTATCGGTATGGTACTTGCCCGAGATTCGATCGTCGGTATCCCTATACCTTGTTCAATCTCGTTACTGGCAAGCCTCTTTACTCGTTCCGTAATACATCATCCCGTGGCTAACTCCTTAGTCACATTGAGCTCATTATGATGATGTCTTACCGAGTGGGCCCAGAGATACCTCTCCGTCACACGGAGTGACAAATCCCAGTCTCGATTCGTGCCAACCCAACAGATACTTTCGGAGATACCCGTAGTGCACCTTTATAGCCACCCAGTTACGTTGTGACGTTTGGCACACCCAAAGCATTCCTACGGTATCCGGGAGTTGCACAATCTCATGGTCTAAGGAAATGATACTTGACATTGAAAAGCTTTAGCAAACGAACTACACGATCTTTGTGCTATGCTTAGGATTGGGTCTTGTCCATCACATCATTCTCCTAATGATGTGATCCCGTTATCAACGACATCCAATGTCCATGGCCATGAAACCGTGACCATCTATTGATCAACGAGCTAGTCAACTAGAGGCTCACTAGGGACATGTTGTGGTCTATGTATTCACACATGTATTATGGTTTCCGGTTAACACAATTATAGCATGAACAATAGACAATTATCATGAACAAGGAAATACAATAATAACCATTTTATTATTGCCTCTAGGGCATATTTCCAACAGTCTCCCACTTGCACTAGAGTCAATAATCTAGTTCACATCACCATGTGATTAACACTTACATCACCATGTGATCATATCATCATGTGATTAACACCCAATAAGTTCTGGGGTTTGTTCATGTTCTGCTCGTGAAAGAGGTTTTTAGTCAGCGGGTCTGCGACATTCAGATCCGTGTGTACCTTTGCAAACTTTCCATTTCATATTTGTAGATACTGCTCCCACGCTCCACTTGGAGCTATTCCAAATGGCTGCTCCACTATACGTAGCTGGATTTCTACTAAGAGTCATCTGTATTGGTTTTAAAGCTTGCATCATCGTAACACTTTACGATGAACTCTTTATCACCTCCATAATCGAGAAATATTTCCTTAGTTCTCAAGTTACTAAGGCTAACTTTGACCGCTGTCTAGTGATCCAGTCTTGGATTACTCTTGTACCCCTTGACAGACTCATGGCAAGGCACACACAGGTGCGGTACACAGCATGGCATACTATATAGAGCCTATGGCTAAAGCATAGGAGATGACACTCATCTCTTCTTTATCTTCTGCCGTGGTCGGGTATTGAGTCTTACTCAATTTCACACCTTACAATACAGTCAAGAACTCCTTCTTTGACCCATCTATTTTGAACTCCTTCAAAAACTTGTCAAGGTATGTCTTCGTCGAAAAAACTTATCAAGCGAATAGATCTATCCCTATAGATCTTGATGCTTAATAAAATAGTAGCTTTATCTGGGTCTTCCTTTGAAAAAAAAAACTTTTCAAACAACCCTTCATGCTCTTCCAGAAATTCTACATCATTTCCGATCAATAATATGTCAACTACATATTCTTATAAGAAATTCCATAGTGCTCCCACTCACTTTCTTGCAAATACAAGTTTCTCATAAACATTGTATAAACTTAAACACTTTGATCACCTCATCAAAGCATATATTCCAACTCCGAGATGCTTGCTCCAGTCCATAGAAGGATCGCTGGAGTTTGCATATTATTAGCATCCTTAGGATTGACAAAACCTTCTGGTTGTATCACATACAACTCTTCCTCACAGAAACCATTACGGAAACCTTGTTTTGTCATCCATCTGCCAGATTTCATAATCGAAAAATGCAGCAACTGCTAACAAAATTTTAATAGACTTTTAGCATCGCTACAGATGAGACAATCTCATTGCAGTCAACTCCTTGAACTTGGCGGAAACTTCTTTGCGACAAGTCGAGCTTTATAAACGGTGACATTTCACCATTAGCGTCTATGTTTATCTCAAAGGTCCATTTGTACTCAATGACCCGCCATTCAACAGGCAAGTCTACCAAAGTCCATACTTGGTTTTCATACATGGATCCTTTCTCGGATTTCATGGCTCCTAGCCATTTGTTGGAATCCGGGCCCACCATCGCTTCTCCATAGTTCGTAGGTTCATCGCTGTCCAACAACATGATTTCCAAGACAGGGTTGTCGTACTACTCAGGAGCAGTACGCGTCCTTGTCGACCTACGAGGTTCGATAGTGACTTGATCCGAAGCTTCATGATCATCATCATTAACTTCCTTTTCAACTGAGTAGGCTCTACAGAAACATCTTTCTGTGTTGCGCTATTCTCTGGTTGAAACAAAGGTTCAACAACCTTATCAAGTTCTATCTTCCTCCCACTCAATTCTTTCGAGAGAAACTCTTTCTCAAGAAAGGACCCGTTCTTAGCTACAAATACCTTTTGCGCTTGGATCTGAGATAGAAGGTATACCCAATGTCTCATTAGGGTATTCTATGAAGATGCATTTGTCTTCTTTGGGTTCGAGCTCGCTAGGTGAAAAACCCATTTTCATATAAGCGTCGCAGCCCCAAACATTAAGAAATGACAGCTTAGGCTTCTATCAAACCATAATTCTCACGGTGTCATCTCAACAGACTTAGATGGTGCCCTGTTAAAGTGAATGGATTTGTCTTTAATGCATAACCCCATAACGATAGTGGTAAAACGATAAGAGACATCATAGTACTCACTATATCCAATAGAGCACGACTACGACGTTCGAACACACCATCACACTATGGTGTTCCAGGAGGCGTGAGCTGTGAAACAATTTCCACATTGTCTAAAATTGCATACCAAACTCGTAACTTAGATATTCACCTCCATGATCATATCATAGACATTTATCTTCTTGTCACGATGATCTTTAACTTCACTCTGAAACTCCTTGAACCTTTCAAACATTTCAGATTCGTGTTTCATTAAGTAAATATCCCCATATTTACTCAAATCATCAGTGAAGGTAAAGAAAAACAACGATATCCACTGTGTGTTTCAACACTCATTGGACCACATACATCAACATGTATTAATTCCAATAAGCCACTTGCCCGCTCCATCATATTGGATGACGGGGTCTCAGTCATCTTGCCCAAGAGGCATGGCTCGCATGTCTCAACCGATTCGAAATCGAGTGAGTCAAAAAACATCCATCATCATGGAGTTTCTTCATGCGATTTATACCAATATGACATTACGTGGCAGTGCCACAAGCATGTGGTACTATCATTATTAACTTTGTATCTTTTGGTACCAATGTTATGAATATGTGTACTACTACGATCATGATTCGATAAACCATTTCGAGTGGGTGCATGACCATTGAAGGCATTATCCATGTAAACAGAATAACCATTATTCTCTAACTTATATGAATAACCGTATCGCACTAATCATGATCTAATCACGTTTATGCTCAACGCAAACACCAAATAACATTTATTTAGGTTTATCACAAATCCTGAAGGTAGAGAGAGCGTGTGATGGTGATCACATCAATCTTGGAAATACTTCCAACACACATCGTCACCTTTCACCTAGCTAGTCTCCATTTACTCCGTAGCTTTCATTTCGAGTTGCTAACACTTAGCAACCGAACCGGTATCTAATACCCAGGTGCTACTAGGAGTACCAGCAAGGTACACATCACTAACACGTATATCAAATATACTTCCATTGACATTACCAGCCTTCTTATCTACCAATCATCTAGGGTTTTTCCGCTTCAGCGAACATTCTCCTCATAACAGAAGCACTTAGTCTCGGGTTCGGGCTCAACCTTGGGTTTCTTCACTAGAGCAACAACTGGCTTGCCATTCCTGAAGTTTTTCCCTTCTTGCCCTTGCCCCTTTTGAAACTAGTGGTTTTCACTTAACCATCAACACTTGATGCTCCTTATTGATTTCTACCTTCGTGGTGTCAAACATCACGAACAACTCAGGGATCATCTTATCCATCCCTGGCATGTTATAGTTCATCACGAAGCTCTAGTAGCTTGGTGGCAGTGACTTGGAGAACTGCATTAATCACTATCTCATCTGGAAGATTAACTCCCACTTGATTCAAGTGATTGTAGCACCCAGACAATCTGAGAACACGCTCACCGATTAAGCTATTCTCCTTTATCTTGCAGGCAAAGAATCTTGTTGGAGGTCTCATACCTCTCAACATAGGCACGAGCTTGAGATCACAATCTCAGCTCCTAGAACATCTCATATGTTCTATGACGTTCAAAACATTTTGAAGCCTCAATTCTAAGCCGTAATGCATGACACACTGAACTATCACGTAGTCATCAAAAAGTGCCTGTCATATGTTCACAACATCTACAGACAACGCTTGAGGGAGTGATGCAGTTAGCGGTACATCAAAAACATAAGCTTTCTGTGCAGCAATGAGGACAATCCTCAGATCACGGACCCAGTCCGCATTATTGCTACCATCAACTTTCAACTTACTTTTCTCTAGGATTGTATCAATAAAACTGGGGAGCTACAGCGCGAGCTATCTACGACATAATTTGCAAGGACATTTTTAGACTAAGTTCATGATAATTAAGTTCATTTAATCAAATTATTAATGAACTCCCACTTAGATAGACATCTCTCTAGTCTTCCAAGTGATACATGATCCATGTCAACTAGCCCGTGTCCGATCATCACGTGAGACGGACTAGTCATCCATGGTGAACATCTCTATGTTGATCGTATCTTCTATACGACTCATGTTCGACCTTTCGGTCTTCCGTGTTCCGAGGCCATGTCTGTACATGCTAGGCTCGTCAAGTCAACCTAAGTGTTTCGCATGTGCAAATCTGGCTTACACCCGTTGTATGCGAACGTTAGAACCTATCACACCCGATCATCACGTGGTGCTTCGGAACGACGATCCTTAGCAACGGTGCACAGTTAGGGTGAACACCTTTCTTGAAATTTTATTGAGAGATCATCTTATTTACTACCGTCGTTCTATGCAAATAAGATGTAAACATGATAAACATCACATGCAATCAATATAGTGACATGATATGGCCAATATCATCTTGCTCCTTTGATCTCCATCTTCGGGGCACCATGATCATCACTGTCACCGGCACGACACCATGATCTCCATCATCATGATCTCCATCATTGTGTCTTCATGAAGTTGTCTTGCCAAATATTACTTCTACTACTACAGCTAACGTTTAGCAATAAAGTAAAGTAATTACATGGCGTTTATGATTGACACGCAGGTCATACAATAGTATAAGACAACTCCTATGGCTCCTGCCGGTTGTCATAGTCATCGACATGCAAGTCGTGAACCCTACTACAAGAACATGATCAATCTCATACATCACAATGCATCACATCACATCCTTTTGGCCATATCACATCACAAGGCATATGCTGCAAAAACAAGTTAGACGTCCTCTAATTTGTAGTTGCAAGTTTTTACGTGGTTGCTATAGGTTTCTAGCAAGAACGTTTCTTACCTACGTCAAAACCACAACGTGATATGCCAATTTCTATTTACCCTTCATAAGGACCCTTTTCATCGAATCCAATCCGACTAAGGTGGGAGAGACAGACACCCGCTAGCCACCTTATGCAACTAGTGCATGTCAGGCGGTGGAACCGGTCTCACGTAAGCGTACGTGTAAGGTTGGTCCGGGCCGCTTCATCCCACAATACCGTCGAATCAAGATAAGACTAGTAACGGCAAGCATATTAACAAAATCGACGCCCACAACTGCTTTGTGTTCTACTCGTGCATAGATTCTACGCATAGACCTAGCTCATGATGCCACTGTTGGGAGACGTAGTAGTAAATCAAAATTTTCCTACGCGTTCACCAAGATCCATCTATGGAGAAACCAGCAACGAGCAAGGGGAGAGTGGATCTTCATACCTTTGAAGATCGCTAAGCGGAAGCGTTACAAGAACGCGGTTGATGGAGTCGTACTCGCATCGATTCAGATCGCGGTAGATCCGATCAAGTGCCGAACGGACGGCACCTCCGCGTTCAACACACGTGCAGCCCGGTGACGTCTCCAACACCTTGATCCAGCAAGGAGGAAGGAGAGGTTGGGGAAGGGCTCCAACAGCAGCACGACGGCGTGGTGGTGGTGGAGTAGCAAGGTAATCCGACAGGGCTTCGCCTAAGCGCTGCGGAGGAGGGAGAAGAGAGGTAGGGCTTTGCCGTGAGAGAGAGAGATCAAATCCTCTCTCAAAACATGCAAAACCTCAAGTATATATAGGAGGAGGGACGTGGAGGGCTGGCTTGGCCTCTACTCCAAAGAGGAGATGGCCGGCCGAATTAAAGGGAGAGTCCACCTCCCACAAGGGAGGTGGATCTCCTCCTTTTAAATCCTTTTTGCCTTATCTCCTTATCTCCAGCCACATGGGCCTTTAGCAAAAGTCTTGCCCAGCCCAATAAGGGCTGGCACACTTTATCTAACAGCCCATGTGGTCCTTTGGTCGTCACACCCCTCCCGGGGGTCCTCCGGCACCCTCCCGGCACTCCCGGTACACTACCGATGAGCCCGAAAACTTTCCGGTGACCAAAACTGGACTTCCTATATATCAATCTTTACCTCCGGACCATTCCGGAGCTCCTCATGACGTCCGGGATCTCATCCGGGACTCCGAACAACCTTCGGTAATCACGTATACCTTTTCCCTATAACCCTAGCGTCATCGAACCTTAAGTGTGTAGACCCTACGGGTTCGGGAGACACGTAGACATGACCGAGACACCTCTCCGGCCAATAACCAACAGCGGGATCTGGATACCCATGTTGGCTCCCACGTACTCCACGATGATCTCATCGGATGAACCACGATGTCGGGGATTCAATCAATCCCGTATACAATTCCCTTTGTCTATCGGTATGGTACTTGCCCGAGATTCGATCGTCGGTATCCCTATACCTTGTTCAATCTCGTTACTGGCAAGTCTCTTTACTCGTTCCGTAATACATCATCCCGTGGCTAACTCCTTAGTCACATTGAGCTCATTATGATGATGTCTTACCGAGTGGGCCCAGAGATACCTCTCCGTCACACGGAGTGACAAATCCCAGTCTCGATTCGTGCCAACCCAACAGATACTTTCGGAGATACCCGTAGTGCACCTTTATAGCCACCCAGTTACGTTGTGACGTTTGGCACACCCAAAGCATTCCTACGGTATCCGGGAGTTGCACAATCTCATGGTCTAAGGAAATGATACTTGACATTGAAAAGCTTTAGCAAACGAACTACACGATCTTTGTGCTATGCTTAGGATTGGGTCTTGTCCATCACATCATTCTCCTAATGATGTGATCCCGTTATCAACGACATCCAATGTCCATGGCCATGAAACCGTGACCATCTATTGATCAACGAGCTAGTCAACTAGAGGCTCACTAGGGACATGTTGTGGTCTATGTATTCACACATGTATTATGGTTTCCGGTTAACACAATTATAGCATGAACAATAGACAATTATCATGAACAAGGAAATACAATAATAACCATTTTATTATTGCCTCTAGGGCATATTTCCAACAAATACAACATCACAACAAGCCTTGCAAGCAATGTGACTAAGTGTTAGTCGTGGGATCTTGTATTACAGAATGAGTAAAGAGACTTGCCGGTAACGAGGTTGAACTTGGTATAGAGATACCGACGATCGAATCTCGGGCAAGTAACATACCAAAGGACAAAAGGAACATCATACGGGATTAACTGAATCCTTGACATAGTGGTTCAACCGATAAAGATCTTCATAGAACATGTAGAAACCAATATGGGCATCCAGGTCCCGCTATTTTTTATTGACCGTAGAGGTGTCTCGGTCATGTCTACATGGTTCTCGAACCCGCAGGGTCTGGACACTTAAGGTTCGGTGACGTTTTGGTATAGATGAGTTATGTGTGTTGGTGACCGAAGGTTGTTCGAAGTCCCGGATGAGATCCTGAACATCACGAGGAGTTCCGGAATGGTCCGGAGGTAAAGATTCATATATGGGAAGTTGGTGTTTGAGTTCCGGAAAAGTTCCGTGACTTGCAAGTGGTGTGACGGAGTGCCGGAAGTGTTCCCGGGGGTCCACCGGATGGGCCCATCTACTCCAAAGGGTCACATGGGCTATGAGAGGGTGCAAACCAGCCCCTGGTGGGATGGCCGCACCTCTCACCTCAAGGCCCATGCGGCTAGAGGCTTGGGCTGGGCCAAAAGGGTGGGCTAGCCACCAAACTTGGTGGGCAAGCCACCCTGGCCGCCGCCCCATCTCCCTTGGCCGCCGCACCAAACCCTAGGGAGCCAGCCCCTCCTCTTCCCCAATATATATGAGAGGGGAGGGAGGGCTTCAAGCACAAGTCATGGCGCAGCCCTTCCTCCCTCCCCATTTACCTCTCCTCTAGTAGATTGGTTTGGCACCGCTTAGTGAAGCTATGCCGGATCAGCTCCACCACCACCGCCACCACGCCGTTGTGTTGCTGGCGAACCCCGATGGTAGTATGAGCATGGTGGGCGCGACAACCCCGATGTCGACACAATGATGGAGATCATGATGATGGATATCATGGTGTCATGTCGGTGCTTTGGAGGTGGAGATCAAAAGCACAAGTTCATGGCCATATCATGTCACTTATGATTTGCATGTGATGTTACTATTTTTATGCACCTTATTTTGCTTAGGACGACGGTAGCATTATAAGGTGATCCCTCACTTAAATTTCAAGATGAATTGTGTTCTCCCCAAGTGTGCACCGTTGAGAAAGTTCGTCGTGTCGAGACACCACGTGATGATCGGGTGTGATAGACTCTACGTTCGCATACAACGGGTGTAAGCCAGTGTTGCACATGCAGAACACTCGGGTTAAACTTGACGAGCCTAGCATGTACAGACATGGCCTCGGAACACAAGATACTGAAAGGTCGAGCATGAGTCATATAGTAGATATGATCAACATGATGATGTTCACCATTGAAACCACCTTAACTCACGTGATGATCAGACTTGAGTTGGTGAATATGGATCATGTGTCACTCAGATGACCTGAGGGATGTCAATTTGAGTGGGAGCTTTAGTAATTTGATTAACTAAACTCATTGTCATAAACAATATTCTTAGTAACCTTTTCTTATTTATGTTTTAGATCAATGGCTCGCGCAGTCGCACCCCTGAATTTTTATGCATTCCTAGAGAAAGCTAGGTTGAAAGATGATGGAAGTAACTTTGTGGACTGGGCCCGTAATCTAAGGATTATCCTCACGGCTTCCAGAAGGCATATGTCCATAATGCACCGCTTGGTAACCAACTCGCAAACATGTCGTCCGAAGATGTTAAGAACGCTTGGGAGGCACGTTCTGGAGATTACTCAATAGTTCAGTGTGCAATTTTGTATGGATTAGAACTGGGACTTCAAAGACGTTTTGAACGTCATGGAGCATATGGCATGTTCCAGGAGTTGGATGTTATCTTTAAGAAGATTGCCCGGATTGAGAGGTATGAGACCTCCGATAAGTTCTATGCTTGCAAGATGGAGGAGAACGGGTCTATCAGTGAACATATACTCAGAACGTCTGGGTATTCGACCCGTCTGGCGGAGTTAGGGATGCCCCTTCCGCCGGAGGCGATCACTGACAGAGTTCTTCAATCATTGCCACCTAGCTACAAGAGCTTCGTGATGAACAATAACATGCACAGGATGACCAAGTCAGTCGTCGAGCTGTTTGCGATGCTGAAAGTCGTTGAGTCTGGAATCCAGAAAGAACATCAAGTGTTGATTGTCAATAAAACCACTAGTTTCAAGAAACTTGGCAAGGGCAAGATGGGTAACTCCAAGAAGGGTGGCAAACCAGTTGCTCCTCCCGTGAAGAAACCCAAGGCTGGATCGAAGCCAGAAAATGAGTGTTTTCATTGCAAGGGAACTGGTCACTGGAAGCAGAACTGCCCCAAGTACCTGGCCGACAAGAAGGCGGCCAACACCAAATAAGGTATATATGATATACATGTTATTGATGTGTACCTTACTAGCTCTCGTTGTAGTGCCTGGGTATTTGATACCGGTTCGGTTGCTCACGTTTGCAACTCAAAGTAGAACCTACGGAATAGACGGAGGCTGGCTAAGGATGAAGTGACGATGCGCATGGGAAATGGTTCCCAGGTTGATGTGATCGCCGCCGGCACGCTCGCTGTTCGACTACCATCGGGATTTATGATGAACCTAAATAATTGTTATTTAGTGCCTCCGTTAAGCATTAACATTATATTTGGATCTTGTTTATTGCGAGATGGTTACTCATTTAAATTAGAGAATAAAGGTTGTTCTATTTATCTGAGTAATATCTTTTATGGTCATGCACCCAATGTGAGGGGTTTATTCTTATTGAATCTCGATAGTGATGATACACATGTTCATAGCATTGATGCCAAAAGATGTAGAATTGATAATGATAGTACCACTTTCTTGTGGCACTGCCGTTTGGGTCATATTTGTGTAAAATGCATGAGGAAGCTCCATGCTGATGGACTTTTGGAGTCACTTGATTTTGAATCACTTGACACATGTGAACCATACCTCATGGGCAAGATGACTAAAACGTTGTTCTCTGGAACAATGGAACGAGCGAGTTATTTGTTGGAAATCATACATACTGATGTGTGTGGTCCAATGAACATTGAGGCGCGTGGTGGATATCGTTATTCTCTCACCTTCACCGATGACTTGAGTAGATATGGGTATATTTACTTAATGAAACACAAGTCTGAAACGTTTGAAAAGTTCAAGCAATTTTAGAGTGAAGCTGAGAATCATTGTAACAAGAATATTAAATTCCTAAGATCTGATCGAGGAGGAGAATATCTGAGTTATGAGTTTGGTGGTCACTTAAGACAGTGTGGAATTGTTTCACAATTGACACCGCCTGGAACACCACAGCGTAATGGTGTGTCCGAACATCGTAATTGAACCTTATTAGATATGGTACGTTCTATGATGTCTCTTGCCAATTTTCCACTGTCGTTTTGGGGTTATGCATTGGAGACAGCTGCATTCACTTTAAATAGCGCACCATCGAAATCCGTTGAGACGACGCCATATGAACTGTAGTTTGGCAAGAAGCCAAAATTGTTGTTTCTTAAAGTTTGGGGATGTGATGCCTATGTCAAAAAGCTTCGGCCCGAAAAGCTGGAACCCAAAGCGGAGAAATGCGTCTTCATAGGATACCCAAGAGAGACAGTTGGGTATGCCTTCTATCTCAGATCCGAAGGCAAAGTGTTTGATGCAAAGAACAGAACATTTCTTGAGAAAGAGTTTCTCTCGAAAGAATTGAGTGGGATGAACCTTCACTTCAACCAGAGAGTAGCGCAGCATAGAAAGATGTTTCTATGGAGCCAACAATAGTTAAAGAGGAAGTTAATGATGATGATCATGAAACTTCTGATCAAGTTGCTATTGAACCTCGTAGGTCGACAAGGACGCGTACTGCTCCTGAGTGGTACGGCAACACTGTCTTGGAGGTCATGTTGTTAGACAACAATGAACCTATGAGCTATTATATGTGGATGACATATTGCTGATTGGAAACAATATAGAAATGCTGGAAAGCGTGAAGGAATATTTGAACAAGAGTTTTTCAATGAAGGACCTAGGAGAAGCTGCTTTCATATTAGGCATCAATATCTATAGAGATAGATCGAGACGCTTGATAGCACTTTCACAAAGCACATACCTTGATAAAGTTTTGAAGAAGTTCAAAATGGATCAGTCTAAGAAAGGGTTCTTACCTGTGTTACAAGGTGTGAAGTTGAGTAAGACTCAATGCCCAGTGACTACATAAGATAGAGAGAAGATGAGTGTCATCCCCTATACTTTAGCCATAGGCTCTATCATGTATACGATGTTGTGCACAAGACCCGATGTCAGCATTGCCATAAGTATGGTCGGAAGGTTTCAAAGTGATCCTGGAATGGAGCACTGGACGGCGGTCAAGAATATCCTTAAGTACCTGAAAAGGACTAAGGAGATGTTTCGCGTTTATGGAGGTGATCAAGAGCTCATCGTAAAGGGTTACGTCGATGCAAGCTTTGACATTGATCCAGATGACTCTAAGTCGCAAACTGGATACGTATTTATTCTCAATGGGGGAGCGGTAAGCTGGTGCAATTCCAAGCATAGCACGGTAGTCGATTCTACATGCGAAGCGGAGTACATCGCAGCCTCGGAGGCAGCGAAGGAAGGTGTCTGGATGAAGCAGTTCATGACAAATTGGAGTAGTGCCCAGTGCATTGAATCCGATGACTCTGTTCTATGACAACACTCATGCCATTGCACTGGCCAAGGAACCAAGGTTTCACTAGAGGACCAGACACATAAAGCGACGCTTCAATTCCATCCGCGATTATTTCGAGGAGAAGGACATAAATATTTGCAAAGTGCACATGGACCTGAATGTTGTAGACCCGTTGACTAAACCTCTTCCAAGGGATAAACATGATCAACACCAGGACCGCATGGGTGTTCGATTCATTACAATGTAAATGACATAGTGATGTGAACTAGATTATTGACTCTGGTGCAAGTGGGAGACTGTTGGAAATATGCCCTAGAGGCATTAAATAAAGTATTTATTATTATATTTCCTTGTTCATGATAATCGTTTATTTTCCATGCTACAATTGTGTTGATTGGAAACTAAATACATGTGTGGGCATATAGACAAACACTATGTCCCTAGTATGCCTCTAGCAGGCTAGCTCGTTGATCAAAGATGGTTAATGTTTCTTGGCCATGGACATGAGATGTCATTTGATATCGGGATCACGTAATTAGGAGAATGATATGATGGACAAGACCGAAACTCTAAACATAGCATATGATCGTGTCAGTTTATTGCTACAGTTTTTCTGCATGTCAAGTATATGTTCCTATGACCATGAGATCATGCAACTCACTGACACCGGAAGAGTGCCTTGTGTGTATCAAATGTCGCAACGTAACTGGGTGACTATAAAGGTACACTACAGGTATCTCCGAAGGTGTCTGTTGAGTTTGGCATGGATCAATACTGGGATTTGTTACTTCGTGTGACGGAGAGGTATCTCACGGCCCACTCGGTAATACAACATCACAACAAGCCTTGCAAGCAATGTGACTAAGTGTTAGTCGCGGGATCTTGTATTATAGAAATAGTAAAGAGACTTGCCGGTAACAAGGTTGAACTAGGTACAGAGATAACGACAATCGAATCTCGGGCAAGTAACATATCGAAGGACAAAGGGAACATCATACGGGATTAACTTAATCCTTGACATAGTGGTTCGACCGAGAAAGATCTTCGTAGAACATGTAGGAACCAATATGGGCATCCAGGTCCCCCTATTGGTTATTGACCGTGGAGGTGTCTCGGTCATGTCTACATGGTTCTCGAACCCGCAGGGTCTGGACACTTAAGGTTCGGTAACGTTTTGGTATAGATGAGTTATGTGTGTTGGTGACCTAAGGTTGTTCGGAGTCCCGGATGAGATCCCGGATGTCACGAGGAGTTCCAGAATGGTACAGAGGTAAATATTCATATATGGGAAGTTGGTGTTTGAGTTTCGGAAAGTTCCGTGACCTGCAAGTGGTGTGACGGAGTGCCGAAAGTGTTCCCGGGGGTCCACCGGATGGGCCCATCTACTCCAAAGGGTCACATGGGCTGTGAGAGGGTGCAAACCAGCCCCTGGTGGGATGGCCGCACCTCTCACCTCAAGGCCCATGCGGCTAGAGGCTTGGGCTGGGCCAAAAGGGTGGGCTAGCCACCAAACTTGGTGGGCAAGCCACCCTGGCCGCCACCCCATCTCCCTTGGCCGCCGCACCAAACCCTAGGGAGGCCAGCCCCTCCTCTTCCCCAATATATATGAGAGGGGAGGGAGGGCTGCAAGCACAAGTCATAGCGCAGCCCTTCCTCCCTCCCCAATTACCTCTCCTCTAGTAGATTGGTTTGGCACCGCTTAGTGAAGCTATGCCGGATCAGCTCCACCACCACCGCCACCATGCCGTTGTATTGCTGGCGAACCCATCTACCTCTCCGCTCCCTCTTGCTGGATCAAGAAGGCGGAGATCTTCATCGAGTTGCTTGTGTGCTGAACGCGGAGGTGCCTTCCGTTCGGTACTTGATCGGGAGTTTGTGGGACGGCTTGCGATTTGGATCGCGGAGACGTACCACTACATCAACCGCGTTCTTTAACGCTTCCGCTTAGCGATCTACAAGGGTACATAGATCCAATCTGTCCTCTCATATATGCTCATCTCCTAGATTGATCTCGGTGAAGCATAGGAATTTTTTTGTTTCCCATGCAACGTTCCCCAACAATCTATGCATAACGGGCGTGAACTAGAAATGATCACTAACTGATCCTGAACACCTACTTACGTCAAACATAACCCCATCGTGTTCTCTCTCGGATAAGAACTCACGAGAAGAGACATTCACGGTTACGCACATAGGTTGTGTATTTTATTTGAGTTAACTTCAAGTTTGCTATGACCGGGTGTTAAACAAAGTTTCCAAGTTTGCCACATAACCGCGGGCACGGCTTTCTGAAAAGATTTTACTCTGCAGGGGTGCTCCAACTCGTCCATCATAAATTAACCACATGCCACGAGAATAACTTCGACCACGGATCTCGTGATCTTCCTAGGCAATTCCACAGGAAATCTGCCACCTCGAGATAGCCCGAAGAAAATCGGATTTCCTCACTCAAGACGTTCGAGAAAGGTAAAACAAATCTAGCAAGGCCGCCCGACGTGCCGACAATCCCGAGCATGTTAGGAGCACTCAATTATGGAACATAACACTAGTTCACAAGTAACTAGGGGCGGCAAGAGTGGAACAAAACACCGAGCAAAAGGCCAAGCCTTCCACCCTTTACCAAGTATATATTTGCATTAAATTAAATAACAATAATATTGTGATAACAAAAGAATGTCCATGATGTCACATGGAAGCAATTGCACCTGCAGCTAGAAACGCTATAAGAGGGCTGAGCAAGCGGTAACATAGCCAAACAAAGGTTTGTTGGGATGTGGAGGGGTTAGAGTCTTTAATGGGAATGTTGGGAGGCTTGTCAAACACGTGGTAGGTAGCGTGACATAGCGATAGAAAACGAGAGATCTAGCATGGCAATGATAGTAGTGGTATCCAGGGAAATGTGTCATCTTGCTTGATCACTTGGAAGAAGAGTTAATCCATGAAGAAGACGAGCCAACATAGTCAAACGAATCCTCACACTCCGAACGCTTTTGGAACTCTATCAAAAGGAACAATCTGAAACAACAAGCAACACGTGATAACACCACAACATATGCATGACATGATGCGCAAATAAATATGATACATATCCGATTTAATTATGCAAGGCATGACATGGCAAATCACATCAATCAAATACTACACATTAAGTGAAGCTCAATATGCAACGAGTTGCATATTGACGAAACTCCACGATCAAATATTTAGTTGAGTCTTTATTTACTCGACAATATTAAATGTTGTTAAACATGGCAAGAGGTGAAGCAATAAAAAACTACATCATCTAGGCATTTTAAATGAGGACGGAAGCATCATATAGCATTTCCGAAACAAACCCATATGCATATTAGGAATTTGATCCAGATCTGTACTAAACATGTTTTATATTTATTAAACATGAAATTAAAGTGCGGCATGAGATTCTACACGTTTTTCTAGTCAAGATACATATGTATAACATTTTTATCGGAACTACGTTTGGTAGTTATGAAATAAATCATTTTACATGGCATTTACGCAAAATAATACAAAGAGCAATGTTAAAAAAATATCACACATGAAAGTTTGATATTGTGAATCTACACGAAATTATAGTCACTTTTGATATATAAAGTTTTTACATATGATGCATGGTTGAAGAGATATTAAATGCATGATCAATAGGGGGGTTTACGCGAATCTGTAATTCCTGGAATAATAGACAAATTTGCCAAACGAAAAAAAACATAGGTTGGGCCGAAACTGCACAGAGGCCCAACACTGCATATGGGCGCAACATACAATATGTTGCCTAGGGCGAGGGATAGGAGGACGGAGCGCTCACCTAGCAGGCTAAAGGCCCAAGCCGGTAGAGAGGCTCGCTGAGCCGGCTCCTAGGCGAAGTTGGGGCGGACTGGGCCGAGGCAGGGCCTCGCTGGGCCACGCGAGGCTGGCGACATGGTCAACAGGTGCAGAAGAGGCTGCGCGAGGATGTCGTCCTCCTCCCACAAACCAGAGGACTCCATGGCAGGGGAGCACCGCAGCTTGGACGATGACACAACATGGATGGGGTGGGGAGGCAAGCTCGAGCCTGATCCGGAGGGTCTACGCGTCGCGGGTCGATTCCCGATGCCGGCAGTTCCCACGGGCTGCAGCGCACCAAAGCATTAAGCTCGGCCATTGCGATGCGTGCCTACGAGGGAGAGAGAGGCAGAGGCGCCAAGTGGCTGTGGGAGAGAGGGGCAGCGCGAAAAACGATGTGGCTAGGGCTAGGGTTACCAAATAGGCAGCTTAGGGGTGTCTATTGATATAATTGGGGCTAGGGTTAGCAGTTTTTGTTCATTTTCGGACCGTTTGATCTCGATCGGACGGCCTGCAAGCGGAGGGGGGCTAGGTTAGGCCGTGGTGGATGTGTAGATGGACTATGAGGAGATGAGAGGGAGGTTGGCACGTGACATGATTTTTAGAACACCGAAAAACGTCCGGTAATAAACCGATGACGATGCCGCTACGGGCGACCATTGGGGTATCAAACGAACTCGGAATGCGACGAAATTTGGCAGGCGGTCCACCTACAATATAAAAAGACCACACGTCAAGTTCTGACCCAATTTGAGAGTATTTTATATGCACTTTTAAAAATAATATTTTAATCGATGTCGCGGGCGTGTGCATGTGTGGTTGGTCTCGAAACGATCAATGACACGAACGGAGAGAACCAGCAGCTACGAACGGATGCAAGTTTTCAAAAACGAGTGATGATGCTATGCCGATGATGTGAATGATGCAATGATGACTTTGAAAACCAGACGAATCGCACGATGACAATGGAATAAAAGGTGAATCTTCTGCAGCTTTGGTCCCGGGCTGTTACAACTCTCCTCCACTACACGAGGATCTCGCCCCGAGATCTAAGAATGAGAAGGGGAAGAGAAACAACAAAAGGTAAACTTGTTGCTTCTCTGACAAATGAGTGAAATCAATGATCATTGAAGGTTTCAATGAGAATTAGAATGACATGAGGAACAAGCAAGAATTCACAAGAAATTTCGGCAGCACTTCAATAGGATAGAGAACAAAATTTGATAAGAAGGAAAGAACTTGAACATAGAACACAACACTCCGGTAAAAATAATAAGCAAAGAAAGAACATGATCTTGATACAAGAAGATGATAGTTGAAATAGAGAAGCACGACAACACCTCCGGAAGAAAAGAATAGAAACTAGATCATTGGAAGGAAAAGAATGGAGAAGAAAAAGAACAACTTCTACCACCATTGAACTTGAGAAGCATAGGGTGAACGGGGTTGATGGAGAGTCAACAACAAAAAGAATAGCTTGTTATGGGCTTGTGGAAAACATCTCAAAATTATGAGGTGACAACCTGCCACAATAGAAACAATTGATTGCTTGAGAGCCACAAGATATGCAAACTTCTTTCACCAATAGGAGGAGGGGGAAACTTGGATCATTTAAGACACCATGATAGCAACAATCCTTAGGAAATGCTTTAGGTGAAATCCAACCCAAGATAACTTCGATAAGACATGATGGGTTTACTTATATTATTCTTGACAATTTGCCTTTGAGACTCCTCACAATCAAGAATTAATAACACCATCTCAAAACACAATGGAGAAGGAATTGAACTTAGAAATCCAAGATAAGAACACTTGAGCACCTCCAACAAGAATCTTGAAGAACAACTTGAGAAGAATTACATCCTTAACAAACCACCATGAAGAAGCATCATGATGAACTCCGGAATGAAAGGATGAAGCTTGACATTGAAGGTAGAAAAAGAACAAGATTAAGGCCTTGCTATGAATTAGATGAAGCTTAGCGACAGGGGATATTTGAGCAACTTGAACTCCGGAAAAGAAAAGAAGAACCACTTAGAATCGAGAATTAGTATCATGAACAACTCCGGAAGAAGGATTGAAATCTCGATGCAACAATAATAAGATTTATGTTATGATTATCCTTCATCAAGTTAGATTGAAGACAAGCAACGGATTTCGCACACCACTTATTCTTGTTGCAAAGAATTGAAGAGAAAGAGAGAGAGATCACAAACTGGAAGAAGTCTTGCACGAGAACACCGGTAAGAATTAGAAACTAGAACGAAGAGAGCATGATCCACCTAATAGAAAACTTGAACGAAGCACCGGAATAATTGAGATACGAATGGAGGAATAACACTTGAGAAGAATTTGAGAATAGAGGCTGAAAGCTGAGAACGAAGAAATCTTCTGAAATGATGGCCTTCGGAGGATCGAGAAATGAGAACAACTCTGAAATGCACCGGATAGATAAGGATGAAATTACTCATGATCAAAAACAATTTGAGATGATAGCAACAAGTTGAAACCATGAATCTTTGGGAGAACAAACAACGATTTAAGAGAAGCACTCCTTCGGTCTTCAATGTTGAGAATGATGACGAGAAACAACACCATGAATTACCGAGACACTCCGAAATAATGAATGAGCAAAGGTCGAGCCAATGATGAATATAATTTAAAGCTATCTTAGAGAAGGCATATGACTGATGGAATTCATTCTTACGTCATATTTGAAAAGAACTTGAGAGCATCTCCAAAAAGATTAGAAGAGCCAGGTAAGATCCTAGGGAAAACATGTGGGTTATGGCCCACTCAAAAGAAACCACCATTGATACAATTGCTTAGAAGAGATATTGCACCGGTACAAATTAAGAACTTGATAAGGTGAGAACCTCGAAATAATTGAAGAGGATATGAATGGAAATGAAAGTCTTCTGAGATATCTTCGGCACTCCGGATAGAATAGAGAGATATGAAAACCAAGAGAGGCTTGATAAAGAATTCCAACATGGGAATCGTTGAACGAATGAGAAAGGATATGATGAACACCGAAGGCTTGAATAGAATCCACTAGAGAAGAATAACAAGAAGAACAAAGAATATGAGGATAGATCTTGAAATTGAAACTCCTGAGAATCTTCACAAGGGATCATCGGCAACAATACGAGAGAAAAGATAGTGGAAGCATCACATGAATAGAAAAGGCACTTGAATGAGAATTTAATCATTGGAGAAAAAGGGCGGGAGGGTGGGGAAAACAAAGAAAACCTAGGACGGATGAAAACAACTCCGGAAAGAAACATGAGGATTGACCTTGCAAATATTGAGAGGATAGAATTATCTTTAAGAGAAGCACACCGGTAGGAAAAGAATTGATATGATAACTTGATTGAGCACAAGAATTAGCAATCCCACAGAAATATGAGCACACTTGTTAGGAAAGAGATGAGATCACCACTTGACATCGAAGCAACTCGAATTACCACATAGAAAACAAAACAAAGGATGGGGCTGACGAAACAAGCCAGAACAAATACATGACAGAGATTCCGCTTGATATTTTCGTGGTAAGGTTCGCATGGCTCGATCTTATAGTAGCCATCATGTGCAAGGCAGTGCACACGACATACGATGCGTCCCTGAGTCATAGCAAGCTACAAGGACTCTTTAAGACACAACGAGAACCGCTGTAAGAAAGACCGTGAACAAACGAATCCACTAGATGTCGAACCCCAACCTCACATCACACATTTGTTGAAAGATAGCCTAGGTAACTACTTGAATTCCCACCTAAGAACTCCCGAAACTTTCTTGGTTATGCAATCGGGTGTTAGGGATACAAGGAGGAAAATATCTCACACAACTAACAAGCCCTACACCCCAACTGTATCCATCCTTCAACACATAACCACAGGCTTCGGAACTCCATTTATCTCGGACCCTCGAAAACACAACGATACCAAACATGGCAGTACCTCAGATGCCTCCCCAGTACTGGATGACTTCGATCTTATCTCGCCACGAAAAGTATTGAAGCAATTTCAAACATCATCCATCCTGAGATACTAAGGAAACTAAATGATAACAATGTGCCAAGAATCCCATGGAGCTCAACTCCCCGGAAGAAATCAAGTTATACAGGAGGTACCAAGACAGAACTCCGTCACATCGGCATCATATAGTTTCCAAAATACCCGCATGGTCCTATAAAAATTTAGTGAGAACAGGGTAGAATCAAAATTCCTAAGTCGTAATTCCTCACCAGAGCATAGAAGAGGAGTAAAAAGAATCCTACTCTCCGATATAACTAGACTCAAAATATTTTTTTCACTAGACTCGACTCGGCCAAGTTCGATCAAACAAGGGGGCTCCTAGGTCGGTACATGCTCTGATACCAACTTGTCACGCCCAAGATGTGATCCTATCCTTATTTTGGCACGAGGGCTTTGACGGGGATAGAAGCGCATCTCGTCGTGTTACAAGAATGGATATCATTACAAGTACATGTACATAAGAGATGAGTATATGGAATTGGCTTACACTCGCCACAAGCTACAACAAGATCACATCAATACAACAACATATTCAAACATCATACAAAAGAGCAGGGTCCAACTACGGACGAAACCAAACAATAAAATGACATCCATCCTTGCTATCCCAGGCTGCCGCTTGGAACCCATCCTAGATTGATGATTAAGAAGAACTCCAAATCAAACAAGCATCGCGCTCACGTCAAATCATCGCATTACCTGAACCTGCAACTGTTGTTGTAGTAATCTGTGAGCCATAGGGACTCAGCAATCTCCTTTCCAAGGGTATCAAGACTCTTAAAGCTTAATGGGTGAGGTATGGTTAAGTGGTGAGGCTGCAGCAAGCGACTAAGCATTTATTTGAGTGGCTAACTTACAAACACATAATATAAAGTGGTGGTCTACGCATAACGGGCGTGAACTAGAAATGATCACTAACTGATCATGAACACCTACTTACGTCAAACATAACCCCATCGTGTTCTCTCTCGGATAAGAACTCGCGAGAAGAGACAATCACGGTTACGCACACAATTGGTGTATTTTATTTGAGTTTACTTCAAGGTTGCTATGACCAGGTGTTAAACAAAGTTTCCAAGTTTGCCACATAACCGCGGGCACGGCTTTTCGAAAAGATTTAACCCTGCAGGGGTGCTCCAACTCGTCCATCACAAATTAACCACACGCCGCGAGAATAACCTTGACCATGGATCCCGTGATCTTCCTAGCCAATTCCACAGGAAATCCGCCACCTCAAGACAGCCCGAAGAAAATAGGAATTCTTCACTCAAGACATTCGAGAAAGGTAAAACAAATCCACCAAGGCCGCCCGACGTGCCGACAATCCCGATAGGAGCCGCGTATCTCGTTCTCAGGGCATGGCAGATGAGCTACGCGTATAGTGGCCTGATAGAAATCTCCCAAGTTGCCCTGGGTTGGCCCTGCAAAGTGCTCTATTTTGGACCAACACTCATGAGGAGCACTGGCCCGGGGGTTGATTAAATTATCCGCGGGTGCCGCCAGGTCCCTATGCAATTTTATTAGTTATTAGGCAAATGTATTACCAATGGTGGGACTTGCCACACAATCTTTATCCTGAAGAGAAAATCAAGGGGGTCCCCATAACAACCCCAAGCATGTTAGGAGCACTCAATTATGGAACATAACACTGGTTCACAAGTAACTAGGGGCGGCAAGAGTGGAACAAAACACCGAGCAAAAGGCCAAGCCTTCCACCCTTTACCAAATATATATGTGCATTAAATTAAATAACAATAATATTGTGATAACAAAAGAATGTCCATGCTGTCACATGGAAGCAATTGCACCTGTAGCAGAAACGCTATAAGAGGACTGACAAAGCGGTAACATAGCCAAACAAAGGTTTGTTGGGATGTGGAGGGGTTAGATCCTTTCATCGCAATGTTGGGAGGCTTGTCAAACAAGTGGTAGGTAGCGTGACATAGCGATAGAAAATGAGACATCTAGCATGGCAATGATAGTAGTGGTATCCAGGGAAATGTGTCATCTTGCCTGAGATCCTGCTTGGAAGAAGAATGAATCCATGAAGAAGACGAGCCAACATAGTCGAATGAATCCTCACACTCTGAACGCTTTCGGAACTCTATCAAAAAGGAACAATCTGAAACAACAATCGACACGCGATAACACCACAACATATGCATGACATGATGTGCAAACAAATATGATGCATGCCCGGTTTAATTATGCAAGGCATGACATGGCAAATCACATCAATCAAATACTACACATTAAGTGAAGCTCAGTATGCAACGAGTTGCATATTGACGAAACTCCACGATCAAATATTTAGTTGAGTCTCATTATTTACTCAGCAACATTAAATGTTGTTAAACATGGCAAAAGGTGACGCAATAACAAACTACATCATCTAGGCATTTTAAATGAGGATAGAAGAATCATATAGCATTTCCGAAACAAACCCATATGCATATTAGGAATTTGGTCCAGATCTGTACTAAACATGTTTTATATTTATTAAACATGAAAATAAAGTGTGACATGAGATTCTACATGTTTTTCAAGTCAAGTTACATATGTTAAACATTTTTATCGGAACTACGGTTTGGTAGTTATGAAATAAATCAGTTTACATGGCATTTACGCAAATTAACGCAAAGAGCAATGTTAAACATTTTTATCACACATGAAAGTTGGATATTGTGAATCTACACGAAATTCTAGTCACTTTTCATATATAAAGCTTTTACATATGATGCACGGTTGAAGAGATATTAAATGCATGATCAATAGGGGGTTTTATGTGAATCTGTAATTCCTCGAATAATAGACAAATTCGCCGAACCAAAAAAACATAGGCTGGGCCAAAACTGCACAGAGGCCCAACACTGCATATGGGCGCAACATACAATATGTTGCCTAGGGCAAGGGATAGGAGGACGGAGCGCTCACCTAGCGGGCTAAATGCCCAAGGCAGTAGAGCGGCTCGCTGGGCCGGCTCCTAGGTGAAGTTGGGGCGGACTCGGCCGAGGCGAGGCCTCGCTGTGCCACACGAGGCTGGCAACATGGTCAACAGGCGAAGAAGAGGTTGCACGAGGACGTCGTCCTCCTCCCACGAACCAGAGGAGGAGGCCATGGTAGGGGAGCACCGTAGCTTGGACGACGACGCAACATGGATGGGGCGAGGAGGCGAGGTCGATCCGGATCCGGAGGGTCTCCGCATCGCGGATCAATTCCCGATGCCGGTGGTTCCCACGGGCGGCGGCGCGCCAAAGCATCAAGCTCGGCCATTATGATGCGTACCTGCGAGGGAGAGAGAGGTAGAGGCGCCAAGTGGCTGCGGGAGAGAGAGTCAATGTGGAAAACGATGTGGCTAGGGCTAGGGTTACCAAATAGGCAGGTTACGGGTGTCTATTTATAGAATTAGGGCTAGGGTTAGGAGTTTTTGTCCGTTTTCGGACCGTTCGATCTCGATCGGACGGCTCGGAAGCAAAGGGGGCTAGGTTAGGCTGCGGTGGCTGTGTAGATGGGCTATGAGGAGATGAGAGGGAGGTTGGCCCGTGACATGATTTTTAGAACACCGAAAAACGTCCGATAATAAACCGATGGTGCCGCTACGGGCGACCGTTGGGGTATCAAACGAACTCGGAATGCGACGAAATTTGGCAGGCGATCCACCTACAATATAACAAGACCGCACATCAAGTTCGGACCCAATCTGAGAGTATTTTATGCACACTTTTAAAAACAATATTTTAATTGATGTCGCACGCGCGTGCATGTGTGGTTGGTCTCGAAACGGTCAACGACACGAACGGAGATAACCGGCAGCTACGAACGGATGCAAGTTTTCGAAAACGAGTGACGATGCTATGCAGATGATGCGAATGATGCAATGATGAATGCGACAACCAGACGAATCGCACGATGACAATGGAATAAAAGGGGAATCTTCTGGAGCATCGATCTCGGGCTGTTACCGTCATGTACCAGAATATCCTGAGAAAGGGGCGGAGCGAGGCTTCTGCTGAGCTCCAGACTGAAACTTCCTTGACCATATTTCCTCTTGCGAATTTCCATCTACTGATGCTTGCCCTGTAGAGTGATCGCCTTGTCCACCAACTCTTGATAGTCCTCAAAAGTCGCTACCATCAACTGAATTCCCAACTCATCATTCAGTCCCTCCAAAAACTTCTCTTGCTTGGCTGCATCGGTTGCCACGTCACCTTGGGCATAACAGGTCTCTGAAACTGTGCAGCCTCCTTGGCGCAAGTTGCGGAACTCCCTCTTCTTGAGAGCCATGGCTCCCGCCGAAACTTGAGTAGTGCGGAACGCCTGCTGGAACTGAGCCCAAGTCACATTCTCCATGGGGTATGTGGTGGTGTAGTTCTCCCACCACGAAGCAGCTGGTCCATCCAGTTGGTGAGAGGCAAACCTCACCTTCTCCTGATCAGTGCATCCTGATGTGGCTAGCTTCCTACCCATGTTGCGAAGCTAGTCATCTAGGAAGATCAGCTCTGGGCTGCTCGTGAAGATTGGAGGATTCAGCCTCAGAAAACGAGTAAGTCTATCAATTGGTGGTGGAGGTGGAGGTGGCAGTGGAGGAGGGTTGTTGTTGTTCTGGGCCATATTCTGCATCAACAACTGTATCATCTGGTTTGGGTCTAAAGCAATTGTTCCAAGGTGGGTGGGATATCATTCCCTAAGCCACACCCGAAAGGGTCGCGCCTTGGTGGCATCTGTTGGGTCAGCATATATGAGGTATAGATAGAATTAGGCCTAAGGGAGAAACACTACCCATATGCAAATGATGGCAATAAAAATCCAAATCACTCCAATTCAATTCAATCAAAGAGTTCACACGAAACAAATCTAAGGCGAGCCATGTCACAAGATTTGACAAGGACCCACAAATTAATCAATCAAATACTAATAAAATATCGAATCCTAATCTCTCATGGTGGTCTAAATCTACTCCCCATCGGAAGAGAGATCTATCATGTTGATGTCGGCTCCAGCGGCATCACTCTATATCTCCTCATCGTCGTCCTCATAGTCTTTGTCCTGACTGATGTAGTCCCCGTAAGAGTGATCCTCTTGGAGATTCTCCCCGTTATCAAGCTTTTCCTCAGCTTCCTCCAGCTGAAGCTTCAAGTCGTCAAACTTATCCTGCATCGCAACGAGCTCCTCCTCATGCTCTGCGCGAGCGTTCTGAAGCTCTTCTTCCATCTTGGCCTTGCGGGTCATCAGGTTGTGGGTGGTGACGAGGTTGTTGTCCATATCTTCCTTCATCCTGGTGATGAGCTCCTCTGGGTCCTCAATGTGTGAGGTGACGGTGTCGTCCTCCCTGGTGCGCACCGCATCTCCATCCGAGTCACGACGCACGAACATGACATAGTTAGTCTTCCTGAGATACTCACGGTAGTCCTGGCGGATGCGCCGGAGTGCAAAGAGCGCGGCAATCCCTTTGCCAATGCCCCATGATCCTACTTATATGTAGAAGTCGATCGACTCGGTGGCGTCTCCAAAAGTTCGCCCTGGAATGTGGACGTCAATCCTCTAGCGCATCTCCTCATGTAGAGTGGTCGTGAGGGTACCGGTGAAGCTGGGAAGGGCAATGCACAGGTGTCCTGTGATATTCACTAGCTGTCTTCCGAAGGGGATGGTCGCGTCGGGCTGAGCAAACTCAACGATGGGGGTCAACATCTACAGTTTCAAAGAGAGGAGAAATTAGTAGTGAAGCAAGGAAAAGCATGAGACCAAAACAGGGGTATAAAAGAGTTGTCAAACAGGGTTCTTATCCTATGGATTTCCATTTTCTAGGGTCGCGTCCTACAGTCAACGTGTGCTCTGATACCATCTTGTAGCGACCCGATCTCAAGGGATCGGAGTCTCTGTGCTTAAGTGTCATCCCTGGATCGGTATGCTGACACACACAGTACTTGAGGATTTACAACAGAGTTCAATCACACATTTATTACATCGAGAATCCTCAAAGAGTATTTATTACATTAATGTTGCCTAAGGCCAAGTAAAACAAAATAATGCGGAAGCAAATAAGTGTAACGTGTCCATCAACTCCACGAGCAAGCTGAGTGCAGAACAACGACCTATCACACCTTATTCGTCGTCGGATAAATCTGCAACATGATAAGTTGCAGCCGTGTAGGTCAACACATGGAATGTACCAGCAAGTCACATCATAAAAGTGTAATGAGCCTACATAGTACATGAAATTTGGCTGGTGGAAATCTCTAAGCTTAGTTTGCATAAAGCTAGTTTTTCCCCATCAAAAATTATTGTTCTATTCCTACAAATATCATAAGTCTGAGATGGTGCCCCATCTCAATCATTCCAAAATTATGTACCCAGTTGATTAGTTAAGAGTGATGAGATCTCCCTACATTTCCACTACCAAAAGCTCAAGTTGTCCATGACCGGGGACACGGCTAATCAATTAGATTTTAACTCTGCGGAGGTTTTGCACTTTTCCCACAAGACTCGACCACCTCCTTGATCGGAAGATCGATACATAGTCTTTCGATAGCATTTCCCCTCACCCACGGATAGGTCGGTACACCTACATCATCTACATCTGCTAGCCTATCCCAGAAGAGGTCGCACCACCTACTCAACTAAGCCAGAGCCCATATTGGCTTGCGGCTGCACACGGAAGCTTCTAGACATGAAAATAAGGTTGATCCCTTTGAGCCTGGGTGGACGGACCACTAGTGTGCACTCCCATGGATTCCCATGAATGCTCCCACTGTACTTCGCCACCATACAAACCAATTTCCACCCAGGTAGTTCATTAAAGTTGGTCCTAATTACTACTTTGTTAAAGTGCATTATATCGACTAGAGGGGGTGAATAGGCCATTTTTACAAATTCATCACTTGTAGAATTTTAAATTGAGGAATTTGAAATGTGATGAATAACTAGCAGCGGATTAAGTACTCAAGTGCATGAGAAACATAGCGACAGCATACTCATCATGATGAAATGAAACATGCACAGATTACAAGTAGCGTGATACAGGATAAGCAGGTGAGGAACAAGGTAACTTGAAGAATTTGAGGTGAGGAAATTGTGAAAGTCTTCAGTCAATTCTTCAAACAGTAAAGATCAACTTCATCAACAAGTATATGAGGAATAGAGGGGTTGAGGAAGTAGAACCAGGTAGCTCGATGAAGACAATGGTTTGATGACCCAGTTCCAACTGTTGTGACAGTCATACGTCTGGTTTGGAGCGGCCTGGTATTTAAACTAGAGGACACACAGTCCCAGGACACACAGTCCTTACCGTATTCTCCTTGAGCTAAGGTTACAAAGTCCTCGCCCAACACTCGTGGTAAGTCTTCAGGGTAGACTTCCAAAACCCTCACAAACTGGTCACCCGACGATCCATAATTGACTACTGGATGCTCTAGACCCAGGTCACTCCGTGATCCCCAGTTGACTGCAGGATGCACTAGACCATGACGCCTAACCGTCTGGAGGATACACAGTCCTCAAAGGTAACAAGCGTCGGTTCCACACAGGAACAATCTCTTCAGTGAAGCTCAATCACTTTGGGTTTGGTGGTTTGGATTTGGGTTTTTCCTCACTGATGATTTTCTTTCAAAGTCCTTGGAGGATGGGTTGCTCTCAAATGACAAGTGTCAGTTCTCTCTCGGAGCAGCCAACCAACTAGTGGTTGTGGGGGTGGCTATTTATTGCCAGGGTGCAACCTGACATGATAAAACATAAATGCCCCCAATGATATGACTGTTATGTGCATAAGATGATTGGGAACAGCTGGCTCTAAGAACAACAACGGTCGGAATTTCGAACTATGAAATTCCTCAGGCTTATCATGTTCCTCACTTGTAGGCAATTCGCACTGGCGAAATCCTAACTCCTCGGTCACATCAATTTCATCAGAGACCAGAAGAACATCATCTCTGTCACTGAAGAACTTGACTGAACTGCAAGAGATTTCCAAAGGCTTCACTTGAAGGATTGGATAGGTTGAGGCTTTTGGAGCTGAGCATCAGTTGGAAATTTTCCTTAGTATTACCTCGGCCCCCTTTAACAGTAAAGTGTTTCCTATGAATCAAAGAAAGGAAATGAAACTACGAAAACAAAAGTCTTCACGCTTCATAGTCCTTGTTCATATCTTCAAGGTCACACCAACTTCTTAATTTTCAAAGTCTTCAGGGAATACCGAAGTCTTCAACAAAGTCTTCACCAAAGTCTTCAATTCAAGACATACATTTTTAGGGGTTGATAATCTCTGGATATATCAAACTCCTCATTGACTTATAGAGCCCATGTACACTCACAAACACATTAGTTCCTTAACCTATAAGTCTTCAATACACCAAAATCACTAAGGGGCACTAGATGCACTTAAAATCTCCCCCTTTTGGTGATTCATGACAAATAGGTTAAGTTTTCAACGGGGATAATACTATGAAGTGTAAATACTGAGTTTGAGTAATTTGATTGCAAGATATAGAAGAACTCCCCCTGAAGATATGCATATTTGAAGAATTTGCTTTGGACTGCAAATGCACATGGCAGGTTAAAAACATGGAGAACTCCCCATATATCTTGTAATTCATACACGCATTTAACATATGATATGAAGAATTTGAAATGCATGATGAAAATGGTGTCTCACGAAATTCAGCATGCATGCATTAAGGTACTTGAGGAAATAAGCATGCGGAAAGTAGTTCAAAAGAGTCAGACCACCATTAGACTTAAGTTTACAACTCAAACAACAAAAGCTTCAGAAGAGCGGGAGTTGTAACTTAAACAAAAAAACAGCCCATATATAGAGACCCGCTTGAAGACTAACTCAAATTTTCTCCCCATTTATCATCAAAGAACAAAAGGGATGAAAAAGTGAGGACTAACGCCCCTTGAAGAATTTCATCTTGTTGGTGAGAAAGGAGCGCCAGCGTTGTCAGGGTCGTTTGTCAATGCAAGGCCTACCGCAGTGTCGTCAATGTCCTCAACTTCATCTGTCTCACACGATGAAGAATATGAACTTGTAACCATCTAAGGAACTTGAACCTTCTTGAATTTCTTATGAGGAGGATGAGACCAGTCAAAGTATTGCTGAAATTCCATGTCTTTGAGTTCCTCAGGAGTCTTGAGATGTGCGAGAATGGCCCATGCGTGATCGAAGATATCATGCACATAGTAGTGATTTTCCCTCACAGAGTTCTGCGTCATAGTCATATTCTGAACAATGGAAGCCAACTGACGCTTCACCCACTTGTGATTGCGATCAACCTTCTGATGAAGACTTATGAGAAGCTCTCGATCAGTCATCACACGAGGGGCGGACTCTCGAGGCTTTTGCGCTGAGGCTTTTGTAGCAGAATCCTGGGTAGCAATGTCATCATTGGTGGAGTAAGATGCATCTTTGCAAAACTGACCATCCAATGGACAGGTACCTTCATCAATGACAGATTTGCCTTTTCCTTCAACTGAGGCAATTGTGCTTTTGAGGACTTCAATCGGGGGAAAGAAGCCGAAGTGATTTTGGAAGTCCGCCTTGAAGGGAAATGAAGTCCTTGACCCGATGAATTTCATGATCCAGGGAGCATAAGGCTTCAGTTCAAATGGGGCAAGTGCTGCATTTGCCAATGTCCTTATGAAGAAATCATGGAAGGTGATGGGAATGCCATGAATGATGTTGAATAGCATGCTCTTCATGACTCCCTCCACTTCTTCTTCAGAGTTGTGGTCGTTCTGAGGACATAGAGTGTTGGTGACAATGCGATGGACCATCCTAGGCACATAAAGCCAATCCTTCACAAGGAAGGTTGTTTGTTGAGGTTTTCCAGGAGCCAACGGCTTCATCAGCACTTGCATCAGTTGGTTGGGTAGAGCAGGTTCATCAAACAGGCAGCGAGCTTCTTCTAAAGGAATTGGAACTAGGACTGACCGAAGCAATTCAGAGGCTGGAGCAGTGAGGTGAGTAGATCCAGTCATCCAGTCCAAGACCCAGGAGTTGATGTCAGAGGCATCACCTGTGATGTGCAGAGTGGCATAGAGTTGAACAATTAGTTCTTCATTCCAGTCACAGATATCCACACAGAATGGAAGAATTCTTGCATCGTGAAGAACTGAGAGCACCGGCGTGAAGGATGGAATTGTTTCCATATCTGTATGAGGAATTTGATAGTGCTCGAAGACTTTCTTTTTTCAAACAGTACTGATGCATAATAATTCATCTGAGTTGGAGTCTAGAATCTGGTGCGATCGGCCCTAGCTGAGTCATATGGATTGGGTCCAGTGAAGAAAATGTGCTCATTGAAGAAATTGGACTTGAGGAATTTGGGGTGCTTTGAGCCTTTGAATGGCATCCTCGGCTTCGGCTGAAGGTTTGGCTTGAAACGGTCCACAATGTCCTTAGGCATAGGAGGAATTTCTTCAAACTGAGGAATTTGCGGAGCAGTTTCCTCAGTGGCAGTTGGAGCAGCAATGTCATCAGCTGATGTAGCTGGAATTTCTTCAGTGGCTGTAGCGGCCAAGTCATCAGATCCTTCGTGAATTTCTTTAGTTTGGGATGGGGACTGAGGAATCTGTGACAGAGGAGTGGTCATTGGGGAATTTGGGTGAGCAGCTTCCCAATATTCATCATTGATGATAGGAGCTGTATTGCCAATGTCCACATCCTCATCAATTTCTTCAACGCCGGCCTCTTCAGCACTTAACTGAGGCTGGGGCAATGATACCTTTGGAGTTGAAGCATTTTCTTCTACTTCAATTTCTTCATCAATCTGCTCTGAGGTAGCAGCAGATTGATTCTTTTCTTCTTGATCATCATTCGGGATGACGTAGTCAACACCAAATGGCACTATTTCATAGGCTGTCACATGGGTGATAGGCGTTGCATCAACTGGTTCTATTGAAGAACTTGGCAATTTCTTCAATTTCTTCGCAACTGAGGAATCTGAAGTTGATGCTTTTTGTTTTAGTGCCTTATTCTCAGCAGCCTTGGTCATCTTCGATTCTAAAGCAGAACGGAGGTTAATTATCTTCACCCTTGAAGATTTTGTGATTTCAACGGAGGGTGAGGGGTAGCAGTTTCTTCAAGTACGACTGATGCAGTCGTCCTTGTGGGTTCAATTTCATCAGGTGCAGCAGTGGAGGTTGCCCTGGCAGGTTCTTCAGCCTGAGGAATTTGTGGTTGCGAACGAGCTGCAACCATCGAGTTGTGATCATTGATGACTTTATCAGCTATATTGATGAAGCGAACCATGGCGCCTTGCCAATCAGCATAGTATCTATTGAATTCCTCACTGAGGTTTTTGATCTCAGACTGCATCTTCACAAGTTCCTCAGGAGAAAGCTTTAGAACATTGTTCTTCAAGAAATGCTCTTTCTTGTACTGAGCCTTCTTGGTTTGTCTGGCCTTCTCGTACTTCCATTTTTCTTCAGCTATGAAAGTAGTGAGGACATGATCAGGACCAGGAGGCAGATTCAAGTCATCAATTGGCGTTTTGGGATCCTTGTGCCAGATATCAATGAAGTTCAGCACCATTTTTGGAGATAGCCAAAGAGGAATTTGAGTGCCCTTTGCTTGAGCCACTCGTTCTTGCTTGTTTTTGATGATTGTAGCCAGTTCATCATCATCAGCTTCATCAGAGGAATCTGATGGTATTGTGAACGCCACCTTCTTGGGTTGAGGACTTGGTCGAATGCCTCGTCCAGTACTTGCTTTCATTTTCATTAGTGAAGGACTGGTCGAGGACTGAGCATGGGCAGAGGAACTTGTAGAAACCCGTGAAGCAATTGAAATGCACTTAGTCCTTTGACATGTTGCAAGGTGCACTGGCGTTGAGGATTTTGAGGCAGTAGCTAATGATTGAGTGGCTACAGAGCCCATAGCTAAGTCCTTTGAAGACTTTGCTTGAGGAAGCTACTGTGAGGATTTTGAAGTTGAGGACTTTGATTTCTCTACAGACTTCTTCATGGTGATCTTCTTCGGAGCACTGGCAGAGGCTCCGGTAGAGGCAGCAACAGCAGAGTCTTCATTGAATTTCCTCATAGCTTATTTTGCATTCTTGGCTAGCTTGGCTTGTTGTTTTTCCCATTCATGAGGAAAGTCATTACCAGTTTCGAGGCTAGTGGCATCAGAAATTTTATTGGGAGCCAAGGGTGGCCTGGTGTGTGGGGTTTTGACAGCGAATTTCTTCATGTACTTGGGAGTGACATAGCGATACTCATTCCACTCCAGTGCCCATCTCCTCTCAATTTTCTGTATGCGGATCTTTCTCTGCTTTGTTGTTTCTTGGCCATGAATTTCCTCATATGGCATGCAATATTCCTCATACAAGTCATCAGGTATCTCAAAAGCAGTTCGCACATCAGGTTTCTTTCCACCTTTTTGTGGCTTCTTCCCATCAGCCATTTTCTTCGGTTGAGGATTTTGAACTCTTTAAGATTCTCAAGAAGTGCATAGTTTTTCCTCAAGAAATGCTGCAAATGAGTTAAGTTGATGAGAACCTAGTGATTCATCAGTGGACATGTTTGTACCTGTGAACAGAGTATAGGTGCGAGCAATTTGAAGAGGTCATATGCGTTCTCAAAAGTTTTTCAATAACATCAAGTGTGAGGAATTTGACCATGGGTGCCTTGAGGATTTTCACTAAGTGTCCTTAGGTTACAAAGTTGTGCAAATTTTGAGGATCCACACAATTGAGGAATCTTGAAGAAAATCATAACTTAGGGAAAAACATCAAGTGTATGAACATGTAAGGTGCTTTAGAATGAGATTCTTGAAGAATAAACACCTTTGAGAGAATTGAGGAATAACTTGAAGATCAAACAAGGGTAGTAAAAATATATTTTATTTACCCTGATGAAGAACACGACGAACTGTGAGAAGAAATCGAGGAGGTTCGTCAGTCCAGATCTCCCACGCCCTTGCTTGTTAGAGGGAGACAGCTACATCGGTGGCGGGGTGAAGACTTCCGCGGCCGATGCGAGTACGACGACGACGAGGTTGAAGCAGTGAAGCTCTTCCACACCGGCGGCGATGATTTTAGCAGCAGCGCTAGGGTTGAGCTCGGGAGAGAGTAGAGGTGAGGAGTAACCGAGCACAATGTAAGGGGAGGGGTATTTATATCGGAGGTGAAAACCAATCTATCCGAAGATTTTGGACAAGATTGCCCCTGACCCTTGCTCTCCACGCGACATGTGTCACCCACGTATTGAGAAGTGGCAATAGTGGGGGATCATGGGTTATCCAGTCATGGGAATCGGAACAGTTTGAGCGGGAAACGCCGAAAATTTTGATAGTGAAAATTTTTAAAGTTTCCGTTTGCAAATTCTTCAGCTGTCAAGGACACGGTGAAGATTTTGAACGAGTTTCAAAGTAGAGCGCATATGAAGAATTTGTGAACGGACTGGGTTTAGTTTAGCATCGAGGGGGAAAGGGTCCAATCACACTCACTTAGATGAAAATCAACTTGAAGAATTAGCAATAAGTGAATGTTGTTGGTGTTGGGGAACGTCGCATGGGAAACAAAAAATTTCCTACGCACACGCAAACCTATCCATGGTGATGAGCATCTACGAGAGGGAGAGTGGATCTATATACCCTTGTAGATCGCTAAGCGGGAAGCGTTAAGAAACGCGGTTGGTGTAGTCGAACTTCTTCGCGATCCAAATCGCCGAGCGTCCCGCGATCCAATCACGAACCGTCCCGCGAACACATCATGATCCGTCCCGCGAACTCATCACGATCTGTCTCACGATCTTGATCACGATCTGTCCCGCGAACTCATCACGATCCGTTCTGTGATCACATCACGAACCGTCTCGCGATCTCGATCACGGTCCTTCCGATCTAGCGCCGAACGGACGGCACCTCCGCGTTCAGCACACGTGCAGCTTGATGACGATCTCCACTGTCTCGATCCAGCAAGAGGATGTGGAGAGGAGAGAGAGTTCATTGGCAGCGTGACGGCGCTCCGGTGATGGTGGTGGAGCAATTCTGGCAGGGCTTCGCCTAAGCGCTGCAGAAAACCGATCTAGAGGAGAAACTATGCATCGGTGTAACGGGTAGCACGTGGCCGGAAATTCTGTCCAAAAACCACCCAATCCACTAGTATATATAGGAGGAGAGGATAGGAGAGGCAACCAAGGCGTTTGGGTCGGCCGAAATAGGAGGTGGGAAGCAATCCTACTTCACCTCCAATCCTAGTTGGAGTAGGATTGCCTCCTATTGGCTGATTTTCCACTTTTTGCTTTAGGACTTTCTCTCCTGCGTCATGGGCCTTTGTGGCTGTTTTCCCAGCACACTAAGGGCTGGTTATTATTCTCCCACAGCCCATGGACCTCTTGTGGTCGAAATACCCCTCCCGGAGGCCTCCCGGTACACTATCGGCACTCCCGGTACACTACCGGCACTCCCGGTACACTACCGATGAGCCCGAAACTTTTCTGGAAACCAAACTGGGACTTCCTATATATGAATCTTTACCTCCAGACCATTCTGGAGCTCCTCATGACGTCCGGGATCTCATCCGAGACTCCGAACAAACTTCGGTCACCACCATACATAACTCTACACTACCGAAACGTCACCGAACCTTAAGTGTGCAGACCCTGCGGGTTCGAGAACTATGTAGACATGACCGAGACACCTCTACGGTCAATAACCAATGGCGGGACCTGGACGTCCACATTGGTTCCTACATATTCTACGAAGATCTTTATCGGTCGAACCTCTATGTCAAGGATTCAGTTAATCCCGTATAACGTTCCCTTTGTTCTTCGGTATGTTACTTGCCCGAGATTCGATCGTCGGTATCTCCATACCTAGTTCAACCTCGTTACTGGCAAGTCTCTTTACTCGTTCCGTAATACAAGATCCCATGACTAACACTTAGCCACATTGCTTGCAAGGCTTGTTGTGATGTTGTATTACCGAGTGGGCCCTGAGATACCTCTCCGTCACACGGAGTAACAAATCCCAGTCTCGATCCATGCCAACTCAACAGACACCATCGGAGATACCTGTAGAGCACCTTTATAGTCACCCAGTTACGTTGCGACATTTGATACACACAAGGCACTCCTCCGATATTCGTGAGTTTCATGATCTCATGGTCATAGGAACATATACTTGACATGCAGAAAACAGTAGCAATAAACTGACACGATCATATGCTATGTTTGTAGTTTGGGTCTTCTCCATCACATCATTCTCCTAATGATGTGATCCCGTTATCAAATGACATCTCATGTCCATGGCTAGGAAACCTTAACCGTCCTTTGATCAACGAGCTAGTCCATTAGAGGCATACTAGGGACATGGTTTTGTCTATGTATCCACACATGCATTTAAGTCTCCGATCAATACAATTATAGCATGGATAATAAACGATTATCATGAACAAGGAAATATGATAATAACTAATTTATTATTGCCTCTAGGGCATATTTCCTACAGTCTCCCACTTGCACTAGAGTCAATAATCTAGTTCACATCACCATGTGATTCGCATTGTTATGAATCTTACACCCAATGAGTTCTGTGGCTCGATCATGCTTCGCATGTGAGAGAGGTCTTATAGTCAACGGGTCTGCGATATTCAGATCCGTGTGTACTTTGCAAATCTCTATGTCAAACCGTAAACACTGCTACCACACTCCACTTGGTACTATTTCCAAATGGCTGCTCCACTATACGTATCCAGATTGCTACTACGAGTCATCCGGATTAGTGTTAAAGCTTGTATCGATGTAACTCCTTACGAAGAACTCTTTATCACCTCCATAATCGAGAAACATCTCCTCAGTCTCTTAGTTACTGAGGATAATCTTGACCGCTGTCCAGTGATCCACTCCTGGTTCACTCTTGTACCCCCTGACGGACTCATGGCAAGGCACACACACGTGCGGTACACAGCATGGCATAATATAGAGCCTACGGCTAAGGCATAGGGTACGACGTTCGTCCTTTCTCTTTCTTCTGCCGTTGTCGAGCTTTGAGTCTCACTCAACTTTCACACCTTACAAATCAGGCGAGAACTCTTTCTCTGACTGATCCATTTTGAACTCTTTCAAAATCTTGTCAAGGTATGCACTCATTGAAAGTCTCATCGAGCATCTTGATCTATCTCCATAGATTTTGATGCTCAACAATTAGGTAGCTTCATCTAGGTCTTCCTTTGAAAATCACTTTCCAAATGACCATTTTATGCTTTCAGAAACTCTGCATTATTTCTGTTCAACAATATGTCATCCACATATACTTATCAGAAATTCTATAGTGCTCCCACTCACTTTATTGCAAATACAAGTTTCTCGTAAAATTTGTATAAACATCAAAACTTTGATCACCTCATCAAAGCGTATATTCCAACTCTGAGATGCTTGCTTCAGTCCATGGAAGGATCACCGAAGCTTGCACACCTTTTAGCATCCTTAGGCCTGACAAAACCTTCTGGTTGTATCACATACAACCTTTCCTTAAGTAAACCGTTAAGGAAACGATGTTTTGACATCCATCTACCAGATTTCATAATTGAAAACACAACAACTGCTAACATAATTCCAACAGACTTTAGCACCACTACGAGTGAGAAAGTCTCATCGTAGTCAACTCCTTGAACTTGTCACAAACATCTTTGCAACAAGTCGAGCTTTACAAATAGTGACATTCACCATCAGTGTCTGTCTTCATTTTAAAGATCCATTTGTACTCAACGACCTGCCGTCCAATGAGCAAGTCTACCAAAGTCTACACTTGGTTTTCATACATGGATCCTATCTCGGATTTCATGGCCTCTAACCATTTGTTGGAATCCGGGCCCATCATCGCTTCTCCATAGCTCGTAAGTTCATCGTTGTCCAACAACATGATCTCCAAGACAGAGTTATTGTACCACTTAGGAGCAATACACATCCTTGTCGACCTATGAAGTTTGATAGTAACTTGATCCTGAAGCTTCATGATCATCATCATTAACTTCCTCTTCAACTAACGTAGGCTTCACAGAAACATCTTTCTGCGCTGCACTACTCTCTGGTTGAACAAAGGTTTAACAACCTCATCAAGTTCTATCTTCCTCCCATTAAATTCTTTCGAGAGAAACATTTCCTCGAGAAAGGATCCGTTTAAGCAACAAACACTTTGCACTAGGATCTGAGATTGAAGGTTCACCCAACTGATCTTAGGGTATTCTATGAAGATGCAATTTGTCCGCCTTGGGTTCGACCTCATTAGGTGAAAACATTTTCCACACAAGTGTCACATCCCCAAATATTAAGAAATGACAGCTTAGGTTTCTATTAAACCATAATTCACATGGTGTCATCTCAACGGATTTAGATGGTGCCCTATTTAAAGTGAATGTAGTTGTCTCTAATGCATAACCCCAAAATTATAGTAGTAAAACGACAAGAGACATCATAGCACGCACCATGTCCAATAGAGCATAACTATGATGTTCGGACACACCATCACACTATGGTGTTCCAGGTGGCGTTTAGTTGTGAAACAATTTTCACATTGTCTTAAGCTGTATGCCAAACTCGTGACTCAGATATTCACCTCCACGATCATATCGCAGTCATTTTTATCTTCTTGTCACGATGATCTTTAAACTTCACTCTGAATTTGCTTGAACCTTTCAAATGATTCAGACTTGTGTTTCATTAAGTAAATGTACACTATATCTACTCAAATCATCAGTGAAGGTAAGAAAATAACGATATCCACTGCACGCTACAAGACTCACTAGATTGCATACATCAACATGTATCATTTCCAATGAATCACTTGCCCACTCCATCCAACGGGGTCCTTTAGTCATCTTGCCCAAGAGGCATGGTTCGCATGTCTCAACCAATTAGAAATCGAATGAGTCCAAATATCCATCAGCATGGAGTTTCTACATGCGCTTTATACCAATATGACATTTAGCGGCAGTGCCACAAGTATGTGGTACTATCATTATTAACTTTGTATCTTTTGACATCAATGTTATGAACATGTGTAATACTACGATCAAGATTTCAACAAACCATTCTCACTGGGTGCATGACCATTGAAGATATTATTCATGTAAACAGAATAACCATTATTCTCTAACTTAAATGAATAACTGTATTGCAATAAACATGATCTAATCATGTTCATGCTCAACGCAAAACACCAAATAACATTTATTTAGGTTCGTCACTAATCCTGAAGGTAGAGAGAGCGTGCGATGTTGATCACATCAACCTTGGAAACACTTCCAACACATGTCGTCACCTCACCCTTAGCTAGTTCTCCGTTTATTACGTAGCTTTTATTTCGAGTTACTAACATTTAGCAACTGAACCGGTATCCAATACCCAGGTGCTACTAAGAGTACTAGCAAGGTACACATTAGTAACTCGTATATCAAATATACTTCTATCAATGTTGCCAGCCTTCTTATCTACCAAGTATCTAGGGATGTTCCGCTTCAGCGACCGCTCACCTCATAACAGAAGCACTGAGTCTCGGGTTTGAGTTCAACTTTGGGTTGCTTCACTGGAGCAGCAATTGACTTGCTATCCATGAAGTTTCCCTCCTTGCTCTTGCCCTTCTCGAAACTAGTGGTTTGATTAACCATCAACACTTGACGCTCCTTCTTGATTTCTACCTTCGCGGTGTCAAACATCGCGAACAGCTCAGGGATCAACATTTCTTTCCCTGGCATTTTATAGTTCATCACCAAGTTCTAGTAGCTCAATGACAGTGACTTGGAGAACTACATCAATCACTATCTTGTCGGGAAGATCAACTCCCACTCGATTCAAGCGATTGTAGTACCCAGACAGTCTGAGCACATGCTCAACGATTGAGCTATTCTCTTTCATCTTGCAGGCAAAGAATCTCGTTGGAGATCCTATATCTCGCAACTCGGGCACGAGCCTGAGATCACAATCTCAGCTCTTAGAACATCTCATATGTTCCGTGACGTTCAAAATGTTTCGGAGCCTCAATTCTAAGCCGTAATGCATGACACACTAAACTATCAAGTAGACATCGAAACGTGCCTGTTAGATGTTCACAACATCTATAGACGACGCTAGATGGGGTGGCGCACCGAGCGGTGCATTAAGGACATAAGCCTTCTGTGCAGCAATGAGGAGAATCCTCAGATCACGGACCCAGTCCGCAATTTTGCTACCAACATCTTTCAATTCTATTTCTCTAGGAACATATAAAAATACAAGGGAGCTACAGCGCGAGCTAGTAATCTACAACATAATTTCCAAAGACACTTTGACTATGTTCATGATAATGAGTTCAATTTATCATATTACTTAAGAACTCCCACTCAAATTGACATCCCTCGGGTCATTCGAGTGATACATGATCCAAATTCACCAACTCAAGTCCGATCATCACGTGAGTTAAGGTGGCTTCAATGGTGAACATCATTATGTTGATCATATCCACTATATGACTCATGCTCGACCTTTCGGTCTCTTGTGTTCCGAGGCCATGTCTGTACATGCTAGGCTCGTCAAGTTTAACCCGAGTGTTCTACGCGTGCAAATCTGGCTTGCACCCGTTGTATGTGAACGTAGAGTCTATCACACCCGATCATCACGTGGTGTCTCAACACGACGAACTTTCGCAACGGTGCACACTCGAGGAGAACACAGTTCATCTTGAAATTCAAGTGAGGGATCACCTTATAATGCTACCGCCGTACTAAGCAAAACAAGGTGCATAAAAGGATTAACATCTCATGCAATTCATAAGTGACATGATATGGCCATGAACTTGTGTTTAAGATCTCCATCTTCGAAACACCGACATGATCTCCATCGTCACCGGCACAACACCATGATCTCCATCAATGTGTTGCCATTGGGGTTGTGGCGCCAGCCCTGCTTCTACTTCTATTGCTACCGCTTAGCGATAAAGTAAAGCATTACATAGCGCTTAATGATTGACACGCAGGTCATACAATAATTAAAGACAACCCTATGGCTCCTGCCGGTTGCCGTACTCAACGACATGCAAGTCGTGAAATTCTATACATCACATGATCATCTCATACATCACATATATCTCATCATGTAATTGGCCATATCACATCACAACATACCTTGCAAAAACAAGTTAGACGTCCTCTAATTGTTGTTGCATGTTTTACGTGGCTGCTACGGGTATCTAGCAAGAACGATTCTCACCTACGCATAAACCACAACGGTGATACATAGATTGCTTTTCAACCTTCTCAAGGACCGCCTTTGTCGGATCCGATCCAACTAAAGTGAGAGAAACTGTCACTCGCAAGCCATCTAAGCAACAAGTTGTGTCGAGGGAACCGGTCTCTCGTAAGCGTACGTGTAATGTTGGTCCGGGATGCTTCATCTCACAATCCCGCCAAACCAAAATCCGACCAAGGGAGGAAGCAATCTAAGCATCAACGCCCACAAACCTTTTGTGTTCTACTCGAGATCTCATCGAACCATCAACCTAGCTCATGATGCCACTTTTGGGGAACGTCGCATGGGAAACAAAAATTTTCCTACGCACACGCAAACCTATCCATGGTGATGAGCATCTACGAGAGGGAGAGTGGATCTAGTTACCCTTGTAGATCGCTAAGCGGGAAGCGTTAAGAAACGCAGTTGGTGTAGTCGAACTTCTTCGCGATCCAAATCGCCGAGCGTCCCGCGATCCAATCACGAACCGTCCCGCGAACACATCATGATCCGTCGCGCGAACTCATCACGATTCGTCTCATGATCTTGATCATGATCTGTCCCGCGAACTCATCACGGTCCATTCTGTGATCACATCACGAACCGTCTCGCGATCTCGATCACGGTCCTTCCGATCTAGCGCTGAACGGACGACGCCTCCGCGTTCAGCACACGTGCAGCTTGATGATGATCTCCACCGTCTCGATCCAGCGAGAGGAGGTGGAGAGGAGAGAGAGTTCACCGGCAGCGTGATGGCGCTCCGGTGATGGTGGTGGAGCAATTCCGGCAGGGCTTCGCCTAAGCGCTGCAGAAAACCGATCTAGAGGAGAAACTATGCACCGGTGTAACGGGTAGCACGTGGCCGGAAATTCTGTCCAAAAACCACCCAATCCACTAGTATATATAGGAGGAGAGGAGAGGAGAGGAAGCCAACGCCTTTGGGTCGGCCGAAATAGGAGGTGGGAAGCAATCCTACTTCACCTCCAATCCTAGTTCGAGTAGGATTGCCTCCTATTGGCTGATTTTCCACTTTTTGCTTTAGGACTTTCTCTCCTGCGCCATGGGCCTTTGTGGCTGTTTTCCCAGCCCACTAAGGGCTGGTTATTATTCTCCCAAAGCCCATGGACCTCTTGGGGTCGAAATACCCCTCCCGGAGGCCTCCCGGTACACTACCGGCACTCCCGGTACACTATCGATGAGCCCGAAACTTTTCCGGAAACCAAACTGGGACTTCCTATATATGAATCTTTACCTCCGGACCATTCCGGAGCTCCTCGTGATGTCCAGGATCTCATCCGGGACTCCAAACAAACTTCAGTCACCACCATACATAACTCTACACTACCGAAACGTCACCGAACCTTAAGTGTGCAGACCCTGCGGGTTCGAGAACTATGTAGACATGACCGAGACACCTCTACGGTCAATAACCAATGGCGGGTCCTAGACGTCCACATTGGTTCCTACATATTCTATGAAGATCTTTATCGGTCGAACCTCTATGTCAAGGATTCAGTTAATCCCGTATAACGTTCCCTTTGTTCTTCGGTATGTTACTTGCCCGAGATTCTTAAGTGGGGATGTGGTCGATGGAGATGTCGTCCTTGAGTACATGATCTCAAATAAAGTTATGATGAATCTGGATGTGCTTGGTCTTGGAATGTTGAATTGGGTTGTAAGTAATCTTGATGGCACTCTCGTTGTCGCGGTAGGGAGCAACATTCTTCAACTTGATGCCATAGTCCTTGAGGGTTTCCTTCATCCACAGTAGCTGAGCGCAACATGAATCAGCAGCAATGTACTCAGCTTCAGCAGTAGATAGTGACACGCAGTTCCGCTTCTTCGAGGACCAACAGACTAAGGATCATCCGAGGAAATGACATGTGGCTGAGGTTGACTTGCAATCCACATGATGTCCAGCATAGTCAACATCAGAGTATCTGATGAGGTGAAGATTTGAGCCCTTGGGATACCATAATCCAAGCGTTGGTGTGTAAGCCAAATATCAAAGAATATGTTTCACAGCCTTATGGTGTGATTCCTTTGGTGTTGCTTGGAATCGGGCACACATGCAAACACTTAGCATAATATCAAGCCTAGAAGCACATAGATACAATAAGGAGCCAATCATGGAGTGATATACCTTCTGATCAAAATCTTTACCATTTTTGTCAGTGTGGAGTTGGCCTTTTGAAAGCATTGGAGTTTTGACGCCTTTGCAATCTTGCATGTCGAATTTCCTCAGAACATCCTTGAGGTATTTATCTTGAGATATAAAGATGTCATTGTCTTGCTGACAAATTTGAAGGCCTAAGAAGAATTTCAACTCTCCCATCATAGAAGTTTGATATTATTCACTCATCATATAGGAAAATTCATCACTATAACGTTTGTCAATACAACCAAAGATAATATCATCTATGTATATTTGGCATATGAACAGTTCATTGTCATAGGATTTAGTGAAAAGAGTTGGGTCAAGTGAACTGGGTTTGAAGCCTTTCTTCATGAGGACCTCCTTCAGAGTGTCATACCACGCCCAAGGGGCCTGCTTGAGGCCATAGAGGGCCTTGTTGAGTCCTAAGACTTTGTCAGGATGCTTAGGGTCTTCAAAATCTGGGGATTGAGCAACATATACTTCTTCCTCAAGCTTACCATTGAGGAATGCACTTTTCACATCCATTTGATATAAGATGATATCATGATGGTTAGCATAAGCAAGCAATATGCGAATAGCTTCAAGTCTAGCAACAGGTGCAAAAGTTTCATCGAAGTCAAGTCCTTCAACTTGTGTGTAGCCTTGACCTACAAGACGAGCCTTATTTCTTATTACAAGGCCATTTTCATCTTGCTTGTTGCGGTAGATCCACTAGGTACCTATGATGTTATGCTTGCGAGGATCTGGCCGCTTGACAAGTTCCCACACGTTGTTGAGCTTGAATTGATGCAATTCCTCTTGCATAGCTTGAATCCACTCAGGCTCCTTGAATGCTTGATCATCTTTGGTGGGATCTATGATCGAGATAAAAGCAAAGTGCCCACAAAAGTTAGTCAAATGTGAAGCTCTTGAGCGAGTGAGGGGACCTGGTGCATTGATGTCATGATGATTTTGTCAATCTGCACTTCATTTGCAACTCTTGGGTGAGCAGGTTGACGTGGCTGAGGATTTTCTTCAACACCATTTTCTTCAGGTGTATCAGCATGAATGTCTTTATTCGTTGGAATGACTTCCTCAGTGGGTATGATGTCTTCAATAGTCTTTATCTTAATGGATTCCTCAAGAGGCTGTTCATCTAGCACAGAAGGCAGGTGCTCTCTTTGTGAGCCATCAGTTTCATCAAAACACACATCTACAGTTTCAACAACCTTGTGGTGGTAGGTGTTGAAGACTATGTAGGTGTGCGAGTACTTTCCGTAACCAAGCATAAAACCTTCATGTGCTTTCGGTGCAAATTTAGAACTATGGTGAGGATCTCTAATCCAACATTCTGCACCGAAGACTTTGAGATAACTTACATTGGGTTTCTTGCCAATCGTAATTTCATACGAAGTCTTCTTGAAGAATTTGTGAAGATATACCCTGTTGATGATGTGGCATGCAGTATTGTTAGTTCATCTAGTGCCCCTTAGTCATTTTGGTGTATTGAAGACTTATAGGTTAAGGAACTAATGTGTTTGTGAGTGTACACAGGCTCTATAAGTCGATGAGGAGTTTGATATATTCGGAGATTATCGACCCCTAAAAATGTATGTCTTCAATTGAAGACTTTGGTGAAGACTTCGGTATTCCCTGAAGACTTTGAAAATGAAGAAGTTGGTGTGACCTTGAAGATATGAACGAGGACTATGAAGCGTGAAGACTTTTGCTTTCGTAGTTTCATTTCCTTTCTTTGATTCATAGGAAACACCATACTGTTAAAGGGGGGCCGAGGTATACTAAGAAAATTTCCAACTGATGCTCAACTCCAAAAGCCTCAACCTATCCAATCCTTCAAGTGAAGCCTTTGGAAATCTCTTGTAGTTCAATCAAGTTGTTCGGTGATAGAGACGAAGTTCTTCTGGTCTCTAATGAAATTGATCTGACAGAGGAGTTAGAATTTCACCAGTGCGAATTGCCTGCAAGTGAGGAACATGATAAACCTGAGGACTTTCATAGTTCGAAATTCCGACTGTTGCCGAGCTTAGCGCCAGCTGTCCCCAATCATCTTATCCACATAACTGTCATATCATTGGGGGCATTTATGTCTGATCATGTCAGGTTGCATCCTGGCTATAAATAGCCACCCCCATAACCACTAGTTGGTTGGCTGCTCCGAGAGAGAACTCACACTTGTCATTTGAGAGCAACCCATCCTCCGAGGACTTTGAGAGAAAATCATTAGTGAGGAAAAACCAACAACCAAACCACCAAACCCAAAGTGATTGAGCATCACTGAAGAAATTCTTGTGTGGAACCGATGCTTGTTACCTTTGAGGATTGTGCATCCTCCAGACGGTTAGGCGTCATGGTCTAGTGCATCCTGAAGTCAATTGGGGATCACGGAGTGACCTTGGTCTAGAGCATCTAGCAGTAAATTGTGGATCGTTGGGTGACCAGTTTGTGAGGGTTTTGGAAGTCTACCCTGAAGACTTACCACGAGTGTTGGGCGAGGACTGTGTGACCTTAGCTCAAGGAGAATACAGTAAGGACTGTGTGTCCTCTAGTTTAAATACCAGGCCGCTCCAAACTAGACGTACGACTGTCATAGCAGTTGGAACTGGGTCATTAAACCATTGTCTTCATCGAGCTACCTAGTTCTATTTCCTCAACCCCTCTATTCCTCATTTACTTGTTGATGAAATTGATCATTATTGTTTGAAGAATTTGACTGAAGACTTTCACAATTTCCTCACCTCAAATTCTTCAAGTTACATTGTCCCTCACCTGCTTATCCTGTATCAGACTACCTGTAATTTGTGCATGTTCATTTCATCATCATGACTATGATGTTGCTATTTTATTCCACTCCTAGTCATTCATCACATTTCAAATTGCTCAAGTTGAAATTCCTCAAGTGATGAATTTGTAAAAATCGCCTATTCACCCCCCTCTAGTTGATATAACGCACTTTCAATTGGTATCAGAGCAAGGTACTGCCTTGTTTTGTGTGATTTTGGTTTAACCACCTGGCGTTCTAGTTATGTCGACTGTAGGTATGATCAAGGTTTCCGCAGGATGTCCTACCTTCGATGGGACGGACTATCCCTACTGGAAGAACAAGATGCGCATGCATTTTGAGGCAATTGACAATGATCTCTGGTACATTGTGGAAAATGGTGTTCCCCTCATTTCTCCGACTATTACTACTGTTGATACGAAGAGATTCAAGCAACTCGATTCTCAAGCGAAGAATATCATCTGTGGCCATCTGAGCAAAGGTTAGTATGGCAGAGTGAGTGCTTTGGAGTCTACTAAGCTTATCTGGGATAGGTTGTCCAATGTCAACGAAGGTGTTTCCACTCAACGTGACTCTCGTGTTGATGTTCTTCGCAATCTCTTCAACCGCTTCAAGAGACTTGACAATGAAACTGTTCCGCAAACATTTGATTGTCTCACTGATATCTCCAATGAGCTTCAAGCACTCGGTGCCACTGATATCACCAACCATGAAGTGGTGAAGAAACTGCTAAGATCTCTTGACTCCTCATTTGATAGTCTGGCTTTGATGATTCAAGAACGTGGAGAGTACAAGTCACTTGATCCTGCTAATATTCTTGAGAGACTCAATACTCATGAATTCCAACAAGCTAAGAAGAGAGACCTCTACGAGCCAAGATATGGAAGATCTCGTGCTCTCAAGGCAAAAGCAATTTCCTCATCCAAAGACGAAGATTCTGACAGTAGCCTTGGTGATCCTGAAGAACTAAGTCAGGAGCTAGCAATGCTCGTGAGGAAATTGCAGAAGTTTTCAAGGAGAGGTGGATTTGGAAAGTCGTCAAAGAGTGGTTTCAGGAAATCAGATTCCTTAGATGACTACAAGAAAAGAACCTGTCACCGTTGCAAGAAACCTGGTCACTTCATCTCTGACTCTCCTCTCTAGGAAAAAGATTCCAAGAAGAAGAAGAAATACAAGGATGATAGTTCTGATGACTCAAAGAAAAAGAAGAAATCTTCAAAGTCCTCATCTCCAAAGTCCTCATCTTCAAGGTCCTCAAAACACAAGAAGAATGGTTCCAGAAAGGCTCGAGCGTTCATTGGCAAGGAAATGGATTCTGAAGAAGAATATGAAAAATATGAAGAAGAGGAAGAATCTGAGGTGGAATCTGAATCTGGTTTCGCTAGCCTTGCTCTCGCTACTGCTTTCGTCAGTAAGTCCATCTTCAACGACGAAGAAAATGACTACTCCAATGACTCTGACATCAGCAATGATGATTATGCTCCCACCTATTGCTTCATGCCAAAAGGCTCAAAGGTACACAAACATCACTCCTCATCTGAATCAACTGAAGGTGCATCTGATGAATATGTGAAACCTAGCTATGCTAAACTTGTTAAACTTGCCACTAAGCAACAAAGTGCACTTGAAAAGCTTCAGAAAATGCTAGACAAAAGCGATGATATGTTGAACGATGAAGTGGATCAGATTCAAACTCTGTCTGGCGATCTTAAAAGTCTTCAGACAAAGTATGATAACCTTCAGATTCATCATAATGCTCTCTTAGCCGATCATGAGAAGCTTTTTTATCAATTTCTTCAAAGAAAGCAAGATCTTGAGAAACTAAGAGTGTCACATGAGGATCTCCAAAGGGAAAACGATTCCTTACTGGCTCAACAGATCACTGCCGCTCAGGAAGAATTTGTTCCACCTTGTTTGAAATGCATCGAACGTGAAACTGCTAATTCTTCACCTGAATGTTCAAATGCTTCTATTGCTGCAAATTCTTCAACTATTCCAGTGGTCTCAAATTCCTCATCTGAGGATACCACAAGCATCACTGATGAAAATGCAGGGTTGAAGGAATTGTATGTGACAGGCATGCACAAAAGTCTCAAAGGGCATCAAACCCTTTGCAATGTCCTCAAAAAGCAGATCTGAACAGGAACCCTAGGAAAGAGGGTGTTGCCTTTATGAGAAACTCAACGCTGATGGATCCTACTAGACACCTGAGTAGTACCCCAAAACCTCATGGGTTGCTACAAAAGGACCCCCTGTAGATCCATCCACTTTATCTGGCTTTACTTGTGAAACTTCACATTCATCTGATGAGTTATTTGACTCAAACTACAAGTTCTTCAAAAATCAGAAAGGTGAAGTATTTGCTAGATATGTTGGAACTAACTGCAGGAATGGTTCTCCTATGAAGAAAATCTAGGTTCCCAAGAGCTACCTATAAAATCTTTAAGTGAATGTCCTCACGACATCACTCATGAAGAACAGGAACCCCAGATCAAATTCCTTATATGGATCAAAGTCTTCACTTGGACCAAATTCTTCAAATGGTCAAAAATATCATTATTGTGCTAATGCCTCTGTTTCGCAAGGAAAATCTAAGAGTTATGAATATGTGCATTATTCTTCAAACCATTATGTTCATAAGTCCTCGAAGAATTTCTCTGCTCATTGATGTGAGTACTCTAATCCTCGCCCTGTGAAACGAAGCACACTTGCTTCAATGCCTCCCTTCTCATATGGTGCTCACAGAATGATGAACTCTTTGCCACCCCTCAGATGTGGGTGGTGAAGAAATTAAACTAATTTCTTATGCAGGGTCAGGTCTCCAGATGAACTTGAACATCTGATGAATTTCCTGGAGACCTAAGGAAATGCTTGAAAGGACGCAAGCTAACCTTGTAGAAATGAATCCCTCATTTCTCACGTCCTCACACGACTTGCTTACTATCTTGTGTGATGAAATTTTGTCTAATGAAATTGATGTCATATTCTTCAATCTGAAGCATATGAGTTCGTAAGTTGTACTAATTCATCTGCAGGATGAACCTCCAAAAGCTACTGAGTGGGTCCTTGACTGTGGATGCACAAACCACATGACTGGTGACAAGAGTCTTCTGATGAATTTGCCACTTGCTCCTTCTCACCTGAAGCATATCACCTCTGCAGACAAAGGAAAAAAGCAAGGTATAGGGTCTTGGTAAGGTTGCAATCTCAAAAGACCGAACCATGGATAAGGTGATGCTTGTCGAATCCCTTGGGTTCAACCTTATGTCTGCCTCAATGCTTTGTGATCTTCATATGGTTGTTGTATTTGGAAAATATCGATGTGCTGTCATCATGGAATCTGACAATTCCAAAGTCTTCGAAGGCTTTAGGAGAGGAGACTTGTATATTGTTGATTTCCCTACAGGTCCTCAGCCTACCACATGCCTACTTGCAAAGTCCTCAGAAGGTTGGTTGTGCCATCGACGACTTGGACATGTTGGTATGAGAAACTTGCACACGCTCATGAAGAAAAAGCACATCATTGGCATTGAAGGTGTCAAATTCCTCAAGGACCACCTCTCTGGTGCATGTGACTCTGGGAAGATGACCAGATCCAAGCATCCCTCGAAGACAATCATGACCACGACTCAACCCTTTGAATTGCTTCGCATGGATCTCTTTGGCCCCACTCATTACTCCACACTAACAAATTCTTCAAGTTTGTATGGCTTTTTCATTGTTGATGATTACTCTTGTTACACTTGGGTGCATATTATTCTGGACAAGTCTGAAGTGCAGGATGTCTTCCGACAATTTGCTTCAAGGGCCTCCATCAACTTCGACGTCAAGATCAAGCATATCAGGAGTGATAATGGGACTGAGTTCAGGAACACCAATCTTGATGAATATCTTGATGAACTTGGTATTACTCGTGAGTTATCTGCCTCTTATACTCCTCAGCAGAACAGCATCGTGGAGCACAAGAACGGGACTCTTGTTGAGATGGCTTGCACCATGCTTGATGAATACAAGACTCCTCATTGCTTCTGGCCTAAGGCAATTGATACTGCATGCCAAATCATCAACATGGTATATCTTCACAAATTCTTCAAGAAGACTTCGTATGAACTTATGACTGGCAAGAAACCCAATGTAAGTTATCCCCAAGTCTTCGATGCAAAATGCTGGATTAGAGATCCTCACCATAGTTCTAAATTTGCATCGAAAGCACATGAAGGTTTTATGCTTGGTTACGGAAAGGACTCACACACCTACAGAGTCTTCAACACATACCACCACAAGGTTGTTGAAACTGTAGATGTGCGGTTTGATGAAACCGATGGCTCGCAAAGAGAGCACCTGCCTTCTATGTTAGATGAACAGTCTCCTAACGAATCCATTAAGCTGAAGGCTACTGGAGACGTCATACCCACTGAGGAAGTTATTCCAACGAATGAAGACATTCATGCTGATATACCTGAAGAAAATGGTGCTGAAGAAATTCCTCAGCCACGTCAACCTGGCCATCCAAGAGTTGCAAATGAAGAGCAGATTGACAAAATCATCGATGACATCAATGCATCAGGTCCTCGCACTCACTCGAAAGCTTCACATTTGACTAACTTTTGTGGGCACTTTGCCTTTGTCTCTATCATAGAGCCCTCCAAAGTTGATGAAGCATTCAAGGAGCCTGAGTGGATTCAAGCTATGCAAGAGGAATTGCATGAATTCAAGCTCAACAATGTATGGGAACTTGTCAAGCGGCCAGATCCTCGCAAGCATAACATCATAGGTACCAAGTGGATCTACCACAACAAGCAAGATGAAAATGGCCTTGTGGTAAGGAATAAGGCTCATCTTGTAGCTCAAGGATACACACAGGTTGAAGGAATTGACTTTGATGAAACTTTTGCACCTGTTGCTAGACTTGAACCTATTCGCATATTGCTTGCTTATGCTAACCATCATGATATCATATTATATCAAATGGATGTGAAAAGTGCATTCCTCAATGGTAAGCTTGAGGAAGAAGTATATGTTGCTCAACCCCCAGGTTTGGAAGACCCTAAGCGTCCTGACAAAGTCTTCAGACTCAACAAGGCCCTCTATGGCCTCAAGCAGGCCCCTCGGGCGTGGTACGACACTCTAAAGGAATTCCTCATGAAGAAAGGCTTCAAACCCGGTTCACTCGATCCAACTCTTTTCACAAAATCCTATGACAATGAACTTTTCATATGCCAAATATACATAGATGATATTATCTTTGGCTGTACTGACAAACGTTACAGTGATGAATTTGCCTATATGATGAGTGAAGAATATCAAATGTCTATGATGGGAGAGTTGAAATTCTTCTTAGGTCTTCAAATTCGTCAGCAAGACAATGGCATCTTCATATCTCAAGAGAAATACCTCAAGGATGTTCTGAGGAAATTCGACATGCAAGATTGCAAAGGCGTCAAAACTCCAATGCCTTCAAAAGGCCACCTCTGCACTGACAAAAATGGTAAAGATTTCGATCAGAAGGTATATCGCTCCATGATTGGCTCATTATTTTATCTAAGGCTGTGAAACATATTCTTCGATACTTAGCTCACACACCAACGCTTGGATTATGGTATCCCAAGGGCTCAAATCTTCACCTCGTCGGATACTCTCATGCTGACTATGCTGGAGATCATGTGGATCGCAAGTCAACCTCGGGCACATGTCATTTCCCCAGACGATCCTTAGTCTGTTGGTCCTTGAAGAAGCAGAACTGCGTGTCACTATCTACTGCAGAAGCTGAGTACATTGTTGCTGGTTCATGTTGCGCTTAGTTGTTGTGGATGAAGCAAACCCTCGAGGACTACGGCATCAAGTTGAAGAATGTGCCTCTCTACTGCGACAACGAGAGTGCCATCAAGATTGCTTACTACCCAGTTCAGCATTCCAAGACAAAGCACATCCAGATTCATCATCATTTTCTTCAAGATCATGCACTCAAGGGCGACATCACCATCGACCACATCCCTACGTAAGAACAACTAGCCGACATCTTCACAAAGCCCTTGGATGAAAATAGATTTTGCAAGTTGCGGTGTGAGCTAAATATCTTAGAATCTTCGAATGTACTTTGAAAAAAGACACACATCCTAACCCTTATGCAAAATTGATGACTTAGATGTGCAACACAGGAAGTAACGTTTTTGTTCAATCAATGAAGAATAACCCTCTAAGTGTGAAGAAATTAATGAAGAATTTGATTCTCAGAACCCGGCGACAATTGTACGCGGTGTCTGGAGTCATCATTCTTATACAATGGGTCACGCCACCAATAATAGTTGAAACTTCTCAAAGTTGAGTTTTTCGTCATTTTGCAAATTCTTCATATTGTCAAATTCCTTAAGTTTGCAAATTCATCAACTTTTCAAATTCTTCAAACTATGAAACTCGTGTTCTTCATTGACTATATATATATATATATTTGAGTTTTCAATGTCCTCAACAACATTCACTTATTGCTAATTTTTCAAGTTGATTTTCATCTAAGTGAATGTGATCGGATCCTTTTTCCCTCTATGCTAAACTCAACCCAGTCTGTTCACAAATTCTTCATATGCGTTCTACTTCGAAACTCGTTCAAAGTCTTCATTGTGTCCTATACAGCTGAAGTATTTGCGAACGAAAATGTTAAATTTTCACTATCAAAATTTTTGGTGTTTCCCGTTGAAACGGTTCCGATACCCACGACTGGATAACCCACGATCCCCCACTATCGCCACTACTTAGAACATGGGTGACACCTGTCGGGTGGAGAGCAAGGGTCAGGGGCAATCTGGTCCAAAATCTTTGGACGGATTGGTTTTCACCTCCACTATAAATACCCCTCCCCTTTCACTGTGCTCGGTTACTCCTCACTTCTACTCTCTCCCGAGCTCCCACCTAGCACCGCCGCTAAAATCATCGCCGCCGGTGTGGAAGAGCTTCACTGCCTCGACCTCACCGTCGTCGTACTCGCATCGGCCACGGAAGTATTCACCCCGCCGCCGCTGTTGCTGTCTCCCTCTGCCAAGCAAGGGCGTGGGAGATCTGAACTGACGAACTTCCTCAATCTCATCTCATAGTTTGTCGTGTTCTTCATCAGGGTAAATAAAATTTACTTTTACTACCCTTGTTTGATCTTCAAGTTTTCCTAAATCTTCACAAAGGTGTTTATTCTTCAAGAATATCATTCTAAAGCACCTTACATGTTCATACGCTTGATGTCTTTCCCTAAGTTATGATTTTCTTCAAGATTCCTCAATTGTGTGAATCCTCAAAATTTGCACAACTCTGTAACCTAAGACAAAGAACACTTAGTGAAATTCCTCAAGACACCAATGGTCAAATTCCTCACTCCTGATTTTATTGAAAAAATTCTGAGAACGCATATGACCTCTTCAAATTCCTCGCGCATATACTCTGTTCACAGGTACAAAATGTCCGCTGCTAAATCACTAGGTTCTCATCAACGTAACTCATTTAGAGCGTTTCTTGAGGAAAAACTATACACTTCTTCAGAATCTTCAAGAGTTCAAAATCCTCAGCTAAAGAAATGGCTGATGGGAAGAAGCCACAGAAAGTTGGAAAGAAAGTTGAACAGAATACTGCTTTTGAGATACCTGAACATTTGTATGTTGGTTACTATACACCAGATGAATCCATATATGGCAAAGAGACAAAAGAACAGAGGAAAATAAGAACTCAGAGGATTGAATGGTGGGTGAGGGAGTGGAAAGACTATCGCTATGTCACTCCCAAATATATGAAAAAAATCGCTCTCAAACCCCCTTGCAATAGGGCTCCTCCTACTGATGATCAAGAAGTTGATCCACAAGTGTTGCTCGCAGTGAAGACTTGCCCGCTAAGTGGGCAAAGCGTCAACTCAAACTTCACAGGACTGCCGAAGCTGCAATGAAGAAATTCAATGAAGACTCTGCTGTTGCTGCTACTATCAGAGCCTCTACAAGTGCTCCAAAGAAAAAGATGATGAAGAAATTTGTTGTGAAACCAAATTCTTCATTTTCAAAGTCGTCACAGCAGATTCCTCAAGCTCAGCCCTCAAAGGCCTCAGCTGCTGGGATAGTAGCTGCTCAGTCCTCGGTTGCTGCTGCTAAGTCTTGTTAGTGCATCTAGTGCCCCTTAGTGATTTTGGTGTATTGAAGCCTTATAGGTTAAGGTACTAATGTGTTTGTGAGTGTACACAGGCTATATAAGTCAATGAGGAGTTTGATATATTCGGAGATTATCGACCCCTAAAAATGTATGTCTTCAACTAAAGACTTTGTGAAGACTTTGGTGAAGACTTTGTGAAGACTTTGAAAATTAAGAAGTTGGTGTGACCTTGAAGATATGAACGAGGAATATGAAGCGTGAAGACTTTTGTTTTCGTAGTTTCATTTCCTTTATTGAGTCATAGGAAACACTGTACTGTTAAAGGGGGCCGAGGTAATAGTAAGGAAAATTTTCAATTGATGCTCAACTCAAAAATCCTCAACCTATACAATCCTTCGAGTGAAGCCTTTGAAAAACTCTTACGGCTCAGACAAGTTCTTCAGTGATAGAAACGAAGTTCTTCTGGTCTCTGAGGAAATTGATCTGACTGAGGAGTTAGGATTTTGCCAGTGCGAATTGCCTACAAGTGAGGAACATGATATGTCTGAAGACTTTCATAGTTCAAAAATTTGACCATTGCTGTCCTTAGCGCCAGTTGTCCCCAATCACAAATATCCACATAACGGTCATATCATTGGAGGCATTTATGTCATATCATGTCAGGTTGCATCCTGGCTATAAATAGCCCCCCCACCACCACAACCACTAGTTAGTTGGCTGCTTCGAGAGAGAAATGACACTTGTCATTTGAGAGCAACCCATCCTCCAAGGACTTTGAGAGAAAATCATCAGTGAGGAAAAACCCACAACCAAACCACCAAACCCATAGTGATTGAGCATCACTGAAGAAATTCCTGTGTGGATCCGATGCTTGTTACCTTTGAGGACTGTGTATCCTCTAGACGGTTAGGCGTCATAGTCTAGTGCTCCTATAGTCAATTGGTGATCACAAAGTGACCTTGGTCTAGAGCATCCAGCAGTAAATTGTGGATCATCGGGTGACCAGTTTGTGAGGGTTTTGGAAGTCTACCCTGAAGACTTACCATGAGTGTTGCGCGAGGACTGTGTGACCTTAGCTCAAGGAGAATACGGTAAGGACTGTGTGTCCTGGGACTGTGTGTCCTTTGGTTTAAATACCAGGCCGCTCCAAACGAGATGTACGACTGTCACAGTAGTTGGAACTGGGTCATCAAACCATTGTCTTCATCGAGCTACCTAGTTCTATTTCCTCAACCTTCTTATTCCTCATAAATCTGTTGATGAAATTGATTGTTACTGTTTGAAGAATTTGACTGAAGACTTTCACAAATTCCTCACCTCGAATTCTTCAACTTCCCTTGTTCATCACCGCTTATCCTGTATCACGCTACTTACTATTTGTGCATGTTTCATTTCATCATGAAGACTATGTTGTTACTATGTTTCTCATGCACTTGAGTACTTATTCCGCTGCTAGTTATTCATCACATTTCAAATTCCTCAAAGTTGAAATTTCTCAAGTGATGAATTTGTAAAAATTTCCTATTCACCCCCTCTAGTCAATATAACGCACTTTCAATTGGTATCAGAGCAGGTACTCCCTCGCTATATGTGATTTTGGTTTAACCACCTGGAGTTCTAGTTATGTCGACTGCAGGTATGATCAAGGTTTCCGCGAGGTGTCCTACCTTCGATGGGACAGACTACCCCTACTGGAAGAACAAGATGCGTATGCACCTTGAAGCTATTGACAAATCTCTGGTACGTTGTGGAAAATGATGTGCCCTCTGTCACTCCCACCGTTACTACTGCTAATGTGAAGAGATTCAAGCAACTCGATTCTCAAGCGAAGAATATCATCTGTGGCCATCTGAGCAAAGGTCAGTATGGCAGAGTGAGTGCTTTGGAGTCTGCTAAGCTTATCTGGGATAGGCTATCCAAAGTCAACGAAGGTGTTTCCACTCAACGTGACTCTCGTGTTGATGTTCTTCGCTATCTCTTCAACCGCTTCAAGAGACTTGACAATGAAAATGTTCAGCAAACTTTTGATCGTCTCACTGATATCTCCAATGATCTTCAAGCACCGGGTGCCACCGATATCACTGACCATGACGTAGTGAAGAGACTGCTAAGATCTCTTGACTCCTCATTCGATACTCTGGCTTTGATGATTCAAGAATGTGGAGACTACAAAGCACTTGATCCTGCTGACATTCTTGAGAGACTCAATACTCATGAATTTCAACAAGCTGAGAAGAGAGACCTCTACGGGCCAAGCTATGGAAGATCTCATGCTCTGAAGGCAAAAGCAATTTCCTCATCCAAATAAGAAGATTCAGATTACAGCCTTGGTGATCCTGAAGAACTGAGTCAGGAACTGGCAATGCTCGTGAGGAAATTCCAGAAGTTCTCAAGGAGAGGTGGATTTGGAAAGTCATCAAAAAGTGGCTCGAGGAAATCAGATTCCTCAGAAGACTACAAGAAAAGAACTTGTCATCGTTGCAAGAAACCCGGTCACTTTATCTCTGACTGTCCTCTCTGGGAAAAAGAGTCAAAGAAGAAGAAGAAATACAAGGAGGATAGTTCTGATGAAACGAAGAAAAAGAAGAAATATTCAAAGTCCTCATCTTCAAAGTCCTCAAAGCACAAGAAGAATGGTTCCAGAAAGGCTCGAGCATTCATCGGCAAGGAAATGGATTCTGAGGAAGAATATGAAGAGGAAGAATCTAAGGAGGAATCAGAATCTGGTGTCGCTAGCCTTGCTCTCGCTACTGCTTTCGTCAACAAGTCCATCTTCGACGATGAAGAATATGACTACTCCAACGACTCTGACGTCAGCAATGATGATTATGGTCCTACCTATTGCTTCATGCCAAAAGGCTCAAAGGTACACAAACATCATTCCTCATCTGAATCAAGTGAAGGAGAATCTGATGAATATGTGAAACCTAGCTATGCTAAACTTGTTAAAATTGCCACTAAGCAACAAAGTGCACTTGAAAAACTTCAGAAAATGCTAGACAAAAGCGATGATCTATTGAACTATGAAGTGGATCGGACTCAAACTCTGTCTGACGATCTCAAAAGTCTTCAGACAAAGTATGATAACCTTTAGAGTCATCATAACGACCTCTTAGCCGATCATGAGAAGCTTTCTTATGAATTTCTTCAAAGAAAGCAAGATCTTGAGAAACTGAGGGTGTCACATGAGGATCTCGAAAGGGAAAACGATTCCTTACTGGCTCAACAGATCGGTACCGCTCAGGAAGAATTTGTTCCACCTTGTTTGAAATGCATCGAACGTGAAACTGCTAACTCTTCACCTGAATGTTCAAATGCTTCTATTGCTGCAAATTCTTCAACTATTCCAGTGGTCTCAAATTCCTCATCTGAGGATACCACGTGTATCACTGACGACAATGCAGGGTTGAAGGAATTGTATGTGACAAGCATGTACAATATTCTCAAAGGGCATCAAACCCTTTGCGATGTCCTCAAAAAGCGGATACTGAATAGGAACCCTAGGAAAGAGGGTATTGCCTTTGTGAGGAAACACAATGCAGATGGATCCTATTAGACACCTGAGTAGTACCCCAAAACCTCATGGGTTGCTGCGAAAGGATCTCCTGTAGATCCATCCAATTTATCTGGCTTTACTTGTGAAACTTCATATTCCTCTGATGAGTCACTTGACACCAACTACAAATTCTTCAAAAATCATAAAAGTGAAGTATTTGCTAGATATGTTGGAACTAACTACAGGAACGGTTCAAGAAAATCTGGGTTCCCAAGAGCTACCTACAAAATCTTCAAGTGAATGTCCTCACGACATCACTCATGAAGAATAGGAACCCCAGATCAAATTCCTCATATGGACCAAAGTCCTCACTTGGACCAAATTCCTCAAATGGTCAAAAATATCATTCTTGCGCTAATGCTTCTGTTTCGCAGGGAAAATCTAAGAGTTGTGAATATGTGCATTATTATTCAAACCATTATGTTCATAAGTCCTCAATGAATTTCTCTTCTTATTCATTTGAGTACTCTAACCCTCGCCCTGTGAAATGAAGTGCACTTGCTTCAATGCCTCCCCTCTCATATGGTGCTCGCAGAATGATGAACTCTTTGCCACCCCTCCAGATGTTGGTGGTGAAGAAATCGAACTAATTTCTTATGCAGGGTCAGGTCTCTAGATGAAATTGAACATCTGATGAATTTGCTGGAGACCTAAGGAAATGCTTGAAAGGACGCAAGCTAACCATGAGGAAATGAATTCTTCATTTCTCACATCCTCACACTACTTGCTTACTATCTTGTGTGATGAAATATTGTCTGATGAAATTGATGTCGTATTCTTCACTTTGAAGCATATGAGTTCGTAAGTGGTACTAATTCATCTGCAGGATGATACTCCAAAAGCTACCGAGTGGGTCCTCGATAGTGGATGCACAAACCACATGACTGGTGACAAGAATCTACTAACGAATTTGCCACTTGCTCCATCTCCTCTGAAGCATATCACCTACGCTGACAAAGGAAAAAGCAAGGTATTGGGACTTGGTAAGGTTGCTATCTCAAAGGACCAAACCATGGATAAGGTGATGCTTGTTGAATCCCTTGGGTTCAACCTTATGTTTGTCTCAATGCTTTGTATCTTTATATGATCGTCGTATTTGGAAAATATCGTTGTGTTGTCATCATGGAATCTGACAATTCCAAAGTCTTTGACGGCTTTAGGAGAGGAGACTTGTATATTGTTGATTTCTCTACAGGTCCTCAACCTGCCACATGCTTACTCGCAAAGTCTTCAGAAGGCTGGTTGTGGCATAGACGACTTGGACATGCGGGTATGAGGAACTTGCACACGCTCGTGAAGAAAAAGCATGTCATCAGCATCGAGGGTGTCAAATTCCTCAAGGACCACCTCTGCGGTGCATGTGAATCTGGGAAGATGACCATGACTCGACCCTTTGAATTGCTTCACATGGATCTCTTTGGTCCCACTCATTACTCCATACTAACAAGTGCATCAAGTTTGTATGGCTTTGTCATTGTTGATGATTACTCTCGTTACACTTGGGTGCATATTATTCTATACAAAAATGAAGTGCAGGATGTCTTCAGACGATTTGCTTCAAGGGCCTCCACCAACTTCGGCGTCAAGATCAAGCATATTAGGAGTGATAATGGGACTGAGTTCACACTAATATTGATGAATATCTTGATGAACTTGGTATTACTCATGAGTTATCTACCCCTTATACTCCTCGGCAGAATGGCGTCGTGGAGCGCAAAAACAGGATACTTGTTGAGATGGCTCGCACCATGCTTGATGAATACAAGACTCCTCGTCGCTTCTGGCCTGAGGCAATCGATACCGCATGCCACATCATCAACAGGGTATATCTTCACAAATTCTTCAAGAAGACTTCATATGAACTTTTGACTGGCAAGAAACCCAATGTAAGTTATCTCAAAGTCTTCGGTGCAAAATGTTGGATCAGAGATCCTTACCACAGATCTAAGTTTGCACCGAAAGCACATGTAGGTTTTATGCTTGGTTACGGAAAGGACTCGCACACCTACAAAGTCTTCAGCACCTACCATCGCAAGGTTGTTGAAACTGTAGATGTGCGGTTCGATGAAACTGGCGGCTCGCAAAGAGAGCACCTGCCTTCTGTGTTTGACGAACAGTCTCCTGAGGAATCCATTAAGCTGAAGGAAACTGAAGATATCATACCCACTTAGGAAGTCATTCCAACAAATGAAGACTTTCATGTTGATACACCTAAAGAAAATGGTGTTGAAGGAAGTCCTCGGCCACGTCAACCTGCTCATCCTAGAGTTGCAAATGAAGTACAGATTGACAAAATCATCGATGACATCAATGCACCAGGTCCCCTCACTCGCTCAAAAGCTTCACATTTAACTAACTTTTGTGGGCACTTTGCCTTTGTCTCTATCATAGAGCCCACCAAAGTTGATGAAGCATTCAAGGAGCCTGAGTGGATTCAAGCTATGCAAGAGTAATTGCATCCATTCAAGCTCAACAACATGTGGGAACTTGTCAAGTGGCCAGCTCCTCGCAAACATAGCATCATAGGTACCAAGTGGATCTACCGCAACAAGCAAGATGAAAATGCCCTTGTGGTGAGAAATAAGGCTCGTCTTTAGCTCAAGGCTACACACAGGTCGAAGAAATTGACTTTGATGAAACGTTTGAACCTATTGCTAGACTTGAAGCTATTCGCATATTGCTTGCTTATGCTAACCATCATAATATCATCTTATATCAAATGGATGTGAAAAAGTGCATTCCTCAATGGTAAGCTTGAGGAAGAAGTATATGTTGCTCAACCCCCAGGTTTTGAAGACCCTAAGCATCCTGACAAAGTCTTCAGACTCAACAAGGCCCTCTATGGCCTCAAGCAAGCCCCTCGGGCGTGGTACGACACTCTGAAGGAATTCCTCATGAAGAAAGGCTTCAAACCCGGTTCACTCGACCCCACTCTTTTCACACAATCCTATGACAATGAACTATTCATATGCCAAATATATGTAGACGATACTATCTTTGGCTGTACTGACAAACGTTATAGTGATGAATTTGCCTATATGATGAGTGAAGAATATCAAATTCTCTATGATGGGAGATTTGAAATTCTTCTTAGGTCTTCAAATTCGTCAGCAAGACAATGGCCTTTTCATCTCCCAAGAGAAGTACCTCAAGGACGTTTTGAGTAAATTCGACATGCAAGATTGCAAAGGCGTCAAAACTCCAATGCCTTCAAAAGGCCACCTCTACACTGATGAAAATGGTAAAGATTTCGATCAGAAGGTATCCCACTACATGATTGGCTCATTATTGTAACTGTGTGCATCTAGGCCTGATATTATGCTAAGTGTTTGCATGTGTGCCCGATTCCAAGCAACACCGAAGGAATCACACCATAAGGTTGTGAAACATATTCTTTGATACTTAGCTCACACACCAACACTTGGATTATGGTATCCCAAGGGCTCAAATCTTCACCTCGTCGGATACTCTGATGCTGACTATGCTGGAGATCGCGTGGGTCACAAGTCAACCTCAGGCACATGCCATTTCCTCGAATGATCCTTAGTCTGTTGGTCCTCGAAGAAGCAGATCTGCATCTCACTCTCTACTGCTGAAGCTGAGTACATTGCTGCTGGCTCATGTTGTGCTCAGTTACTATGGATGAAGCAAACCCTCAAGGACTACGGCATCAAGTTGAAGAATGTGCCTCTCTAGTGCGACAACGAGAGTGCCATCAAGATTGCTTATAATCCAGTTCAACACTCCAAGACCAAGCACATCCAGATTTGTCATCACTTTCTTCGAGATCATGTACTCAAGGGCGACATCTCCATCGACCACATCCCCACTGAAGAACAACTGGCCGATATCTTCACAAAGCCCTTGGATGAAAAGAGATTTTGCAAGTTGCGGTGTGAGCTAAATATCTTAGAATCTTCGAATGTTCTTTGAAAAAGGACACACATCCTAACACTTATGCAAAATTGATGACTTAGATGTGCAACACACGAAGTACGTTTTTCTTCAATCAATGAAGAATAACCCTCTAAGTGTGAAAAAATTAATGAAGAATTTGATTCTCAGAACCCTACGATAATTGTACGCGGTGTCTGAAATCATCATTCTTATACGGTGGGTCACGCCACCAACCAAAGTTGAAATTCTTCAAAATTGAGTTTTTCGTCACTTTTGCAAATTCTTCAAATTATCAAATTCCTCAAATTTGCAAAAATCCTCAAGTTTTCAAATTCCTCAACTTTTCAAATTCTTCCAACTTTGAAACTCATGTTCTTCATTGACTATATATATATATATATATATATATATATATTTGAGTTTTCAATGTCCTCAACAGCATTCACTTATTGCTAATTCTTCAAGTTGATTTTCATCTAAGTGAATGTGATCGGACCCTTTCCCCCTCTATGCTAAACTTAACCCAGTCTGTTCACAAATTCTTCATATGCGTTCTACTTTGAAACTCGTTCAAAGTCTTCACTTCGTCCTTGACAGCTGAAGAATTTGTGACCGGAAGATTTGAAATTTTCACTATCAAAATTTTAAGCGGTTCCAGCTCAAACAGTTCTGATTCCCGCGCCTGGATAACCCACGATCACCCACTATCGCCACCTCTAAGTACGTGGGTGACACTTGTCGCATGGAGAGCAAGGTTCACGGGCAATCTTGTCCAAAATCTTCGGGCAAATTGGTCTTCACTCCCTCTATAAATACCCCCTCCCTTTAACTGTGCTCAATTACTCCTCATCTCATCCCTCTCCCGAGCTCCAACCTAGCGCCGCCGCTAAAGTCATCATCGCCGATGAGGAAGAGCTTCACTGCCTCGACCTCATCATCGCCGTACTCGCATCGACCGCGGAAGTCCTCACCTTGCCGCCGCTGTAGCTGTCTCCCTCTGCCAAGCTAGGGCATGGGAGATCTGAACGGACGAACTTCCCAATCCCATCTCTTGTTCGTCGTCTTATTCACCAGGATAAATAAAATTTATTTTTACCGCCCTTGTTTGATCCTCAAATGCTCTTCATATTCCTCAAAAGGTGTTTATTCTTCATGAACCTTATACTAAAAGCACCTTACATCTTCACATATTTGATGTTTATCCCTAAGTAATGATTTTCTTCAAGATTCCCCAATTGTGTGAATCCTCAAAATTTGCACAACTCTGGAACCTGAGACAAAGAACACTTAGTGAAATTCCTCAAGACACCCTTGGTCAAATACCTCTCACCTATTTTATTTAGAAAAATTTCTGAGAACGCATATGACCTCTTCAAATTCCTCGCACCTATACATTGTTCACAGGTACAACATGTCCGCTCATGAATCACTAGGTTCTCATTAACTTAACTCATTTGCAGCACTCCTTGAGGAAAAACTGTGTACTTCTTTAGAGTCCTCAAGAGTTCAAATTCCTCAAGTGAAGAAAATGGTTGACGGAAAGAAACCTCGAAAAGGTGGAAAGAAGCCAGATGTGCACACTGCCTTTGAGATTCCAGATGACATGTATGAGGAATACTGCACACCCGATGAAGAAACTCATGGCAAAGAAACGACCAAGCAGAGAAAAATTCGTCTGTAGAAAATTGAGAGGAGATGGGCAAGGGAATGGAAGGAATATCATTATGTAACTACAAAATACATGATGAAATTCGCAGTGAAACCTCCTTGCAGCAGGCCTCCCCTTGCTCCAAATCAAATTGCTGATCCCACTAGCCTCAAGACTGGTGAGGACTTTCCTCACATGTGGGAGAAGCAGCAAGCCAAGATGGCGAAGAAAGCCAAAGAAACCATGAAGAAATTCAATTAAGATTCTGCTGCTACTGCCGAAGCCGAAGCCTCTGCAAGTGCTCCGAAGAAAATCATGATGAAGAAATATGCATTGAAGACAAGTTCTTCAACCCCAAAACCTTCACAGCAGGTTCCTCAAGGTCAAAGGCCCTAGCCTACAAAGTCTTGAACTGCTGGAACGGTTGCTACTCAGTCTTCTTCGGCAGCTGCAAAGTCCTCAACCCCAGTGCATCTGGCATCATGTAAGAGGACTGAGGGATTCTCAAGAGTTCCAAAGATCTCAGCAAGCCCCTCTACTACAGCAAAGTCTTCAACTAGCCCTTCTGCATTGAAGCTGAAGAAAACTGCTGGACGAGGTCAAAGACCAAGTCCTCACTCAAGCAAGGTTGTGGTGACCATACCCTCGGGTTCTGAGGATGGTGATGATGATGAAGCTGATGATGAAGAATTGGAAGAAATCATCAGGCAAAGTCAGCAAAGGGCTGCCATAGCAAAGGGCGGTTCTGTTCCTCTCATGCTGGATCCCAAGATGATCCTCAACTTCATTGACATATGGCATGAAGACCCAAGCACCCCACTTTCTTCACTAAATCTGCCTCTTGGAGTGGATCATGTCCTCACCCACTTCATCTCTGAAGAAAAATGGAAGAGAGAGCAAGCTCTGAGATCTAAGCGGAACAGGGCTCGAAAGGAAAAATTCCTGAGAGACAATGTGATGAATTTGACCCCAAATCAACTCTTTACTGTTCAGTCTGAGATTCGCACACTCTCTGAGGATCAAGAGAGATATGATGCTGAATGGAAGGGCACCAAGGTGAGATTCTTCAGGGCTGCTGAAGCTGCAGTGAAGGATCACAACACTAGGGTTGCAGCTTGATCGCAACCACAAAATCCTCAGGCTGATGAAATTCCTCAAGCTACTGATGAAATTGCTCAGCCTGATGAGACTGCTGATGAAAATGATTCTGCACCAGAAGCAACTGCCAGTGCCGCTGAGGAAACTCAGACCACTGATGATCATGCCAGGACAACCACCACTGTTGTGCCTGAAGAAACTGAAAGGTTAGCTAAAGCTTTTGCTGCGTCTGAAGAAACTGAACACACCAGGTCGGTTGCATTAGTCGTTCCTGAAGAAACTGACACTACTGAGGAAAAGACTCTCAAGAGAAAAGCATTAGATTTAGAAACCTCAGTCGTGAAGAAGTTGAAGACTCTGCCAAGTTTTTCAACTGGACCTATTGATGCTACACCAATTTCCTCAGCACCGGCCTACGAAATTGTACCATTTGGGGTGGAACATGTCATCACATATGAAGATGAAGATCAGTCTGCTGCTTCGATAGAGCATATTGATGAAGAAATTGAAGTTGAAGACATTGCTTCAACTCCAAAGATATCATCGCTCCAGCCTTAGTTCACTGTTGAAGAGGCTGGAGTTGAAGAAATTGAGGAGGACATAGACATTGGCAATACAACACCTGTCATCAATGATGAATATTGGAAATCAACACACCCAAATTCCCCAATGACTACTCCTCTGACAAAGATTCCTCAGTCACCTACTTCGACTGAAGAAATACATGAAGAATCTGCCGATCTGACCACCCACGTCATTGAAGATATTCCAGCTCCAACGGCTGATGATCTTGATGCTCCCCCCGCAACTGAGGAACCAACTCTCCAAATTGTTCTGTCTGAAGGTGTTTCTCCCATGCCAAAGGAGATTAAGGGGCGCTTCAAGCCAAATCTTCAACTGAAGCCAAGAATGTCATTCAAAGCTCAGTTCGCCCCAAATTCATCAAGAGCAATTTCTTCAATGAACGTATGTTCTTCACTGGTCCAAATCCCTATGACTTTGCAAGGGTCGGTCGCAACAGATTCTGGACGGCAACACAACTCAACTACTATGCATCAGTTCTTTTTGAGAAGAAGAAAGTCTTCGGGCACCACCAAATTCCTCATGCTGACATGGAAACCATTCCATCATTCACACCGGTGCTCCAGCTTCTTCATGATGTAGGCATTCTCCCATTCTGCATCGACATCTACGACTGGAATGAAGGACTCGTTCTTCAGTTCTATGCCACATTGCATATCAGCGGAAATGCTTCAGACGTCAACTCCTGGATATTGGACTGGATGACAGGATCAACACACTTCACTGCTCAAGCTTCTGAATTGCTTTAGTGTGTACCAGTTCCAATTCCCTCAGATGAAGCTCACAAACTATTTGATGAGCCTACACTTCCAAATCAGCTGATGCAAGTGTTGATGAAGACATTGCCTCCTGGAAAGCCTCAACGAAAAACCTTCCTTGTGAAGGATCTGCTATATGTGCCTAGGATTGTCTACCGTATTCTCACAAATACGCTATGTCCTCAGAAGGGCCACAATTCCGAAGAAGAAGAAGTGGACGGAGTCATGAAGAATATGCTCTTCAACATCATTCATGGGATTCCCATTGACTTGCACGACTTCTTCATGAGGACTTTGGCCAGTGCTGCTTTAGCTCCATTTGAACGGAAGCCTTATGCGCCTTGGATAATGAAATTCATCGGGGCAAAGTCCTCAGTTCCCTTCAAGGCTGATTTCCAGAACCACTTTGGCTTCCTGCCTCCAATTGAAGTCATCAAGAGCACAATTGCCTCGGTTGAAGGAAAAGGCAAGGTTGTCATTGATGAAGGCACTCGTCCATTGGATGGACAGTTTCGCAAAGCCGCTTCCTTCTCCACCAATGATGACACTGTCACCCAAGACTCCGATGCAAAGGCATCAGCTCACAAACCTCAAGAGTCTGCCCCTCGTGTGATGACTGATCGCGAGCTTCTAATAAGTCTTCATCAAAAGGTCGATCGCAATCACAAGTGGGTGAAGCGCCAACTTGGTTACATTGTGCAGAACATGACTGTGACGCAGAACACTTTGAACAGGAATCACTACTATGTGCATGAAAACCTCAACCGCTCTTGGGCCGTACTGTCTCACCTCATGTCTTCTGAAGAACTGGATGAGCTGGATCTTGAGGAACATCCTGACTAGGCTCGTCGACCTTAGAAGAAATTCAAGAAAGTTCAAGTTCCTCTGATGGTCACAAGTTCATTTTCTTCATCTTGAGAGCACGATGACGATGAAGACATTGACGACACTACGGCAGGTCCTGCATCAACAAACAACACTGACAACGTTGGCGCTCCTTCCTCACCAACACGATGAAATTCTTCAAAGGGGCGTTAATCCTCACTTTTTCGTCCCTTTTGGTCTTCGATGACAAAGGGGGAGAAATTTTGAGTTAGTCTTCAAGCGGATCTCTAAATATGGGCTATTTTTGTTTAAGTTACAACTCTCGCTCTTCTGAAGCTTTTGTTGATTGAGTTGTAAACTTAAGTCCGATGGTGGTCTGACACTTTTTGAACTATTTCCTCTCATGTTTATTTCCTCAAGTACCTTAATGCATAAATGCTGAATTTCATCAGACACCATTTTCCTCACGCATTTCAAATTATTCATATCATATGTTCAAATGCGTGTATGAATTACAAGATATAGGGGGAGTTTTCCATGTTTTAACCTGCCATGTGCATTTGCAGTCCAAAGCAAATTCCTCAAATATGCACATCTTCAGGGGGAGTTCTTCTATATATTGCAATCAAATTCCTCAAACTAAGTACTTTCACTTCATATGTTTATGCCCGTTGAAAACTTAACCTATTTGTCATCAATCACCAAAAAGGGGGAGATTGTTAGTGCATCTAGTGCCCCTTAGTGATTTTGGTGTATTGAAGACTTATAGGTTAAGGTACTAATATGTTTGTGAGTGTACACAGGCTCTATAAGTCGATGAGGAGTTTGATATATTCGGAGATTATCGACCCCTGAAAATGTATGTCTTCAACTGAAGACTTTGCTGAAGACTTTGTGAAGACTTTGGTGAAGACTTTGTGAAGACTTTGTGAAGACTTTGAAAATGAAGAAGTTGGTGTGACCTTGAAGATATGAACGAGGAATATGAAGCATGAAGACTTTTTTGTTTTCATAGTTTCATTTCCTTTATTTGAGTCATAGGAAACATCGTATTGTTAAAGGGGCCCGAGGTAATACTAAGGAAAATTTCCAACTGATGCTCCACTCCAAAATCCTCAACCTATAAAATCCTTCGAGTGAAGCCTTTGAAAATCTCTTACGGCTCAGACAAGTTCTTCAGTGACAGAGACGAAGTTCTTCTGGTCTCTGAGGAAATGACTGAGGAGTTAGGATTTCGCCAGTGCGAATTGCCTACAAGTGAGGAACATGATATGTCTGAGGACTTTCATATTTCAAAAATCCAACCGTTGTTGTGCTTAGCGCCAGTTGTCCCCAAACACAAATATCCACATAACGGTCATACCATTGGGGACATTTATGTCATATCATGTTAGGTTGCACCCTGGCTATAAATAGACACCCCCCCAACCACTAGTTGGTTGGCTGCTCCGAGAGAGAACTGACACTTGTCATTTGAGAGCAACCCATCCTCCGAGGACTTTGAGAGAAAATCATCAGTGAGGAAAAACCCACAACCAAACCACCAAACCCATAGTGATTGAGCATCACTGAAGAAATTCCTGTGTGGATCCGACGCTTGTTACCTTTCAGGACTGTGTATCCTCCAGACGGTTAGGCGTCATGGTCTAGTGCTCCTACAGTCAATTGGGGATCACAAAGTGACCTTGGTCTAGAGCATCCAGCAGTAAATTGTGGATCGTCGGGTGACCAGTTTGTGAGGGTTTTGGAAGTCTACCCTGAAGACTTACCACGAGTGTTGGGCGAGGACTGTGTGACCTTAGCTCAAGGAGAATACGGTAACGACTGTGTGTCCTGGGACTATGTGTCCTCTGGTTTAAATACCAGGCCGCTCCAAACGAGATGTACAATTGTCACAGCAGTTGGAACTGGGTCATCAAACCATTGTCTTCATCGAGCTACCTGGTTCTATTTCCTCAACCTTCTTATTCCTCGTAAATCTATTGATGAAATTGATCGTTACTGTTTGAAGAATTTGACTGAAGACTTTCACAAATTCCTCACCTCAAATTCTTCAAGTTCCCTTGTTCTTCGCTGCTTATCATGTATCACGCTACATACTATTTGTGCATGTTTCATTTCATCATGAAGACTATGTTGTTACTATGTTCCTCATGCACTTGAGTACTTATTCCGCTGCTAGTTATTCATCACATTTCAAATTCCTCAAAGTTGAAATTCCTCAAGTGATGAATTTGTAAAAATCGCCTATTCACCCCCCCTCTAGTTGATATAACGCACTTTCAAGTCTCTATGCATGTGCATCTTGCATCATGCCAAAGGACTGAGGGATTTTCAATTGCTTCAGGGGCATCAACAAGTTCTTCAGCCCAAGCACATTCCTCAAGCAGTCCTTCCCTGAGGAAAATGAAAGCAACTGCTGGCCAAGGCATTCGACCAAGTCCTCAACCGAAGAAGGTGGCATTCACGATACCATCAGATTCCTCAGACGAAGCTGATGATGAGGAGCTGGCTGCAATCATCAAAAACAAGCAAGAACGAGTGGCTCAAGCAAAGGGCACTCAAATTCCTCTTTTGCTTGATCCAAAACAGGTACTTAACTTCATTGATATCTGGCACAAGGATCCCAAAACGCCCATTGATGACTTGAAACTGCCTCCTGGTCTCGATCATGTCCTCACAGCTTTCATAGCTGAAGAAAAATGGAAGTATGAGAAGGCCAGACAAACCAAGAAGGCTCGGTACAAGAAAAGGCATTACTTGAAGAAGAATGTTCTAAATCTGTCTCCTGAGGAACTTGTGAAGGTGTGGTCTGAGATCAAAGGCCTCAGTGAGGAATTCAATTCATATTATGCTGATTCGCAAGGCGCCAAGGTTCGCTTCGTTAACATTGGTGATAAAGTCATCAATGATCACAACTAAAGGGTTGCATCTCGCTCTCAACCGCAAATTCCTCAGGCTGAGGAAACTGCTCAGCCTACTAAGGAAACTGCCAGCGCTACTGAAAAAGGCAGACTGCTAAAGAACCTGCCAGGGCACCCTCCACTAGTGCGCCTGATGAAACTGAACCTACAAGGGCGACTACATCAGTCGTGTCTGAAGAAACTGTTGCCTCTTCACCCTCCTCTAAAACCCCAAAATCTTCAAACATGAAGCAAGTCAACCTTCCTTCTGCATCAAAAGTGAAGAAAACTAAGGCTGCTGAGAAGAAGGCTCTAAAGAGAAAAGCTTCAACTTTAGACTCCTCAGCTGTGAAAAAGTTGAAGACTCTGCCAAAATCTTCAACTGAACCATTAGATGTCGCTCCAATATCCTCAGCACCGGCCTATGCGATAGTTCCATTTGGTGTTGACTATGTCATCCCATATGATGAAGATGAAGAAGATCATTCTGCTGCTATGACAAAGCAGATTGATGAAGGCATTTAAGTGGAAGCAAATGCTTCAACTCCACAGGCATCTTCGCCCCAGCTTCAGTTTACTGCTGAAGAGGTCGGCGTTGAAGAAATTGATGAGGATGTTTACATTGGCAACACCACTCTTGTCATCAATGATGAATATTGGGAAACTGCTCACCCAAATTCCCCAATGACTACTCCTCTGTCACAGATTCCTCAGTCCCCAGCCCAGACTGAAGAAATTCATGAAGAATTTGATGACTTGGCCGCCAATGCCACTGAAGAAATTCTAGCTGCATCAGCTGAGGACTTTGCTACTCCAACTGCCACTTAGGAAACTGCAACGCAAATTCCTCAAACTGAAGAAATTCCTGCTATGCCAAAAGAGATCAAGGGCCGCTTCAAGCCAAATCTTCAACCAAAGCCTAGGATGCCATTCAAAGGCTCAAAGCGCCCTAGATTTCCCAAGTCCAATTTCTTCAACAAGCACATTTTCTTCACTGGTCTCAATCCATATGACTCAGCAAGGGCCGGTCGAACCAGATTCTGGACTCCAACACACATGAATTACTATGCATCGGTTCTGTTTGACAAGAAGAAAGTCTTCGAGCACCACCAAATTCCTCATGCTGATATGGAAACAATTCCATCCTTCACACCGGTGCTTTCAGTTCTTCACGATGCAGGAATCCTTCCCTTATGTGTGGATATCTGCAACTGGAATGAAGAGCTAATTCTTCAATTCTATGCCACACTGCACATCACAGGTGATGCCTCTGACATCAACTCCTGGGTCTTGGACTGGATGACCGGATCTACTCACCTCACAGCTCCAGCATCTGAATTGCTTCGGTCAGTTCCTGTCCCAATTCCCTCAGAAGAAGCACGCCGCTTGTTTGATGAACCTGCACTACCCAATCAACTGATGCAAGTGCCAATGAAGCCTTTGTCTCCTAGAAAACCTCAGAGGACAACCTTCCTTGTGAAGGATTTGCTTTATGTGCCTAGGACGGTCTACCGCATTCTCACCAATACCATATGTCATCAGAAGGGCCACAACTCTGAAGAAGAAGAAGTGGAGGGAGTCATGAAGAATATGTTGTTCAACATCATTCATGGGATTCCCATCAACTTCCATGATTTCTTCATGAGGACATTGGCAAATGCTGCTCTAGCCACGTTTGAACTGAAGACTTATGCTCCTTGGATCATGAAGTTCAGCAGATCAAGGTCTTCGGTTCCCTTCAAGGCGGACTTCCAGAATCACCTCGGCTTCTTGCCCCCGATTGAAGTCCTCAAGAGCACAGTTGCCTCAATTGAAGGAAAAGGCAAGGCGGTCATTAATGAAGGCACTCTTCCATTGGATGGTTAGTTTCGCAAAGTTGCATCCTTCTCCACGAATGATGACACTGCAACTCAGGATTCTGAAGCAAAAGCCTTAGCGCAAAAACCTCAAGAGTTTGCCCCTCGTGTGATGACTGATCGTGAGCTTCTCATAAGTCTTCATAAGAAGGTCGATCGCAATCACAAATGGGTAAAGTGTCAGTTAGCTTCCATTGTTCAGAACATGACAATGACGTAGATCTCTGTGAAAAAAATCACTACTATGAGCATGAAATCTTCGATCGCGCATGGGCCATTCTCGCACACCTCAAGACCCCTGAGGAACTCAAGGACATGGACTTTCAGCAAAACTTTGAATGGTCTCATCCTCCTCACAAGAAATTCAAGAAGGTTCAAGTTCCTCTGATGGTCACAAGTTCATATTCTTCATCGCATGAGATGGATGAAGCTGAGGACATTGACGACACGGCGGTAGGCCTTGCATCGACAAACGACCCCGACAACGTTGGTGCATTGATGTACTCAAATGTGCAGCTCTTAAGTGAGTGAGGGGACCCAATGCATTGATGTCATCGATGATTTTGTCAATCTGGACTTCATTTGCAACTCTTGGGTGAGCAGATTGACGTGGCTGAGGATTTTCTTCAGCACCATTTTCTTCAGGTGTATCAGCATGAATGTCTTCATTCGTTGGAATGACTTCCTTGGTTGGTTATGATGACGTCAGTAGCCTTCAGCTTAATGGATTCCTTAGGAGGTTGTTCATCTAGCACAGGCAGGTGCTCTCTTTGTGAGCCATCAGTTTCATCGAAACGCACATCTACAGTTTCAACAACCTTGTGGTGGTAGGTGTTGAAGACTCTGTAGGTGTGCGAGTCCTTTCCGTAACCAAGCATAAAACCTTCATGTGCTTTCGGTGCAAATTTAGAACTATGGTGAGGATCTCTAATCCAGCATTTTGCACCGAAGACTTTGAGATAACTTACATTGGGTTTCTTGCGAGTCATAAGTTCATACGAAGTCTTCTTGAAGAATTTGTGAAGATATACCCTGTTGATGATGTGGCATGCAGTATTGTTAGTTCATCTAGTGCCCCTTGGTGATTTTGGTGTATTGAACACTTCTAGGTTCAGGAACTAATGTGTTTGTGAGTGTACACAAGCTCTATAAGTCAATGAGGAGTTTGATATACTCGGAGATTATCGACCCCTAAAAATGTATGTCTTCAACTGAAGACGTTGGTGAAGACTTTGCTGAAGACTTTGGTATTCCCTGAAGACTTTGAAAACGAAGAAGTTGGTGTGACCTTGAAGATATGAACGAGGACCATGAAGCGTGAAGACTTTTGCTTTCGTAGTTTCATTTCCTTTCTTTGGTTCATAGGAAACACCGTACTGTTAAAGGGGGCCGAGGTAATACTAAGGAAAATTTCCAACTGAGGTGCAACTCCAAAAGCCTCAACCTATCCAATCCTTCAAGTGAAGCTTCGGAAATCTCTTGAAGTTCAGTCAAGTTCTTCAGTGACACGGATGAAGTTCGTCTGGTCTCTGATGAAATTGATCTGACTGAGGAGTTAGGATTTCGCCAGTGCGAATTGCCTACAAGTGAGGAACATGATAAACCTGAGGACTTTCATAGTTTGAATTCCGACCGTTGCTGGGCTTAGCACCAGTTGTCCCCAATCATCTTATCCACATAACGGTCATATCATTGGGGGCATTATGTCTTATCATGCCAGGTTGCATCCTGGCTATAAATAGCCACCCCCCACAACCACTAGTTGGTTGGCTTCTCCGAGAGAGAACTGACACTTGTCATTTGAGAGCAACCCATCCTCCAAGGACTTTGAGAAAAAATCATCAGTGAGGAAAAACCCACAACCAAACCACCATACCCAAAGTGATTGAGCATCACTTAAGAAATTCTTGTGTGGAATCTACGCTTGATACCTTTAAGGACTGTGCATCCTCCACATGGTTAGGCGTCATGGTCTAGTGCATCCTGCAGACAATTGGGGATCAGGAGTGACCTTGGTCTAGTGTTGGGTAACGTCGCATGGGAAACAAAAAAATTCCTACGCACACGCAAACCTATCCATGGTGATGACCATCTACGAGAGGGAGAGTGGATCTACATACCCTTGTAGATCGCTAAGCGGGAAGCGTTAAGAAACGCGGTTGGTGTGGTCGAACTTCTTCGCGATCCAAATCGCCGAGCGTCCCGCGATCTCATCACTATCCGTCCCGCGATCCAATCACGATCTGTCCCGTGAAATCATCACAATCCGTCCCGCGATCTCATCATGATCCGTCTCACGATCTTGATCACGATCTTGATCACGATCTATCCCGCGAACTCATCAAGATCCGTTCCGCAATCTCATCACGAACCGTCTTGCGACCTCGATCACGGTCCTTCCGATCTAGCGCCGAACGGACGGCACCTCCGCGTTCAGCACACGTGCAGCTTGATGACGATCTCCACCGTCTTGATCCAGCAAGAGGAGGTCGAGAGGAGAGAGAGTTCACCGGCAGCGTGACGGTGCTCCGGTGATGGTGGTGGAGTGATTCCGGCAGGGCTTCGCATAAGCGCTGTGGAAAACCGATCTAGAGGAGAAACTGTGCACCGGTGAAACGGGTAGTACGTGGCCGGAAATTCTGTCCAAAAACCACCCAATCCACTAGTATATATAGGAGGATAAGAGAGGAGAGGAAGCCAAGGCGTTTGGGTCGGCCGAAATAGGAGGTGGGAAGCAATCCTACTTCACCTCCAATCCTAGTTGGAGTAGGATTGCCTCCTATTGGCTGATTTTCCACTTTTTGCTTTAGGACTTTCTCTCCTGCGCCATGGGACTTTGTGGCTGTTTTCCTAGCCCAATAAGGGCTGGTTATTATTCTCCCACAGCCCATGGACCTCTTGGGGTCGAAATACCCCTCCCGGAGGCCTCCCGGTACACTACCGGCACTCCCGGTACACTACCGATGAGCCCGAAACTTTTCCGGAAACCAAACTGGGACTTCCTATATATGAATCTTTACCTCCGGACCATTCCGGAGCTCCTCGTGACGTCTGAGATCTCATCCGGGACTCCGAACAAACTTCGGTCACCACCATACATAACTCTACACTACCGAAACGTCACCGAACCTTAAGTGTGCAAACCCTGCGGGTTCGAGAACTATGTAGACATGACCGAGACACCTCTACGGTCAATAACCAATGGCGGGACCTGGACGTCCAAATTGGTTCCTACATATTCTACGAAGATCTTTATCGGTCGAACCTCTAAGTCAAGGATTCAGTTAATCCCGTATAACGTTCCCTTTGTTCTTCGGTATGTTACTTGCCCGAGATTCGATCCTCGGTATCGCCATACCTAGTTCAACCCCGTTACCGGAAAGTCTCTTTACTCGTTCCGTAATACAAGATCCCGTGACTAACACTTAGCCACATTGCTTGCAAGGCTTGTTGTGATGTTGTATTACCGAGTGGGCCCTGAGATACCTCTCCGTCACACGGAGTAACAAATCCCAGTCTCGATCCATGCCAACTCAACAGACACCATCGGAGATACCTGTAGAGCACCTTTATAGTCACCCAGTTACGTTGCGATGTTTGATACACACAAGGCACTCCTCCGATATCCATGAGTTGCATGATCTCATGGTCATAGGAACATATACTTGACATGCAGAAAACAGTAGCAATAAACTGACATGATCATATGCTATGTTTGTAGTTTGGGTCTTATCCATCACATCATTCTCCTGATGATGTGATCCCGTTATCAAATGACATCTCATGTCCATGGCTAGGAAACCTTAATCATCCTTTGATCAACGAGATAGTCCATTAGAGGCATACTAGGGACATGGTTTTGTCTATGTATCCACACATGCATTTAAGTCTCCGATCAATACAATTATAGCATGGATAATAAACGATTATCATGAACAACGAAATATGATAATAACTAATTTATTATTGCCTCTAGGGCATATTTCCAACAGTCTCCCACTTGCACTAGAGTCAATAATCTAGTTCGCATCACCATGTGATTCGCATTGTTATGAATCTAACACCCAATGAGTTCTGGGGCTCTATCATGCTTTGCATGTGAGAGAGGTCTTATAGTCAACGAGTCTGCGATATTCAGATCCGTGTGTACTTTGCAAATCTCTATGTCAAACCGTAAACACTCCACTTAGTACTATTTCCAAATGGCTGCTCCACTATACGTATCCAGATTGCTACTACTAGTCATCCGGGTAGGTGTTAAAGCTTGCATCGACGTAACTCTTTACGACGAACTCTTTATCACCCCCATAATCAAGAAACATTTCCTTAGTCCTCTGGTTACTAAGGATAATTCCGACCGCTGTCCAGTGATCCACTCCTGGACCACACTTGTACCCCTTGACAGACTCATGGCAAGGCACACACAGGTGTGGTACACAGCATGGCATACTATACAGAGCCTATGGCTAAGGCATAGGGGACGACGTTCGTCCTTTCTCTTCCTTCTTCCATGGTCAAGCTTTGAGTCTCACTCAACTTCACACCTTACAAATCAGACGAGAACTCTTTCTCTGACTGATCCATTTTGAACTCTTTCAAAATCTTTGTCAAGGTATGTACTCATTGAAAGTCTCATCAAGTCATCTTGATCTATCTCTATAGATCTTGATGCTCAACAATTTGGTAGCTTTATCCAGGTCTTCCTTTGAAAATCACTTTCCAAACAACCATTTATGCTTTCCAGAAATCCTACATTATTTCCGATCAACAATATGTCATCCACATATACTTATCAGAAATTCTATAGTGCTCCCACTCACTTTGTTGCAAATACATGTTTCTCGTAAACTTTGTATAAACTCAAAAACTTTGATCAACTCATCAAAGCGTATATTCCAACTCCGAGATGCTTGCTTCAGTCCATGGAAGGATCACCGAATCTTGCACACCTTTTAGCATCCTTAGGACTAACAAAACCTTCTGGTTGTATCACATACAACCGTTCCTCAAGTAAACCGTTAAGGAAACGATGTTTTGACATCCATCTGCCAGATTTCATAATTGAAAAATGCAGCAACTGCTAACATAATTCCAACAGACTTTAGCACCACTACGAGTGAGAAAGTCTCATCGTAGTCAACTCCTTGAACTTGTCACAAACATCTTTGCAACAAGTCGAGCTTTACAAATAGTGACATTCACCATCAGTGTCTGTCTTCATTTTAAAGATCCATTTGTACTCAACGACCTGCCATCCAATGAGCAAGTCTACCAAAGTCTACACTTGGTTTTCATACATGGATCCTATCTCGGATTTCATGGCCTCCAACCATTTGTCGGAATCCGGGCCCATTATCGCTTCTCCATAACTCGTAGGTTCATCGTTGTCCAACAACATGATCTCCAAGACAGAGTTGTCGTACCACTTAGGAGCAGTACACATCCTTGTCGACCTACGAAGTTCGATAGTAACTTGATCCTGAAGCTTCATGATCATCATCATTAACTTCCTCTTCAACTAACGTAGGCTTCACAGAAACATTTTTTTGCGCTGCGCTACTCTCTGGTTGAACAAAGGTTTAACAACCTCATCCAGTTCTATCTTCCTCCCACTCAATTCTTTCGCGAGAAACATTTCGTCGAGAAAGGATCCGTTTAAGCAACAAACACTTTGCACTAGGATCTGAGATTGAAGGTTCACCCAACTGATCTTAGGGTATTATATGAAGATGCAATTGTCCGCCTTGGGTTCGACCTCATTAGGTGAAAACATTTTCCACACAAGTGTCACCGCCCCAAATATTAAGAAATGACAGCTTAGGTTTCTATGAAACCATAATTCACACGGTGTCATCTCAACGGATTTAGATGATGCCCTATTTAAAGTGAATGTAGTTGTCTCTAATGCATAACCCCAAAATTATAGTAGTAAAACGACAAGAGACATCACAGTATGCACTATATCAATAGGCATGACTATGATGTTCAGACACACCATCACACTATGGTGTTCCAGGTGGCGTTAGTTGTGAAACAAATTTCACATTGTCTTAAGTTGTATGCCAAACTCGTAACTCAGATATTCACCTCCACGATCATATCGCGGTCACTTTTATCTTCTTGTCATGATGATCTTTAAACTTCACTCTGAATTTGCTTGAACCTTTCAAACGATTCAGACTTGTGTTTCATTAAGTAAATATACACTATATCTACTCAAATCATCAGTGAAGGTAAGAAAATAACGATATCCACTTCACGCTACACGACTCACTAGATTGTACACATAAACATGTATCATTTCCAATGAATCACTTGCCCGCTCCATCCAACGGGGTCCTTTAGTCATCTTGCCCAAGAGGCATGGTTCGCACGTCTCAACCGATTCGAAATCGAATGAGTCCAAATATCCATCAGCATGGAGTTTCTTCATGCGCTTTATACCAATATGACATTTAGCGGCAGTGCCACAAGTATGTGGTACTATCATTATTAACTTTGTATCTTTTGACATCAATGTTATGAACATGTGTACTACTATGATCAAGATTTCAACAAACCATTCTCACTGGGTGCATGACCATTGAAGGTATTATTCATGTAAACAGAATAACCATTATTCTCTAACTTAAATGAATAACCGTATTGCAATAAACATGATCTAATCATGTTCATGCTCAACGCAAAACACCAAATAACATTTATTTAGGTTCGTCACTAATCCTGAAGGTAGAGAGAGCGTGCAATGTTGATCACATCAACCTTGGAAACACTTCCAACACATATCGTCACCTCACCCTTAGCTAGTTCTCCGTTTATTCCGTAGCTTATATTTCGAGTTACTAACATTTAGCAACCGAACCGGTATCCAATACCCAGGTGCTACTAAGAGTACTAGCAAGGTACACATTAATAACTCATATATCAAATATACTTCTATCAAAGTTGCCAGCCTTCTTATCTACCAAGTATCTAGGGTTGTTCCGCTTTAGCAACCGCTCACCTCATAACAGAAGCACTGAGTCTCGGGTTTGAATTCAACTTTGGGTTGCTTCACTGGAGCAGCAACTGACTTGCTATCCATGAAGTTTCCCTCCTTGCTCTTGCCCTTCTCAAAACTAGTGGTTTGATTAACCATCAATACTTGAGCTCCTTCTTGATTTCTACCTCCGCGGTGTCAAACATCGCGAACAGCTCAGGAATCATTATTTCTATCCCTGGCAACTTATAGTTCATCACCAAGTTCTAGTAGCTTAGTGACAGTGACTTGGAGAACTATATCAATCACTATCTTATCTGGAAGATCAACTCCCACTTGATTCAAGTGATTGTAGTACCCAGACAATCTGAATACATGCTCAACGATTGAGCTATTCTCCTTCATCTTACAGGCAAAGAATCTTGTTGGAGATCTCATATCTCGCAACACGGGCACGAGCCTGAGATCACAATCTCAGCTCCTAGAACATCTCATATGTTCCATGACGTTCAAAATGTTTCGGAGCCTCAATTCTAAGCTGTAATGCATGACGCACTAAACTATCAAGTAGTCATCGAAACGTGCTTGTCAGATATTCACAACATCTACAGACGACGCTAGAGGGGGTGGCGCACCGAGCGGTGCATTAAGGACATAAGCCTTCTGTGCAGCAAAGAGGACAATCCTCAGATCACAGACCCAGTCCGCAATATTGCTACCATCATCTTTCAATACTATTTCTCTAGGAACATATAAAACTACAAGGGAGCTACTACGTGAGCTAGTAATCTACAACATAATTTGCAAAGACACTTTGACTATGTTCATGATAATGAGTTCAATTAATCATATTACCTAAGAACTCCCACTCAAATTGACATCCCTCCGATCATTCGAGTGATACATGATCCAAATTCACCAACTCAAGTCCGATCATCACGTGAGTTGAGGTGGCTGCAATGGTGAACATCATTATGTTGATCATATCTACTATATGACTCATGTTCGACCTTTCGGTCTCTTGTGTTCCCAGGCCATGTCTGTACATGCTAGGCTCGTCAAGTTTAACCCGAGTGTTCTGCGCGTGCAAATCTGGCTTGCACCCGTTGTATGTGAACGTAGAGTCTATCACACCCGATCATCACGTGGTGTCTCAACACGACGAACTTTCGCAACGGTGCACACTCGGGGAGAACACAGTTCATCTTGAAATTCAAGTGAGGGATCACCTTATAATGCTACCGTCGACCTAAGCAAACCAAGGTGCATAAAAAGGATTAACATCACATGCAAATCATAAGTGACATGATATGGCCATGAACTTGTGCTTTTGATCTCCATCTAGAAAGCACCGGCATGATCTCCATCGTCACCGGCATGACACAATGATCTCCATCATCTTGATCTCCATCAATGTGTCGCCATCGGGGTTGTCACGCCATGCATGCTTCTACTACTATTGCTACCGTCTAGCGATAAAGTAAAGCATTACATAGCGCTTAATGATTGACACGCAGGTCATACAATAATTAAAGACAACCCTATGGCTCTTGTCGGTTGCCGTATTCATCGACATGCAAGTCGTGATAATCTATACATCACATGATCATCTCATACATCACATATATCACATCATGTAATTGGCCATATCATATCACAACATACCCTACAAAAACAAGTTAGACGTCCTCTAATTGTTGTTGCATGTTTTACGTGGCTGCTACGGGTATCTAGCAAGAACAATTCTCACCTACGCAAAAACCACAACGGTGATACACTAGTTGCTTTCCAATCTTCTCAAGGACCGTCTTTGTCGAATCCGATCCAACTAAAGTGAGAGAAACTGTCACCCGCAAGCCATCTAGGCAACAAGTTGCGTCGAGGGAACCGGTCTCTCGTAAGCGTACGAGTAATGTTGGTCCGGGCCGCTTCATCTCACAATCCCGCTGAACCAAAATACGACCAAGGGAGGAAGCAATCTAAGCATCAACACCCACAAACCTTTTGTGTTCTACTTGAGATCTCATCGAACCATCAACCTAGCTCATGATGCCACTGTTGGGTAACGTCGCATGGGAAACAAAAAATTTCCTACGCACACGCAAACCTATCCATGGTGATGAGCATCTACGAGAGGGAGAGTGGATCTACATACCCTTGTAGATCGCTAAGCGGGAAGCGTTAAGAAATGCGGTTGGTGTAGTCGAACTTCTTCGCGATCCAAATCGCCGAGCGTCCCGCGATCTCATCACGATCCGTCCCGCGATCCAATCACGATCCGTCCCGTGAACTCATCACGATCCGTCCCGCGACCTCCTCACGATCCGTCTCACGATCTTGATCACGATCTGTCCTGCGAACTCATCACGATCCGTTCCGCGATCTCATCACGAACCGTCTTGCGATCTCGATCACGGTCCTTCCGATCTAGCGCCGAACGGACGGCACCTCCGCGTTCAGCACACGTGCAGCTTGATGATGATCTCCACCGTCTTGATCCAGCAAGAGGAGGTGGAGAGGAGAGAGAGTTCACCGACAGCGTGACGGTGCTTCGATGATGGTGGTGGAGTGATTCCGGCAGGGCTTCGCCTAAGCGCTGTGGAAAACCGATCTAGAGGAGAAACTGTGCACCGGTGAAACGGGTAGCACGTGGTCGGAAATTCTGTCCAAAAACCACCCAATACACTAGTATATATAGGAGGAGAGGAGAGGAGAGGCAGCCAAGGCCTTTGGGTCGGCCGAAATAGGAGGTGGGAAGCAATCCTACTTCACCTCCAATCCTAGTTGGAGTAGGATTGCCTCCTATTGGCTGATTTTCCACTTTTTGCTTTAGGACTTTCTCTCCTGCACCATGGGCCTTTGTGGCTGTTTTCCCAGCCCACTAAGGGCTGGTTATTATTCTCCCACAGCCCATGGACCTCTTTGGGTCGAAATACCCCTCCCGGAGGCCTCCCGGTACACTACCGGCACTCCCGGTACACTACCGATGAGCCCGAAACTTTTCCGGAAACCAAACTGGGACTTCCTATATATGAATCTTTACCTCCGGACCATTCCGAAGCTGCTCGTGATGTTTGGGATCTCATCCGGGACTCTGAAAAAACTTCGGTCACCACCATACATAACTCTACACTACCGAAACGTCACCGAACCTTAAGTGTGCAGACCCTGCGGGTTCGAGAACTATGTAGACATGACCGAGACACCTCTACGGTCAATAACCAATGGCGGGACCTGGACGTCCACATTGGTTCCTACATATTCTACGAAGATCTTTATCGGTCGAACCTCTATGTCAAGGATTCAGTTAATCCTGTATAACGTTCCCTTTGTTCTTCGGTATGTTACTTGCCCGAGATTCGATCGTCGGTATCGCCATACCTAGTTCAACCCCGTTACCGGCAAGTCTCTTTACTCGTTCCGTAATACAAGATCCCGTGACTAACACTTAGCCACATTGCTTGCAAGGCTTGTTATGATGTTGTATTACCGAGTGGGCCCTGAGATGCCTCTCCGTCACACGGAGTAACAAATCCCAGTCTCGATCCATGCCAACTCAACAGACACCATCGGAGATACCTGTAGAGCACCTTTATAGTCACCTAGTTACGTTGTGACGTTTGATACACACAAGGCACTCCTCCGATATGCGTGAGTTGCATGATCTCATGGTCATAGGAACATATACTTGACATGCAGAAAACAATAGCAATAAACTGACACGATCATATGCTATGTTTGTAGTTTGGGTCTTATCCATCACATCATTCTCCTAATGATGTGATACCGTTATCAAATGACATCTCATGTCCATGGCTAGGAAACCTTAACCATCCTTTGATCAACGAGCTAGTCCATTAGAGGCATACTAGGGACATGGTTTTGTCTATGTATCCACACATGCATTTAAGTCTCCGATCAATATAATTATAGCATGGATAATAAAAGATTATCATAAACAAGGAAATATGATAATAACTAATTTATTATTGCCTCTAGGGAATATTTACAACATCTAGAGCATCCAACAGTCAATTATGGATCGCTAGGTGACCAGTTTGTGAGGTTTGTGGAAGTCTACCCTGAAGACTTACCACGAGTGTTGGGTGAGGACTGTGTGACTTTATCTCAAGGAGAATACGGTAAGGACTGTGTGACCTTAGCTCATGGAGAATACGGTAATGATTGTGTGTCCTGGGACTATGTGTCCTCTGGTTTAAATATCAGGCCGCTCCAAACGAGACGTACGACTGTCATAGTAGTTGGAACTGGGTCATCAAACCATTGTCTTCATTGAGCTACCTGGTTCTATTTCCTCAACCATCTATTCCTCGTTTACTTGTTGATGAAATTGATCATTACTGTTTGAAGAATTTGACTGAAGACTTTCACAATTTCCTCACCTCAAATTCTTCAAGTTACCTTGTTCCTCGCCTGCTTATCCTGTATCATGCTACCTGTAATTTGTGCATGTTCATTTCATCATCATGACTATGTTGTTGCTATGTTATTCCCCTGCTAGTCATTCGTCACATTTCAAATTCCTCAAGTAGAAATTCCTCAAGTGATGAATTTGTAAAAATCGCCTATTCAACCCCCTCTAGTCGATATAACGCACTTTCAAGTATCAATTGCCTCAGGCCAGAAGCGACGAGGAGTCTTGTATCCATCAAGCATGGTGCGAGCCATCCCAACAAGAGTCCTATTTTTGTGCTCCACGACGCCCTTCTGCTGAGGAGTATAAGGGGCAGATAACTCATGAGTAATACCAAGTTCATCAAGATTGGTGTTCTTGAACTCAGTCCCATTATCACTCCTGATATGCTTGATCTTGACGCCGAAGTTCATGGAGGCCCTTGAAGCAAATCGTCTGAAGACATCCTGTACTTCGGACTTGTACAGAATAATATGCACCCAAGTGTAACGAGAGTAATCATCAACAATGACAAAGCCATACAAACTTGAAGAATTTGTTAGTGTGTAGTAATGAGTGGGGCCAAAGAGATCCATGTGAAGCAATTCAAAAGGTCGAGTCATGGTCATGATTGTCTTCGAGGGATGCTTGGATCTTGTCATTTCCGAGACTCACATGCACCACGGAGGTGGCCCTTGAGGAATTTGATACCTTCAATGCCAATGACGTGATTTTTCTTCACGAGCATGTGCAAGTTCCTCATACCAGCATGTCCAAGTCATTGATGCCATTGTCAACCTTCTGAGGACTTTGCAAGTAGGCATGTGGCAGGTCGAGGACCTGTAGAGAAATCAACAATATACAAGTCTCCTCTCCTAAAGCCTTCAAAGACTTTGGAATTATCAGATTCCACGATGACAACACAACGATATTTTCCAAATATGACAACCATATCAAGATCACAAAGCATTGAGACAGACATAAGGTTGAACCCGACGGATTCGACTAACATCACCTTATCCATGGTTCGGTCCTTTGAGATTGCAACCTTACCTAGACCCAATACCTTGCTTTTTCCTTTGTCTGCGTAGGTGATATGCTTCGGATGAGATGGAGCAAGTGGCAATTTCATCAGTATATTCCTGTCACCAGTCATGTGGTTTGTGCATCCACTATCGAGGACCCACTCAGTAGCTTTTGAAGGTTCATCCTGCAGATGAATTAGTACGACTTACGAACTCATATGCTTCAGAGTGAAGAATATGACATCAATTTCATCAGACAGAATTTCATCACACAACATAGTAAGTAAAGCAGTGTGAGGACGTGAGAAATGAGGAATTCATTTCTACATGGTTAGCTTGCGTTCTTTCAAGCATTTCCTCAGGTCTCCAACAAATTCATTAGACGTTCAAGTTCATCTGGAGACCTGACCCTTCATAAGAAATTAGTTCAATTTCTTCACCACCCACATCTGGAGGGGTGGCAAAGAGTTCATCATTCTGCGAGCACCATATGAGAAGGGAGGCATTGAAGCAAGTGCGCTTCGTTTCACATGACGAGTGTTAGAGTACTCATATGAATAAGCAGAGAAATTCTTCGAGGACTTATGAACATAATGATTTGAAGAATAATGCACATATTTAGAACTCTTAGATTTTCCCTGCGAAATAGATGCATTAGCATGAGAATGATATTTTTGACCATTTGAGGAATTTGGTCCAAGTGAAGACTTTGGTACATATGAGGAATTTGATCTAGGGTTCCTGTTCTTCATGAGTGGTGTCGTGAGGACATTCACTTGAAGATTTTGTAGGTAGCTCTTGGGAACCCAAATTTTTTTCATAGGTGAACCGTTCCTACAGTTAGTTCCAACAAATCTGGCAAATACTTCGTCTTTCTAATTTTTTAAGAATTTGTAGTTGGGGTCAAGTGACTCATCAGAGGAATATGTAGTTTCACAAGTAAAGCCAGATAAAGTGGATGGATCTACAGGAGGTCCTTTCATAGCAACCCATGAGGTTTTGGGGTACTGCTCAGGTGTCTAGTAGGATCCATCAGCGTGAGTTTCCTCTCAAAGGCAATACCCTCTTTCCTAGGGTTCCTGTTTAGAATCTGCTTTTTGAGGACATCGCAAAGGGTTTGGTGCCCTTTGAGACTTTTGTACATGCCTGTCACATACAATTCCTTCAACCCTGCATTTTCGTCAGTGATGCTTGTGGTATCCTCAGATGAGGAATTTGAGACCACTGGAATAGTTGAAGAATTTGCAGCAATAGAAGCATTTGAACATTCAGGTGAAGAATTAGCAGTTTCACGTTCGATGCATTTCAAACAAGGTGGAACAAATTCTTCCTGAGCGGTACTGATCTGTTGAGCCAGTAAGGAATCATTTTCCCTTTGGAGATCCTCATGTGACACCCTTAGTTTCTCAAGATCTTGCTTTCTTTGAAGAAATTCATAAGAAATCTTCTCATGATCGGCTAAGAGATCATTATGATGACTCTGAAGGTTATCATACTTTGTCTGAAGACTTTTGAGATCATCAGACAGAGTTTGAGTCGGATCGACTTCCTCATTCAACAGATCATCACTTTTCTCTAGCATTTTCTGAAGCTTTTCAAGTGCACTTTGTTGCCCTAGTAGCAATATTAGCAAGTTTGGCATAGCTAGGTTTAACATATTCATTAGATTCACCATCACTTGATTCATAGGAGCAGTGATGCTTATGTACCTTGGAACCTTTAGCCATGAAGCAATAGGTGGGAGCGTAATCATCATTGCTGACGTTAGAGTCATTGGAGTAGTGATTTACTAAATCGTTGAAGCCGGACTTGCTGACGAAAGCTGTAGCGAGAGCAAGGCTAGTGACATCAGATTTAGATTCCACCTCAGATTCTTCCTCTTCTTCATATTCTTCAGATTCTTCTTCTGAGTCCATTTCCTTGCCAATGAAAGCCCGAGCCTTTTTGGAACTATTCTTCTTGTGCATTGAGGACTTGGAAGATGAGGACTTTGCCGATGAGGACTTTGAAGATTTCTTCTTTTTCTTCGAGTCATCAGAACTATCATCCTTGTATTTCTTCTTCTTCTTGGAATATTTTTCCTAGGAGGAGAGTCAGAGATGAAGTGACCAGGTTTCTTGCAACGGTGACAGGTTCTTTTCTTGTAGTCATCTAAGGAATCTGATTTCCTCAAACCACTCTTTGATGACTTTCCAAATCCACCTCTCCTTGAAAACTTCTGCAATTTCCTCACGAGCATTGCTAGCTCCTGACTTAGTTCTTCAGGATCACCAAGGCTACTGTCAGAATCTTCGTCTTCGGATGAGGAAATTGCTTTTGCCTTGAGAGCACGAGATCTTCCATATCTTGGCCCGTAGAGGTCTCTCTTCTCAGCTTGTTGGAATTCATGCGTATTGAGTCTCTCAAGAATATCAGCAGGATCAAGTGACTTGTAGTCTCCACGTTCTTGAATCATCAAAGCCAGAGTATCGAATGAGGAATCAAGAGATCTTAGCAGTTTCTTCACCACTTCATGATCGATGATATCATTGGCACCCAATGCTTGAAGCTCATTGGAGATATCAGTGAGACGATCAAAAGTTTGTTGAACTTTTTCATTGTCGATTCTCTTGAAGCGGTTGAAGAGATTGTGAATAACATCAACACGAGAGTCACGTTGAGTGGAAACACCTTCATTGACTTTGGACAGCCTATCCCAGATAAGCTTAGCAGACTCCAAAGCACTCACTCTGCCATACTGACCTTTGCTCAGATGGCCACAGGTGATATTCTTTGCTTGAGAATCGAGTTGCTTGAATTTCTTCGTATCAGTAGCAGTGACAGTCGGAGAAATGCAGGGAACACCATTTTCCACAACGTACCAAAGATCGTTGTCAATAGCCTCAAGATGCATGCGCATCTTGTTCTTCTAGTAGGGGTAATCCGTCCCATCAAAGGTAGGACACATGGCGGAAACCTTGATCATACCTGCAGTCGACATAACTAGAACTCTAGGTGGTTAAACCAAAATCACACAGAACAAGGGAGTACCTTGCTCTGATACCAATTGAAAGTGTGTTATATCAACTAGAGGGGAGGGTGAATAGGCAATTTTTACAAATTCATCACTTGAGGAATTTCAACTAGAGGAATTTGAAATGTGATGAATAACTAGCAGCGGATTAAGTACTCAAGTGCATGAGAAACATAGCAACAACATAGTCATCATGATGAAATGAAACATGCAGAGATTACAAGTAGCATGATACGGGATAAGCAGGTGAGGAACAAGGTAACTTGAAGAATTTGAGGTGAGGAAATTGTGGAAGTCTTCAATCAAATTCTTCAAACAGTAAAGATCAATTTCATCAACAAGTATACGAGGAATAGAGGGGTTGAGGAAATAGAACTAGGTAGCTCGATGAAGACAATGGTTTGATGACCCAGTTCCAACTATTGTGACAGTCGTACGTCTGGTTTGGAGTAGCCTGGTATTTAAACCAGAGCACATACAGTCCTAGGACACACAGTCCTTACCGTATTATCCTTGAGCTAAGGTCACAAAGTCCTCGCCCAACAATCGTGGTAAGTCTTCAGGGTAGACTTCCAAAACCCTCGCAAACTGGTCACCCGATGATCCACAATTGACTGCTAGATGCTCTAGACCAAGGTAACTCCATGATCCCCAATTGACTGTAGGATGCACTAGACCATGACGCCTAACCGTCTGGAGGATACATAGTCCTCAAAGGTAACAAACGACGGTTCCACACAGGAACAATCTCTTCGGTGATGCTCAATCACTTTGGGTTTGGTGGTTTGGATTTGGGTTTTTTCCTCATTGATGATTTTCTCTCAAAGTCCTCGGAAGATGGGTTGCTCTCAAATGACAGGTGTCAGTTCTCTCTCGGAGCAGCCAACCAACTAGTGGTTGTGGGGGTGGCTATTTATAGCCAGGGTGCAACCTGACATGATAAGACATAAATGCCCCCAATGATATGACCGTTATGTGGATAAGATGATTGGGGACAGCTGGCGCTAAGCACAACAACGGTTGGAATTTCAAACTATGAAAGTCCTCAGGCTTATCATGTTCCTCACTTGTAGGCAATTCGCACTAGCGAAATCCTAACTCCTCAGTCAGATCAATTTCACCAGAGACCAGAAGAACATCATCTCTGTCATTGAAGAACTTGACTGAACTGCAAGAGATTTCCATAGGCTTCACTTGCAGGATTGGATAGGTTGAGGCTATTGGAGTTGAGCATCAGTTGGAAATTTTACTTAGTATTACCTCGGCCCCCTTTAACAGTACGGTGTTTCCTATGACTCAAAGAAAGGAAATGAAACTACAAAAACAAAAGTCTTCACGCTTCATAGTCCTCGTTCATATCTTCAAGGTCACACCAACTTCTTCATTTTGAAAGTCTTCAGGGAATACCAAAGTCTTCACCAAAGTCTTAAGTTGAAGACATACATTTTTAGGGGTCGATAATCTCCGGATATATCAAACTCCTCATCGACTTATAGAGCCTGTGTGCACTCACAAACACATTAGTTACTTAACCTATAAGTCTTCAATACACCAAAATCACTAAGGGGCACTAGATGCACTTACACTTTGTCACTCACATCTCAAGGTGATAACACTCCCCAATCCACGTCTACTTTGGCGAAGCATTGCAACATAACACGGTGGCGACAAAGTTGGTACGGTTTAGACCTACCTCAAATGAACTACTGGGTGCAAGCATAACCAACAAGTATAAAATCCTACATCAAAGGACTATGTGCAAAAATATGTCATAGGTAAAACATATATGATCAAGATGTAACTTGCCTTCGTGTTGAGAGTGAAGTTCTATTGAGTGGTAGTACTCTGCTTCGCACTCCGGACAATCTATCGAAAAGAAAAAATCACATAAACAAGTATTCATACAATTCAAAGGAACATGCAACAAAATATTTTGCAAAATCCAAATAAAATCCCACACATGAAATAAGCATGAAAATTTTCCAGGTATAAAATCACGTGTGAAAAAGTGTTCAAAAAACTTTGTGACGTGCACTAGTGTTCCTACAAGGCATACTAGAATATCGTGATGAATAGAAAATAATTGTGTATAATATATTGTGGAAAAAGTTCATGGCAAAGGATTTAGTTCGTGTGACGTGGTGCAAAAAGAATCACTTCAAACGGGTATACCGTTTGGAAGATATGGCCTAATGAAGTTTAAATTCAAATCTGAATCAATTCCAAATTTGAACTTGCAAAAGTTTGAAACGATGGGTTCTCTGGTTAGGGCTATTCAAGACGAAAATTTAGCCGCTAGTTTCATCTCGTTTCGATCTACGGTTAAAAAGTTAAGGCCGTTTGAAGCTTTATATTAAATCTGGATTTTTTTTGCTACAATAGCGTTTTTGAAAATACTAAATTGTGAACGTTCGCGGCTAGAGCGCGATGTGCACAGCTCTGGTTTGCTTGTTGCGTTCGCCGCGGCGGCTATACGGTGAACGTTCGCGAACTAAGTAAAGTCGCCCGGTTCGGCTAGACTAACAGAAAAACTGACGTTCGGTTTAAATAAACCGTACGGTTTAGATTAAAACGCGGTTAACCGCATACCTCGTAGATCTAATAAAAGAAAACCAATCTAACCTACCGATTTGATCTAAGAGAAACAAACTAATACTAATCTACGTTACGAACAAGGGAGGCGACTGCGGCTTACAGAGACGAGCACTGCGTCGGCAGGGAGCTCGACGGTGACGGGGCGGTGGCTCCGGTGGGATCCGGCATGGCCGAGGTAGGAGGGGAGGTGCGGCTTGGTGAGGGCGGATGAACAACGGTGACGGCGGTTGGCAGGGACGACCGGATGGAGCGGGGCGAGCTCCTGTACTCCGACGAACTCCGGCGACGTAGGTCGTTGAGGCGGCGGCTCCGGGGAACCTAGGGGGAAATGATGATGTCAGGGAGGTGAAAAAGAATGAGGGGGCTGATTCCCGCAAAGAAACAGGGCCAAGGAAGCTCACCGGCGGCGTGGTACTCCGACGAACTAGCTTCGGCCAGCGAGATCCAAGTGGCAACTACGGCGGCTACGAGCGGCGAGAGGTGGAGCAGGGTTGCTGAATGGGACAAGGAGGCTCTGGCTATTTATAGGCACGACTAGGGCGTCCAGTAGTGCGGGATAAGCTCTATCCCGAGAGCTTTGGCCGGTGGTTGTGGGTGAGCGTGGTGCGGCCTCATCCCATGCGGGTTGAGCGGGAGGTTAGGGACGATGGGGTTCGGGCCCCACTTGCATGTGTGTGTGAGAGAGAGACGTGGCGCTAGGTCCCTCCTGCAGACGTGAGAGAGAGGGAGAGATGCGAGCAAGAGAGAGATGAGATCAAGGTGGGGATCGAGCGAACGTGGGGTGGCTAGCGATCGGCCTAGCTGGGTCGGACGGTCTGGCTGGCTCTTTGGCCTGGCTGGTCCAGCTTCGGCCTGGTTGGGCCATGCGTGCGTGTGTGTGTTTTGGAAACTCTTTTTTTAGATCCAAACCAGAATCAGAAAAGAAATATATATATCATAAAATTCCTAAAATCCTTATTGGTAAAGTAGAGCACAAGGAACATTAATTCCTGCTCATATAATTTAGAAAAATATTTTTTTCTAATGCAATAAATTTAACTCTAGCTAACAAAATAATTTTTTAGGCAACCTTGAAAACACCAAATCTTAGTCCAACACTTCCCCACTCATGTATATTTTGAGGAAGTCATATTATCCTCCCTCTATTATTTTATGTGAGTGGAAAAACTTGAACATCATAAACTCCAAATGCAATAAAAATATGATATGCAATATGATGATCCTATTAACATCCTCATTTAATAAAATTGGGATGTTACAAAGATCCTCCGGGATATCAAGTCCCCTCCTCCGGAGTGGGAGATCGCGTGCCTCTACTTGTATCATTGGTTTATTTGGAATCTTGTTCCTCTTGTGTTATTATGGATCCAGTGGATGTGTGATTGAGTTGCTCTTGAGTGTTTCCTCTCATTCTTCCCCGTGTTCTTCGCGTTCTTCGTGTTTTCCCCCTCCAATTCATGAAATACCGACCACCATGGGTCTTGCCCTATGTAATATGGTATCATGGGCCACATTGATCACGAATTTGGAGTCTCCCCCACCATTTGCTAGCCCAATTTTGCTTTGATTCGTCCTAATTTCAAAAATTCCCACAAAAATAGCCCTACCCAAAATTCTTGGACTTGTTGGATTTGATGAGATTTTTTTGATTTGGATCCGTGGATTTCATAGAGGACAAGTGGATCTATCATTTCCCCCATCATCCCCATCATTTCCATCCGCGCGTTTTGCCCGAAAATTTTCTTTTGGTTCGAGTTCATCCGGTGAAACCCGCAGGCGCTGGACGATCGATAGCCGCCGGACGACCGTACCCCGGACGACTGACAGTGCCCGGACGTCCAAGCAAGTCTGACGAAACTTAATTTTGCAAAAAAAAATGGATTTCTTCCGCAATTTCTTCCACAACCCTTTGCATTTGAGATTTTGAGTCGCGAACACCGCCACTTCCTAAGGTGTTTCGGCTAATTAGGAGTGGTTCTTCATCGTCATCGCCGCTCATCATCGCCCCGGCTTGTCACCAACCAACTCTTCATTGACACTACACTATAAGCAAGGACGGTAACCACGATGACACTCTTGACTTATACCCTTGCCATTGCATTATTACCCCTAGCCTTTTGCGTTACCTGCCCATCAAGACTAGCCATTGAGTATTGTCGAGTCATGCTACTTGTGCACATTAGTGATACACACTCCGCATAGCTCCAATTCCATGCATACACATCTTAGTATAATCTCTTGTGTTACAAAGTACCCGCATACATAATTGCTATCTAGGCGTGCACGTCCCGCATAGTGACAATCCAAATATCATTGCTAAAGTAAAGAGAAGTGAAGATTTTAAGCAAGGTCAAAAGAACAATAGCATCGCCAAATTTCCATATCATACTTGATCATCGTGGATCACTTGAGAGAGTGACTCATGCCGCATACATAGCAAGTCGGGAATAGGAAGACGAAGCATTTTATTGCTTATAGGTTGTGCACAAGTTCGTATCACGCCCATTAGAGCAATCGTGCTAGTGTCTCTCTAGAGTTGTGCAACACGAGCATTTTTTCGTGGATTCCACATTTTGAGCTCACTTCTTGGTTGCACAACCCCACTTTTCTATTCGTGTGTGTGTTTCCAAGTTCACTCATTTCTATTGGTTCACATTGTCTTCCTTGCGAACTTGTGAATCTATCTCAACTTTATTGCATCATATTCTCGAATTGCTTGAAATTTTGTGCCACCATCCTAACCAAGATACTCCATAAGCATTACTTTTGTAGGTGTGAGAAGGGCAAACTAGGTACCAATTCTACTATTTCCATGATTTTCACATTGATTAATTGATCCTCATTTCAACCTTCAGAACGGTATTTGGTATTGTGCTTTCCCATTCTTCCACTTATATCTACTTGAGTACCATGGATAGGAACACTATGACGAACCCGACATCCGTGGAGCAAGACGATGACTCGAACACCTACGTCACCAATCAACAATTCTTCGCCGTGCAAAAGGGAATGTGCCAAGCACATGATGTCATTACGGACCACATCGAGCACCTCGCCACCAACATACGTGAAGCCGAGGAGCGGACACGGGACTTCATGACAACACAAATGGACGAGCTTCGTGCCTTGATGGTGAACCGCTCATCATCCACTTCTACCTCAACTCGACGGTGCATCGCAAGTCGACACTCCTCCGAGGACTCCTCCAGTGAGAGTCCTCCTCCTCGAGCTCGACCACATCAACGTGACCCACATCACCTCTATCAAGACTCAAGCAACCCTTTCCATGATGAAGGTAGACATCGCGAGCATGACAACCGTCACCAACAAGATCAAGACGCCTACGAGCAAGATCGCCTACGTCACTACCGTTAGGAAGACCGGCACCATGAAGAGCAAGCACGAGAAGCACAACGGGCGCTTCACAAATCAACCCATGCCTGGCAAGAACGCAACTGACTAGCTCATGAGGAACAAGAAGCTCTACGTCGACAACACCAAGAAGAAGACGCACATCAAGAGGAGCACCAAGAACGCCAACAACGGATGCGACATCGACGTCAACAACAACCAAGACAAGAGGAGCAAAACATCGACGAGATCACTCCAAGACAAGAGCAAGACCAACATGACAACAATGCCCCTCCACGACAAGATGCGCGTCCTCAAGCAAATCCCGTTGACCACGTGGATGATCAAGCCCCAAGGAAAGGGCGACGTCAACAAGAAAACTATGCTCCTCTAAGACAAGGATATCGCAATCACAACAACAATGAGGAAAATCGCTTTGGCAAGCTCAAGTTCACCATGCCTAAGTTCTCCTGCAGCAACGATCCCAAAGACTACCCCTCTTGGGCACTCAAGGTCGACAAAATATTCCGGTTCCACAACTATGAAGAAGACAAGAAGATTGCCATGGCCTCCCTCGAGTTCCAAGATTACGTGCTCATTTGGTGGGAACAAGTGATTGAGCGAAGAAGAGAAAGAGGTGACCCTCCAATCACCACTTGGGAACAAATGAAAGAACTCATGAGAGTGCAATTCGTCCCAACACACTATAACCGCGATCTCTTCAAGAAGCTCCAACTACTCAAACAAGGCACCAAGTCGGTGGAAGAGTACTATCAAGAGATGGATATGGCCATGATAAGAGCAAATGTGAAGGAGGACGATGAGCAAACTATGGCACGTTTCTTGAATGGTCTCAATTACCAAGTCAAGAAAATTGCAAATTTCCAACCCTACCCCAACTTGCTCGAGCTAGTGCACCAAGCCACAAAGGCGGAACATCAAGTTCAAGAGGACAGCAAGTACTCCAAGACCTCCTACAAAACCTACGGCGCAAATACCCAAGCTACTCCAACTACGACTCCTTCTACAAGAACCTCCACGACAAAAGATGACAAGTCAAGCTACAAGGACAAGTCATCTTCATCATCCCACAACGCTCCTACAAGAAAAACAAGAGCATCATCCTCTACACCAACACCGGATGACGTGAAAACAAGCTCCATCAAGTGTTTCGCGTGCCAAGGCCGAGGCCACAAGATGCATGAGTGTCCCACAAGGCGAACCATGATCCTTCAAGATGACGGCTCCTATGACTCCATGAGTGAAGATGAGATGGAAGCTTTGGAACAAGTGGCCATGAACCGGCAAGTCAATGAAGATGAAGACTCTCAAATCTTTTGTGACAATGATCTGAGCCCCGCTCTCGTTGTCTCTAAGGTTTTGATACTTCAACAACAACAAGAAGAGGACCAATGTTGCCACATCTTCCACACCAAGGACGGTATCCAAGGGAGATCCGTCAAGGTCATCATCGATGGAAGAAGTTGCCATAATTTGGCAAGTGAGGAACTTTGCTCCAAGTTGCACTTGACCAAGAAAAGCATCCTTGCCCCTACAAGGTCCAATGGCTAAGTGACTCTGGCACAATACAAGTTGACCACACCATGCAAGTTTCCTCCAAGATCGAAGCTTACGAAGACACCTTGGAGTGTGATTTGGTGCCCATGTCCATTTGCCACCTCCTCCTTGGGAGACCTTGGCAATTCGATCGTGGCGCCATACACAATGGGCGCACAAATCAATATAGCTTCAGTTGAAGGGCACTGACTATGTGCTTCGCCCTATGTCTCCAAGTCAAGTGATCGCCGACAAGCAAGCTTCTTCCCATCGTGTAGAGAAAAGTGAGAGAGTGATCCACCTCAAAGCGAGTGAGCGTCACAAGACAAACTTGAGTGACTCCACAATGAGGGACATGAGTGACCTAGTACTATTTTCCACCAAAAGAGATTTGAGGGATGTGAGTGAGAGCACATCGACGGTCCTTCACTACGTGATAGTGTGCAAGGATGACGTTACCCGTCCTAACCCTTCACAACATCTTCCTCTTGTGCTATCTCAATTGTTGTAGGAATTTCAAGATGTGTTTCCCGATGAGCTACCTCCGGGACTACCACCAAAACAAGGGATCGAACAACGCATCGACCTCATACCCGGCGCACCGCTTCCAAACAAGGCTCCCTACCGCGTCAACCCCGACGAAACAAAGGAGATACAAAGGCAAGTCCAAAACTCCTAGATAAAGGGCATGTTTGCGAGAGTTTGAGTCCTTGTGCGGTTCCCGTGATTCTAGTGCCTAAACATGATGGTAGTATGGGCATGTGTTCTGATTGCCGTCCTATAAATGCTATCACCATTCGCTACCGTCATCTTATCCCATGCTTAGATGACATGCTAGATGAACTTAGTGATGCCACTATATTTTCCAAAATAGACTTGAAAAGTGGTTACTCCCAAATTCGCATACAAGAGGGTGATGAGTGGAAAAAGGATTTCAAAACTAATTTTGGTGTCTATGAGTGGCTAGCGATGCCCATGGGCCTATCCGAAGCTCTGGGTACGTTCATGTGCATGATGCATCATGTGTTGCGCCCCTACAATGGGTATTGTGTTGTGGTCTACTTTGATGACATCCTTGTGTTTAGAAAATCTCCAGAACAACACGCCACACATGTTAGAAACATTTCGCAAACTCTTCGGAAAGAAAAACTCTATGCTAACATGGACAAATGCATTTTTGGTGTGGAAAAAGTTGTTTTCCTAGGATTTGTGGTTTCCTCAAAGGGTGTCCATGTCGATGAGTCCAAGATTGAGGAAATTAAAAATTGGCCTACACCCACCAATTTGCAACAAGTGCGTAGTTTCTTAGGACTAGCCGGTTTCTACCGTCAGTTTGTGAAAGACTTTAGCACTATCGCTACTCTACACGCTTTGAGCAAGAAAAATGCACCGTTTGTTTGGGGACCATCCCAAGACACCGCTTTCCATGAACTTAAGAATTTGCTTATTCATACACCTTTGCTTGCCTTGCCCAATTTTGACAAAACGTTTGAAGTTCATTGTGACACTAGTGGTAATGGCATAGGAGGTGTGCTTATGCAAGAAAAGTGCCCAATTGCGTATTTTAGCGAGAAACTTTCCGGCGCTCAACTCAATTATACTATCTATGACAGGGAATTGTATGCTTTGGTGAGAGTCTTACAAGCTTGGGAACACTATTTGCGACCGCATGAATTTGCCATTCATACTGATCATGAAACTCTCAAGTACCTAAAAGGCCAAACTAAGTTGAACAAAAGACATGCTAAAGGGAGTGAATTTATTGAGTCTTTTCCTTATGTTATCAAATACATTAAGGGCAAAGAAAATGTTGTGGCGGATGCTCTTTCTCGTAAATGCATGCTCGTTGCTCAACTTGAATTGAATGTTGTTGGCTTTGAGCACTTAAAAGACTTGTATGAGCATGATGATTATTTTGCTATTCCTTATGCCAAGTGCAAAGTGAAAACTTGTTGGGAGAACTACTACATGAAAGATGGATATCTTATGCATGCTAACAAACTTTGCATTCCAAAGTCCTCTCTTTGTTTGTTACTTTTGCAAGAGGCACATGGTGGAGAACTAATGGGTCACTTTGGGCGCGACAAGACATATGCCACCCTCTCTGACAATTTCTATTGGCCAAAGATGCTTTACGATGTTGCATGCTTCACCAACTGATGCTCTACATGCCGCAAAGCTAAGTCAAAAGCTCAATCCCATGGTCTTTACATGCCTCTTCCTATACCATTCCAACCTTGGGAGGATATTAGCATGGATTTTGTGCTTGGGTCGCCACGAACAAAGAATGGCCATGATTCCATTTTTGTTGTTGTGGATCGTTTTCCAAAATGGCTCATTTCATTCCTTGCCACAAGATCGATGATGCTCCACATATTGCCAATATATTTTGTAGGGACATCTTACGCCTACACGGAGTACCAAAGACCATTGTCTTGGACCGCGACGTCAAGTTCTTGAGCTACTTTTGGAAGACCCTTTGCACCAAGCTCGGCATCAAGTTACTCTTCGCTTCAGCCTACCATCCACAAATCAATGCCCAAACAGAGGTGCCGAACCAGACACTTGGAACTCTCCTCCACGTGTTGATCAAGAAGAACATTAAGGAATGGGAAGACTGCCTCCCCATCACCAAGTACACCTACAGTCAAGCACGCCACTTCACCACCAACCAGTCTCCCTTCGAGGTGGTCTACAGCTTCAACCCATTGTCCCCATTGGACATCCTTCCTCTATGACTCCAAGAGTGAGTCAACATAGACGCAAGTGCAAGGGCAAGCTACATCAAGAGGATGCATGAAGACACAAGAAACACCATCGAGCGCCAAGTGGAACGCATCACCGCCAAACGCAACACCAACAAACACCCCATGGTATTCAAGCTCGGCGATCTCATGTGGGTGCACCTTCGCAAGGACCGTTTCCCCGCCGAGTGCAAGTCCAAGCTGCTACCTCGCACCGATGGACCCTTCAAAGTGTTGGGACATTACAACAACAACGCCTACAAGATAGACATCCCTCGCGACAAATACAATGTGAGCGACACTTTGAACATCATGGACCTATCCCCCTTCCATAGTGATGAAGATCTTGATCCGAGGACGGATCTTCCCCAAGGGGGGAGATGATGTGGAGCATCCCGTGAACTCCACCATGGACCCTTCTCCAACACCGCAAGCCACGAGGGACCCATGACGAGAGCCCGTGCACGCGCCATCGAAAACGAGGTGACATCTCTCCTTACTCAACCTATGTATGATCCACTCGAGACATGGCCGCTACCTCAGACGGAAATGTGGTGTATACTTAGGTACATAGGAGAGGGATGTCAAGCTCGAAAGGACAAGGAAGGCCCCAAGGACCAGCTCCAGCCTCCGGACGCCTGACCATCCTCGGACGATCGACATACCTCGAACGATCAATGCCTGGAAAGCAACCCAGCACCACGGCCGTCCGAACTCCCCAACGCTCGGATGACCGACGGGTCCCAGCGAATGGACGTCTGGGCCACCCCTAAATCCGGCCGCCAAGAACCCGCTCCAAAACGCCGGAAGTCCGGAGCTTCCGGACGACCAGGCGTCGGACGTCCGACCGCGTCTGGAAATCCGGCCATGTCGCGCCCGCACCGAAAAGCAGCAAGAGTGTGTATGTACCCAGCAAGCAGCAGGCCAAGATAAAGGGAGGAGGGGAAGAGATAAGGAGGTGTTGGTCACCTAATACATGCTCGTTGTCGACATGTCCGCACCATCCCCAACAGTAGTGTGGCACTGGCGAGCCAAAGCTGGATCGGCGAAGCAGCCTGCGGGTGCTAGGGAGGCATGTTGGGGAGGCCGGATAGGGGCACTAGGCTGGGCTAGACGGCACGCAGGTGTTGTGTTGGAGTTGGCATGGCGATGTGTCGGTGTTCTCAAAACAAGGGTACCCAGGTCTGCCAGCCTGTGGCCCAAGGCGCGGACCACTCCGACGACCAATACAGCCCAGCGCGGCCTGACTCAAGACAAGGCCCTCACGAGAGCCCTGGGCTCGCGAGGGAAGCAACACCTGAACCAGCAGAGAATGGGCCTCCACAGGCCCCCTCCGGAGCGGCGGAGATCTCTATGTAGCGCTTGGCCTCGGGATACCAAGTATGACGCCATGTGGGACGGGCGGGCACCAGCGCGCCAGGCGGTACACTTTCCCCTTTGGTGCAAAGGGGGCAAGGATGTACGCAGGTTCCCAAAGCGTCCCCCAAACGTTTCCATTCTGGTGCAACGAGACCATGACCACGAGCCCTACAGGACGGATGTCATCACCGAGCCCACCTCTTCATCATCAACAACTACTTTGCAGGCGAAGAGCACCTTTCATCAGGATAAAGACGTACTCCTGTCCCCTTCGAATTTGTCCGTTGTGGAATCTCTTCCCCCCAAAGCAATGAGGGAAGAGGACCCGGGGCACTATAAAAAGAGGCTAGGCTGCATAGTAGAGAGGGACAACAAATCAGGGAGACAACAAAAGAGAGGCAACACCACCAGAGCACCCTCACGAAGCGTCGCACCACTGTACTAGTCCATCCACCAACCTCCTCGTGAGGCAATCCACCAAAGCAGGAGTAGGGTATTACGCTTCGCAGCGGCCCGAACCTGGATAAATCACCGTGTGCATCTTCTTCCTCGTCATCGTGCGAGTTCGCCGTAGAAATCATCGTGTAGCGAGCTAGGTGGGGTGAGTCTCCTGGGGATCTTTCACACGCCCATGTGTTCGAACTTCTTTGGGTTTTTTGGAGCCAGAAATCCGACATGATGGCCGTCAGGTAGGCGGTGGGGTGTGTGAGGTTGGGCTGGGCTCATCATCTCGCTCGGAACCGATGAGCAACTCCGCTGCCATGAACTTGGAGTTGAAGCCCCGCCGCTAGCTGTTGGAAATAGGCACTAGAGGCAATAATAAATTAGTTGTTATCATATTTCCTTGTTCATGATAATCGTTTATTATCCATGCTAGAATTGTATTGATCGGGAACTGAGATACATGTATCGATACATAGACAACAACATGTCCCTAGTATGCCTCTGATGGACTAGCTCGTTGATCAAAGATGGTTAAGGTTTCCTAGCCATGGACATGAGATGTCATTTGATAAAGGGATCACATCATTAGTAGAATGATGTGATGGACAAGACCCAAACTATAAACATAGAATATGATCGTGCCAGTTTATTGCTACAGTTTTCTGCATGCCAAGTATGTGTTCCTATGACCATGAGTTCATGCAACTCACTGACATCGGAGGAGTACCTTGTGTATATCAAACATCACAACATAATTGGGTGACTATAAAGGTGCTCTACATGTATATCTGAGGGTGTATGTTGGGTTGGCATGGATCAAGACTGGGATTTGTTACTCCGTGTGACGGAGAAGTATCTTGTGGCAAGTGTAAGCCAATTCCATATACACATGTCTTCTGTACATGTACTTGTAATGATATCCATTCTTGCAACACGACGAGATGCGCTTCTATCCTTGTCGAGGCCCTCGTGCCGAAATAAGGATAGGATCGCATCTTGGGCGTGACAGTGCATGTGTGAATTTTGATGTTTTCCCTCAATCTGATGTTAATGGGTGTTTATTTTCAATTTGGATTGCCGACGGTACGAAAGAAAAATGGATCATGCATTATAGATTAAGTTTGCACCAAAAATATTTTTATAAATATTTAGCACTAAAATTAACATCATATTCAGATTCTATATATTTGATTAATCAAATTTCATATATAACATGTTAAAATTGGAGTTACTGTTTAAAAGTGTTGGAAATATTCCCTAGAGGCAATAATAAATTGGTTATTATCATATTTCCTTGTTCATGATAATTGTTTATTATCCATGCTATAATTGTATTAATCGGAAACTCGGATACATGTGTGGATACATAGACAACACCATGTCCCTAGTATGCCTCTAATAGACTAGCTCGTTGATCAAAGATGGCTATGGTTTCCTAGTCATGGACATGAGCTGTCATTTGATAACGGGATCACATCATTAGGAGAATGATGCGACGGACATGACCCAAACTACAAACGTAGCATATGATCGTGTCAGTTTATTGCTATTGTTTTCTTCATGTCAAGTATATGTTCCTATGACCATGAGATCATGCAACTCACGGACACCGGAGGAGTGCCTTGTGTGTATCGAACGTCGCAACGTAACTGGGTGACTATAAAGGTGCTCTATAGGTATCTCCGAGGGTGTCTGTTGGGTTGGCATGGATCAAGACTGGGATTTGTTACTCCATGTGACGGAGAGGTAACTCAGGGCCCACTTGGTAATACAACATCACTATAAGCCTTGCAAGCAATGTGACTAAAGAGTTAGCCACGGGATCTTGTATTACGAAACGAGTAAAGAGACTTGTCGGTAACGAGATTGAACTAGGTATAGAGATAGCGACGATCGAATCTCGGGCAAGTAACATACCGAAGCACAAAGGGAACAACATACGGGATTAACTAAATCTTTTACATAGAGGTTCAACCAATAAAGATCTTCGTAGAATATGTAGGAACCAATATGGGCATCCAGGTCCTGCTATTGGTTATTGACCGCAGAGGTGTCTCGGTCATGTCTGCATAGTTCTCGAACCCGCAGGGTCTGCACACTTAAGGTTCGGTGATGTTTCAGTATAGTTGAGTTATGTATGTTGGTGACCGAAGGTTTTTCGGAGTCCCGGATGAGATTCGGACATGACGAGGAGCTCCAGAATGGTCCGGAGGTAAAGATTGATATATAGGAAGTTAGTATTCGGGTTCCGGAAAAGTTTCGGGACTTACCGGTTTTGTGACGGGAGTACCGAAAGTGTTCCGGGGTCCACCGGGAGGGTCCACCTGCCTTGGAGGGCCCCATGAGCTGTGAGAGGGGGCGCATCAGCCCCTAGTGGGCTGGCCGCCCCTCCCACCTAAGGCACATGCAACTGGAAGGGCTAGGGCAGGCCCAAGAGGGGGCGCCTCACTTGCCATGGGGGCCAAGTTGCCCCCCTTGGCCATCGCGCCCACCCTAGGGGAAACCCTAGGGCACCTCCTCCTCCTCTCCCTCCTATATATATGTGAGGGGAGAGAGGGCTGCAGCACCACAAGCCACGGCGCAGCCTCCCCCTCGCCCTCTAGATTAGTTTCTCCTGTATATTGTCACGGTAGCGCTTGGCGAAGCCCTGTCGGGACAGCTCCACCACCACCGCCACCATGCCGTTGTGCTGGCGGAGAACTCATATACCTCTCCACCCTCGCTTGCTGGATCAAGGAGGTGAAGATCGTCATCGAGATGTACATGTGCTGAACGCGGAGGTGCCGTCCGTTCGGCACTAGATTGGAAGGACCATGATGGGATCGCGGGACGAATCATTCCATTCTTCATGTTCGGGCGCATTTCTCCAAATCCTCCAGGATCACAAGTGGAACGTAAGCAAGGGTGGGGAGGCTACGAGCTCCGCGTCGAACAATGATTGGATCGTGAAGACGTTCGACTACATCAACCGCGTTTCTTAACACTTCCCGGTTAGCGATCTACAAGGGTATGTAGATCCACTCTCCCTCTCGTAGATGGTGATCACCATGGATAGATCTTGCGTGTGGTAGGAATTTTTTTGTTTCCCATGCAACGTCCCCCAACAGTGGCATCATGAGCTAGGTCTATGTGTAGATGAGATCTCGAGTAGAACACAAAGGAGTTTGTGGGTGTTGATGCTTAGATTGCTTCCTCCCTTGGTCGTGTTTTGGTTTAGCGGTATTGTGGGATGAAGCAGCCCAGACCAACCTTACTCGTACGCTTATGAGAGACCGGTTCCATCGACTGACGTGTAACTTCGTTGCACAAAGATGGTTGGCGGGTGTTTGTTTGTCCTACTTTAGTTGGATTGGATTCGACAAAGGCGGTCCTTGAGAAGGTTGAAAAGCAACTTATGTATCATCATTGTGGTTTTGCATAGGTGAGAATTGTTCTTCCTAGATACCCATAGCAGCCACGTAAAACTTGCAACAACAATTAGAGGACATCTAACCTGTTTTTGTAGGGTATGTTGTGATGTGATATGGCCAATTACATGATGAGATATATGTGATGTATGAGATGATCATGTATTGTATATAATATCATGACTTGCATGTCGATGAGTACGGAAACCGGCAGGAGCCATAGGGTTGTCTTTAATTATTGTATGACCTTCGTGTCAATCATTAAGCGCTATGTGATGCTTTACTTTATCGCTAAGCGGTAGCAATAGTAGTAGAAGGATGGTGGGCATGACAACCCCGATGGCGACACGTTGATGGAGATCAAGATGATGGAGATCATGGTGGCATGATGGTGACGATGGAGATCATGCCGATGCTTTATAGATGGAGATCAAAAGCACAAGTTCATGGTCATATCATGTCACTTATGATTTGCATGTGATGTTAATCCTTTTATGCACCTTGTTTTGCTTAGGAGGACGGTAGCATTATAAGGCGACCCCTCACTTAAATTTCAAGATAAATTGTGTTCTCCCCGAGTGTGCACCGTTGCGAAAGTTCGTCGTGTCGAGACACCACGTGATGATTAGGTGTGATAGACTCTATGTTCACATACAACGGGTGCAAGCCAGTGTTGCACATGCGGAACACTCGGGTTAAACTTGACGAGCCTAGCATGTACAGACATGGCCTCAGAACACAAGAGACCGAAAGGTCGAACATGAGTCATATAGTATATATGATCAACATGATGATGTTCACCATTGAAACCACCTCAACTCACGTGATGATCTGACTTGAGTTGGTGAATTTGGATCATGTATCACTCTAATGACCGAAGGGAAGTCAATTTGAGTGGGAGTTCTTAAGTAATATGATTAATTGAACTCATTATCATGAACATATTTAGTAGTGTCTTTGCAAATTATGTTGTAGATTACTAGCTCACGCTGTAGCTCCCTTGAATTCTATATGTTCCTAGAGAAATACAGTTGAAAGATGTTGGTAGCAATATTGTGGACTGGGTCCGTGATCTGAGGATTGTCCTCATTGCTGCACAGAAGGCTTATATCCTTAATGCACCGCTCAGTGCGCCACCCCCTCTAGCATTGTCTGTAGATGTTATGAACATCTGGCAGGCACGTTCCGATGACTACTTGATGTTGGGGAACGTCGCATGGGAAACAAAAATTTTCCTACGCACACGCAAACCTATCCATGGTGATGAGCATCTACGAGAGGGAGAGTGGATCTACGTACCCTTGTAGATCGCTAAGCGGGAAGCGTTAAGAAACGCGGTTGGTGTAGTCGAACTTCTTCGCGATCCAAATCGCCGAGCGTCCCGCGATCCAATCACGAACCGTCCCGCGAACCAATCACGAACCGTCCCACGATCTCGTCACGATCCGTCCCACGATCCAATCACGAACGTCTCGTGGCCTTGATCACGATCCTTCCGATCTAGTACCGAACGGACGGCACCTCCGCGTTCAGCACACGTGCAGCTTGATGACGATCTCCACCGTCTTGATCCAGCAAGAGGGGTGGAGAGGAGAGAGAGTTCACCGGCAGCGTGACGGCGCTCCGGTGATGGTGGTGGAGCAATTCCGGCAGGGCTTCGCCTAAGCACTGCGGAACTACGATCTAGAGGAGAAACTATGCACCGGTGGAACGGGTAGCACGTGGCCGGAAATTCTGTCCAAAAACCACCCAATCCACTAGTATATATAGGAGGAGAGGAGAGGAGAGGCAGCCAAGGCCTTTGGGTCGGCCGAAATAGGAGGTGGGAGCAATCCTACTTCACCTCCAATCCTAGTTGGAGTAGGATTGCCTCCTATTGGCTGATTTTCCACTTTTTGCTTTAGGACTTTCTCTCCTGCGCCATGGGCCTTTGTGGCTGTTTTCCCAGCCCACTAAGGGCTGGTTATTATTCTCCCACAGCCCATGGACCTCTTGGGGTCGAAATACCCCTCCCGGAGGTCCTCCGGTACACTACCGGCACTCCCGGTACAATACCGATACTCCCGGTACACTACCGATGAGCCCGAAACTTTTCCGGAAACCAAACTGGGACTTCCTATATATGAATCTTTACCTCCGGACCATTCCGGAGCTCCTCGTGACGTCCGGGATCTCATCCGGGACTCCGAACAACCTTCGGTCACCACCATACATAACTCTACACTACCGAAACGTCACCGAACCTTAAGTGTGCAGACCCTGCGGGTTCGAGAACTATGTAGACATGACCGAGACACCTCTACGGTCAATAACCAATGGCGGGACCTGGACGTCCACATTGGTTCCTACATATTCTACGAAGATCTTTATCGGTCGAACCTCTATGTCAAGGATTCAGTTAATCCCGTATAACGTCCCCTTTGTTCTTCGGTATGTTACTTGCCCGAGATTCGATCGTCGGTATCTCCATACCTAGTTCAACCTCGTTACTGGCAAGTCTCTTTACTCGTTCCGTAATACAAGATCCCGTGACTAACACTTAGCCATATTGCTTGCAAGGCTTGTTGTGATGTTGTATTACCGAGTGGGCCCTGAGATACCTCTCCGTCACACGGAGTAACAAATCCCAGTCTCGATCCATGCCAACTCAACAAACACCATCGGAGATACCTGTAGAGCACCTTTATAGTCACCCAGTTACGTTGCGACGTTTGATACACACAAGGCACTCCTCCGATATCCGTGAGTTGCATGATCTCATGGTCATAGGAACATATACTTGACATGCAGAAAACAGTAGCAATAAACTGACACGATCATATGCTATGTTTGTAGTTTGGGTCTTATCCATCACATCATTCTCCTAATGATGTGATCCCGTTATCAAATGACATCTCATGTCCATGGCTAGGAAACCTTAACCATCCTTTGATCAACGAGCTAGTCCATTAGAGGCATACTAGGGACATGGTTTTGTCTATGTATCCACACATGCATTTAAGTCTCCGATCAATACAGTTATAGCATGGATAATAAACGATTATCATGAACAAGGAAATATGATAATAACTAATTTATTATTGCCTCTAGGGCATATTTCCAACAGTCTCCCACTTGCACTAGAGTCAATAATCTAGTTCACATCACTATGTGATTTACATGGTAATGAATCGAACACCCATACAGTTCTGGTGTTGATCATGTTTAGCCCTTGGAAGAGGTTTAGTCAACGGGTCTGCAACATTCAGATCTGTGTGCACTTTGCAAATATTTATGTCCTTCTCCTCGATGTAGAACCGGATGGAGTTGAAGCGTCGCTTTATGTGTCTGGTCCTCTTGTGAAACCTTGGTTCCTTGGCTAGAGCAATGGCACCAGTGTTGTCACAGAACAGATTTATTGGATTCAGTGCACTAGGCACTACTCCAAGATCTGTCATGAACTGCTTCATCCAGACACCTTCCTTCGCTGCCTCCGAGGCTGCGATGTACTCCGCTTCGCACGTAGAATCAGCTACCACGCTTTGCTTGGAACTGCACCAGCTTACCGCTCCCCCGTTAAGAATAAATACGTATCCGGTTTGCGATTTAGAATCGTCCGGATCAGTGTCAAAGCTTGCATCGACGTAACCCTTTACGACGAGCTCTTCATCACCTCCATAAATGAGAAACATGTCCTTAGTCCTGTTAAGGTACTTAAGGATATTCTTGACCGCTTGCCAGTGCTCCATTCCAGGATCACTTTGAAACCTTCCAGCCATACTTATGGCAAGGCTGACATCAGGTCTTGTGCACAGCATTGCATACATGATAGAGCCTATGGCTGAAGCATAGGGGATGCGCTCATCTTTTCTTTATCTTCTGCAGTCACTGGGCATTGAGTCTTACTCAACTTCACACCTTGCAACACAGGCAAGAACCCCTTCTTGGCCTGTTCCATTTTGAACTTCTTCAAAACTTTATCAAGGTATGTGCTCTGTGAAAGTGCTATTAAGCGTCTCGACCTATCTCTATAGATCTTAATGCCTAATATGAAAGCAGCTTCTCCTAGGTCCTTCATTGAAAAACTCTTATTCAAATATTCCTTCACGCTTTCCAGCATTTCTATATCGTTTCCGATCAGCAATATGTCATCCACATATAACACTAGAAACGCTATAGAGCTCCCACTCACTTTCTTGTAAATACAAGCTTCTCCATAAACTTGTATAAACCCAAACGCTTTGATCACCTCATCAAAGCGTTTATTCCAACTCCGAGATGCTTGCACCAGTCCATAAATGGATCGCTGGAGTTTGCAAACTTTGTCAGCATTCTCTGGATCGACAAAACCTTCGGGTTGCATCATATACAACTCTTCCTCAAGGAAACCGTTGAGGAACGCCGTTTTGACGTCCATCTGCCAAATTTCATAGTCGAAATAAGCAGCTATTGCCAACATGATTCTGACAGACTTAAGCATCGCTACGGGTGAGAAAGTCTCATCGTAGTCAACTCCTTGAACTTGTGAAAAACCCTTTGCCACAAGTCGAGCTTTATGGACGGTGACATTACCATCCGCGTCCGTCTTCTTCTTATAGATCCATTTGTTCTGAATGGCCTTTCGCCCTTCAGGTAGTACTTCCAAAGTCCATACTTTGTTTTCATACATGGATCCCATCTCAGATTGCATGGCCTCTAACCATTTCTCGGAATCCGGGCCCATCACTGCTCCTCCATAGCTCGTAGGTTCATTGTTGTCCAACAACATGACCTCTAAGACAGGGTTGCCGTACCACTCGGGAGTAGTACGCGTCCTTGTCGACCTACGAGGTTCAATAGCAGCTTGATCCGAAGCTTCATGATCATCATCATTAACTTCCTCTTCTACCGTTGTAGGTTCCACAGAAACATCTTTCTGTGCTGCGCTACTCTCTGGTTGAAGTAAAGGTTCAATAACCTCATCAAGCTCTATTTTCCTCCCACTCAATTCTTTCGAGAGAAACTCTTTCTCAAGAAATGTTCCGTTCTTAGCGACAAACACTTTGCCCTCGGATCTGAGATAGAAGGTATACCCGACTGTCTCTTTCGGGTATCCTATGAAGACGCACTTTTCCGCTTTGGGTTCCAGCTTTTCAGGCTGAAGCTTTTTGACATAAGCATCACATCCCCAAACTTTAAGAAACGACAACTTCGGCTTTTTGCCAAACCACAGTTCATATGGCGTCGTCTCAACGGATTTTGATGGTGCCCTATTTAAAGTGAATGCAGCTGTCTCTAATGCATAACCCCAAAACGATAGTGGCAAATCGGCAAGAGACATCATAGAACGCACCATATCCAATAAGGTCCGATTACGACGTTCAGACACACCATTACGCTGTGGTGTCCCGGGCGGTGTCAACTGTGAAACAATTCCACACTGTCTTAAGTGATTGCCAAACTCATAACTCAGATATTCACCTCCTCGATCAGATCGAAGAAATTTAATCTTCTTGTTACGATGATTCTCAACTTCACTCTGAAATTGCTTGAACTTTTCAAATGTTTCAGACTTGTGCTTCATCAAGTAAATATACCCATATCTACTCAAGTCATCAGTGAAGGTGAGAAAATAACGATAACCACCGCGCGCTTCGACATTCATTGGACCGCACACATCAGTATGTATGATTTCCAATAAGTCACTCGCCCGTTCCATTGTTCCAGAGAACGGCGTTTTGGTCATCTTGCCCATAAGGCATGGTTCACATGTGTCAAGTGATTCAAAATCAAGTGACTCCAAAAGTCCATCAGCATGGAGCTTCCTCATGCGTTTTACACCAATATGACCTAAACGGCAGTGCCACAAGAAAGTGGTACTATCATTAACTACTCTACATCTTTTGGCATCAATGTTATGAACATGTGTGTCATCACTATCAAGATTCAATATGAATAAACCCCTAACATTGGGTGCATGACCATAAAAGATATTACTCATATAAATAGAACAACCTTTATTCTCTGATTTAAATGAGTAACCGTCTCGCAATAAACAAGATCCAGATATAATGTTCATGCTTAACGCAGGCACTAAATAACAATTATTTAGGTTCATCACTAATCCTGATGGTAATCGAAGAGAGAGCGTGCCGACGGCGATCACATCAACCTTGGAACCATTTCCCACGCGCATCGTCACTTCGTCCTTTGCCAGTCTTCGTTTATTCCGTAGTTCCTGTTTTGAGTTGCAAATGTGAGCAACCGAACCGGTATCAAATACCCAGGCACTACTACGAGAACTAGTAAGGTACACATCAATAACATGTATATCATATATACCTTGTTTGTCGTTGGCCGCCTTCTTGCCAGCCAGGTACTTGGGGCAGTTCCGCTTCCAATGACCAGTTCCTTTGCAATGAAAGCACTCAGTTTCTGGCTTAGGTCCATGCTTAGGCTTCTTTGTAGGAGTAGCAACTGCTTTGCCATCCTTCTTGGTTTTACCCTTCTTGCCTTTGCCTTTGCCGTTTTTCTTGAAACTAGTGGTTTTATTGACCATCAACACTTGATGTTCTTTCTGGATTTCAGACTCAGCGACTTTCAACATCGCAAACAGCTCGGCGACTGACTTGTTCATCCCGTGCATGTTATAGTTCATCACAAAGCTCTTGTAACTAGGTGGCAGCGATTGAAGAACTCTATCAGTGATCGCCTCCGGCGGAAGGGTAATTCCCAACTCCGCTAGACGGTTTGAGTACCCAGACATTCTGAGTATGTGCTCACTAATAGACCCATTCTCCTCCATCTTGCAAGCATAGAATTTATCGGAGGTCTCATACCTCTCGATCCGGGCATTCTTTTGAAAGATAAACTTCAACTCCTGGAACATCTCATATGCCCCATGACGTTCAAAACGTCTTTGAAGTCCCGGTTCTAAGCCATACAATATTGCACACTGAACTATTGAGTAGTCTCCAGCACGAGCCTCCCAAGCGTTCTTAACGTCTTCGGAGGTCATGTCTTCTGGCTGGTCACCAAGCGGTGCATCAAGGACATATGACTTCTGGGAAGCCGTGAGGATAATCCTCAGATTACGGGCCCAGTCAACAAAGTTACTTCCATCATCTTTCAATTTAGCTTTCTCTAGGAACGCATTAAAATTCAGGGGTGCTACTGCGCGAGCCATTGATCTACAACATAAATATGCAAAGGTTACTTAGACTATTGTTCAAGATAATGAGTTTAGTTAATCAAATTACTAAAGCTCCCACTCAAATTGACATCCCTCGGGTCATCTGAGTGTCACATGATCCAAATTCACCAACTCAAGTCCGATCATCACGTGAGTTAAGGTGGCTTCAATGGTGAACATCATTATGTTGATCATATCTACTATATGACTCATGTTCGACCTTTCGGTCTCTTGTGTTCCGAGGCCATGTCTGTACATGCTAGGCTCGTCAAGTTTAACCCGAGTGTTCTGCACGTGCAAATCTGACTTGCACCCGTTGTATGTGAACGTAGAGTCTATCACACCCGATCATCACGTGGTGTCTCGACACGACGAACTTTCGCAACGGTGCACACTCGGGGAGAACACAGTTCATCTTGAAATTTAATTGAGGGATCACCTTATAATGCTACCGTCGTACTAAGCAAAACAAGGTGCATAAAAGGATTAACATCTCATGCAATTCATAAGTGACATGATATGGCTATCAACTTGTGTTTAAGATCTCCATCTTCGAAACACCGGCATGATCTCCATCGTCACCGGCATGACACCATGATCTCCATCATCTTGATCTCCATCAACGTGTCGCCATCGGGGTTGTCACGCCCTGCATTCTTCTACTACTATTGCTACCGTAGCGATAAAGTAAAGCATTACATAGCGCTTAATGATTGACACGCAGGTCATACAATAATTAAAGACAACCCTATGGCTCCTGCCGGTTGCCGTAATCACCGACATGCAAGTCGTGATAATCTATACATCACATGATCATCTCATACATCACATATATCTCATCATGTAATTGGCCATATCATATCACAACATACCCTGCAAAAACAAGTTAGACGTCCTCTAATTGTTGTTGCATGTTTTACGTGGCTGCTACGGGTATCTAGCAAGAACGATTCTCACCTACGTATAAACCACAACGGTGATACATAGATTGCTTTTCAACCTTCTCAAGGACCGCCTTTGTCGGATCCGATCCAACTAAAGTGAGAGAAACTGTCACCCGCAAGCCATCTAAGCAACAAGTTGCGTCGAGGGAACCGGTCTCTCGTAAGCGTACGAGTAATGTTGGTCCGGGCCGCTTCATCTCACAATCCCGCTGAACCAAAATCCAACCAAGGGAGGAAGCAATCTAAGCATCAACGCCCACAAACCTTTTGTGTTCTACTCGAGATCTCATCGAACCATCAACCTAGCTCATGATGCCACTGTTGGGGAACGTCGCATGGGAAACAAAAATTTTCCTACGCACACGCAAACCTATCCATGGTGATGAGCATCTACGAGAGGGAGAGTGGATCTACGTACCCTTGTAGATCGCTAAGCGGGAAGCGTTAAGAAACGCGGTTGGTGTAGTCGAACTTCTTCGCGATCCAAATCGCCGAGCGTCCCGCGATCCAATCACGAACCGTCCCGCGAACCAATCACGAACCGTCCCACGATCTCGTCACGATCCGTCCCACGATCCAATCACGAACGTCTCGTGGCCTTGATCACGATCCTTCCGATCTAGTACCGAACGGACGGCACCTCCGCGTTCAGCACACGTGCAGCTTGATGACGATCTCCACCGTCTTGATCCAGCAAGAGGGGTGGAGAGGAGAGAGAGTTCACCGGCAGCGTGACGGCGCTCCGGTGATGGTGGTGGAGCAATTCCGGCAGGGCTTCGCCTAAGCACTGCGGAACTACGATCTAGAGGAGAAACTATGCACCGGTGGAACGGGTAGCACGTGGCCGGAAATTCTGTCCAAAAACCACCCAATCCACTAGTATATATAGGAGGAGAGGAGAGGAGAGGCAGCCAAGGCCTTTGGGTCGGCCGAAATAGGAGGTGGGAGCAATCCTACTTCACCTCCAATCCTAGTTGGAGTAGGATTGCCTCCTATTGGCTGATTTTCCACTTTTTGCTTTAGGACTTTCTCTCCTGCGCCATGGGCCTTTGTGGCTGTTTTCCCAGCCCACTAAGGGCTGGTTATTATTCTCCCACAGCCCATGGACCTCTTGGGGTCGAAATACCCCTCCCGGAGGTCCTCCGGTACACTACCGGCACTCCCGGTACAATACCGATACTCCCGGTACACTACCGATGAGCCCGAAACTTTTCCGGAAACCAAACTGGGACTTCCTATATATGAATCTTTACCTCCGGACCATTCCGGAGCTCCTCGTGACGTCCGGGATCTCATCCGGGACTCCGAACAACCTTCGGTCACCACCATACATAACTCTACACTACCGAAACGTCACCGAACCTTAAGTGTGCAGACCCTGCGGGTTCGAGAACTATGTAGACATGACCGAGACACCTCTACGGTCAATAACCAATGGCGGGACCTGGACGTCCACATTGGTTCCTACATATTCTACGAAGATCTTTATCGGTCGAACCTCTATGTCAAGGATTCAGTTAATCCCGTATAACGTCCCCTTTGTTCTTCGGTATGTTACTTGCCCGAGATTCGATCGTCGGTATCTCCATACCTAGTTCAACCTCGTTACTGGCAAGTCTCTTTACTCGTTCCGTAATACAAGATCCCGTGACTAACACTTAGCCATATTGCTTGCAAGGCTTGTTGTGATGTTGTATTACCGAGTGGGCCCTGAGATACCTCTCCGTCACACGGAGTAACAAATCCCAGTCTCGATCCATGCCAACTCAACAAACACCATCGGAGATACCTGTAGAGCACCTTTATAGTCACCCAGTTACGTTGCGACGTTTGATACACACAAGGCACTCCTCCGATATCCGTGAGTTGCATGATCTCATGGTCATAGGAACATATACTTGACATGCAGAAAACAGTAGCAATAAACTGACACGATCATATGCTATGTTTGTAGTTTGGGTCTTATCCATCACATCATTCTCCTAATGATGTGATCCCGTTATCAAATGACATCTCATGTCCATGGCTAGGAAACCTTAACCATCCTTTGATCAACGAGCTAGTCCATTAGAGGCATACTAGGGACATGGTTTTGTCTATGTATCCACACATGCATTTAAGTCTCCGATCAATACAGTTATAGCATGGATAATAAACGATTATCATGAACAAGGAAATATGATAATAACTAATTTATTATTGCCTCTAGGGCATATTTCCAACACTTGATAGTTCAGTGCGTGATGCATTACGGCTTAGAATTGAGGCTGCAAAACGTTTGAACGTCACGGAACATATGAGATGTTCTAAGAGCTGAAATTGGGATCTCAGGCTCGTGCCCGTGTTGTGAGATATGAGATCTCCAACAAGATTCTTTGCCTACAAGACGAAGGAGAATAGCTAAATTGTTGAGCATGTGCTCAGATTGTCTGGGTGGTACAATCGCTTGAATCGAGTGGGAGTTGATCTTCCAGATAAGATAGTGATTGATATAGTTCTCCAAGTCACTATCACGAAGCTACTAGAACTTCGTGATGAACTATAATTCGCGATGTTTGACACCGCGAAGGTAGATATCAAGAAGGAGCATCAAGTGTTGATGGTTAGTAAAACCACTAGTTTCGAAAAGGGAAAGGGTAAGGAGGGAAACTTTATGGATGGCAAGTCAGTTGCTGCTCCAATGAAGCAACCCAAAGGTCAACCCAAACCCGAGACTAAGTGCTACTATTATGAGGAGAGTAGTCGCTGAAGCGGAACAACCCTAGATACCTGGTAGTTAAGAAGGCTGGGAACGTCGACAGAAGTATATTTGATATACGTGTTATTGATGTGTACCTTGCTAGTACTCCTAGTAGCACCTGGGTATTGGATACTGGTTTGATTGCTAAATGTTAGTAACTCGAAATAAAAGCTATGGAATAAACGGAGACTAGCTAAGGGTGAGGTGACAATGTGTGTTGGAAATGTTTCCAATGTTGATGTGATCAACATCGCACGCTCTCTCTACCTTAAGGATTAGTGACGAACCTAAATAAATGTTATTTGGTGTTTGCATTGAGCATGAACGTGATTAGATCGTGTTTATTGCAATACGGTTATTCATTTAAGTCAGAGAGTAATGGTTATTCTGTTTACATGAATAATACCTTCAATGGTCATGCACCCAATGAATGGTTTGTTGAATCTTGATCGTAGTAGTACACATGTCCATAACATAGATGCCAACAGATACAAAGTTAATAATGATAGTACCACATACCTGTGCCACTACCGCTAAATGTCATATTGGTGTAAAGCGCATGAAGAAAACTCCATGTTGATGGATCTTTGGGCTCATTCGATTTTGAATCGGTTGAGACATGCGGACCATGCCTCTTAGGCAAGATGACTAAAACTCCATTTTCCGGCTTGATGGAACGGGCAAGTGACTTATTAGAAATGATACATGTTGATGTATACGGTCCAATAAGTGTTGTAGCGTGTGGTGGATATCGTTATTTTCTTACCATCGCTGATGATTTGAGTAGATATAGTGTATATTTACTTAATGAAACACAAGTCTGAATCGTTTGAAAAGTTCGAGCAGAATCGGAGTGAAGTTTGAGATCATCGTGATGAGAAGGTAAAATGTCTACGATATGATCGTGGATGTGAATATCTGAGTTACGAGTTTGGTATACAACTTAGGACAATGTGAAAGTTGTTTCACACATCACGCCATCTGGAACACCATAGTGTGATGGTGTGTCCGAACGTCGTAGTCGTGCTCTATTGGACATGGTGCGAATCATGATGTCTCTTATCGTTTTGCCACTATCATTTTGGGGTTATGCATTAGAGACAACTACATTCACTTTAAATAGGGCACCATCTAAATCCGTTGAGATGATACCATATGGTTTGGCAGAAACCTAAGCTGTCATTTCTTAATGTTTGGGGCTGCGACGCTTACGTGAAAAAGGTTTTCACCTAAAGAGCTTGAACCCAAAGCAGACAAATGCATCTTCATAGAATACCATAGCGTAACAGTTGGGTAAACCTTCTATCTTAGATCCAAGCACAAAGTGTTTGTTGCTAAAACGGGTCCTTTCTCGAGAAAGAGTTTCTCTTGGAAGAATTGAGTGGGAGGAAGATGGAACTTGATGAGGTTGTTGAACCTTTGTTTCAACCAGGGAGTAGCGCAGCGCAGAAAGATGTTTCTATGGAGCCTACGTCAATTGAAGAGGAAGTTAATGATGATGATCATGAAGCTTTGGATCAAGTTACTATCGAACCTCGTAGGTCGACAAGGACGCGTACTGCTCGTGAGTGGTACGACAATCCTGTCTTAGAGGTCATGTTGTTGGACAACGATGAACCTACGAGCTATGGAGAAGCGATGACGGGCCCAGATTCCGACAAATAGCTAGGAGCCATGAAATTTGAGAAAGGATCCATGTATGAAAACCAAGTATGGACTTTGGTTGACTTGCCCGTTGAACGACAGGTTGTTGAGTACAAATGGACCTTTAAGACGAAGACAGATGCTGATGGTAAATGTCACCGTTTATAAAAGCTCGACTTGTCGCAAAGAAGTTTCTGGCAAGTTACAGGAGTTCACTGCGATGAGACTTTCTCACTCGTAGCGATGATAAAGTCTATTGGAATTATGTTAGCAGTTGTTGCGGTTCTTCAATTATGAAATCTGGCAAATGGATGTCAAAACATAGTTTCCTTAACAGTTTCCGTGAGGAAAGGTTGTATGTGATACAACCGGAAGGTTTTGTCAGTCCTAAATATGCTAAAAAGTATGCAAGCTCCAGCAATCCATCTAAGGGCTGGAGCAAGCATCTCGGAGTTGGAATATACGCTTTGATGAGGTGATCAAAGTTTTTGGGTTTATACAAAGTTTATGAGAAACTTGTATTTCCAAGAAAGTGAGTGGGAGCACTATAGAATTTCTGATAAGTATATGTGGATGACATATTGTTGATCGGAAATGATGTAGAATTTCTAATAAGCATAAAGGGTTGTTTCAAAGGTGTTTTTTCAAAGGAAGGCCTGGATAAAGCTACTTGAACATTGAGCATCGAGATCTATAGAGATAGATCAAGACACCTGATGAGATTTTTCAATGAGTACATACCTTGACAAGATTTTGAAAGAGTTCAAAATGGATTTGTCAAATAAGGAGTTCTTGCCTGATTTGTAAGGTGTGGAGTTGAGTGAGACTCAAAGCTCAACCACGACAGAAGAAAGAGAAAGGACGAAGGTCGTCCCCTATGCTTAATCCATAGGCTCTATATTATGCCATGCTGTGTACCGCACCTGGTGCGTGCCTTGCCATGAGTCTGTCAAAGGGTGCAAGAATGATCGAGGAGTGGATCACTGGATAGCGGTCAAAATTATCCTTAGTAACCAGATGACTAAGGAGATGTTTTCTCGATTATGGAGGTGATAAAGAGTTCGTCGTAAAGAGTTACGTCGATGCAAGCTTTAACACCGATCCAGATGACTCTTAGTAGCAATTCGGATACGTATAGTGGAGCAACCATTTGGAATAGTTCCAAGTGCAGTGTGGTAGCAGTGTTTACAGTTTGACATAGAGATTTGCAAAGTACACATGGATCTGGATGTCGCAGACCCGTTGACTAAAGACCTCTCTCACATGCAAATCATGATCGAGCCCCACAACTCATTGGGTGTTAGATTCATAACAATGTGAATCACATGGTGATGTGGACTGGATTATTGACTCTAGTGCAAGTGGGATACTGTTGGAAATATGCCCTAGAGGCAATAATAAATTAGCTATTATCATATTTCCTTGTTCATGATAATTGTTTATTATCCATGCTAGAATTGTATTGATCAGAAATTCACATACATGTGTGGATACATGGACAACACCATGTCCCTAGTATGCCTCTGATGGACCAGCTTGTTGATCAAAGATGTTTAAGGTTTCCTAGCCATGGACATGAGATGTCATTTGATAACAGGATCACATCATTAGGACAATAATGTGATGGACAAGACCCAAACTATAAACGTAGCATATGATCGTGTCAGTTTATTGCTATAGTTTTCTACATGTCAAGTATTTGTTCCTATGACCATGAGTTCATGCAACTCACTGACACCGAAGGAGTACCTTGTGTGTATCAAATGTCGCAACGTAACTGGGTGACTATAAAGGTGCTCTACAGGTATCTCTGAGGGTGTCTGTTGGGTTGGCATGGATCAAGACTGGGATTTGTTACTCCGTGTGATGGAGAGGTATCTTAGGGCCCACTCGGTAATACAACATCTCTATAAGCCTTGCAAGCAATGTGACTAAAGAGTTAGCCACTGGATCTTGTATTACAGAACGAGTAAAGAGACTTGTCGGTAACGAGATTGAACTAGGTATAGAGATACCGACGATCGAATCTCGGGCAAGTAACATACCGAAGCACAAAGGGAACAACATACGGGATTAACTAAATCCTTGACATAGAGGTTCGACCGATAAAGATATTCGTAGAATATGTAGGAACCAATATGGGCATCCAGGTCCTGCTATTGGTTATTGACCGCAGAGGTGTCTCGGTCATGTCTGCATAGTTCTCGAACCCGCAGGGTCTGCACACTTAAGGTTCGGTGATGTTTCAGTATAGTTGAGTTATGTATGTTGGTGACCGAAGGTTGTTTGGAGTCCTAGATGAGATCCCGTACATGATGAGGAGCTCCAAAATGGTCCGGAGGTAAAAATTGATATATAGGAAGTCGGTATTCGGGTTCCGAAAAAGTTTTGGGACTTACTGGTTTTGTGACGGGAGTGCCGAAAGTGTTCCGGGGGTCCACCGGGAGGTTCCACTTGCCCTGGAGGGCCCCATGGTCTGTGAGAGGGGGCGCACCAGCCCCTGGTGGGCTTTCCACCCCTCCCAACTAAGGCCCATGCGTCTGGAAGGGCTAGGGCAGGCCCAAGAGGGGGCGCCCCACTTGCCTTGGGAACCAAGTTGCCCCCTTTGGCCGCCGCCCCACCCTAGGGGAAACCCTAGGGCGCCCCCTCCTCCTCTCCCTCCTATATATATGTGAGGGGAGGGAGGGCTGCAAGCATCACAAGCCATGGCGCAGGCTATCCCTCCCCCTCTAGATCAGTTTCTCCTCTAGATTGTCGCGGTAGCGCTTAGCAAAGCCCTGCCGAGACAGCTCCACCACCACCACCACCACGCCGTTGTGTTGGCGGAGAACTCATCTACCTCTCCACCCTCGCTTGCAGGATCAAGGAGGTGGAGATCGTCATCGAGCTGTATGTGTGTTGAACGCGGAGGTGCCGTCCGTTCGGCACTAGATCGGAAGGACCACGATGGGATCGCGGGATGGCTCGTGATGAGATCGCGGGATGGACTGTGATTGGATCATGAAGACGTTCTACTACATCAACCGTGTTTCTTCACGCTTCTCGCTTAGCGATCTACAAGGGTATGTAGATCCGCTCTCCCTCTCGTAGATGCTCATCACCATGGATAGATCTTGCGTGTGCGTAGGAATTTTTTCGTTTCCCATGCAACGTTCCCCAACATGGACCTCCTCACACGCCTCCTAGATCGCATCCACGTCGTACTGGCAACAAGATCCGGCCCCTGCTGCGCTTCCTCGACCGGATCCGGACAGAGATCGTCGCTACTGCATCACATTCAACCTCAATCTCTAGCTCGCATCGCTCGCCTGCAACCACTAAGTTGAATACTACAAAAACATAGGGTCCTTTTTGTATCATTGAAACATTTTCACAGCTAACCACTAAAAAAGGACGGCGGGTTAATTACCTAAAACAATATGGGCTTTTCTGTAAAATAACAATGATGTATGACCAGAAACTAACGATTGGGTATTACTAGGACTAGGACTAGGAAAATAGCCAATGCGTTGCAACGGGAGAGAAAATAACGCACGTTGTTAACCCAGTAACCATGACTCAAGACCTTAATAGGCCCACGTCTTTTAGTTTCACATGTCGTTATCGACTGTGGTCTCAATGCTCACGCAATGCAAACGTGTTTGAATATGGTCAGTCCTAAGCTCTCTCTCTCTCTCGCACACGCGCGCATGTACACTCGCTCAGACAGTGAGGTCTTTTTTCGCAAGGTTTTTCATAGGTGTGCATGTAATAGCCCGGGACCGACGCTCCAGAAGATTCCCCTTTTATTTCCATTCTCGTCTATGTTTCATTTGGTTGCTGCATTCATCAATGCATCATTCGCATCATCTGCATAGCACGTCACTCATTTTCAAAAACTTGCATCCGTGAGTAGCTATTGGTTCTCTCCGTTCATTCCGTCAACCTTTCAAGACCAATCACACATGCCCGCGCCCGCGACATCATTAAAAAAACCTGTTTTTAAAGTGCACAAAAAATATTATTGGATTGGGTCGAAACCTAATGTGCGGTCTTATTATAGTGTAGGTAGACCACCTGTCAAATTTTGTCGCGTTCCGAGTTCTTTTGATACCCGAACGGTCAGTCGTAGCAGTGCGTCATCGGTTTATTATCAGACATTTTTCAGAGTTTTAAACCTCATGTCACGGGCCACAAATCTTCCTCTCGTCCTCCTCATAGCCCATCTACACAGCCCAACCAGCCCACCTAAGCCAACCCTACCCCCCTTCCGCATCCAGAGCCGTCCGATCGCGATCATATGATCCAAATTCGGGCAAAACCCTCAAACCCTAGCCTCACTACCTATTTAAGCAGCCTTCCCATGCCATTTTTGGAAAAACCTAGCCCCTCCCCTAACCTCCACCTGCAGCACCTCGAATTCCATGCCAAGCCACCACCACCTCGCCACTTGGTGGCTCCAGATCGTCCCCGCAGCCACCCAGTCGCCGCGTCGCCGCTCCGCAGCCAATGGGGAGCCGCCACGTCGCCCCAACTGGCTCCCCACCGTGCCTGGTCCTGCGGAGCCCGCAGCATGCCCGCTCGAGCCCGGCTCAGCTCCCGCTAGCCCCAACCCCGCAGCGCCCGCGTTTCGCTGCTCCCCGCCGCTGCCTCGCCAGAGCCAGACCCCGCCCTCGCCGGAGCCTCGCCGGACCAGGCCGGCCCCACCGCCTCTCTCTTCCATCTTCCTCCCTGTCTTCTCTTTCTCTGCCTCACCTTCCCGTGTGCCTTCCCTCGCAGCCCCCACCGCCGGAGCTCCGCCGCGCCGCCCAGATCCGGTCGGGATCGCCGGATCTGGTCGCCCCCAGCCCGATCCCGGTCGTCCCGCGCCCCTCGCCGTCGGCCACGGTGAGCGCCGCCGCTGCTGACCCTGCCTCCCGCTCGGGAACGAGCGAGGAGGACGACGAGCACCTGTCGCCCCGTTGACCCGCTCATGGGCCGGGCCACCCCGCGCCAGCCTCGCCCCTGCATCGAATGGGCTTGGCCCACTCTGGTGAGCGCCCCGGCTATCCCTCGCCCTGGCGTTCTTTTACTATGCTGCGCTCGCCTATTTGCTGTTGGGCTAGTCAGTTTTGGCCCGATTTGGGTTTTTCCTGGTCTGGCAAAATTATTCATTAATCCAGGATTTGCAGAATTACAGAAAACCCCCTTAAACTCATGCATTTAATAACTCGAGATTCGTGCATCATATGAGCAAACTTTATATATGAAAAGTCTTTAGAATTTCGTGTAGATTCTCAATTTCCAACTCACACATGTGTTAAAAATGATTAACTTGCTGTTTTCATGTAATTTGCGTAAATGCCATGTTAAATGAATTGTTTAATAACTTTTAAAGCGTAGCTCCGATAAAAATGTTCCACATATATAACTTGGCTAGAAAAATGTGTAGAATCTCATGGTTACATTTATTTTGCTGGTTAACAACTCTAAAATATGGTTAGCATAGATCTGGACCAAATTCATATTATGCTTATGGGGATGTTTCGGAAATGCTATATGTTGCTTCCGGTCCTATTTAAAATGCCTAGATGATATAGTTGTTCATGCTTCACCTCTTGCCATGATAAAACAACATTAACCACTTTTATCATAATGTAGAGAGTTATTATTTTGTTATATGTATGTTGTCCCTCTCCATTTAAAGTTGCTTAATTCCATCTTCGCCTTATGCCATGACCACCCATTTTAGAAACATTTAATATTGATGAGTACCTAACGAGACTGAACTAAATAATTCGAACGTGGAGTTTCGTCAATATGCAACTCGTTGCATATTGAACTTCACTTAATATGTAGTAGTTGTTTGTTGTTCTTGCCATGCCATGCCATGCATTGCATATTAAACCGGACATGCATCATATTTGTCTGCACATCATCTCATGCATATGTTGTGGTGTATCGTGTGTTGATTGTTGTTTCTGATTTGCTTCTTCTCGATAGAGTTCCAAAAGCGTTCGGAGTGTGAGGATTCGTTCGACTACGTTGGATCGTCTTCTTCATGGACTCATTCTTCTTCCGAGCGGGATCTCGGGCAAGATGACACATTTCCCTGGATACCACTACTATCATTGCTATGCTAGTTGTCCCGCTTTTATCGTTATGTCTCGCTACCTACCACTTGTTTGTCAAGCCTCCCAACATTGCCATGAAAAGCCTCTAACCCTCCACCTTCCTAGCAAACCTTTGTTTGGATATGTTACCGCTTGCTCGACTCTTCTTATAGCGTTCTAGCTGCAGGTGCAATTGCTTCCATGTGACAACATGGACATTCTTTTGTTATCACAATATTATTGCTATTTAATTTAATGCACTTATACACTTGGTAAAGGGTGGAAGGCTTGACCTTTTGATCAGTGTTTTCTTCCACTCTTGCTGCCCTAGTTACTTGTGAACCAGTGTTATGTTCCATAATCGAGCGCTCCTAACATGCTCGGGGTTGTTATGGGGACCCCCTTGATTTTCGTTTTAGGATAAAGCTTGTCTGGCAAGGCCCAACTTTGGTACTACATTTGCCTAATAACTAACAAACTTGCATAGGGACTTTCCGGACCCTGTGGATAATTTAATCAACCCCGGGGCCAGTGCTCCTCATGAGTGTTGGTCCAAAACAGAGCAACTCGCGGGGCCACCTGAGGCAACTCGGGGGATTTCTATCGGGCCACCGCACGTACTGCTCATCCGATTGTGCCCTGAGAACGAGATACGCGGCTCCTATTGGGGTTGTCGGCACGTCGGGCGGCCTTGCTAGATTTGTTTTACCTTTCTTGAATGTCTTGCATGAGGAACTCTGATTTTCTTCGGGCTATCTCGAGGTGTCGGATTTCCTTTGGAATTGCCTAGGATGATCACGAGATCCGTGGTCGAGGCTATTTAATTTAATGCACTTATACATTTGGTAAAGGGTGGAAGGCTTAGCCTTTTGCTCGGTGTTTTGTTCCACTCTTGCTGCCCTAGTTACCTGTGAACCGGTGTTATGTTCCATAATTGAGTGCTCCTAACATGCTCGGGGGTGTTATGGGGACCCCCTTGATTTTTGTTTTAGGATAAAGCTTGTCTGGCAAGGCCCAACATTGGTACTACATTTGTCTAATAACTAATAAACTTGCATAGGGAGTAATTAACCCGAGGATCTTAATCAATAACCCGGGCCAGTGCTCCTCATGAGTGTTGGTCCAAACTAGAGCCATGTGCGGGGCCAACCCGGGGCAACTCGGGAGATTTCTATCAGGCCACTGTACGCTGTGCTTATCCGGTCATGTCCTGAGAATGAGGTACGCGGCTCTTATCGGGTTCGTCGACACATCGGGCGGCCTTGCTGGATTTGTTTTACCTTTCTCGATTGTATTGAGTGAGGAATTCCGAAAATACTTCAGGCTATCTCGAGGTGTGGTCTTCTTGTGGAATTTCCTATCAAGATCACGAGATCCGTGGTCGAGGTTATTCCTGCTGCGTGTGGTTAATTTGTGATGGACGAGTTGGAGCACCCCAGAAGGGTTAAATCTTTCGAAAAGCCATGCCCACGGTTATGTGGCAAACTTGGATACTTTGTTTAACACCCGGTCATAGCAAAATTGAAGTAAACTCAAATAAAAATACACCAACTGTGTGCGTAACCGTGTCTGTCTCTTCTCGTGAGTCCTTATCTGAGAGAGAACACGGTGGGGTTATGATTGACGTAAGTAGGTGTTGAGGATCAGTTAGTGATCATTACTAGTTCATGTCCGTTATGCGTAGACCACCATACTTTACTTTCTGTATTTGTAAATTAGCCACTCAAATAAATGCTTAGTCTCTTGTTGCAGCCTCACCACTTAACCATACCTCACCCATTAAGCTTTAATAGTCTTGATACCCTTGGAAATGATATTGCTGAGTCCATGTGTCTCACTGATTACTACAACAACAGTTGCAGGTGCAGGTAATGCGATGATTTGACGTGAGCGCAATGCTTGTTTGATTTGGAGTTCTCCTTCTTCTTCATCATCAATCTAGGATGGGTTCCAGGCGGCAGCCTAGGATAGCAAGGATGGATGTCATTTTATCGTTTGATTTCGTCCGTAGTCGGACCCTGCTCTTCTGTATGATGTTTGAATATGTTTATGTATTGATGTGATATTGATGTAGCTTGTGGCGAGTGTAAGCCAATTCCATATACACATCTCTATCTACATGTACTTGTAATGATATCCATTCTTGCAACACGACGAGATGCGCTTCTATCCTTGTCGAGGCCCTCGTGCCGAAATAAGTATAGGATCGCATCTTGGGCGTGACAGTGCATGTGTGAATTTTGATGTTTTTCCCTCAATCTGATGTTAATGGGTGTTTATTTGCAATTTGGATCGCCGACAATACGAAAGAAAAATGGATCATGCACTATAGATTAATTTTGCACCAAAAATATTTTTTATAAATATTTAACACTAAAATTAACATCATATTCAGATTCTATATATTTGATCAATCAAATTTCATATATAACATGTTAAAATTGGAGTTACTGTTTAAAAGTGTTGGAAATATGCCCTAGAGGTAATAATAAATTGGTTATTATTATATTTCCTTGTTCATGATAATCGTTTATTATCCATGCTATAATTGTATTAATCGGAAACTCAGATACATGTGTGGATACATAGACAACACCATGTCCCTAGTATGCCTCTAATAGACTAGCTCGTTGATCAAAGATGGCTATGGTTTCCTAGTCATGGACATGAGATGTCATTTGATAACGGGATCACATCATTAGGAGAATGATGTGACAGACAAGACCCAAACTACAAACGTAGCATATGATCGTGTCAGTTTATTGCTACTGTTTTCTTCATGTCAAGTATATGTTCCTATGACCATGAGATCATACAACTCATGGACATCGGAGGAGTGCCTTGTGTGTATCGAACATCGCAACGTAACTGGGTGACTATAAATGTGCTCTACAAGTATCTCCGAGGGTGTCTGTTGGGTTGGCATGGATCAAGACTGGGATTTGTTACTCGTGTGACGGAGAGGTAACTCAGGGCCCACTCGGTAATACAACATCACAATAAGCTTTGCAAGCAATGTGACTAAGTGTTAGTCACGGGAACTTGTATTACGTAACGAGTAAAGATACTTGTCGGTAACGAGGTTGAACTAGGTATGGAGATATCGATGATTGAATCTCGGGCATGTAACATACCGAAGAACAAAGGGAACATCATACGGGATTAACTGAATCCTTGACATAGAGGTTCGACCGATAAAGATCTTCGTAGAATATGTAGGAAACAATATGGGCATCCAGGTCCCGCTATTGGTTATTGACCGTAGAGGTGTCTCGGTCATGTCTACATAGTTCTCGAACCCGCAGGGTCTGCACACTTAAGGTTCGGTGACGTTTCGGTAGTATAGAGTTATGTATGGTGGTGACCGAAGGTTGTTCGGAGTCCCGGACGAGATCTCGGACATCACGAGGATCTCTGAAATGGTTCGGAGGTAAAGATTGATATATAAGAAGTCCTATTTTGGTCGCCGGAAAAGTTTCGGGCTCATTGGTAGTGTACCGGGAGTGCTGGTAGTGTACCGGGGGACCATCGGGAGAGGTATTTTGACCCAAGAGGATACATGGGCTGTGGGAGGAGGTAACCCAGCCCTTGGTGGGCTGGCCGAAGCCTCCTCTAAGGGCCCATGCGGCTGGAGTGGTTTGAGAAGGAAAAAATCCAAAGGTGGAGAGGTGGAAAGAGTTTCCAAGTGGAAAGGAGGAATCCTACTCCTAATAGGATTGGAGTAGGACTCCTCCACCTCCAATTTCGACCAAACCTTGAGGGTTTGAGGCTGCCTCCTCCCCTCCCTCCTTCCTATATATATTAGAGGGATTTAGAGGAAAAACCTTACCCCAATAGCCACGTGCTACCTCTCCTCTAGATCGTAGTTTCTCCTCTAGATCAGTTTTCAGCGGTGCTTAGGCGAAGCCCTGCTGGAATAGCTCCACCACCATCGCCGCAACGCTGTCGCGCTGCTGGAGAACTCATCTACCTCTCTGCTGCCTCTTGCTGGATCAAGAAGGCGGATATCGTCATCGAGTTGTACGTGTGCTGAACGCGGAGGTGTCGTCCGTTCGGCGGTAGATCGGAAGGGCCGTGATCAAGATCGCGAGACGGATTGTGATGAGATCACGGAACGGACCGTGATGAGTTCATGGGACGGATCATGATTGGATCGCGGGACGGATCGTGATGAGATCGCGGGATGCTCGGCGATTTGAATCGCGAAGACGTTCGGCTACACCAACCGCGTTTCTTAACGCTTCCCGCTTAGCGATCTACAAGGGTATGTAGATCCACTCTCCCTCTCGTAGATGCTCATCACCATGGATAGATCTTGCGTGTGCGTAGAATTTTTTTTGTTTCCCATGCAACGTTCCCCAACAAAAAGATATGGATAATTTTGTATTACATAAACTATGGATGGATTAACAAAAATGTCAAGGGTTTTTCTATTAAAACAGAAGAAAATTGTTCGACTGGCTTAAACATGGATGGCGGGTTGATTATCTAAAACGTTAGGGGTTTTCTAACAAAGTGCGAAAACAATTTGCTTGTGACTTATTAGCGGTCATTATGAAAATGAATGCTAACGGGGTGCTCGCCCAACATGTACATGGAGATGTCGCAGCCACAATTTATGGTGATCATAATGGTCATTACTTGGGATCATCTGAGATAGTGTATACTGGTTCTACGGATCCGACGATACATGAAGCTTACACATGATGAGAATCACTTGCATTGGCGAAAGCTCATAGACTGCAAAGGATTGTATTGCGTCGAATTGCCAAGGGGTCATCAACGACATTGATCGGGGCACTAGAGGCCCTCATGGCACAATGAAAGACATTTTTTAGTTTTGTAATTTAATTTTTAAATGTAGGACTTCAATTTTAGAACTCACAAACCCCGCTAAGTATGCTTACAATTCAACTATGACCTCATATATTTGGCTGAGCTATCATCATGATCTAATTCTTGTACCTATGAACATTATGAACTCAATAAGCAGCCACCACATCACCCCCTCCCCCTACGTGCGACTCGGATGGCGACGCCAATCTCCTTCCCCTCGCCTCCTCACCACCTTCCCCAACCTTGTCGTCGGTCGGGGCCGTCGGGACAAAGCCCCTCGCGATGGCCGATGGAGGGGCCCTATTCTTCACGCCACGAGAGGGCTGGTGCGAGGCGGTCTCGTCAGGAACAGTCGGGGGGCCAAGTCTCCGCACAGATTCCGTCCAGCCAGCACGACCTCCATGCGCGGCGGCGATGGTCGATGGCATTCCCTTGCACATGACGTTGGATGGAGGGTCCTCGAGCGGATCCGGCTAAAAACCCTACTCTTGGCACGTTGCCAAGGTCGGCGTTGGCGGCGTTTTTCTGCGTCGTCCCCTTTTTGAAGGCATTGTCGTGGAGAAGCTCTAGACCCCTATCCGCTATCTCTGGGGGAAACCCTAGATCAATCGATCGGATGACGGAAGCACTCATGTGACGTACCCCTCTTTAGGACGTCATTCTTGGAGGTGTTCATAGGCTCGATGGACCATTGGACGACATCTGCAGTGGAGCGGTGTTCCCTGTGATGCATCGATGTCATGGACTCTCGGTGGTGAGGTGTAGTAAAGTCTTGGTGATGGATGCGTGATGATGAATGTGCGTAGGGAGGATGCAATGTCTGTCATCGTGGGGGCATCGAAGACATACTTGGCAAGTTTGATGCATCGGTACCTGCTTTGAAGATGGATTGATGGAAGATGGCGATAATGACCTATGAGAGTGCATCGAACCGGGTTGGGACCCAGACCAGATATGTGGCTTGGTTGAGACATCTGGCTTTAAATGTTAGGCTTTGGTGCGATGTCTGTTTGGTATTCAGCTCGGACAGTCGACACCCCTTCATCAATGGATAGATGTTGTCAAGATGACGTCTTCACGCATATGTATGTATTACATTGTAAGGTCTTTGTGAATAGTTAATAAAGTGGCTGCATGCATCTATCAAATTTAGAGGCTTGGGGTCATCCTCCTTTTCTAGAAAAAAAAACTATGAACATTATTACAAATCAACAAGGCCGGCGAGGCGAACCAACTTGTTGTTGGATGGGTAGTGGGATTGTGGTATACCCAACCTATTAGAGTTTAAGTCCTCGTGCTTGGATTTATTTCCGGATTTCTGGCAATGTGTATTCAGTGGGAGGAGACGTTCTCGTCAACAATGAGGCGTTTATGGTGACTTTGTAAATCTCAAGACGTTACGCCGAGTCAGTCTTCCAGAGCTGCTCATAAGGGTAGGGTATGTGTGTGCGTTCATGGGATGAGTGTATGCGCGTGTATATGAACGCTTGCATTTGTACCGTGTTAAAAAACCCGACAATATTACTAAGTAATTAGAGAAAAAAATAGCAAAGAAAATAGACTAAAAATGCATGTGATGCGTGCCTGCCAACCCGACACGGCAATCCTCATGACAACATGGATACGCCACGTGGTATCCATGTGCTTTGCGCACAGCCCACCCACGCTGCCATGAACGCATGAATCACAACAAGTCCTTTATCCCGGGCACGAGCTCTCCCGCTGTGACAATTCCGTTTTAAATTTTCTAAATTAGCTTTTTTAGCATGGATCCTCTTCTCAATTCCTTTTCAAATTAGCTTCCTTATTTCCTGTCATGTTGAGGCTTTCCTTATTATTATCCATTACAAATCAATTTTTGTTCTCAAATCCTTTAATTTGGCGTGGATTGCTTTTTCTTAATACCCGGTCTCAATTCCTTCTCGAAGCCTTTCCTTATTTCTCTTGCTGCATGTTGCAATGTTAATTGAAATCCTATATAAATTAGGAGGACCGAATAAAGGAAGGCGAGGTGGGACTATTCGAAATAGTCTGCTCGCTCAGTTGGTAGCGTAGTAGTTACATCACAAGAAGTCAAATGTTTTTGGCTCAGTCTCATATGTTTCCTGCCTCCATGAGGAAGGAAAGGTCACGTGGTAAGGTCAAACAAAATTTTGACCATGTATACAGTGCTGCAAACAACACAAGGAACCCGATTAGCGACAGACGTGACGACGTATCAAAACGGATGAAAATCAATAGGTAAGAAGCGATAGTTCCTTCATTATTATTAGGTAAAAATAAAGATTACTAGATAGAGATTTGACCTACGAATTTTCATATCTTTACCTAATAATAAAGCAAATAGTGCTTCTGTCTGCTCATCGTCACGGTGTTTTTTATTACAAAAACTGTAGTTTTTCATAATTAACCTGTCGGTTTTAAATGGTAAACTATGAAAACGTTTCGGTGTTGGGCTTGGGCCTTATACTTGTTATTGGGCCTCAGGAAATCGCACGACGCAAGCAGAAAAACACATGGGAGGAAAACGCACGAGCACACACGAGCGGCCGGTATTCCTCTCCTCGATGCGTATTGGTATGCCGCCGTCGCCAGGCGAGGCCGCACGGTCCGGTCATCCGCCGCCCTATTCTCCTTCCCCTCCATCAATCTTCTTCGGCCCCATCCCCAACCTTCTCAACCCGCAACTTCCTGCTAACTTCCTTCTCCGATTTGTATCGAAGTTGGAGTCCGTGTCCTTCTCCAAATGGAATCCATAGAGTGACCAAACGAGATTTCAAAGGAACTTGAACCTGCCCCGCCTCGACCTACTCTGCCCTGGTCCAGATCAGCGTAGCCCAGAGCTCCAGTCCATGGCCCTCCTCCACCGGACCCCATCCAACCTGGTAAGTCAACCCGCGTGTGGAGGAGCCTAGCACAACTAGCTTTTTTGCATGCTTGACAGTTCCTCTTCTGAATATGTGAGTTAAATTTCTGAACCTGTGCACATGCATCAAGTATTACTTAGTTTTCTTTGCACAAGTTAACTTTTTATACCAATGCTTATGGCATCTAGTATTACCTAGAGCTATTTGCTTAAGTTATTGTCCATACCAGAATCTCGGCGTATCATTTGGTTCAGTTTCTATCAGTAAGAACACATTGTGAGTGCTAGATGTGTACCCTTTTTCTTATCAATATATAGTCTTCCAACAATAACAACATTTGCAATCTAAAGGCCATAGCACACTCATGCATCAGAATGATGTATGCCGCGTGATTATTAATACTAAAATGGCGTATGTCGATAATGAAATATCCAAAGATATATTTTACCGGGTCAATTTATTTGCTCTGGAATTATTTCTTATGTATGTGTAGATGTAGATGCTATGCATACCAATGTGATTACATATCCTTTTCATTTGACAGTGTGTTCCATCGATCCATCCATACACCGAACCCGACAATTTTGTTACTCTGTTCAGGTTGCCATCGTGAACAACACTGAACTACTGGACTATTGCAGTGGAATACTTCTTGCTTGCGTGAGTGGAAGTTTGAAACAAAAAAAGAGCAGACAATAGAGTATATATATACAACTAAACACCTTATTGCTTGACTTGCAATGGAATCCAAGTCCTTCCATATAAGACTTAATTACAAACTGACTACACAGTGAGTATTTCTACTTAATGCCTCCATCGTTGCAAATTTATTGTCTCTGAAGCATTAAGGTAAAAGGGAACATATCACTATCTTTTAAATGAGTTCTGTTCTGAATCCAGTTAGCATATCCAGGCCATAGGCCTGCTCTTTTCTCATTTTTTTAGTTCGTCGGAATATTTGTGCAAATTACATGTTTGTAGGAATGGCTCAGCATTCTCAAGGCAAAATGATGATGGAGCACTCTTCTCATCTAACATCTGTTGTACCAGCAGAGCTGGTGGCACTCTATGGAATAAGAAGCTACTCACTAAGTCATGGCATCACCCCGCCTTTGACAGGAACCAAGCATCAACCTTGTGGTGATCCGTGGGGCTGTAGTGATACACTTGAATGGAAATATGAAGCGATGGCTGGATGTTGCTTTCGACCAATATAAGGCTTTGTTGACCAAGCATGTAGAGACTGAAATGGAATTCGTGACACTATGTAACTTCTTCTCTGGAGTAATTGAAGAAATGCTCCAAGAATAAGGCATCCACCGATATATGCTCAATATCATGTTTACTTAAGCCAATGTCATTTTTAGGCTTGTTCATTTGCTTTATTCATGATCGCGGAGCTTTATTACCTAGCATGTAAACTTCCAAGTTTATTTACCAATTCTCCATCATTTTTTTTATTTTGTCATGCAAGTATGGAAACAGGCAATGACAACCATCAACTGTTGCCGCACCTGCAACTACAAAGAAATTACATAGGGCATGTGCAATTGTTTTAGCTTTCTCATAACAGACTTTATATACGTTTGATAAGTTGGGATGAAGGACTATCGATGTAATACAAACTTGCCTTCATCCAAAAATTGGATATGGACCTATATGTGAGATATTTAGAAATCATTTATGAACCTGTAGGAATAGGTAGAGACAAAGCCAAATATGTGAGTGCAAAATGTCCTTTTTTTGGCGAATATGCTAGATATGTATCATTTCGTTGATAGGTAAAGTTTAGAAATTACAAGGTTGCGGGTCGTAGACTACATATCATACAGATGGGGGTATAGTATCGACCAAATGTTCCAGTTTGTAGCCAATCGTAAACATATATGCAAGAACTGTTACCTATGCTTACCCAAAACCTATTATAGATAGTGTGCTAGCTACCAGTACTGTGCAAATTCATGAAAGGGTTTTGTGCTAGAAATTAGGAGAAAGAGAAACATAAGAGATAATTCAACAAGTTTACTTATGAAGGCAAAAATAATTCTAGTTATCATTGTAATACGAGTTGTAACAAACAAGAAAAAGCATGTGCTTTTATTTTCCATTGCAACGTACAAACATTTGTGTTAGTAAAAATTAAAGCTGACACATCCTCCAATAACTATCTATGTAAACGCGGATAACGATTAACAATTGTCAGCTGAGAGCCAAGCGGTTCCTAGGTGACACAGCAACGGGCTCGACGTGTCACGGTAATCGTGCTGTTTCGAACCGTCATTATAGCCCAAGGTCACAATTGTCAAACTGCAAAGGAAAGCCAGAATATAAATACAGAAACGAAGACGGGAGGAAGAAACAAAATCTGGCCTCTAGGCTCCAACTCGTCTCTCGCATTTCCCGCTTTGCTTCCACTTCTTTCACCGCCTCGCCTGCCTCTTCGCCGCCTCTCCCCTTCTCTCCTAGGTTTAGGGTTTCCCCGGCGGCGACTGGAGTCAAGGCGGTAACACGTCGTGACCGGTGAGCCCCCCCCCCCCCCCTCTATGACTTCAACCATCTGATCCATGTCCGCATCCTCCTCGCTGGCCGTAGGCGATGGCGGTTCCTCTCGGGATCTCGGAGGTGTGGATCTATTTGCCGTGGGGCGGGCCGGAGAATTAGGTTCGGCGTCACGTGCCGATATCTGGTTTTAGTTTTGTGGGCGGCTGGGTTTTGGATCTAGGATTTCCTAAGTTGGTCGTGGCGTGTGGGTTGGAGATCTGTTGTGAAGTTTCGCGATTGTTATTTTTGTTATCGGAGGTAACATTGATCATGGTAACTTTAATGAAATTGCGTTAAAATTGGTCTCTGCTGTTTTCCTTACCTATTAAAATTATAGGCTGGCACAAACTTCGGTTTGATTTTTTGGTTACCGTCAATTGCACTAATTCATCTGTACACAATAAAGTCTACATCGTTATGCATGCAACACATTCTAGAGAATGATGATAGTGTTACTGAGCATCTCGAAATTAGGCATGTTCGCGTAGTATTTTAATTGTAGGTGTGAGCAACGGGGAGTGGTGTAATTTGGGACACACTTGTCTAATGTTCTTTTTGAATTTGTTGTGACTTGATTGAATTTGACCCTCCAGCTTAACGAACTTAGGATAAGCTCTGATTAATCGATCATATCATCTAACCTCTTAGATATGGTCAATAAATTGTTCTGAGAGTTTCTGCACGTCAATATGTTAGTACTCCCTCTGTAGAATAATATAAGATCGTATAGAATTTAAACTATCTTATATTAGTTTACAGAGGGAGTAATATTTAAGTCACTATTTTTCGTTTCTCGTAATTTTTATCATAACAATTGCCTTAGAGATTACTTCCCATGTTTGCAAATTATTGTACTAAATATTTTTGCAATACATACTTGTTTACTTTTTTGTGTCAGCTATCCACAAAGATTTTGTACTAAAATATTTTGGGTTCATCTTGATATGCTCTTTTGTGTTGCCACATTCAGTTATCTGTTTATCTGTGTGATGCGTGTTGTTAAATTTTGTGTAACTTGTTTTCTGTTGCTCATTCCAGAAAAGCCACTACAGTAGACCGCGTGGCATTTCCTTCAAAACTGTCAATTGTATGGAGATGGAAATGACCCCTGAATTACTGTATGGACAAAACGTATATGTTCCAGCTACTGTGAATTCCTATACATATGGTTATGCAGGTAAATTTTAATTTGCATCATTCTGTTGATGGTATTCTGTAATTCCCTTCCCGTGCCATCAGATTATAATACAGCCCTTCTAAATGCAGAAGTTGGATCACGTATGGATTGGTATAACCATCAGAACTCTCTAGGATATGATGCTCAAGATTTTTATTATCCGGTTAGTGTAACAGCAAAATTTCTTCAGTAGTTGCTCTTTCTACCTTCTAACATTTCTAACATGTTGCTGTCACAGGCTTTCCAGACTGACGGCACACAGTGTGTTTACTATGCTACCCCTGACAATGGATCAGTTCATCCTTCCTACAGCCCTTACCCTATGGATCCTGCTTTCATAGTTGATGGATCTTATCTGCCACAAGAATATGTCCCTGATACTGACCCGACATGCCAAGTAGTTCCCTCATCCTATTACATTCCATCTGTTCTTCCTTATGCACTAGATAGTGTCCTAGGAATCACTGCCGCGTCTCTCCACCCATCTAGTGTTGCATTCATTCCAAGCATGCCAGCTTATGCTGCAACATCCACAAATCATGTGTTACCTTCGATGGCTCTTGTTGCCCTGAAAAATGACGTTGCCGTGAATCCGCCTATACAATCAACAATTGTTTCTTCAAAGCAGTTTCAGAACCACTCAATGATGCCGATTGTTCAGTTGCATAACCCACTTCCAGTGAAGCAAGAGCTGGGAAATGGGTCCAAGGTGCCTGTTAAACCTCTTCATACCCCGCAGGTAGGTGCACATGTTCTTCTGGGACTTGCTCTCATTGTTCTCTTTTGTGAGGCCTGCTGTTTAGCATTTAAATAACATCCTCTGAACTGTTGGTTGAGTTGAAGCTACTATAGGACCGATCATTTCCTCTTTAATTTCTTGTGCATGAATCCTTCAATATGTAAAAGAGCATGCCTAAGAAAAACTCAGAACAGTAAGCTTGTAGTGCCATTGAAACTTTTGGGGTACTAGTAGTTGATGATGCTCTGATGTGAATGGGCAATTCTTTACACCATGTCTTAGATATATTTTTCAGAAGTAAATTCCACCACTATATGGTACTCCCAAGTCGTCAGGGTTCCTTCTTTTTGGCATTCTTTTGGGAAGGTAGGTTGTCAGCGTTGCAGGGCATGCATACGTTGAATGTGAGGCTGATTGTACTTGTCCAACATATGTATTTGTTGTGTTACTAGCCACCTTGCCAGCTCTTGCCCTTTTCTCTAGGACAGGGATAATTGTTAATGGAAGGTTGCTAGTTATTGATGTTATCTGTTGGGTCAACTACCAGAGTAGTTTGTTTTATATTCTGAACAGTATCTTTCAGCATAATAGCTTATATATTTTTTCCACTACAAGTAAAAGTTATGTAGTTGTCAAAACACTTTTTGCTTACTGTTGATACAGAAGTCGATTATTTCTTTTCTCATGCTGTAAATGTGTTCCTATCTTGAGCTGACAAATAGTATTCTTATGATTAGGCATCTACAAATGTGCTTGACAGGCCAATGGCTGCTGCCAAGAATTCACCGAAGGCAAAACTATCTGGAAATGATTGTTTTGTATGTGTCGGATCTGATCCTCAGAAGTGGGCTTCAGCTGAGAAATTTCAGCCTACTTCAAATTCGAGTGGTCAACTAAAGGCACATGGCTCTAGTAATGCAGAGAAACACAGCAGCGAAAGGTCACCAGCCATAGTTGCAAAATCCCACACGTCAAGGCTCGTTGTTGGGAGCTCAGATGGGACAATCCTTATAAGACCTGACCAATACAATGGCAATGATCTCCGAGTGGACAATCCCTATGCAAAGTTCTTTGTTATCAAGTCAATTGGTGAGGCCGATATCCACAAATCAATAAAGTATGGTGTATGGTCTAGTTCTTCCAGTGGAAACAGCAAGCTGGATTGTGCATATAGGGATGCTGACCGAATAGCTAAGAGGAATTCTACGAAGTGTCCAGTTTTTCTGTTCTTTTCTGTAAGCTGTTCTAACTTGTCCAACTTCCATGTTCTTAAAATATTGTTTGTCCTTCAAATTCAATCATTAAATGTGAGTTGTGGTTCATCAGGTGAATGGTAGTGGGCACTTTTGTGGCTTGGCTGAGATGGTTGGTCCTGTCGATTTTCATAAGGACATGGACTTCTGGTGCCAGGATAAATGGATTGGTTGCTTTCCTGTAAGATGGCATATAATCAAAGACGTACCTAACTATACCTTGCAGCATATCTTGCTTCAGAATAATGAAAATAAGCCTGTCACACACAGCAGAGATACACAAGAGGTAAGCATTCCATTTTGTGGGAAACCAGTTTCGATCCATGGAATATCAGAGTGAATACTAGTTTCTGTGTCGTGAAGTATCTTCACATTGAATTCTTTTTCAGTGGTTTAGGAGGTTCTGAGCATACATGTATTGTCTGCCTTCCATCTCATGATAATGATCCAAGCTTCAAATGCAGGTCCCGTACGTTCCTGGAATATCTGTGCTCAAGATCTTGAAGGAAATCAAAGTGAAGGAGTGCCTATTTGATGATTTTGTGAGATACGAGGAAGATGAAGCAAGAATTAAGCAGCACAGATGGTCCAAGTTGAGTCACAATGCTCCAGATTTCGTGCCTGTCTCACAGCGCAAGAGCGATGCCTTGGACCTTCAGCTGCCAAAATTTGGTGGCGTGCTGATAGACAGAACATTGGAGATACAGAACATGTCAGAGAGGCCACATGATTGTAATGGCATCAAACAACAGGATGCTGTTGAAAAACAAGTTGGTAGTGAGGCTGGGAAAGAAAATGGGCATCAAGAAAGCCATTGTAACGGCAAGCAGGATAATGAAAAAGCGCCTAGATCTTCAAATAGCCAGCCACAAACTTCAACCTTGAAAACGAGCATGGATGGGAAGCAACAATACTGGAAGAAGGTGGAAAATCCTAAACCGAATCCTGATGGTGCTGGACATGGATCGTCAAAATTGTGCGAGAACGGAGTTAATGTTAGCTCAGCAATTGTCTCATTGGAGACACCTGAAGATGAATCAATTGTTGTGAAAGTTGGTTCTCTTGCAATCAGTTCCAAGACAAGGCAGGCTAACGATAAGACTCCCTTGGTTGATGTTGTGACCATTGGCTCATTGCCAATCTGGGTCAACAAATCTGTAGCATAATGGGGGCTACCTTTTTGCGTTTGTAGTGTCTCTTCCTGGTCCAGCTCAAGTTGTTATTCGAGCGTAAAGGGCGATGAAAAGGAAAAGACTACTTGCATTCTAGTTTCCTGGTTAAGAAAACAATTGGTTTATTTTGGAAAGGAAGGATGGAACATGGAAGGACAGTACAAGATGTAATTCTCTTTATTAAGAAAAAAGTGAAGACGGATGGAAGTAAATGGGAACTTTGGATGCTAGCTTTTGCTACATTCACTTATTTTCTGCCCCTTTTAACTGAATTGTTGTTATGAAATGGCCAATTCTTGGTGTAGCCTGTCCGGCGTGAGCTCTTGATCAGCCCCCTTCCACAGCCTACGATGTGCCTGCCCGTGGGTGTTCGATCCAGCCCCGCATGCTTCCGCTGCGCTCCCCATCCGTGTTTAGTGACCGTGGATCGGCTCGCAGGGCCGCCTGGTCGTAGAAGCAGTAGGCGCAAGCGAGTTTCAGTCGTCACCGTTTGAAGTTGAAAACGATAAGGACTCGATGGAAATAGTAAGCAGAGATGTAAAATGGATAGTTAATTTTTATTGATGAGAGTAGCGCCTCCTGATTTATTGGTTCTTTTTATATTTTGTGTCAAAATTTGATCTAGATTTAATTGATAAAATGTTAACGCATATCATAAAAAATCTATATTTATATCTATACCTACTAATAAATAAAATATGTATTCTTAATCCGTCATGTTATTTTATAGAAAACCCGTTGATGTTTCTGACATTAATTTGCAGTACATATTAAATATTTTTAAAAATACTCATCTTCTAAACCATAACTTTAAATTTGACATGTTATATATGGCATTTGATTAGAAAAATTATGTAGAATTTGAATATGATGTTATTTTACATGTTAACCATATAAAAAGAAACTAGCAAAAATGCCCGTGCGTTCCAACGGGTATAAAATAAATCTGAGAGTTCGTATGGTATTCAAGAGTTTACTTGAATAATATGATTTTCCATTGCAAGACTCGTAAGTATCCGCTTTATAAAGATCCCGTTGTATTCCAAAAGTTTGTAATGTTCTTCTTTGCTAATAAAATCCACTCCTTCCATTGCAAAGGAGTTTAGAATGGTTGGCGATCTTTTACTAACACGTTGCGGCCAGTAATAGAGGCACACCCTCCATGCCAACATGCCCACTTCATTGAACATTATCAACAGGTCTCAATGGGATCATAATTAGGGTACGCAGAGTTGTAGGATAGATGTTACAACGTAAGGGAGTGCTCCCCTGTCCCCGCTGTCGTGCGTGGTGAAACAGGACGCGAGCAAGATGCACCGCTGTCACACTCTCTCTATTCTTCACCCCTCCCTCTCACCTCACAATCTCACCAAGACATTGATGACATCTAAAGTTGAGGAATGTTATGATGTTAAGAAAATGCCCGTGAGCCCTAAATATTTTCTCCTTCAGAATTTATTTTCAATATTTCACTCACTTTTAATTATTACTCACTTTGTTTCTAAATATAAGCGGTTTTAAAGATTTGAATATGGACTACATACGGATGAATCTAGACGTATTTTAGAACGTAGATTCACTCATTTTGTTGCAACGGGAGATAAAAGTATTACACCCTAACCAAATAAATATGACTCAATACCCCGACATATGAGTGTCCTCTATTTTTTTTTATTTTAACACGATGGTCCATCACGGTATTGTTTATCTTTTGTTCCAACTCTCGTCATGATGGCTGCAGTGTTCATGTGATCAAATTTTGTTGATTGATGTTCATTTATCTTTTTTTTAAATACATGGATAGTTGTTTACTCAACGGATATTTTTTGGATCGATGAACTTTTTCAAAATTGGGAAACATATTTTGAAATTCGTGATTTCTTTGAGTTTCTGTGTACATTTTTTAAAATTGCATAGAAATTTTCTTCGAATTCACGAATATGGTCTGAATAAATGATTATTTTCAAAATCATGAACGTCGTGTATTTACTGAATATTTTTTCAAAATCGTGAGTTCTTCTATAATATGCGAACTATTTTCTGAAATCATCAACATTTTCGAATCTGTGAACATTTTATGATTCCGTAGACCTTTTTTGAATTCCCGGACATTTTATGATTTCATGAATATTCTTTTCAAAACTTGCAATTTTAAATTTCGAAAAATCCTGAAATATTAAAAGGGAAAAAAAATTAAAATAATAAACTTGGACACATGGGCCAGTCCATGAACCTATGCTAGGGAGGAGGAGGTGCATGCTTTGCTGCATAAGAATAAGAAGACCTTCTAAAAAAAATAAGAAGAGAGAAAAGGCGGATGAGAAATAGGAAGAACAAGGAGTCGAACATGGGTCTCCTTGGTGGAGGTGAGGTTCTCTGGCCACTACGGCCAGTGTGTGGCCACATGATTTATCAGGGTCTTGCCCTATATAAGAACGAAAAAGATGGCTATTTCTACAGGAAAAAATCAAATCGTTTTCTACATTTACGGATGGCATAGTAGGTAATTTCGGACAACTTTAAAGATAGTTTTGATGACAGACGACCAGAAGCAGTATATTATGGTAGTTGCTATATGCAAACTCTATGAAGGCAAACTACCAACAACACGTTCAACTCTAGAAGAAAATTGGAAAATTTGAGGGACAAAACAAAAAGGTTATGTTGGCGGCAATACTCCTGTAAATGGCATATACCGCGAGACTCTGTTTTGTACTGAAGATTCAGACAAAGACACCTGAAAAGTAGTATAATTCAGAAAAAAATGATGTTATAATTACAATGAATACATTTAACTAAAATTTAGGGTTCATGAGCAACGACAATCCAGATTCCCGTGTCTCTACAGTAATACAAATAAATAAAGCACTCTAGTGTAAAAACTAAATATATATATAAATTGGACCTCATAAGGAACCTAAACAGTCTTGATGTCGAATATACAACATGAAGCAGGAAGACAACATACGAAAAGTGCCTGCAGAGGCCAAACTCCATTGAGCTCTTTAATTTATTTCAGCGAAAATACTTTTTGCACACCTCAAAAAAATCTGATTAAAAGTAAACGTGTAGACATATAATTATAATATACATGTACGAAATTTCATGAACATATGTATTCATATGTGATGTACACAAAAGACAAATACGCGTATTAAAATAGGCTTTTTCTTTGTTGTATTTGGGCCAGATATTTGTCTTTTTTGTGTAGCATGCAAATAATAAAATTAGTTGATGAAATTTTGTACATCGTTGAATAATATGCATATGTATTTGTAGAAATTGTTTTGACATTTTTTGAAACTTCTAAATATAATAATTATTATTTTGCAAAACGAACTCTGGTCTTTGCAACACCATTCTCACACAACATATTATTATTATGTTTAGGCTTTGCTTTCTTCTTTCTTCCGCGTCCTGTCTTCAGCTCTTCCACAAGTCCCTCTTCATCTTTCACTTCAACAACTTTCTGCTGAACCAAAAGAGAACATCCCCAATGTCAACAATCAAGATGTAATAAGAAAAAAGTTGTTTAATACAATACTCTGAGAGACATTGCCAACATACTTTGCGATCTGATGCATCTTTTCAAATAGAAATTCAGAATAGTTTGTTAGCATCTCGTCCAACTTACTGAACCATGCCTTCAGATCAAATGCCTTCTGCCTTGTAGCTTCATTCTTTCTGGCCTCCTCTTATTCCTCTACCTTGAGATGGGCATAACACACGGCTCGCTGCCTCTCTTCTTGACTCCATCTTCTTCTTCCTGCACTGCGTGACAAGGAGGAGAAGGTTAAGCAGGGCCAGGGGAAGGAAGCAGGACGCTGGCCTTTGCGGAGATGACGTATGCGAGGGAGATGGCAGCTCCACGAGCGCAAGGAGGTGCAGCTAGGAGGAGGAGGTGCGCGGGGTAGGGAGAGTGGCGGCTGGGCAACCCCAGTCATCAATGGCGGTGCTAGGGGTCTTCCTTGGACTTCCACGGAATACCAAAGAATTTTTAATATGTTGGTATACTATTGCTAGTTTGATGTATATTTGCTATCGTATAGCTATTGCGTTATACAGATCAATACCAATGAGTACCAAGAAGAAAATTCCTGGCGCCACCATTGCCCGTCATGAAGTGGGGAGGAGAGGAATCCGGACACCCGGACACAAACCTGGACCAGGCGACCAGAGCCGTCGCTGAACAAGCAGCAAGGAGCCGTGACGTCCCTATTCTCGCTTCTCTTCTCTTCATCTCACCTTTGTTAGGAATAAGCCTTGTCCGTCACGGCGGCGACCACGTCGGGTGCGTGTGCGTGCGCGCACTGGACGCGTCGGGTGCAGTCCGAGCTGCATCGGGTCCGTGACGGGAGTGCATGTGTGTGTGTGAGTTGGTTAGACGGATACACGGGGAGTGGCCGCGTCGGGCGCTGGAACCAGTCGCGTCCCGTTGGCGTGCGTGCGCGGCGGGCGCAGGAGCTGAGGAGCGTGGGGGGCGTGGCGAAGTGGGTGTCGAGGCTGGGCGGAAGCAGCGGAAGAGCAGGCGGCTCATGCTGAGTCTTCAGGAGATCGCGTACGTGCGCGTGGAGCTCGGCGGCGGGCGTTGCGTGGGCGCTGCGTCCAGGTGCATGCATGCATGAGTTATGGGGTGGCCAGGTCGTGTGTGCGCCCATGTACGCCCCGTATATAAGTCCCGCGTGTTGTAGTCTCTGTGTACTTGAGTTCGTGCTTGAGTAAGAAGAATCGGCTGTTCGTGCGCCGGGCATATCTTGTTGTCCACTGCCTCGTTCCTCCTTCTCTTTCTTCTACGTTCATGCGAGAGAGAGAGAGCTCCGGCGAGAGGCAAGGCGAGGCTACGACAACAACAATTGGTATTAGAGCTTCGGTTCGGGCGAGCACCGGCGACCATGGCGCTCGTCCCACACGGCGACGGCACGGGCGGATCGGTGTCGATGGCGATGCCGATGCTCACGCCGGACAACTACACGGTGTGGGCGATCAAGGCGCAGGCGATCCTCGACGTCCACACTATGTGGGAGGCGGTGGCGCCGGGCGACGCGGTGGTGAACGCCAAGAAGTGCAAGACGGTGCGTGCGATGCTTCTCGGGGCGCTGCCGGAGGACGTGCTGCTGCAGGTGGCGACGAAGCTCACCGCCAAGGAGGTATGGGACTCCCTGAAGGTGAGGTTCGTCGGCGCCGATCGGGTCCGCGCGGCGAGGCTGGCGACGCTGCGTGGGGACTTTGACCGCCTGAAGATGGCAGACGACGAGGCGCTGGACGCGTACGCCGGGAGGCTAGTAGGGATGACGGCGTGGTTCGCGAGCCTAGGGGAGACGCTGGGCGACGCGGCGCTCATGAAGAAGTTGCTGGATACTGTCCCGGATCGGCTGTTCCCCGTCGTCGCCGGCATCGAGCAGTTCTGCGACACGGCGACCATAGCATTCGACGAGGCGCTCAAGCGGCTGCGAGCATTCGATGAGCGGGTGCGGCACCGTGGTCAAGATGGCAGCGAGCGCGGCGGAGAGCAGCTGCTCATGACGGCGGCGCAGTGGGCAGCGTGGGAGCGACGACACGGCGGTGCTCGGGACGATGACGACGACGACAAGAGCGTGGAGTCGAGCAGTGGCGGGAACCGGCGCGGGTGCTGCTACAAGTGCGGCGAGCGCGGCCACTTCAAGAGGGACTGCCCAAAGCTACGGAGGGAGCCGGCGGCGGAGCGCGCGCTGCTGGCGGACGTCGTTGGAGTCGAGGACGACGGGCTCCTCTGAGCCACGGCTTAAGGGGGTGAATGTTAGGAATAAGCCGTGTCCGTCACGGCGACGACCACGTCAGGTGCGTGTGCGTGCGCGCAGCGGACGCGTCGGGTGCAGTCCGAGCTGCATCGGGTCCGTGACGGGAGTGCATGGGTGTGTGTGTGCGTTGGTTAGACGGATACGCGGGGAGTGGCCGCACCGGGCGCTGGAACCAGTCGCGTCCCGTTGGCGTGCGTGCGCGGCGGGCGCGGGAGCTGAGTGATAGAGGCGAAGTTGTCCCTGTCTTTCGATGAGATGGTGGCTATCGTTTTGGTGGAGTAGACTTTGACGATCCAACTACGAACGTGTGATGACACCGCGCCTTAGCAATCGCTAAACCAACTCTGAGAGGTTATTGATCATGCCGGAGCACGATCAACCTGACCACGAGGGGCTGTTTCCTGCACGCAAACGAAGAACAAGCAAGAAACTAAGATTGCAATCTGGATATTGCGAATATAAGAGGAAAGCTTTATTGATGAAGTGGGGTTCTGTGACGCCTTTGTCTGGTCGTGGAACACAAACGAAGAACGCGAAGTTGCAGCTATGGCGAACTTGTAATCTAAACAAAACCCAACCCTAAAACGACGCCCTAAGGGCTGTATATATGGGGGAATAGAGGGGAATTTCATGGCCCCTTGGAGGAGGGGTCCGAAACTGACCTTAACTCAGTTTCCCCATACATACGGACTCTAAAAACAACCTATAATATGGTATTTCAAAATTACATGGGCCTGGCCCAACAATAAGGTGGCGCAACACCTATATTAGCCTAGGGACGAATTTTATAAAGTAGCATCATGCATTTCGTCCAAGGCTTCTTGCTCCCATTATGGTGGATTCAAAGTGCGAAAATCATCACTGGAAGCTCCATTGTTCTTTCCCGCGCGCGCACCTTCTTCTCCATGCTTGATCCTGCTCCCATGGTCATCCTTCTTGTCCATGCCAGGTCCTTCATTCATAAGTAAAACAAAAGTATCTAATTTAGGCATCATCATATGTTCATGAACATTAGAAGGATTTGCAAGAAACGAAAGTACCTGGTAATTCAATTGACGTGCGCGAGCTCTAGTAATTGGTCCTGTATGTATAGCAGTCGGAGTTGTGGGTGTAGCATTAGCAGGGATGTCCTCCTCATCCTCCCCTTCTTGAACTGAAGTCGTCCTTGATGGAAGCTCATCTTCCTCACCCAAATAAGGCTTCAAATCTGCAATGTTAAAAGTGGGCTAACCCCAAACTCTACAGGCAGCTCAAGTTTATATGCATTATCATTTATTTTCTCTAACACCTTAAAAGGACCATCAACACGTGGCATTAGCTTTGACTTGCGCAAATCAGGAAATCTATCCTTACGCAAATGTAACCAAACAAGATCTCCGGGTGCAAAGACAACATGTTTCCCACCCTTATCTCCAGCAATTTTGTATTTAGCATTTATACGCGCAATGTTTTCCTTCGTTAACTCATGCATCTTTAATATCAATTCAGCACGTTCTTTAGCATCAAAATTAACCTTTTCCGAAGATGGAAGAGGCAACAAATCAATAGGTGCACGAGGTAAGAAACCATACACAACTTCAAAAGGGCACATCTTAGTGGTAGAATGTAGCGAACGATTATAAGCAAATTCAATATGAGGCAAGCATTCTTCCCACATTTTCAGGTTATTCTTCAAAATAGCCCTAAGCATTGTAGACAATGATCTATTGACTACTTTAGTTTGGCCATCAATTTGGGGATGACATGTAGTGCTAAAAAGTAGTTTAGTCCCCAACTTAGCCCATAAACATCTCCAAAAGTGGCTAAGAAATTTAGCATCACGATCTTAAACAATTGTATTTGGCACACCATGCAACCGAATAATTTCACGAAAGAACAAATCAGCAACATGAGCAACATCATCACTTTTATGACATGGTATAAAGTGTGCCATTTTGGAAAATCTATCCACGAAAACAAATGTGCTATCCCTCCCCTTCTTAGTTCGAGGTAAACCTAAAATAAAGTCCATAGAGATATCCTCCCAAGGAACACTAGGTACAGGCAAAGGCATATATAAACCATGAGGATTGAGTCGTGACTTAGCTTTTTGACATGTAGTGCAGCGAGCAACAAAACGCTCAACATCCCATCTCATCTTTGGCCACAAGAAATGTGTAGGAAGTACGTCCTTCGTCTTCTTCACGCCAAAGTGTCCCATTAATCCTCCTCCGTGTGCCTCCTGTAACAACAAAAGACGAACGGAGCTAGCTGGAATGCATAGCTTGTTAGCACGAAACACAAATCCATCATTAATAACGAACTTGTTCCATGTTCTTCCTTCTTTACAATGCTGCAACACATCTCTAAATTCAGCATCATGCACATATTGATATTTGATGGTCTCCAAACCAAATATTTTAAAGTCAAGTTGTGAAAGCATAGTATAGCGACGAGACAAAGCATCATCAATAAAATTTTCTTTACCCTTCTTGTGTTTAATGACATAAGGGAAAGTCTCAATGAATTCAACCCATTTAGCATGTCTACGGTTCAGTTTTGCTTGACTTTTAATATGTTTCAAAGATTCATGATCAGAATGTATAACAAATTCTTTGGGCCATAAATAATGTTGCCATGTTTCCAAAGTCCAAACAAGAGCATATAATTCCTTATCATAAGTAGAATAATTCAGACTAGGCCCACTCAGTTTTTCAGAAAATTACGCAACAGGTTTACCATCTTGTAATAATACACCTCCTAACCCAATTCCACTAGCATCACATTCAAGCTCGAAAGTCTTATTAAAATCAGGAAGTTGGAGTAAAGGAGCATGTGTTAACTTATCTTTCAAGACCGTGAAGGCTTCTTCCTGTGCGGTACCCCAAGAAAAAGGCACGTCCTTCTTTGTAAGCTCATTGAGAGGCGCAACAATGGTGCTGAAATCTCTCACAAAACACCTATAGAAACCAGTGAGGCCAAGAAAACTTCTCACTTGTGTGACTGTTTTGGGCTGCGGCCAACTCTCAATAGCTTCAATCTTGGCTTTATCAACTTCAATTCCCTGTGGAGTAACAACATAGCCAAGAAAAGATACTCGGTCGATGCAAAAGGTGCACTTCCCAAGGTTACCAAACAAACGTGCATCACGTAGAGCAATAAAAACAACACGTAGATGTTCCAAATGCTCCTCCATAGATCTACTAAAAATCAATATATCATCAAAATAGACTACCACAAACCGTCCAATGAAAGCACGTAAAACCTCATTCATTAATCTCATGAAAGTGCTAGGTGCATTAGTTAACCCAAAAGGCATGACTAACCACTCATATAATCCAAACTTAGTTTTAAATGCTGTTTTCCATTCATCTCCCAATTTCATACGAATTTGATGGTATCCACTACGCAAATCAACTTTGTAGAAAATTGTAGAACCACTTAATTCATCAAGCATATCATCTAGTCTAGGAATAGGATGACGATAACGAATAGTAATATTATTAATGCCTCTACAATCCACACACATGCGCGATGTACCATCCTTTTTAGGCACTAGAATAATAGGAACAACACAAGGACTAAGGGATTCACGTATATAACCTTTGTCAAGCAGCTCCTGTACTTGACGCATAATCTCCTTTGTCTCCTTTGGATTGGTACGGTATGGCGCACGGTTGGGTAGGGATGCACCGGGAATTAAGTCAATCTGATGCTCAATCCCGCGAATAGGTGGTAATCTTGGTGGCACGTCTTGTGGGAAGACGTCAGCGAACTCCTGCAAAATGTTAATGACAGCAGGAGGCAAAGAGGGAGGCATGTCCTTGAATGAAAATAATACCTCTTTGCATACAAAAGCATAGCGAACAGATGTAGCAACATCCAAATCATTAATATCAGATTTAGTAGCAAGTAAACATCCACTCTTCAATTTTATTTCGGATGCAACATTAGATGATGGTTTATTATGCTTATGGTGTTGCTCAAATTCCTGTGCTATAATCTGATTTTCACTCTTATTTTTCTCCTGTTTTGCTTTACTAGCTCTAGCAATGTCATCTTTCATAATATGTTCTGGAGACATAGGAAGCAAAGTGATATTGTGATCCTTATGAACAAGAGTATACTGATTTGTCCTACCATGGTGTACAATTTTTTTATCAAACTGCTATGGCCTACCAAGTAGAACAGAACATGCTTGCATGGGTACCATATCACAATGCACATAATCAGAATATGTAGCAATGCTAAAATGCACACGAACAGTACGTGTTACCTTAACCTTGCCACTATTGTTGAACCATTGGATGTCATAAGGATGAGGATGTGGTCTGGTGGTTAGAGACAACTTCTCCACCATTTCCATGCTAGCCAAGTTATTGCAACTCCTCCATCGATGATGACGCGGACAGAATGCTCCTTCACAACTCCCTTTGTGTGGAACAAGTTGTGCTTCTGATTTTGCTCAGCCTATGTAACCTGTACACTGAGAACCCATTGAGCAACTAAACTTTCATACCTGTTAGCGTAATCAGCAGCCATGTAGTGTGTCTCTGGTTCTGCATCCTCGCCACCCTGTTCTTCACTTGCAATGAGAGCCAAAGTCTCCTCATCATAATCACTAGCGGATGCATATCCACCATCCTTAGTAACAATTATTACACGCTTGGAAGGGCATTCTCTCGCAAAGTGACCTCCACCCTTGCAACGACGGCAGATAACCTCATGTGTTTGCCCTGTGGATGCAATAGATGAAGAAGAGCTCTGTGCAGGCCCAGAAGGTCTGCTCTTCGTAGAGGGTGGAGTAGGAGCCTGTTTCCTGGTATCGCGGTTGGAGTTGGAAGTTGAAGTAGGTGGTGTTGTAGCAGGACGTGCGGAAGTAGAGGAGGTACGTGGCATCCATGATGAAGTGCGACCTGCAGAAAAAGTAGTTCGCGCCATTGCCTGTCGATCCTGCACTTCACGTTCAGCTTTGCAAGCAAGATGAAATAAATGAGTGATAGTGTTATACTCCTTATACTCTAGAATAGTCTGAATCTCTCTATTTAATCCACCCATAAAACGTGCAAGCATAGCTTCATTCTCCTCAACAATACCACATCTAATCATGCCAGTTTGTAATTCCTGATAATATTCTTCTACAGAAATTTTTCCTTGTCTTAAACGCTGCAAATTTTGAAGCAATTCACGTTGATAATAAGGTGGCACCCAACGATTATGCATAACAGTTTTCAAAGCAACCCAAATAGTTGGAATATTAGCATGATGTATTCTACAATGTTCTGACCACCAAACACAAGCAAAGCTAGTGAATGAACAAACAACAACAGCAACACGTCTATCCTCAGGAAATTGTAAGCATGTAAAACGTTGTTCTGTTTCTAACTCCCATGTAAGATATATATCAGGAACATATCTAACCTCAAATGTCGGAATATTCAATTTAAGTTTAGGGAGATGGTCATGATCCCGTACCTGAGGGGGTGGTGCAGCCCTACCGTTACGGTTGTAGCCATGTGGTCGACCTGGTGCGTATCGTGGTGGTTGCCCCTGAGGCTGATCTGGAGCAACCTCTCCCTCATCATCATAATCACCATCATAATCTTCAACCTGGTCAACGATAGTAGCAGCAGGAGCCACAGAAGTAGCAGCAGTATCAACAGTACGAGTATGCTGGCCTTGGCCGAGAGGCACACGTCGCGCTCGTCGTTCGAAAGGGATAGGAGCTGCAGCTGGTGGTGGTAGACGGGCAAGCACCTCATTGAACTTGGCGTCCATCTTGGCGTCAAATGTCTTCTCCAAACCATCGAGCTTCTCCATGGCCTCTCCAAAGTTGGTGACGAAGTCTTGTACCTGGTCAGCCATCATTTGCTGAAATTTATCATAGAGCACTTTGTTGGTCATGCTCTCCCAGTCGCTCCCGTCGTCGTGTGATCCTGACATGGTTAGCATAAATAGGAAACACACAAGAATATGAAACCTACAGACTACTGGGACGTGGTGGTGGTGGTGGTGATGTGTCACAAATCCTTTAAGCGAATCTCAAATTCTTACCAGTTCTTACCCAGCAGCAGGCGGTGATCGGCAACCGTTGTAGTCAAACTCTCAAAGCTTGGATAGAGCGATTGCCAGGTGGTGTCAAACACACGACGTAGATGTATGTGGAGCTGGGATGGCTTATAATATGGTAGCAAAAAGGGTTAGCAATAATCAATTCAGAGATGCAAGGTTGAATAAACGCTCAACGACAGTACTGTACTGGTCCTAGGCTAGACCGTACTAGAGACGCGAGCCTAAAACACCAACAAAATCACGACGCTACACGTAATCAAGGGAAAAGCACACTCTGATTTTTTTGGCGCCTCTTTTTGCGCTATTTTTTTTGCTCAAAAAATCACTACAATGGCGAGTGTCTCAAAACTCTTCCCACGTCGTATAAGCAAGATGGGCACGAAATTTGTTGGACTAATTTTTTTTCTTTTTCTGGAGCAATTCGGGGGCTGCGACGACCAAATGTTTCAACAAAAATCACTATGATGGCAAGTGTCTCAAAACGCCCCAAAGAACCTAAAACGAAGATAGGGAAAAAATATTTTTAGCCAATTTTTTTGGGCCAAAACGTTCTCTGCAAAGCGTGCCACACTCTTTTTTTTCTGACACCTATGCAGGTAGCAAAACACGAATCCAAACTCAAAAGGATCTCGAAACTAAACCTAAAACAAGCTGAACTCGGATTGGTGGAGGATTTGTTGTGGTATATATGGACACCAATGGATAGTGATGATGGATGGTGATATATGGCAGCGGTGATCATGGTGGTGGTATATGGCAACTATGAAGACGATGAAGTGGCGGCGTGACAACGTGTGAAAAGAACTCGAAACTCTAAAGGACTAGACACTAAGACCAGCAACTGACACGACGATGTAACCGCAAATTCAACAAAGCAAAATACTGAAAAGACTATGCAAAGGCTCAGATTGGTTCGGATATGATGATCTAACCCTAATTTTTGTGGCTTTTTCGTGGACTAAAGGTATGAAGAACATATGCGATCTAAACTACGAAAACTGGTAAAATCTCACCGAGCAACCTGGAAATCTGATACCACTTGATAGAGGCGAAGTTGTCCCTGTCTTTCGATGAGATGGTGGCTATCATTTTTGGTGGAGTAGACTTTGACGATCCGACTACGAACGTGTGATGACGCCGCGCCTTAGCAATCGCTAAACCAACTCCGAGAGGTTATTGACCACGCCGGAGCACGATCAACCTGACCACGAGGGTCTGTTTCCTGCACGCAAACGAAGAACAAGCAAGAAACTAAGATTGCAATCTGGATATTGCGAATATAAGAGAAAAGCTTTATTGATGAAGTGGGGTTCTGTGACGCCTTTGTCTGGTCATGAAACACAAACGAAGAACGCGAAGATGCAGCTATGGCGAACTTGTAATCTAAACAAAACCCAACCCTAAAACGACGCCCTAAGGGCTGTATATATGGGGGAATAGAGGGGAATTTTGTGGCCCCTTGGAGGAGGGGTCCGAAACCGACCTTAACTTAGTTTTCCCATACATACGGACTCTAAAAACAACCTATAATATGGTATTTCGAAATTACATGGGCCTGGCCCAACAATAAGGTGGCGCAACACCTATATTAGCCTAGGGATGAATTTTATAAAGTAGCATCATGCATATTTTGTCCAAGGCTTCTTGCTCCCATTATGGTGGCTTCAAAGTGCGAAAATCATCAGTGGAAGCTCCATTGCTCTTTCCCGCGCGCGCACCTTCTTCTCCATGCTTGATCCCGCTCCCATGGTCATCCTTCTTGTCCATGCCAGGTCCTTCATTCATAAGTAAAACAAAAGTATCTAATTTAGGCAGCATCATATGTTCATGAACATTAGAAGGATTTGCAAGAAACGAAAGTACCTGGTAATTCAATTGACGTGCGCGAGCTCTAGTAATTGGTCCTGTATGTATAGCAATCGAAGTTGTGGGTGTAGCATTAGCAGGGATGTCCTCATCACTGAGGAGCACGGGGGGCGTGGCGAAGTGGGCGTCGCGACTGGGCGGAAGCAGCGGAAGAGCAGGCGGCTCACGCCGAGTCTTCAGTGAGCCGCCTGCTCTTCAGGAGATCCCGTACGTGCGCGTGGAGCTCGGCGGCGGGCGTTGCATGGGCGCTGCATCCAGGTGCATGCATGCATGAGTTATGGGGTGGCCAGGTCGTGTGTGCGCCCGTATATAAGTCCCGCGTGTTGCAGTCTGTGTGTACTTGAGTTCGTGCTTGAGTAAGAAGAATCGGCTGTTCGTGCACCGGACATATCTTGTTGTCCACTGCCTCGTTCCTCCTTCTCTTTCTTCTATGTTCGTGCGAGAGAGAGAGAGAGATCTCCAGCGAAAGGCAAGGCGAGGCTACGACAACAACAACCTTGTCTCTTCTTCCCATGTGTCCAACATCAGGTAGCCGTGCAGCAGGTAGCAGGTAGGTGTTTTCTTGATTTCAAGTTCTCTACACATGTACTAGGTAGCATTTTGGTCATATGGAGATAATAAGAATAGAATGCCAAAAATTCAAAGGAAAATATTCAAAGAAAAAATATAATTATAATGAGCTCTTCAAACATCTTCCATGCAATTTCTTAAACTGTTCCTCACATAAACTTGGTTTTCAAGTTCTCTACACATGTACTGGATAACATCTTTATCGGTGGAGATATAATAATAGAATGTCAAAACTTTAAAGGAAAATATTCAAAGAAAAATATAATTATCATGAGCTCTTGAAACATATTCTATGCAATTTCTTAAACCGTTTCTCACATCAACTTACCATGCCAATCACATCTTTCGACTGTACCATATATATGCCACCTACAGTCATCTTCGCTCATGTTTCCAATAGCTGTGTTTTTACCCCCCTCCTCCCAACTCATAATTGTTAATAGCAAACAACAAAAACACGAATGTTCTCCATTAGGCAGCATATCAAAGGAGTATTTGGTATGAGAGCGGCATTGACATCCGCCTACGAAAGAACATCTCCATGACATTTAAAAAAAAACTAAATACAGTCACATGATTCTGTGATAGCGACAATGGCTCACACTGCCACCTTGAACACCAATAGTTCTATTGGAACTCTTAAACGCAATAGTTGAACCGGAGGAACATAAGTTTCTAGGTATTGCCAAATCTGTAACTAAAAAGTACTCTGATGGTGTAAAAATATTTAAGAAACTAATAATCATGCAAGGAAGACCTCGTTGAGCGATTCCTCATACCAAATACTACTTTGAGTATTCTTCAGTAGGCAGCATACTCACATGTCTCCAGTAGGCAGCATATCAGAATGCCTAAAGTTGGCTGCACACTGGAGTGTACTGCTTTGATATGCTGCCTACTTTGTAAACTTCAGCCAACTTTAGCGATTCAAAGTGTGCAGCCAACTTTAGGCATTCTCCAGTAGGCAGCTGTAACAGTCCAAGATCGAGACCTCCATTTTATTTTATATTATGGTCATGCTTGCATTGTTGTGATGTATGTTTCTTCTATTTTGTTTTGCATCATGCATCATATTCATCATTGCATTGTTTGTGGCATATTAGATTTTGTTGTGATCTTGTGTAACCTCTATCTCCGTTTCACTTTGCATCTTAAGCTTTTTCTCCAACACCATCTCTAGTTTCTTTCTTTCAAACTTGTCCAATCATTCAAGTGACATTTCCTCCCTCATAAAAATGTTCACTTATTTTTCTAGAACTCCTACTTCATGCCAAGACCCACTCCTCCAATTTTCAACCCTGTTGGGATTGTTTTGGTTGGGATATGAATTTAATCAAGTTGAAATAAATTCAAACTTGTTTAAATTTGCAGTCTCTAAAATGGCTAAACTATTTTCTTATAAATTGTGCATATTTCAAGATTTCTAGAGATATTTTATATATCTCAAACTCCCTTCCTAAGCCCCCTTTCCTTTTAATTCTAATATTTGTTTATTAGTAAACAGAGAATATTAATAAGGAAGAGGACTAACCTGTAGCCCAACCGAAGCCCACCTAGGCCTCTCTTTCCTTCCCGAGCCAGCCCAACACCCCCGTCACGGCAACCAGCTCTCCACCTGATGCCGTCTTCCTCCTCTGCTCGTGCCTGAGCACCAGCGCCGTGAGCAAGGACCACGGACGTCGAGGCGAGTCTGCTCCCCCCTCCTATAAAGCAGCCCTTCTAGGGTTCCTCCCATTCAATCCTTCCCTTGCGCCGCCGCAAGCCTCCCTCTTGTCCCTCCTCAATTTCCATGCCGAAGCAATCCTCCCGCAGCCATCCTCTGCTCCGTCCGCAACCAGCGTAGCCTCCTCCCCCTGCCTCATGGACGCGTCCGGCCACCTGTATATCCCTCCGTACGCGCGCCGCAGCAGTAGTAGGCCGACCCCGACGCCGGCAAGCATCAGACCAGGCCAGAGACTAGCCTCGTGTCTTCTCCTTCCTTTCTTCTATTCCTTCTTCCCTTCTCTCTTCTCTCCCTCGTTCTCACCTCTCTGTTTCTCTTTGTCAGGAACACAGGAGCTCCAGCCGTGGCTGTCCGAAGCTTCAGGTCTCCTCCTCCCACCTCCGGTTGCCCATCTCCGGCAAGCGCCGCCATCACCCCAAGTCGACCTCGTCACCGGGAATGGATTTCCCATGCCCTGGTCCGTCGAACCCCTCGCCTCCTCTCTCTCCTCTTCCTCCTCATTTTCTTCTTCCTAGCCTTGTTCATCCCCTGAATGTTTCCTTTCTCTGTCTTTTCTTTAGTCAAATGCCAGCGCAATAGTTTGGTAGTTCCTCGTCAGCTACGCTGTTGTTCTTCCGACCCCAGGGATGGGTATCGTGCTGCCGGATCCGCGACCCTGCGCCCCTGCCGGCCTCGTCGCCGGAGACCCCCTGCAAGTCCGCTGCCCGCCGACATCTTCGTTTTCCCTGCTGTAAGCAGTTCCGCCATGTCAAAAACTCTGTTCTTTTCTTAGATCCCGTCCGGGCACGTAGATGTTATTTCACATTGTCTTTGAGTTCTTGGACAAGCACATGAGTTAATGTAGTGGCAAGCTCTGCTTTTTTCCACCCGGGAGACCTGGGATCAAATCCCAGCGAGCACACATTTTTTCATTGCATTTTGTTGCATCGCTGGTGTACCATCAGTTCAGCGCTTTGTTCATATTCAGTAAACTTATATCTATGTATTTGGTTACTTGTCCAATGTATTGCATATGCATTTTGAAAACGCTCTCAACATTCAAATTGTTTTCCCAATGTAAACAAATTTTTATATGGATGTTCAGAATTTGTTCTATCTTCTGTTGGTACAATTCCTACATTTGTTTAGATTGTTTAGCTACCGTTTTGTCTAGATGAAGTGCATGTAGATCAGATTTTTTTTCAGAAATAGCACCATTTTTACAGCAATTTTGAAAAAAAGTGTACGTTTTTAAAAAAAATTCAGTTTTAGCACCCTGTTGGCCTTCTCTGGGCCGACCGGGGGGCAGTCTGCCGGCCCTAGGCCGAAACCTGGCTGTCGGCCAGGCCCAGGCCGACTCGGCCAGCCCCAGGCCGAGGGCCCACCTATCGGCCAGGTGGAGGCCGACAGCTCCCCAGATAAGGCTGCGTCGGCCGGTTCCCTTCTTTCTCCTTCTTCTTCCTTTTTTCTCTTCTATTAGGCCGAATTCACCCCCCCTTGATCTCCCAATCCCTCCACTCATTTTTCGTTTCAATCCGATGAATTGGTAGATCCTGTGTTCCTCCCTCGCCCTATGGTTTTATTTTCCGCAACGGTGTACTGGTTTGCTCGTGTGGAGGAGAAGATGATGTGGTGGTGGAGCTTGCAATGGTGAGAAGGTGGAGTGGTGTAGAGGAAGAAGGTGAAGAGGAAGGAGTGTACTCACGCGTCGAAGGTATAAATTTTTTGCTGTTAATTTCGTTTTTTTTTGTTATTTTTGTAATGTACGTACAATTAGTTTATGTTATTTTTAGTAGCGTAGTTATTTTAGGTTACTTGTGTTAGTGTACTGATTTTAGTGTAGCCATATTAATGTAGTTTTAGTTAGTGTAGTCATATTAGTATCGGGTTTAGTTTTTGTTTTCGTAGTATAGGTTTAGTTAGTTTAGTCATAGTAGTGTCGGTTAATTTTTGCGTAACTCATTTTAATGTTGGTTTTTTAGGTACATTACAATGTACGTTTTATTTTAGTGTCGATATATTCGTTGCGAATAATGAGAAGCTGGCATTGTCTGACCAGGTTAAAATGTCTGAATCCGTAAATCTGACTGTGTATTACGGCCCTGGTACTGTTCGATATAATGAGTTGGGGGTTGATCTTAGCGAGTTTAAAACAGGCGAGATGACACTTTCAGATCCGGACAGACTGGACATTAGGCAGTTGAAGCACTGGTTGACTACTAGTTTTGGCCTCGATCCTGAAGTTTGTTCCGTCAGTATTCATGCCTTGTGGACCAAATCCTGTAAAAATGTCAAGTGGGATTTGATTCCGATAGATAGGAGCCAACGTTGGTTGTCTCTGTTAAGTCGTTGCAGAGACCGAAGAATCCATCCGTATGCCCTAGTGCAACCAGTGGCGAAGGAGGAGAACATCGTACCGCCAACCGTGGGGTATGATCCAGGCCAGAGTAGTCAAGTGGCTAACGAGATTTATGTATCCGGGTCACAGCCACCGGATGTGAATGATACTCAAGCCGACAATGAGTCAGATTATGTTAATGCTGGTCAGAGTATTCAATCGGTAGTATTAGCTGCCTCTGGTGTTGCTGATGGGGACGAGGAAGATGAGGAAATGCAGAGGGTGATGGAGGAAGAGGACGAGGATGGGATTGCAGAGGAACTTGATTCTGAAAATTCCGAGGATGAGGAGGAGGTACCAATTCCTGCTGCATGGGAGCAGGACATATCCGCTGACTTTACTGTCAACGATGGCCATGAGACTCCATGGCAATATAATCTGAACCAAGTCCAGATCGAGGCTATGTTTGACACAAAGAAGAAATTGAAGTATGCGGTGATAAAGTGGGCTATGTCTACCTAGAGGGTTTTCCGGACACACATATCTAGTCCAAGGAAATATACCGTGAAGTGTGCTAAATCAGGTTGTCTTGCGAAGGTGCACGGCCACGTGCCAAAGTATCACATCCATTGGGTTGTGACAAATGTTGTACCGCATAATTGTGTTAGGAAAAACATGTTGGCTCGTCATCCAAACCTTACTTCAATTCTCATAGTGCAACTCATGTATACTGAGATAGTGACGAAGAAAGATATGGAAGCAAAGCACATCCAGACCGTAGTGAAGGTCAGATGGAAGTATGACATTCCATATGGGAAGTCTTGGAGAGCTAAGCAGAAGGCTATGGATGAGAGGTTTGGGACGTTCTTCGACTCCTATGATAATGTTGTGCGTCTCCTTGACGTACTGAAGGAGAGGAATTCCGACACTTATGTTAACATTCATCACACGAGGTTGGAAAGCATACCTGACTACAAGGTGTTGAAACGAGTATTCTTCTCTTTTGGTATGTGCATCGAAGCTTTCAGGCATTGTTCTCCTGTGATGTTTGTGGATGGTACATTCCTGACTGGTCAGTACAAAGGGCAAATCCTGACTGCTATTGGTGTGGACAGGAACAACCAAATCATCCCACTAGCCATGGCATTTGTGGAGGGTGAGAACTTTCTGAGCTGGGTATGGTTCTTCCGTCAAATTAAAATTGCGATCGTGAAGGACAGACCAAATGTGTGTCTCATTCATGACAGACATCCCGGTATACTGAAGGCCGTGAAGACACCGAGTAATCCAACTGCTGACGAGCCAACACCTTGGAAGGACTTGCAAAGCCGGTGGTGCATGCGCCATCTTGGTGCTAATTTTTTCTCACAGTTCAAGAACAAACGGTTGATGAACTTGTTCAAGAAGTTATGCAAGCAGAACCAGCGGCGAAAATACGATTTTATTTGGTCCAAACTTGATGAGTTCACTAAGAAGCAGGTGGTTGCTAGGAAGAAAATGGAGAAAGACCAGGTTAAATTAACAGCACTCATTGCGGAGATGGAGGGGCCAGTTGGTCTTTGTGACTTGCCAGCAATTGACCCTCCTAATACGAAGCGAAAGAAGGGCAAGGCAATAAAGAATTTTTCTGAGTGGATAGAGAAAGAGCCTCCAATGAATTGGTCTTTGCTGCATGACACCCATGGAGCTAGGTATGGCCACATGACAACCAATCTTGCAGAGATCTATAACTTTGTTCTCAGAGGGAATAGAGCATTGCCACTGACAGCTATTGTGGAGGGTGTATTCCATGGCACTGTGAGGTATTTCAGAGAAAGGCATGAGTTCGCAAGGAAGCATATTGAAGATAATCAGAACACTCCTTACTTCAGCCGTGTCATGGAGTATATGGCTGATAAGATAAAGAAAGCCAAGAAGCACACCGTCACACTCATAGGTAATCAGGAAAGGAGGTACGAGGTTCAGCTTCCTACTGATGGTTTCGGTTCAGGAAATGAGGTGAGGACGCATGAGGTTACAATTGGAGCAGAATTTTATCCAACCTGTGAGTGTACATGCAACAAGCCGCAGTTGTTGCACCTGCCTTGCTCACATGTGTTGGCTGCCTTGTCACGCCCAAGATGCGGTCCTATCCTTATTTGGGTACGAGGGCCTCGAGAGGGATAGAAGCGCATCTCGATGCGTTTGCAAGAATGGATATCATTACAAGTACATATACAGAAGAGATGAGTATATGGAATTGGCTTACACTCGCCACAAGCTACATCAGAGTCACATCAATACAATAACATCTCAAACATCATACATAAGAGCAGGGTCCGACTACGGACAAAATCAAACGATAAAATGACATCCACCCTTGCTATCCCAGGCTGCCGCCTGGAACCCATCCAAGATTGAAGAAGAAGAAGAAGAAGAACTCCAAATCAAATCAAGCAATGCGCTCACGTCAAATCATCACATTACCTATACCTGCAACTGGTGTTGTAGTAATCTGTGAGCCACAGGGACTCAGCAATCTCATTTCCAAGGGTATCAAGACTATTAAAGCTTAATAGGTAAGGTATGGTTAAGTGGTGAGGATGCAGCAAGCGACTAAGCATTTATTTGAGTGGCTAACTTACGAGCACAGAAAGTAAAGTATGGTGGTCTACGCATAACGGACGTGAACTAGTAATGATCACTAACTGATCCTGAACATCTACTTACGTCAATCATAACCCCACCGTGTTCTCTTTCGGATAAGGACTCACGAAAAGAGACAGTCACGGATACGCACACAGTTGGTGTATTTTATTAGAGTTTACTTCAAGTTTGCTATGACCGGGTGTTAAACAAAGTATCCAAGTTTGCCACATAAACCGCGGGCACGACTTCTCGAAAAGATTTAACCCTGCAGGGGTGCTCCAACTCATCCATCACAAATTAACCACACTCAGCGGGAATAACCTCAACCACGGATCTCGTGATCTTCCTAGGCCACTCCAAAGGAAATCCAACACCTCGAGATAACCTGAAGAAAATCAGAGTTCCTCACTCAAGACGTTCGGGAAAGGTAAAACAAATCCAGCAAGGCCTCCCGACGTGTCGACTATCCTGATAGGAGCCGCGTATCTCGTTCTCAGGACACGTCGGATAAGCTAGTGTACGGAGGCCTGATAGAAATCTCCGAAGTTGCCCTGGGTTGGCCCCGCACAATGCTCTAGTTTGGACCAACACTCATGACGAGCACTGGCCCAGGGTTGATTAAATTATCCACGGGGTGATCATGCCCTATGCAAGTTCATTAGTTATTAGGCAAATGTAGTACCAATGTTGGGCCTTGCCAGACAAGCTTTATTCTAACCGGAAAATCAAGGGGGTCCCCATAACAACCCCGAGCATGTTAGGAGCGCTCGTTTCTGGAACATAACACCGGTTCACAAGTAACTAAGGGTGGCAAGAGTGGAACAAAACACCAAGCAAAAGGCCAAGCCTTCCACCCTTTACCAAGTGTATATGTACATTAAATTAAATAGCAGCAATATTGTGATATAACAAGGAAAGTCCATGTTGACACATGGAAGCAATTGCACCTGCAACTAGAAATGCTATAAAAAGGGCTGAGCAAGCGGTAACATAGCCAAACAAAGGTTTGCTGGGATGTGGAGGGGTTAGAGGCTTATCATGGCAATGTTGGGAGGCTTATCAAACAAGTGGTAGGTAGCGAGACATAACGGTAAAAGATGAGACAACTAGCATGGCAGTGATAGTAATGGTATCCAGGGAAATGTGTCATCTTGCCTGAGATCCCGCTCGGAAGAAGACCGAGTCCATGAAGAAGACGAACCAACGTAGTCGAACGAATCCTCACACTCCGAACGCTTTCGGAACTCTATCGAGAAGAAACAAGCCGAAGAAACAACAATCAACACACGATTCACCACACATATGCAAAACACGATACACAAATGATATGATGCATGTCCGGTTAAATATGCAATGCAAGACAATTCACAACAATCAAACACTACACATTAAGTGAAGCTCAATATGCAACGAGTTGCATATTGACAAAACTCCACATTCGAATTATTTAGTTCACTCTCGTTAGGTACCCGATAATATTAAATGTTGTTTAAACATGGCAAGAGGTGAAGCATAAGTAAACTATCTATCTAGTCAAGTTAAATGAGGCCGGAGACAACTTATAGCATTTCCGAAACGACCTCATATGTTAATTTCGAAATTGGTCCAGATCTGATCTAAACATATTTTATATTTGTTAAACAGCAAAATAAATATCACCATGTTATTCTACACGCAATTCTAGTCGATATACATATATAGAACATCTCAAACGGAGCTACGGTCTAAGAGATATGAGCAAAACAAGATGCACATGTCATGAATGCAAATGCATGGAAAATGCGATCACAAACATCTCAAAACAAGAATGCAGCAAGTTATTATGAAACTACATGAGATTCTAAGCAAGTTTCATATATGGAATGCCCAAAACGGAACTACGGTTCAACCACAATCATCAAAACAAGTTTTAGTTGAAATCTGCCAAAACAGCAATATAGCATTTTAAACACATGAAAACAACAAGCTACAAGATTCCAAAATGCACAAACTAAGCATGGGGCAATAGCATACAACATCCACTTCATTTCATCTTCACATATCATAAGCAAAACATGTATGGATCACTTGGTAGGAAGCTCACAAGAAGGCTACTTGAAAACAGTTTCAGACTTAGTGAAAATATCAGTTTTAGACAGTGCAGTTTTTATCATGGAGGCATATTGACAGCAGTGAAAATATATGCTACAAATCATATTATGGCATGAAACTTAACAACATGCTAAAGGACAATATCAACAACAAATAACTCCATTGCACCTACCACAAAAGAGTTCTAGATCACTAGCAAATCACATGGCAAGACAGCAACAAAATATAACAGATTCCAGACTTAGAAATATTTTGGACCCTAAAAAATAACAGATTTTCATAGCAAGTTGACAACAGCAAAACAACACCTACACATGCATTTCTATGACAAACAAAATAACCATGGGCTAGGACACACATCAACGAGCAAGTTTCATGTTGAAAATAAATCCATATCACGCCCGGATTAAATCCTACGAAAATGACAAAAGGGCATCACGGTGAAATGACATGCACTCAAACATGCTCAAATGACAAGACTAAATGCATAGTTAAATCCTATATATTTTTCTACCCCGAAAACATATATAATATGCATATGTTCATGTGGAAAATTATTCACAATTAAATATGCGGGAATAGTCCTATTCACGGTGAAGCAACACAACAATGCAAAATAAATGCAAACATGATACTGACAATTATCCCGTGCATGATAATGCAACGCAAATGAGATGGACATTTTTATTATGTGATTGTATTAATTCCGATGCATGTTTATTAAATATGCAAAATGCAAATATGGCAAAAGATGCAAAATCACAGAAAATGACATGATAAACATTTTAAACATGGATGATATTGGCATAATAATAATCTACACATTTTTCTAACCAATTTACATATATAAAACATCTTAATCCGGCGCACGGTTTAAAATCTACAACGTTTTAAAACTCGCAAATATAACCTAAAAGAAAAAAAAACAAGGGGAGGCTCACCCTGGGCCACCATGGGCCGGATCTGGCCTGGAGGGAGAGCTGGGCCTGGGGAAGGAGGGAGCTGGCCCACGCGCGCTACGCGGTCAACGTGCACGCGCTACGCTCGACCCCGACCTCCCGAGCGGGAGCCAGGGCACGGCGGCGGGGCGAGGATCCGGCGAGGGGCGGCGCGGAGGCGGCGGATCCGGTGGCGCCCGGACCATCTCTGGCGCGGGGAGGCAAGCGGCGGGGCGATGGCGACGGCTGGGCCATGGTGGCGGCGGCGGCCGGCGACCTGCTAGAGAGAGAGCGCCGCGGTGAGAGGGGGAGAGGAAGAGGGAGAAGGAGAGGGAGAGGCTCCGGCGACCGGCGGGGCAACGGCGACGTCCGGCAGCGGCGGCTCCGGCCAGGGGCCACTCCGGCAAGCTGCGGGCTGCGGCAGCCATGGGAAAGCACGGGAACCTCCATGGAAGAGCTCGGGGAAGCTCCGGTTGGGCCCGGATGGGCTCGAACGGGCCCAGATGGGCTCGGGCGGGCTGGCTGGAGGTGGGAGAAGGGGCTGGCTAGGGTTTGGTGGCACGCGGAACGAGGTGGAACTAGGGGGCTTAAATAGGAAAGGGAGGCTAGGGTTAGCTCTATCCGTTTTCGGACTGCCGGGTGTCAGTCCGACGGTCCGGAAGCGGAGAGGGGGGTGTTACGGAAGGCTGTGCAGAGCGCTAAGTGGGGAAGAGAGAGAGAAGTCTGCGACCCGTGACACGAAGATTTAAAACACCGAGAAACGTCCGACGATAACCGATAAACCACCGATAACCTCTCTGCTGCGACTGACCGACAGGGTATCTAACGAGCTCGGATCGCGACGAAATTCGACACGCGGTCTACCTAAGCTATAACAAGACCGCACGACAAGTTCCAACTCGATCCGAGAATATTTTTGCGCGCGCTTAAAAACTGTTTTATTTAATGGTGCCGCGGGCGCGTGCGTGTGTGGTTGGTCTCGAAACGGGCAACGACAAGAACGCAGAGAACCGGCTACTACGAACGGATGCAAGTTTTCGAAAACGGGTGACGATGCTATGCAGATGATGCGAATGATGCGATGACGAATGCAACAGCCAAAACGAAACACAAACGAAAACGGAAAAGAAAGGGGAATCTTCTAGAATCTTCTGGAACGTCGGTCTCGGGCTGTCACATGCCTGTGGCCAGACTCAGTTGGACGCTATGTCCTTCGTGTCTCCGTACTATTCAAAGGAGGCAGTACTCAATGTCTGGACATGTGAGATGACAGGGTTTAGAGTCGTCGGCAATTTCAACAAGGTAAACGATGCTGATAGAGTATACATCCCGGATCCTGCACTACGGTGAACTAGCAGGGGCAAGTGTAAGGTAAAGCGCATCCGAAATGATATGGACCAATCTGAAGCAGGTGGAGCAACCAGGCAATGTTTGCTCCGTGCGGCGTATGGTCATAGGATGAAATATTGCCCCACACTGAAGAAAGACGGTGCTTCCACATCGACGAGTGCTTCCGCATCAACGACTGCAACATCAGTTGCAAGAGGAGGTCCTGGCAGTCGTGGTGGACGTGGCTCTCGAGGCTGAAGGGGCGGACGAGGAATGAATAACTCAGAAGCTACATAATCTGTGGGACTATGTTTGTATTTGTAATATGTGGGACTATGTTTTTAATTTGTAATATGTGGGACTATGTTTTTAATTTGTAATATGTGGGACTATGTTTTTAATTTGTAATATGTCAGACTATGTTTTTATTTGTAATATGTGTGCACTATGTTTTTATTCGTAATATGTGAGACTATGTTTTTATGCCTTTCGAATACTAAGTTTTTATTTTTAATGCGCCCCCTTCTATGTTATATTTTCTGATATGTTTGTACTATGTTCTCATTGCAGATATGGCTTCATATTGGATGCTTAATGGTAATATCGATAGAGGGCACCGAGCCGCAATTAAGGAATCGGGCACGAACTTAGACGTGTTGATCACTCGCACCCCAAAGTCTAACTGGATGATACACCCTACATGGGTTGATAGGTATGTGTCGGTACAATCACGTAGCACGTTCGTCATCGTTTTGATAGTAGCTAATTGTAAGCTACATTTTCTATATTTTGTAGGATGAATTGGGATGGACTTCTACCCTTGGCATGACTGGTTGAGGATACATTGGATGAGTGGGTTGATCACCCGAACTTGGATGACGCGGGCGAACCAATGTAGCTGCACAAGAGGCCAGTATCACACATCTCTTACGATAGGTCACTCCTTAGCTGCTTAGTAGATAGATGGAGACCAGAGACACATACGTTCCACTTTCCATGGGGAGAGATGGCTCCTAATTTACAGGACGTGTCTTACTTGTTGGGATTACCTCTCGCCGGTGCTGCCATAGGACCTTTAGAGGTAGAAGATGGTTGGCTAGCATCTATGCATGCCCGTTTTCTGGCTGCGGTGCCAACAACCACCGCACTAGAAAACGATCGGCACGGGCCTCTTTTCAGGTGGTTGAGCCAGCTTCAGATTGTTGCCTTAGGATATCCCACTTATCAGTTGTCAGAGGCACAGATTGACCGGTCCCTAGAGGCATATATTATGTGGTTGTTTGGCAAGACTATGTTCACAAAGAACCACGTGATCACTGTAGATGCACGATTGATCGGCATTGCATGAGAGATAGCTGAGGCACGTTCCCCTGAGAACATTGCGCGAAGGAGTTTTGGTTCTGCCGTGTTAGCAGCTACGTACAGAGGCCTCTGCAAAGCTTGCCAGTTGAGGTCTAAGAAATCTGGTCTTCTCGGATGTCCACTTCTGTTGCAGCTTTGGTCTTATGAGAGATTCCCCATTGGTCGACCCTACGTTAGTGTTGACAAACCTTTCGACAAGGAGAACATTGCTGGACATTACGTGCCTTCTATCGGTGACTTGCCTACTGTGGGATTTGTTTGGGAACGGAGAGAGGTATTTTCATTATTAACAATATGAATTAGTAATGTTTATTTCTCGCTATTCAATCTTACGTACTAATGTTTGTTGTGATGTGTAGAGACAGTTTACGCCTAGCCAGGTGAGGGGCTGCTACCCCTCCTTCACGGCGCAGTTTGATAGTCTGCACGAGGATCAGGTTATATGGGAACCGTACACCCGTAAGGCTATTTCAGATAGATACCCAGGCAGTATTTCTGGAAACTGCACTAGAGATCAACATTACTGGATGACCAAGGCCAAGCTGTTCTTCGATGTGACAGTTGAGGAGATGGCTATCAATAGGGTGATGAGACAGTTCGGTCTGTTCCAAGAGCCTGACATTCCGGTTATTTCACGATTACCAGATCACGTGCACAAGTAAGTAATACTAATTTGGTTCTCATCTCTGCATTAATAGGTTATTGAGACTATTCGGAGTACTTACAGCTAATCATGTAACGTGCACTTCAATCTCAGGTATACTCGCAGCGGAGGAAACGAGTCCCATACTTCTTGGGTTCGCGATATCAGACCTTACCTTGAGGAATGGAATACTGCCCCGACAAATATATGGGATGAAGTTCGTGTCTTCGACTGGGACACGTACGGGTTGTATCTGAGGCATTACAGACAGACCACGAGGATCTACTTGGTTCCATCATCTGCTCCGGAACATATCCCAGTTCCTCTCGCTAGCGATCTCTTCCCAACTTCCTCATTAGTGGGAACCAGACACCACGCGGTATGTCCTCAGTTTGTCTCAGATCCTATGTTTTCCCTATACATGAACATGTACAATTGGTTAACTTTCTACATACAGGGTGAATTGGGAACTCAGGCACTAGAGGAGGTTACCGCTTTGGTCGGCCATGTTGACAGAGGTGAAAATATCCCATTGAGAGAGCAAGCAACACTGTTGAAGAGTCTTCAAGCGAAGATACGCGGGTTCGTCGCAGCTGTTACATGTAGGCGAGTCTCCAATGTTTTTGACACTCGTGCAGCACATCGTCCGCCATGCCCCTCTCTGCAGCGTTCAGAACCATGGCCTTCATAGCCAGGGAGCTCCTCCTGGCAGCAGGTAGCTCCTTCACAGCCTGGGGGCTCCTCCTGGCAGCAGGCACCTGCTTCACAGCCGGGGGGCTCCTCCTGGCAGCAACCACGTACTTCACAGCCAAGGAGCTCCTCCTGGCAGCAGGCACCTCCTTCGCAGCCTGAGGGCTCCTCCTGGCAGCAGCCACCTACTTCACAGCCTGGCGGCTCCTCCTGGCAGCAGCCACCTACTTCACAGCCTTTCGGCTCCTCCTGGCAGTAGCCACCTACTTCACAGCCCGGGGGCTATTTCTACCAGCAGCCACCTCCTTCGCAGGCCGCTGACTCTGCCTGGCTTCACCAGATGGACCTAGGTAACTAAACTTCATACATTCTTGTGCAAAATGTAGTCTCATAAGTCATTTCTTACATGTTTTAATTCACTAGCAGGCGGCAGCCAGTCGCACCCGTTTATGGCTTCAGTTCAGTCACCTATATTTACTGGTCCTGGTTCGTACATACCTGGTGACGGCGAGGACGATGATCGTGCTGCATGCACCTACGGTATCTTGGAGACAGTTCTTGCCACTCCACCACCACCATCGACGCAGGAGACACAGACACCGACGGACGAGGTGTTCTATGGTCGTGGTCATCGTGACACTTGTCCACCGCCTCAGCGCTTATCGCCTTCCGGTCCACGTCCCAGGAAGCCGAAGATTCGTCGCAAGCCCCAGGAGTGATATGGTCATCTACGTACGAGACATGACTATGTATTTATGTATGAGACATATGTAGCCTTTATGTATCGGACATATTCATGTATTTGACATGCTTAGCCTCTATGTATCGAACATATTTATCCTATATGTAATTGTCATATTTATTCCATCTGGAGAGAGAACAATAGCAACACAAACCAAATCAGTCGACATCAATTGCACATTACAAGTGAATTAAACGTTACAACTTAATTAAACCGCACTACATAGAACAACACAACAGAACATAGTACTACATGGAAACATAGTATTACATGAGTGCATCATCGTCATCCTCCGTCGATGCAGATCTCTTCCCCTTCGTCGATGTAGAACTATTGCCCTTCGACGATGCGTCGGTCTTCACCTTGGTACTCGGCATGAAGACGTCGTCTTCATCCTCCGTCGCTGCAAAACTTTTCCCCTTCGTCGATGTAGAACTCCTGCCCTTTGTCGATGTAGAACTCTTGCCCTTTGATGCAGAACTCTTCACCTCGCTGCTTGGCATGAAGAGGTCGTCCTCATCCTCACTTTCTGCTGACCATAAACCTGAATTATTCACAGCAATCCTGAGATAAGCATCACCCTTGTGCAGTTGCTTTTGCCATCTAGCGTGCAACCTCAGAAGTTCTTTCCGTATCTCCTCAAAAGTCCTAGGAGGCCACCCAGCCCTAGCTAATTGGTGAGACAACTCATTCATTATCAAGTCACTGCTAATGAGTTCCTCCCATGGTACTGCTCTGTCATTCATCTTGAAATTGGCAGCTAGACGAAGAAGACGGTCGGACATACCCTTGTCAAAACTATGATCAAAAGGATAGTGGGGATGAGGAGGATGAGACATCTCCATGAAATAATGGCGAGAGCGGAAGGAAGGATGCGGGAGCGACAGGGAAAGGAAGGGCCTGCTCACCCTCCTTACCGCGAATGTAGTTATATAGGCGGGAGACAAAGTGGCGGGAGAGGAAGTGGCGGGAGTGGAAGTGGCGGGAGAGGAAGTGGCGTAGAGGAACTGGCGGGAGAGGAAGTGGCGGGTGAGGAACTAGCGGGAGAGGAAGTGGCGGGAGAGGAACTGGCGGAAGAGGATCTGACGGTACATCTTGCTGAAATTAAGATACAATGTGCTAAAATTAAGATACATCTTGCTGAAATTAAGATACAACTTGCTGAAATTGAGTTACTGCAATCTAAATCTACTGGGTCTAACGTGGATATTTTCCTTTTCCATCTCCAGCTTCTTCTGCTGCCTGGGCTGCACGAGCCCTTTCTTTCTTTTTCTGCCTCAGCTTCACGGGCCTCCTCTCGCTGTCGGTAGACCTCCGCCAGTCGAAGTTGGTTTTCTTGGTTTTTCTTCTTCATCTCAGCAAGAAAAGCCCTCTGCTCCACACATTGCTCTTGCCAAGCTCTCTCCTGCTCTGCTTTCTCCTCTGCTGCCGCCTTCTCGTGGCGCTCCTCCACGTCCAAACTTGCCCATGCTCGACGACTTCTTTCACGAATCTCAGTCACCGCCCAGTCCGGCATTTTCGTGTCTATTCAACGATAGTACTAGCACAGGGGCAGAGGAGACTACAAAAGAAACACAAATATAACAAATCAAATCAACAACAATATGAACAACGTGTTTATTCTGTGTGATCGAAACTTACCAGAGGCGTGATGTACGGTGAAGGACCAACGGCTGGATCTTCCTCATAATTAGCGCACATGAAAAACTTCATGCCCAACCAATCTGAAAAATCCGTCAGCTCCTTCACCTTGCAGAGATCACCACACCAACAACGAACTGCTTCCACCCCCTGAGGCAGCTTTGCACTCTTCCATTTGCTAGGCCTAATGCTTTGATCCGAAGAAGGCAAACTCATAATGACTACCACGCTGGTTTTTTCGAGTGTTGGTGGCTGATGGAGGAAGGCAGATACAATGCCTCCTTTTATAGGCAGATGACAACCACAATGGCGGGAAATCGGGCTGGACAGAGAATGGCGGGAGAAAATGGCGGGATAGAATGGCGGGACAAAGAATGGCGGGAGAGAATGGCGGGATAGAATGGCGGGAGAAATTGGCGGCAAATAAAAATGACAATAGTACGGCTTACTGAAATTAAGATACATCTTGCTGAAATTAAGATACATCTTGCTGAAATTAAGATACAACTTGCTGAAATTGTGTTACAAGAATATAAATCTACTGAGTCCAACGTGGATATTTTCCTTCTCCATCTCCAGCTTCTTCTGCTGCCTGGGCTGCACGAGACCTTTCTCTCTTTCCTCACTGTGGCAGATAGCTGAAAACAATAGCTAGCTCCTGTTCACGGTGTTTGCATGTTATGAGCACCAAATTGTTGACTTCGATAGACGATGCCAGCAGAAAATTTCTGAAACCTTCCTTCTTCAAAACCATTCGATCACCCAAGCCAATGAAGTAGGAACAAGGAATGCTCAAAAATATATCATCATCTTCTGAATCCAAAGTAATTTCAAGAAGTAAAGAACCAGTCCTAAGAATAGCCACAAATTCCATCAAACTCCTCACAACCATGGTAGGAATAACCTGACAGAAACAAGCAACTTATATGATCCATCTTATGAACCAGCAAATAACAAACAAATAATAAAAAACAGAAACCAAAGCTTACCATATGTTGGGAAATAACGTTCATGCGATCCATCCTATGAACGAAAGGAGTACACAGTATGTAGTTGTCATCAAAGAGCTGCCGCGACATGACATACATTTGATGATAATTCAGAGTGACACCACGACTATAAAAACAGCTGTCAACAAGTTCCCTCTGAGTTTCATTCAAATTCTCAAGAGCTACAAAAAAATTATTTCAATTACTTACATGAACCGCAAAAAGTATAAGCTCAATCAAATCTGAAAATCTGTCAAACATAAATCTTACCAACATGGGGTAAAGGAAACAACATAACACCATCCCAATGAAATTCGACACTAATATAAGTTCCATAGTGCTCAAGCATAATAGTCATCATGTCACTGTGGCGGAGACCATAATCATTCACGAGTTCCTCCCACGAAGGACCATGGAATTTACTGCTCATCCTACCATGTGTAAATATAACATGGTATAAGTTACCCTCAGTGTTGTGCAGAGCAAGATCAATATCAGTGTCACCCCTCCCAATAGCTAAAGCTCTGCACTCCTCAATGTACCGAGAAAGATGTGATCTAACACTGCACGGAACATACTACAACAAGAATGGAAGCAAGGATCATAAACTTATAAACAAAGGCATTCGAATATGCCACACTTAGATAATGAAGACATCGAATCTGACAACACGTCTTGCACATCGACGATCCAGCACCACAGTAAATACGGACGCACCGGAATCAACGGCAACACAAGGGCCACCTGGAGCATGGCAAAATGGGCAAGCCATTACCTGCAGACGGACGGTGACAAATATTAACTTAATCCACTACCGACTTGACAGTTCTCATTCGATTGAGTTGGAAGCAAAAAATATACCGTAGGCCGGTGGAGAACGCCCTGATCTATTGATTAAGCGGGTAGGATAACAGAATGGGTGTTCCAGCGAGGAGATCGACGAGTCGGTGGAACCACCGGAGAGCAACAGTAGTGAGAGGGGAAGAGGGGAAGGGTGAGGGTGAAATGACTGGTCAGAGGAGGAAGAAAAGAGGGTCGGGGCTTAGCCAGGGGCCAGTCGGCCTCCCACTAGCCGACAGGTGCCTTTCGGCCTACCCCAGGCCGACAGGCCTATCTCCTTGCCTCTGATTGGCCAACAGGATCCTTTCGGCCTACGGATGGCTGACAGGTCTCCGGTCGGCCTGGTGGTGGCCGACAGGTCCCTGCTCGGCCGGCTATTGGCCGACAGGGTACTAGTATTGAAAATTTTCCAACTCACGCATTTGTTTTCAAATTTGCTACAAAATCCGTACTAGTTTTGAAAAAAATTCTGTAGATTGTCTACGGTCATTTGGGCAATAAAAAAACTTTGGATTTTCATAACTAAATAACCGTGCATCGAATGAAAATGTTTTATATAATGTAGAATGCTTAGAATTTTATGTAGTTTAACCCACTTTCACACATGTTGAAAATGCTTAAGCTTGTTGTTTGTATTAATTTGCGCGATATGCCATGCTAAACCGGTTTTATTTCATAACTAATTAGCCGTAGCTCCGATAAAAATGATCCACATATGTAACTTGATTAGAAAAACGTGTAGAATCTCATGGCACACTTATTTGACTGTTTAATAATTATAAAAATAAGCGCTGGACCAAAATCATATTATGCTTATGGGGACGTTTTGGAAATGCTATGTGTTGCTTTTGGCCTCATTTAATATGCCTAGATGATGTAGTTGTTTATGCTTGACCCCTTGCCATGATTAACAACATATAATATTGATGAGTACCTAAATGAGAGTGAACTAAATAATTGAATGTGGAGTTTCGTCAATATGCAACTCGTTGCATATTCCAATGAATGATACTTATGATGATGCTAGTACCATGCTTGATGATAATGTGCCATTAGGTGAATTTCTCAATGAACAAATTGCTAGAGCTAAAGAGAATGAAATTATTGAAACTGATGAATCCGCTGAAACTGAGGAGAATTTTGAAACTGGTGATTATGAAACACCTAATAGGCCTAGCTCTCCTAGATTTGAAATGCCTAAGATACCTGAAGGTTATGCTTTGGATGGAGAAATCGCTAGAGATATTCTTGCTTGTCAGGATAGAAATTATGTTAAGAAACTACTATGCAAGTATAAGGAAAAGACTTTGAATGCTAAAATGAAATGTGATCCTAAGTTTGCTACTTCACCTATCTTTGTTACCGATAAGGATTGTGAATTCTATGTCGACCCAAAATTAATTACTTTGGTTGAATCCGATCCTTTTCATGGCTATGAAACTGAAACTGTGGTAGCACACCTTACTAACATGAATGATATAGCCACCCTATTTGCTCGTGATGAGAATATTCGCTAATATTATATTCTCAAATTATTTCTGTTCTCATTAATGGGTGATGCTAAGATTTGGTACAATGCTTTTATTCCTAGTTGTGTGTGTAGTCCCCAGGATATGATTTACTAGTTCTCTAAAAAATATTTTCCTGCTTATAAGAAACAAGCTGCCATACAGGAAATATTTAACTTTGTGCAAATTGAAGAAGAGAGTCTCCCACAAGCTTGGGGGAGGCTTCTCTAATTGCTTAATGCTTTGCCTGATCATCCTCTTAAGAAACATGAAATACTTGACATCTTCTATAATGGACTAACTGATGCTTCTAGGGACTTCCTAGATAGTTGTGCTGGTTGTGTTTTCAGGGAACGAACCGTTGAACAAGCTGACAAACTATTGAATAATATATTGAAGAACTATGATGATTAGACTCTCTGTGAACCACCAATTGAACCCACTCCGAAGAAGAGGGGTATCTTATTTCTCAGTCCTGAAGATATGCAAGAGGCAAAGAAATGTATGAAGGAAAAGGGTATTAAAGCTGAGGATGTTTAAGAATTTACCACCTATTAAAGAACTACATGGGCTCAATACACCACCACCTCCACAGGTGGTAGAGGTAAATTATTTATTAAAGTTTGATGAAGGTGATATCCCTTACAATAAACATCCTAGTCAATGCTTATATGAGTTTGATAACTACATTATGAAATAAGAGCACTTCAATGCAAATGTTCTGAAACACTTGAAATATAATTCCGATATGATTGCTCACTTGAGTGACTTGTTATTTAGAATCAGTAATTATGTTAGAGGTGTAGGAAAACATGCCTCTATGGTTCAAACTCAGTTAGATCAAGTTGCTAAATCTCAAAGAGAATTGCTTGATGAAATGAATAATAATATGAATGATCATGCTATTATAGTAGTAACTAGAGGAGGTAGAATGACCAAAGAACCTCTTTATCCTGAGGTTTATCCTACAAGAATTGAACAAGAATCTCAAGGAATTAATGCTGATACACCTAGTCCCTCTAAGAAGAAAAGGAAAAAGAAAAATGATAGGACTTTGCATGCTTCTAGTGAACCTGATATAGAAAAACCTCCTGATGATAATAATGATGTTTCTATTTCTGATGCTGAAACTCGATCTGGTGATGAGCATCCGCCTAGTGATAATGATAATGATAGTAATGTTCATGAGGATACTCAACCTAGTAATGATAAAGACCCAGATAATGGTGTAGAAATAGAAACTATTGTTGATCTTGATAACCCACAACCTAAAAATAAACGATATGATAAAAAGGACTTTCTGGCTAGAAAACATGGTAAAGAAAGAGAACCATGGGTTCAAAAACCCATGCCTTTCCCACCTAAACCACCTAAAAAAGGATGATGAGGAATTTGAACGCTTTGCTGAAATGATTAGGCTAGTCTTTTTTGCGTACCCATTTACCTGATATCTTAAAGATGCCTCCTTATGCTAAGTACATGAAAGACATAATCACTAATAAATGAAAGATACCCAGAGTTGAAATCTCCACCATGCTTGCTAATTATTCTTTTAAGGATGGAGTACCTAAGAAACTTGGAGATCCTGGAATACCAACTATACCTTGGTCCATTAAAAGAAATTATGTCAAAACTGCTTTGTGTGATTTGGGAGCTGGTGTTAGTGTTATGCCTTTCTCTTTATATAAAAGACTTGATTTGAATAAACTCACACCTACTAAATATCATTGCAAATGGCTGACAAATAAAATGCCATACCTATCAGTATTTGTGAGGATGTGCCATTGTTGTTGCAAATGTTACTATCTTAACGGACTTTGTTATTCTTGAGATGCCCGAGGACGACAACATCTCAATTATTTTTAATAGACCCTTTTTGAATACTGCAGGGGCTGTTATTGATTGCAATAAGAGCAAGGTCACTTTTCATATCAATGGTAATTAACATACGATGCACTTTCCGAAGAAACAATTCCAAGTGAATGTTGTGAATGTTATTGAAAATTCTTTGACACCCATTATTGGAAGCTTTCAATTACCTCTACCAACTGTCAAAAAGAAATATGATATTATTACCATTGGGGATATGCCTATCCCAGTTGAGGTAGCCTAGTGTTTTATGAAAGTTCTTCGGTTTCATGCAAATTGAAAGTGGTTGTTAGTAAGACTTGATCAACCTTATTAATGAATCATTTTCGAGAGGTATGAAGTTGATGAATTTAGTAGACACAACTCTCTATATCCACCTTTAGTTTTCTATTTTTCCTAGTTAAATAAAATGCCATGCCATGCCTTTCCTGTTTTTTGTTTTTCTCGTGCAATAAAAAATGGCCCAAAAATTAAAGTTCTCAGAATCCCCTGAAAATTTAACAGGATTTTTTTCTATTTATTTATGAATTTCTAGGAAAAATAATACCAGAGGGTGGCTACACTAGGTGCCAACGCTCCACTAGGGCATGCCAGACCCCCCTAGCGCGCCCTGATAGAGGGTGGGCTCCTGGTGCGTCCCCTCACTTATCCCTTTAGCCCATGTCATTTCCTACATCCTAAAAAAAATTCACCATTGCTCTCTCCCTCGTATTCTTGCTCAAGAACCCGTTGATTTTGATCTCTTTGCTCAAAGCTCTATTTCTGGAACTATTTTACGAGATTGCTTCTCGGTATGTAACTCCCCCATTGCTCCAATTAGTTTTTGATTTAGTGGTTTATTTTCATAATAATTAGCTACTCTTGGTGCTGCTATAGATGAGCTTGCATGTTGAATTCTTAGAGTTCAAAGTAGTTTGAATGCTTGATATGGCCTCTATGCATCCCTACGAGTAGTTGCTATCAATATTATTTCGTTTTGTTAACAAAATTTTGTGTCACAATTTTTTTAGAAATTGTTCGCAAATAAAATGCAATTCTTCAGGAGTTCTTCGAGGAGGGGATCCTCGGGGGCATCATCAAGTGAAAATTCCATATGACAATCTTATGTTGATCCAAGTGCAAGCTCGATACGGGACGCTCAAACTAAATCATGCCTTTGGCCGTGTAACACTTTCATGGAAAGTGCAGGTATTAAGGAAGAATTTGAACAGTATGTTTGCAATGCCGATCTTGTTCCCTTCATAGAAGATAAGTGCACTCAACACCTCACTCTCAAGGAGACATTTACTAAGAAATTAAAATATTTTCCTCGTGAGTCAAGACATTCATTTAGTCTGTATGATAATGCTCTCACCTTGCCTTTAGACGTATTTTGTGACACGTGTTAAATTCCATATTGGGGTTTGCTAGACGAACCAACAAAATCTGAGTATGAATCATTATTGATAAACCTTTGTTGTGGTGAAATTAGAGGAGTGACAAAGGTAGAATAAAAAGCATCCATTTTTTGTCTATTCAATACCTTGCACTTTTTAATGGTAAATGCATTGTAGGCAAGCAGCATTGTAGCACACTTTGTGCTCATGATTTGAGTCTCATATACACTGCTTTAACTGCAATTAAAGATTACAACTTAGGAGCAATTGTTGCATGGAGACAACCTCTCAACACTTCTAATGGTAATTTCTATGGAGGGATTTATGCCTCTTGCCTTGCTATTAGATTGGGAGTGTCCCCTTGGCCTAATGATCCCATCTTACCCAGCCAATACTTAGACTTTGATGCCATGAAACGCCATAGATTTCTTCCAGGCACAGTTAATAACTATACCTACAACTTGACGTTTGATAACGGTCCCATTGTGTCTATTGTATTGCCAGCTCCTGCTCTCTTTTATTTTAACAACAAACGAAGATACTACGTCTATGAGAGTGAGGCCCATGTGTACAAGGCAGAGGTTGAAGCTGCCAGGAGAGCTGAGGTGGTCGCACCAAGAGCCTCAGTAGGCTATCACTCAGGCCATTACCCAGGCCTCGGATGGTGATCACCAAGCTAGGTCAAAAGCCTAAGCTTGGGGGAGTACATATTCCCACTGACATTACATTCATGTTCACACATTTCATTTCAGTTGTTGGTGTCCAAACTCTTTCATTGTATTATCTATGCTAGATTTATTTTTCTCGTTTTCTTCTTGTGTGTTTGAAAACTTTGAGAAAATCTAAAAATACTTCTTGCTTCTTTTTGGTTTTTCTTTTCAGTTTAGTTAGTTTTAGTATTAAAAGAAAACCCAAAAATATTTCTCATTTCTTCTTTTGCTTGTTGGGAGTTCTCTCGTGTAAATAGTTTTTCTCCTTTTTGTTTTTCCTTCTCTTATTTTCTTCTTCACGAAAAACTAAAAATTCCAAAAATATTTTAGTGTGTTTCTTTGAAATTCTTTTAGTTTTATCGAGGCATACCAAGAAGAAAACCACGATGAAAATGTTGAGTGGATCTCATATGCATTACTGTTATCTAACACATAGCCCATATTACTTTGTCTTCTCCTCTTGAATAAAATGTTTGCGGATTCCATCTTAGTCCATGGCACTCTCGCACTATTACTATTTACATACCATTCGATTGGGCAAGTGAAAGGAAATAATGACAATATTGGATGAATTGACTGTGCCAAAGAAAAGCGGGTATGAATTCAACTTGTTCTTGTTCTTGTTTTTGTAAATATGTTTAACATGGTATCCATGATTCAGCACATTATGATTGAACATGTTTGCAATGACAATTAGAGATTATAGTGGTTCATGCCATGCTAAAGTATCTAGGAGTGGATAATGATTTATCTTGGATGTGAACATGCATTAAAATGATTGTCATGTAGTATGATGATATGGTATCCTTCTCTGAATGTTTCAAGCGACCTGACTTGGTACATGTTCACGCATGTAGTTGAATCAAAACCAACATAGCCTTCATGATATTTATGTTCATGGTGTCCATATCCTGCTCACGATAGCATCCAATGTTTATTATTAGTAATGCATGTTTATGACTGTATTCGCTCTCTAGCTGGCCGCTTCTCAACCTATTTGCTAGCCTTCACCTGTACTAAGTGGGAATTCTGCTTGTGCATCAAAATCCTTACACCAAAGTAATTCCAGATGAGTCCACCATACCTACCTACATGCGGTATTACCCTGTCGTTCCGAGTAAATTTGCATGTGCCACCTCTAAAATTTCAAATGAACATCTATTTTGTGTGCCTGGACCGCTCATGGAGCGATAGGGGATGGTCAGTATCTTCCATGTTAAGAGTGTTACTCTCATGATGACTGTTTATTCACTCGTCCTTGCACGAGAAGGGCGATAATAGGGATTCCAAGTCCCGAAATCAAAATAAATGCAAATAACTAAAACAAAACTCCCCCAGGAATGTTGTTCATTTGGACGGTACTCGTGGATTCGGCTCACCATGGAGTGCGTTTGTTGGTGGAGGGGAATAAACATTTCCTTTTACCACTTGGGAACTTCCGCTAATTTGTTTAACATGGAAGATATCGATAGCTCTTGGTCGTAACGTTGAGAGGAAGGGTGTACCTCTCAAAATTATACTTATCTCTTATTTAATCCTTGAGCTCTGGCACCTCTACAAATCCCCGCTTCACTCTACGAAGGGACTATCTATTTATTTTAATGTTGAGTCATCACCTTCTAAAATAAGCACCATATTTGAGAGCACTATTGTCATCCTCATGCATTGTGTATAGTGAATGTTGGATGCATCATGACTGGATCTTTTCTACCATGAATTACAATGTTTAGTCGTTGCTTGAACTTTGGAGGTGATCTGCATTTATGTTTTGCGGTCTCAGAAAGGGCTAGCGAGATACCATTATTGTCATATTATATCATGATTGTTTTGATAACTTGTTTGCACTTGAGATATCTTATTATTGCTCGCTAGTTGCTTATGTCATTGATATGAGTTAATATAGTATTTAAGAATTATTGTTAACATGGTTAGTCATGATCTTTGCTGAAAACATGTGTACTACTTAAGCATATGTATGTAAACAAGAACAAAAGAGTTCGTAAAATCTTTTCTTTCTCACTTTCAGTTTGTCAACTGAATTTCTTGAGGACAAGCAAGGGTTTAAGCTTGGTGTAGTTGATACATCTCCAACGTATCTACTTTTCCTAACACTTTTGCTCTTGTTTTAGACTCTAATTTGGATGATTTGAATGAAACTAACCCAGACTGACGCTGTTTTCAGCAGAACTACCATGGTGTTGTTTTTGTGCAGAAATAGAAGTTCTCGAAATGGAACAAATTTTTTTGGAGATTTATTTTGGAGTATTTGAGGAATTATGGAGCGAGAAGCCACCTGAGAGGGGGCCAGGGTGCCCAAGCTCCACCAGGGCATGCCAGCCCCCCTGGCACGGCCTGGTTGAGAGTGGACACCTCATGGGTCCCCCGACGCTAATTCCAATGCTATAAATTCACAATTCTCTGGGAAAAACTCATAGAGAATGTTTTACCTCATTTCATGATACGGAGCCGCCGCCACCTCCTATTCTTCATTTGGAGTCCAAATCTGGAGTCCAGTTGGGGCTCCGAAAGGGGAATCTTTGGTCTTCGTCATCATCAACCCTTCTCCATCGCTAACTCCATGATGCTCCTCATCGAGAGTGAGTAATTCCTTCATACGCTTGTTGGTCGGTGAGGAGTTGGATGAGATTCATAAAGTAATCGAGTTAGTTTTGTTAGGGCTTGATCCCTAGTATCCATTATATTCTAAGATTGGTGTTGCTATGACTTTGCCATGCTTAATGCTTGTGACTAGGGCCGATGCCATGATTTCATATCTGAACCGTTTATGTTATCATCATTATATCTATGTTCTTGATCTTGCCTAGTCATACGCACCTATTATGTGCTATGATCTGTCAACCCCAGTGACAATATTTGTGATACTTCACGGTGATGACCGTAGTTTGAGGAGTTCATGTATTCACTAAGTGTTAATGCTTTGTTCCGGTTCTCTTGTAAAAGGAGGCCTTAATATCCCTTAGTTTCCTTATGGACCCCGCTGCCATTGGAGGGTAGGACAAAAGATGTCATGCAAGTTATTTTCCATAAGCATGTATAACTATATACGGAATACATGCCTACATTACATTGGCGAACTGGAGCTAGTTCTGTGTTGCCCTAGGTTATGACTGTTATATGATGAATATCATCCAACAAATACTTCGATACAGTTGGAAAGATCTAGGCAAATATATCCAGTTGGATATGGGTGGGCATGAGTTATCATTGCTGACATCACCTTTGAGGTGAGTGAGTTGGGAGGCAAAACTATAAGCCTCTATCTTCCTACGCGTCCGGTTGAAACTTTTTGTCCATGGTTATGTCATGAGTGTTAGCAATCATAGAAGACTAAATGATAGTTGCGTATGTGGACTTGCCAAAAGGCTCTGATATGCAACCCTTCCTAAAAATATGATAAATTGTAGTTGCAAAGTTGACTAAGAACATAGATTGTTGGTTTCCAATATGGTTTCTGCTGCATACTTCTATGTTGTGACGAATTGTTACTTGTTCATGAGAAGCCTTATGATAAAAATGTATTGAAATAAGTTCTTATGTAGAGTTTGTTGCTGTTATGTTAATAATCATGATGCATCTATGTCCGTATTTTGTTTTTATCGACACCTCTCTCTCAAACCATGTGGACACGCTTTTCAATTTTGGCTTTCGCTTGAGGACAAGCAAGGTCTAAGCTTGGGGGAGTTGATACATCCATTCTGCATCATGATTTCTTACTATTATTTACATTGTTTTGTTGAATAATAATGCTTTGGGGAGTGATTCTAATGCCTTTTCCCTCATAATATGCAAGGTTTACACAATAGGGAGAATACCGGCAGCTAGAATTCTGGACCCAAGAAAAGTACGTCAGAGATACCTATTCTGTACAACTGCAACGAAGCTGAAAATTTACGGAGGTTATTTTTGCATTTAATAAAAATTACTAGAGCTGAAAACTACCGAAGGAGGGCCCCCAGGTGGGCACAACCCACCAGGACACGCCGGGCCCCCTTGGCCACGCCTTGATGGGTTGTGCCCAGCATGGCCTGCTTTCGGTGCCCATCTTCTGGTATGTGGTCACTCTTGACCTAGAAAAAAAATCAAAGAAGAACTTTTGGGACAAAGCGCTGCTGCCTCGATGCGTAACTTGGGTAGGAGCGCTTTTGCCCTCCGGTGGAGCGATTCCGCCGGGGGATCTTCCCTCTCGGAGGGGGAAATCGAAGCTATCGTCATCACCAACACCCCTCTCATCTTTGGGAGGCCAATCTTCATCAACATATTCAACAACACCATTTTCTCTCAAACCCTAGTTCATCTCTTGTGTTCAATCTTTGTACCGGAACCTCAGATTGGTACCTATGGGTGACTAGTAGTGTTGGTTACCTTGCGTAGTTGATTACTATATGGTTTCTTTGGTGGAATATTATATGTTCAGATCCATTATGCTATTCAATACTCCTCTGATCTTGAGCATATTTGTTATTTGTGAGTAGTTACCTTTGTTCTTGAGGACATGGGAGAAGTCATGTTGCAAGTAATCATGTGAATTTGATATGTGTTCGATATTTTGATGATATGTATGTTATGATTCCCTTAGTGGTGTCATGTGAACATCGACTACATGACACTTCACCATTCATGGGCCTAAGAGAATGCATTGTGGATTCGTTATTAGATGATGGGTTGCTAGAGTGACAGAAGCTTAAACCCTAGTTTATGCGCTACTTCGTAAGGGGCTGATTTGGATCCACATGTTTAATGTTATGGTTAGACTTTGTCTTAATACTTTTCTCGTAGTTGCGGATGCTTGCGAGGGGATTAATCATAAGTAGGTTGTTAGTTCAAGTAAGAACATCACCTTAGCACCAGTCCACCCACATATCAAATTAATCATAATCGAAGAGCGAGCGTGCCGACGATGATCACATCAACCTTGGAAACATTTCCTATGCGCATCGTCACTTCGTCCTTAGCCAGCCTCCATCTATTCTGTAGCTCTTGCTTTGAGTTGCAAATGTGAGCAACCGAACCAGTATCAAATACCCAGGCACTACAACGAGAGTTGGTAAGGTACACATCAATAACATGTATATCATATATACCTTGTTTGGTTTTGTCCGCCTTCTTGTCGGCTAGATACTTGGGGCAGTTTCGCCTCCAGTGACCAGTTCCCTCGCAATGAAAGCACTCAGTTTTTGGCTTGGGTCCAGCCTTGGGTTTCTTCACGGGAGGGGCAACTGCTTTGCCACTCTTCTTGGAGTTACCCTTCTTGCCCTTGTCGTTCTTCTTGAAACTAGTAGTTTTATTGACCATCAACACTTGATGCTCCTTCTGGATTTCACACTCGGCGACTTTTAACACCGCAAACAGCTCAGCGACCGACTTGTTCATCCCTTGCATGTTATAGTCCATCACAAAGCTCTTGTAGCTAGGTGGCAATAATTGAAGAACTCTGTCAGTGAACGCCTCCGGTGGAAGGGGCATCCCTAACTCAGCCAGACGATTCGAATACCCAGACATTCTGAGTATATGTTCACTGACAGACCCGTTCTCCTCCATCTTTCAAGCATAGAAATTATCGAAGGTCTCATACCTCTCAATCTGGGCATTCTTCTCAAAGATAAACTTCAACTCCTGGAACATCTCATATGCTCCATGACGTTCAAAACGTCTTTGAAGTCTCGGTTCTAAGCCATACAACATTGCACATTGAACTATTGAGTAATCTCCAGAACTTGCCTCCCAGGCGTTCACAACATCTTCAGACGACACTAGAGTGGGTGCTTCACTGAGCGGTGCATCAAGGACATAAGCCTTTCGGGAAGTCGTGGGGATAATCCTCAGATTACAGGCCTAGTCTACAAAGTTACTTCCATCATCTTTCAACTTGGATTTCTCTAGGAACGCATTAAAATTCAGGGGAACTACTGCGCGAGCCATTGATCTAAAACATAAATTTGCAAAGGTTACTAAGACTATTGTTCAAGATAATGTGTTTAGTTAATCATATTACTTAAAAACTCCCACTCAAATTGAAATCCATCCGGTCATCCGAGTGTTACATGATCCAAATTCACCAACCCAAGTCCGGTCATTACATGAGATGAGGTGGTGTCAATGGTGAACATCTCCATGTTGATCATATCTACTATATGACTCATGTTCGACCTTTCGGTCTCTTGTGTTCCGAGGACATGTCTGTACATGCTAGGCTCGTCAAGTTAAACCCAAGTGTTCCGCACGTGCAACACTGGCTTGCACCCGTTGTATGTGAACGTAGAGTCTATCACACTCGATCATCACGTGGTGCTTGTCGGTGTTCTAGGAACGGGGGTACCCAGTCCTGCCTGCCTACGGCCCAGGGCATGCCCACTTCATCAGCCAGGCGAGGCCCGGCGCAACATCGCTCAAGACAAGGCCCTCGCGAGGACCCTAGGCTCGCGAGGAAGAACAACATCAAGACCCACGAGGATGAGCCTCCTCGCCCCCCTCCTGAGGGGCAGAGATCTCTATGCAAGGCCCGGCCTCAGGAGGCAACGGTGATGCAAGGAAGGACAATCAAGCGCCAGCATGGCAGGTGGCACAGTTTCCTCTTTAGTGCAAAGGGAGTAAGGATATACGTGGGTTCCCAAAGTGCCACCCAAAGGTTTCCATTCCGGTGCAACAAGACTACGACCACCAGCACCGCAGGGGGGATGTCATCGCCGAGCCCACCACTGCATCACCATCAGCCACTTTGCAGTCGAAGTCCGCCTTTGCACAGGGCGCATATGTACTCCTTCCCCCCTTCAAAATTGGCCGTTGTGGGATTCCTTCCCGCCATTGAGATAAGGGAAGGGGACCTGGGCCGCTGCTATATATAGAAGCTAGGTCACACCATAGAAGGGATCCCCCCAATCTGATTGAACACTTAGCCACTCCAGTCTCCACCGAAAGCTAGAGAGCCAAGAACACACCTTGGGCGCCCTCGCGAGGCTCAAGCCCATTGTACTAGTTCATCCATCAAAATCTCCACGAGTGGCAATCCACCAAATCAGGAGTATGGTATTACGCTTCGCAGCGGCCTGAACCTGGGTAAACTATAGTGTTCATCTTCTTCTCGTCATCGAACAAGTTCGTCATTGTGTCCATTGAGTAGCGAGCTAGGTTGGGTGAAGCTGCGGGGAAGCCTTCGTAGTCGCCCCTATGTTTGAACCTTAAGGGTTTTGCGGAGCCCGAAATCCGACATTTGGCGTGCCAGGTTGAGGTGTGTGTCGGAGTCCTCCTCAAGCCAAGCTCTCCATTCGCCTTGCTACTCCGATGGCCGACGCCCCGCGAGCATCTGCCGGCTGTGACGGACTAGCCACCATCGACCTCAATGTTGCTGTCGGGAACCCACGCCCCGACGGCCTGGTGTTGGGTGGGTAGTATCAAGTCGCCAGCGTTGCCCTCTGTCGTCACCACCCCTCGCACCACCCAAGCGCATGATGGCCGGGCGGCGCCTTTGGCATCCGTGTTGCATCGCTCCTACATGGGGGACCTAGAGTGGCAAGCGAGGTGCTCCGCCACCGTCCAACGCTAGGGGGCTTTGACGCGTGGGCCGACCACATCACAGAGTTGATCACCGTTGCGTGCGGCGCCACGGTCCCTCGTCCTTCCTCAAGCGCTGGGGGCTCGTTCACCGCGCCTGTCCCCCGACCGACCAACGTCACGCCTCCTTCAATCCCAGAACAACTCGGGCGGGGACCGCCGTATGTTGTGCTCCTCCTCCTGCGGATCCCGATAACCGATTTCGAGGCACAACCCAGCCACGGTGACCGAGCTCGCAGAGAAGACAATGGAGCACCCCACGCGCATGCTAGCACGCGTCCCTGCGAACCAATGGATCACCAACAACCCAGGCTGACCAAATGCGAGCGCACCACCCTACGTAGGGAGCAAATGGCGCAGGTATCCAGGCAGGCAAGCAACAATGGTGAAGTTGCGTCGGACCGTCGAGGAATCAACTCACGTCAAGAGACACGTAGCCTACCGGGCGGCGGCAACAGAGGTAGGCAACTATGCTCTGAGGCCCGACATAGGAGAGTCTGTGGGCTGCGTGCGTAGGGTGCCATCCCGCCGCCGCCCGGAGGGGCCATTCGAGGCGCCGTGTGGGACAGTCCTAGAGGAGGCCTAGGCCCTCATATGGAGGCCTACATACTGTGCTACATCGTGCCTAGGGAAGACGACCAGGGTCGAGCGCCTGCCGTAGGCGCCAACACCTCCCAAGGGTAGGGGGATCCCCGGACGTCCTCCCTGAGCCGAGCTTGGGGGCTTCCCCCGGAGGAGTGCCAAGTTCGGACAACACGAAATGGAGAAGGAGGGCGGACACCACCGGATCCGTGGGGTGCAGCACGGGATACCACCTCCCCCGGGGTGTTGGGCGTAATGCCCTGGGGAAGGGCAGCAAGACACAGGTAATGCGGGCCACCCACGGCAACTCGAACATCGGTGCAGCCTCGGGAGGCCGGGTGTTGGGCGTAATGCTCTGGGGAAGGGCAGCAAGACACAGGTAATGCAGGCCACCCACAGCAACTCGAACATCGGTGCAACCTCAGGAGGCCGGGCCTCATGAGGCTACCGAGGTAGCAGACGGTCACTGCCCAAACGCCTCACGAGGTAGCTTAAATGGCAAAACACCCTTATGGCTGCGCCAGATGCACTGTACGCATGTTTGGGCTGCGGGAGTGCAATCTTGCGGCTACGTGGGGAACAATGTATTCAGGTTTGGGTCGTAAGGGCGCGCAACCGATTAGAAATGCACGGGATGGCTCTTGATGGAGTTGGGAGCTCCCGGGCCCGGTGCCCGGGGGCTTGCCCAACTATCTATGACCGTGACACTCTCATGTAATAATGAGCGGGTTGTATATGCCCAGAGCCCCCGAGGACGCGGATGGGTTCCTCCCACGCAATGTGGCAGCCACAGCTCCGTGCTGGTGGAGAAGTCAACACTGTCCATCAATGGCTATGCCCATGCAACGTGGATGCCCTACGCTCAGTGCTGGGGGAACACGATGACTAGCCTAGGTGTCGGACATGGCATTTGCTTGCTTTCTTTTTGTGTTCAAGTTGCCAACTTTTGAAATGAAGTTCGAAGGGCTCAGAGCTCTAAATTTAAAATAAAAGGGGCGGGGACTTTTATCTTCTTGCTTTCGCTTTTTACCAATCTTGAGTTCTCTTTCTTTTGGATCGGCGTTTTTGCAAGGGGCCCCACATTGAGGCCCTACCCGAGACATCCTGGGCCCAGATAGCGAGACCCTGTCACCTCAAGGACTCGCAACTTTCACGATCGACCCCCGATCGGGGGGGGGGGGAAACCGTGGCACAACATCACAACATGGAGTCTCAGGGGGCCCCAGAGCTTGTGCCTCCTAAGGCAAAGCCCGTCAAAACGGAATGGGGGCTTCTCGAGCATCAAGGGGGGCTCCTGAGCACCGCGCCTCAGGAGCCTTACCGGTCACGAAGCCACTTGCTATCCTCGATGCCGTCCTTGCTGATCTGGCCGGCATCCAGGGTGCTAGGGCCTTACCTTGTGGTTGCGTCCTCGGTTATCCGGCCGTATACCACGGCGGTAGGGAAATGTGTGCGACTGGGACCCGTCGACGTAGAGCTGCTTGAGTGTCGAAGGGGACTCCTGAGCAGTGCACCTCAGGAGCCTCACCGATCATATAACCACTCAGCACCCTCGATGTCATCCTTGGTGATCTGTCCAACATCGAGGGTGTCGGGGTCTCACCTCGTGGTCGCGGCCTTGGCCAGTCATATACCGCGGCGGTAGAGAATTGCGTGGGAGTGGGATCTGCAAACACAAAGTGTGGAAAAGGCCCCCAGTTCGCCTCGTCCATAAGCAAGGAGGAAGCGCCCCAGGCGGAGCAGCAGAGTATCTGGACAACCTGACTGCGCAGCAAAATCATCCGTGACCCGCGAGCTAAGTACACTATCGAATCAAACATGAACTTCCTAATTTAACAGCGCTATAAGGGTGAGGCAAGCCTTGTGCATACTGATGTGAGTACGTAGATACTACGGGAAAAATGCGCGCAATTAATAACACCGCAGGGATCTAGCGTGACAGGGGAGGCGACATGGGAACAGAGGCCTGGCGACGACGGGCTCCTGATCCGTGAGCCTGGGTTGGCAACCATAGGATCCCCCTCGGGAGGGGGGAGGATCCAACAAGCTGCCGCTATCAGACCGCACCGACAGAGGCCCCAGACAGGCATGGAGAAATCAAATCGCACAACTACGAGCGGTCGATGGTAAATCAAAGGCGAGAAACAAAACGTAAGTGATACGCAAAAGATTAACGCCCATGATGGCAAGGTTCGCTTTAAATTGTTATAGGTACCAGGAGGAAGAAGCAGGGGGGTCTAAGCGGAGGAGTCGTTGTCGCTACCCGAGCCGACGGCCGCCACGGTACCAGGGCTGCCTTCTCCGTCGGGAGGGGCGCCCAAATGAACTGCGCGACTAGGGTGTCCATGTGCGGGCGCACATCCTCCCGGAGAGGCCTCGAGAGCCCCTCGGGCGCGCGCTCCACCACACGCTGAAGGTCGAGCTGTAGGGTGAGGCGGCGCAAGTTGGAGAAGACGTGCGTCGATGCCAGCTCCAAGAGGTCTGGGTGTTAGCCTCAATGTCCTCTTTCACACGGGAGACGTCGATCTACAGCGCCTCCACCACCCGGCGGAAGAAGTCAAGGTAGGCCCCGTCGCCTTGCATGTTGGGGAGGGCAGGGGCATCCCTGACGAATCATCCTACTACGCCGACCGCACGGTGGGCGATGTCAGAGTACAACTTGGCCCGCTGGGACTCCAGCATTCTGGCATAGGCCGCCTCGTCGCACGCGACGTGCATGGCGCCAGCCGCTTCTTGGACCTGGGTTTGAAGAGGTGCCAACTCTGCCCTCGCCTCCGCCACGCCCCTGAGGGCGGCCTGGAAGATGGCGGCGGCGGTTGCCAGCTGGGCGCGCAGCGCGCCTGCCTCCTCCTCGACCTTGGCGTGCTTGCGTTTCTTGGACGGCGGCACCCTGGAAGAAGGAGATAGTCAATCCCGACGTGTTGGATGTGTCGAGCAAAGAAAGAGGAAAGCGATGGAACACTTACTCCCCCATCATGGTCCAGCGCTAGCGGACCCGTGTTGGCTACGATGGCCCCCGCCGCTGCCTCCAGAGGGAGGCAAGGGGGCTGACGGCCCCGCACACTCTGCAACACCGGCATGGCCTCCGCCAGACGCCATGAAGAAAGGGAGAAGCTGGGGAGATGAAGAGGGTTTTCTCTGGAGTAGCGGAAACAGGCGGACGCTTCGAGGCAGCTGGGTTACATCACGAGGAGGAGGATTTATAGGTAAGACCAAGGCCACAAAGCGTCATGGGAGAGCAGGTGATGTGCGCCCCTCGGGCTCCGAAAGGGGCGACTCGATCGATGCACGGCTCTACCGCACGTCGCCTCTCCTGACGCTGTCAGGTCACGCCCGCATGGCCCGAGAGCAGGAAGTTCAAGGAATGGACAACATTCAAGGAAGGGTAATGATGGCCGGCGCTGGCATGGGCATCACGTCGGTTTGACTTGTGCGGCCCTTGACGCCTCCAAGGAGCGGGGGCACCGCCGCACAGGTGGCTGACGTGTGTAAAGCCTGGCCCGCGGGCGTTCGGGGTCCACGGCGCTTCGGACCGTCCCCAAAGCTTTGTTTTGAAGCCAACTCGAGCGTGCCTTGGGACCGGAGGCTACTATCGGTGTTCTGGGAACGGGGGTACCTAGTCTTGCCTACCTGCGGCCCAGGGCATGGCGCACTTCATCAGCCAGGTGAGGCCCGGTGCGGCATCGCTCAAGACAAGGCCCTCGTGAGGACCCTGGGCTCGCGAGGAAGAACGACATCAAGACCCGCGAGGATGATCCTCCTCAGGCCCCCCTCTTGAGGGGCGGAGATCTTTATGCAAGCCCCGGCCTCAGGATTCAAGGGTGACACAAGGAAGGACATGCAAGCGCCAACACGCCACGCGGCAAAGTTTCCTCTTTGGTGCAAATGGAGCAAGGACATACGCAGGTTCCCAAAGCACTGCCCAAAGGTTTCCATTCCGGTACAACAAGACCACGACCGCCAGCACCGCAGGAGGGATGTCATCCCCGAGCCCACCATTGCATCACCATCATCTACTTTGCAGGCGAAAACCGCCTTTGGATAGGGTGCGGATGTACTCCTGCCCCCCTTCAAAATTGGTCGTTGTGGGATTCCTTCCCTCCATTGAGATAAGGGAAGAGGACTCGGACCACCGCTATATATAGAAGCTAGGTCACACCATAGAAGGGATCCCCCCGATCCAATTGAACACTTAGCTACTCCACTCTCCACCGCAAGATAGAGAGCCAAGAACACACCTTGAGCGCCCTCGCGAGGCTCAAGCCCATTGTACTAGTTCATCCACCAAAACCTCCATGAGAGGCAGTCCACCAAAGCAGGAGTAGGGTATTACACTTCGCAGCGGCCCGAACCTAGGTAAACTGTCGTGTTTATCTTCTTCCTCGTCATCAAACGAGTTCGCCTTTGTGTCCATCGAGTAGCGAGCTAGGTTGGGTGAATCCACAGGGAAGCCTTCGCACACACCCCTGTGTTTGAACCTTAAGGGTTTTGCGGAGCCTAAAATCCGTCAGTGCTTCGAAACGACGAACTTTCGCAACAGTGCACACTCGGGGAGAACACAATTTTATCTTGAAATTTTAGTGAGGGATCACCTTATAATTCTATTGTCATCCTAAGAAAAATAAGATGTATACAAGGATTAACATCACATGCAAATCATAAGTGACATGATATGGCCATGAACTTGTGCTTTTGATCTCCATCTCCTAAGCATCGACATGATCTCCATCGTCACCGGAATAAAACCATGATCTCCATCATCATGATCTCCATCATTGTGTCACCATCGGGGTTGTCGTGCCCACCATGCTTCTACTACTATTGCTACCGCTTAGCGATAAAGTAAAGCATTACATAGCGCTCAATGATTGACATGCTGGTCATATAATAATTAAAGACAACCCTATGGATCCTGCCGGTAGCCGTACTCATCGACATGCAAGTTGTGATATTCTATACAAAACATGATCATATCATACATCACATATGTCTGATCATGTAATTGTCCATATCATATCACAACATACCCTGCAAAAACAAGTTAGACGTCCTCTACTTGTTGTTGCATGTTTTACGTGGCTGCTACGGGTATCTAGCAAGAACGATTCTTAACTACGCAAAAACCACAATGGCGATACACAAATTGCTATTCAACCTTCTCAAGGACCACCTTTGTCAAATACGATCCAACTAAAGTAGGAGAGACAAACACCCGCCAGCCATATTTATGGAACAAAGTCACATGTCAGTCGATGGAATCGGTCTTTCATACGTGGACGAGTAAGGTTGGTCTGGGCCGCTTCATCCCACAATACCAATGAATGGGGAAAATACCAAGGAAGGAAGAAATCTGAGCATCAATGCCGACAAACTCCTTTGTGTTCTACTTGTGATCTCATCTACGCATAGACCTAGCTCATGATGCCACCGTTGGGGAACTTTGCATGGGAAACACAAAAAATTCCTACGCACACGCAAGATCTATCCATGGCGATGAGCGTCCACGAGAGGGAGAGTGGATTTACATACCCTTGTAGATCGCTAAGCGGGAAGTGTTAAGAAACACAGTTGATGTAGTTGAACATCTCTGCGATCCAAATCGCTAGTCGTCCCGCGATCCAATCACGATCCGTCCCGATCTAGCACCGAACGAACGGCACCTCCGCGTTCCGCACACGTACAACTCGATGACGATCTATGCCTTCTTGATCCAACAAGAGGGAGCGTAGAGGTGGATGAGAACTCCGGCAATGCAACGGTGCGGCAACGGTGGTGGTGGAGCTATTCCGGCAGGTCTTTGCCTAAGCACCGCTGAAAACTAGAGGAGGAGACGATCTAGTGGGGGAGAGAGGGATGCACCGTGGCTTGGGGTACGGCTGCCCTCTCTCCCCTCCAATATATATAGGAGGGAGGGGAGGGGCTAGAGCCCTAGGGTTTCCCCTATGGTCGGCTAAACCAGGGAGGAGGAGTCCTCCCCTCACTCGGATTCCTCCTCCCACAAGGGAGGTGGAGTCCTGGGAGGACTCCCCACTTGCCCTCCTTCCTTCTCTTCGCATGGGCCCTTAGGGGCAAGCTTTCCCAGCCCACTAAGGGTTGGTACGCCACTCATAAGGCCCACGTGCCCCCCGGCATGGGTGTCCCCTCCTGATGGCCTCCCGGAACCCTCCCGGCACCCCTGGTACACTACAGGAAATACCCGAAAACTTTTCTAATGACCAAAACGGGACTTCCTATATATCAATCTTTACCTCCGGACCATTACGGAGCTCCTCATGACATCCGGGATCTCATACAGGACTCCGAACAACCTTTGGTCACCAACATCCATAACTCAATCCTACCAAAACGTCACCGAACATTAAGTGTGTAGACCCTATGGATTCGAGAACTATGTACACATGACCGAGACACCTCTACGGTCAATAACCAATAGCGGGATCTAGATTCCCATATTGGTTCCTACATATTCTACGAAGATCTTTATCGGTTGAACCTCTATGTCAAGGATTCAGTTAATCATGTATGCAGTTCCCTTTGTTCTTTGGTATGTTACTTGCCCGAGATTCGATCGTTGGTATCTCTATACCTAGTTCAATCTCGTTACTGGCAAGTCTCTTTACTCGTTTCTTAATACAAGATCTCATGCTAACTCTGTAGTCACTTTGCTTGCAAGGCTCATTGTGATCTCGTATTACTGAGTGGGCCCTGAGATACCTCTCCGTCACATGCAGTAACAAATCCCAGTCTTGATCCATTCCAACCCAACAGACACCCTCGGAGATACCTATAGAGCACCTTTATAGTCACCCAGTTACGTTGTGACGTTTGATACACACAGGGTACTCCTCCAGTGTCAGTGAATTACATGATCTCATGGTCATTGGAACACATACTTGATATGTAGAAAACTATAGCAATAAACTGACACGGTCATATGTTATGTTCATAGTTTGGATCTTGTCCGTCACATCATTCTCCTAATGATGTGATCCCATTATCAAGTGACATCTCATGTCTATGGCTAGGAAACCTTGATCATCTTTGATCAATGAGCTAGTCTACAAGAGGCATACTAGGGACACAGTGTTGTCTATGTATCCACACATGTATCTGTGTTTCCAATCAATACAATTATAGCATGGATAATAAACAATTATCATAAACAAGGAAATATAATAATAACCACTTTAATATTGCCTCTAGGGCATATTTCCAAAAGTTATCTCAATTGTTGCAGGAATTACAAGACGTTTTTCCCGATGAGCTACCTCCGGGAGTACCACAAAAGGTCAGATCGAACACTGCATCAACCTCATTCCCGGCACACCACTTCCCAACAAGGCACCCTACCTCGTAAACCCCGAAGAAACTAAGGATATCCAAAAGCAAGTCCAAAAACTCCTATATAAAGGGAATGTACGCGGGGGTTTAAGTCCTTGTGTGGTTCCCGTGATTCCCGTACCTAAGCAAGATGGTAGTATGCGAATGTGTTCGGATTGCCGCCCTATAAATGTTGTAACCATTAGCTATCGCCACCCTATTCCTTGCTGAGATGATATGCTAGATGAACTTAGTGGTGCCACTATATTTTCCAAGATTGATTTGAAAATTAGTTACTATCAAATACGCATACAAGAGGGCGATGAGTGGGAAGCAGCTTTCAAAACTAAGTTTGGTCTATATTAATGGCTAGTGATGCCCATGGGCTTATCCGAAGCACCGGGTACATTTATGCATGTCATGCATCATTTCTTACGCCCATTCATTGGATATTGCATTGTGGTATACTTTGATGAAATTCTCGTTTTTAGCGAATTTCTTGAGGAGCATGCTAAACACGTTAGGGAAGTATTGCAAGTTCATAGGAAGGCACAATTGTATGCTAACATGGAGAAATGCACTTTTGGTGTTGAAAAGGTTGTCTTCCCAGGATTTGTGGTTTCTTCTAAGGGTGTCCATGTGGATCAAACTAAAATTGATGCAATTAAAACTTGTCCCACACCCACCAATTTGCAACAAGTGCGTAGCTTTCCAGGACTAGTAGGTTTCTACCGTCGTTCTGTTAAGGATTTTAGCACTATTGCATCTCCTCTACATGCTTTGAGCAAGAAAAATGCACCTTTCATTTGGGGACCAACACAAGACACCACATTCCTTGAGCTTAAAAATTTGCCAACTCATGCACCTTTGCTTGCATTTCCCAACTTAGATAAAACTTTTGAAGTGCATTGTGACGCTAGTGGTAATGGCACAGGTGGTGTGCTAATGCAAGAAAAGCGCCCAATTGCCTATTTTAGTGAGAAACTTTCTGGCGCTCAACTAAATTACCCAATCTATGACAAGTAATTGTATGCTTTGGTGAGAGTGTTACATGTTTGGGAGCATTACCTCCGCCCACATGAATTTGTTATTCATACTGATCATGAAACTCTCAAGTATCTTAAGGGTTAAACTAAGTTGAACAAGCAGTATGCTAAATGGATTTAATTCATTGAATCTTTTCCTTATGTCATAAAATACATTAAGGGTAAAGAAAATGTGGTGGTGGATGCTCTTTCTCGCAAATGCATGCTCGTTACTCAACTTGAATTGAATGTTATTGGTTTTGAGCACATCAAAGACTTGTATGAGCATGATGTTTCCTTTGCTACTCCATATGCCAAGTGTCAAGCGAAACCTTGTTGGGAATCCTATTACATGAAAGATGGCTATCTTATGCGTGCTAACAAACTTTGTATACCCGAGTCTAGTCTTCATTTGTTGCTTTATCAAGAAGCTCACGGTGCAGGACTTATTGGTCACTTTGTACGCGACAAGACATATGCCATCCTCTCCAACAAGTACTTTTGGCCAAAGATGTTTCGTTATGTGACACGCTTCACCAACCGATGCTCTACATGTCGCAAAGCTAGGTCAAAATCTCAATCCCATGGTATTTACATGCCTCTCCCTATACCATTTCAACCTTGGAAATACATTAGTATGGACTTTGTGCTTGGTTTGCCATGGACAAAAAATTGCCATGATTTCGTTTTTGTCATTGTGGATCATTTTTCCAAGATGGCGCACTTCATTCCATGTCATAAGATCGATGATGATTCACATGTTGCAAATTTATTTTGTAGGGACATCTTACGACAACATGGAGTGCCCAAGACAATTGTCTCGAATCGCGACATCAAGTTCCTTAGCTACTTTGGGAAGACTCTATGCACCAAACTCAGGATCAAGCTACTATTTTCTTCGGCCTATTACCCACACACCGATGGCTAAACGGAGGTGACGAACCGGACGCTCTCAACTCTCCTACATTTCTTGATCAGCAAGAATCTCAAGGAATGGGAAGATTCCCTCCCCATCGCTCAGTACGCCTACAACCGTGCTATACACATCACCATTAGCAAGTCTCCTTTTGAAGTGGTCTATGGCTTCAACCCCTTGTACCCATTGGACATCCTTCCTCTACCATTCCAAGAGCGCGTCAACATGGACACAAGTGCAAGGGCAAGATACATCAAGAAGATTCATGACGGTACAAGGCGCACAATAGAAAGTCAAGTGGACCGCGTCACCACCAAGCACAACATCAACAAGCACCCCATGGTGTTCAAGGTCGGCGATCTTGTGTGGCTACACCTTTGCAAGGACCGTTTCCCTATCGAGCATAAGTAAGTCCAAGATGCTTCCCTGAGCCGATGAACCCTTCAAGGTGTTGGCACGCTACAACAACAATGCCTACAAGATCGACATCCCACGTGACAAGTACAATGTGAGCGACACCTTCAACGTCATGGAATTATCTCCCTTCCGTGGTGATAAAGATCTTGATCCAAGGACAGATCTTCCCTAAGGGGGGGGGAGATGATGCGGAGCATCCCATGATCACCCCCTTGGACCCATCACCAACATCGCAAGCCATGAGAGGACCCATGACAAGAGCCCGTGCACGTGTCATTGAAAACGAGGTGACATATCTCCTTGCTCAATGTCTGTTTGACCCACTCGAGACATGGTCACTACCTCAGACGGAAGTTCTCTGTATACTCAGGTACTCGGACGAAGGACGTCAAGCTTGGAAGGACAAGGAAGGAGCTGCGAACAAGTCCCATCTCTCGGACGACCGACCGGCCTCGGATGACCGACACGCCTCGGACGTCCGACGATTGGACACCGACCCAGCGTGAGCCATCCGAACTCCCTAGCACACAGACGACCGACGCTACCCAGACTACCGATACGCTCTAGTGCACAGACGTCTGAGCCATCCCGAAAATCCGGTGCCAAGGCACCCGCTCCAAAACGTCAGAAAACCAGAGCCTTCGGACGACCGAGCCCCGAACGTGTGAGAACATCCAGAAATCCGGCCAAGGCACACCCGCACCGAACTCTCAGACTTTCGGCCTCCTCCGGACATCCAAACCGTCTTGAGCGTCGGACGTCCTACCCCGTCAGGACGTTCAGACCCTGTCTGCGCACAGGCACGCGGGTTTTGCCCATGTATCCCCTATCTTGCCTAAGACTATATAAACTCCACTCTTCCTCTATCTAGGGCCAGCTTACGTTTAGCAAAGACCATTGTCGAGTATAGCACCATCTACTTCCTTCCCTCGTGGAGAGATTCCCTCTACTTGACAAGATCTGAAGTGATTGATACGTCTCCAACGTATATACTAATCCTAACACTTTTGCTCTTGTTTTGGACTCTAATTTGCAAGATTTGAATGAAATTAACCCGGACTGATGCTGTTTTCAGTAGAACTACCATGGTGTTGTTTTGTGCAGAAATAGGAGTTCTCGGAATGGAATGAATTTTTTTGGAGATTTATTTTGGAACATTTGAGGAATTATGGAGCCATAAGACACCTGAGAGGGGGACCAAGGTGCCCACGCTCCACCAAGGCGCGCCAGGCCCCCTGGCGTGTCCTAGTGGAGGGTGGACACCTCGTGGGTCCCCCGACCCTAATTCCAACGCTATAAATTCACAATTCTCCGAAAACAAATCAGAGAGAAGGTATTACCTCAATTCACGATACGGAGCCGCCTCCACTGTCGGATTTCGGGCTCCGCAAAACCCTCAAGGTTCGTACATAGGGGCATGTGCGAAGGTTTCCTGCAGCCTCGCCCCACTTAGCTCACTACTCGATGGTTACTAAAGTGAACTCGCTCGATGATGAGGAAGAAGTTGGACATGGCAATTTACCCAGGTTCGGGTCGCTGTGAAGCGTAATACCCTACTCTTGCTTTGGTGGTTTGCCTCTCGTGGAGGTTTGGTGGATGAACTAGTATAGTGGGCTTGAGCCTCGTGAGGGCGCTCAAGGGGTGTTTTTGGCTCTCCGCCTTGTGGTGGTTCGTTGAGTGGCTAAGTGTTGGATCCCCCCTCTACGGTGTGGCCTAGTCTCTATATATAGTGGTGGCCCAGGTCCTGTTCCCTTATCGCAATGGTGGGAAGGGATCCCACAACGACCAAATTTGAAGGGGGCAGGAGTACACCCGCGCCCTGTCCAAAGGTGGTCTTTGCCTGCAAAGTGGCAGTTGGTGATGCAGTGGTGGGCTCGACGATGACATCCATCCTATGGGACTCGTGGTCGTGGTCTCATTGCACCAGAATGGAAGCCTTTGGTCGGTGCTTTGGGAACCCGTATACGTCCTTGCTCCCTTTGCGCCAAAGGGGAAACTGCGCTGCCCGGCGCGCTGGTGCCCGCATGTCCTTACTTGCTTCACCTTTGATTCCGGAGGCTGGTCTTGGGGTCATTCTTCCTCGTGAGCCCAGGGTCCTCGCGAGGGCCTTGTCTTGAGTAGTGTTGCGCCAAGCCACACCTGGCTAACGAAGTGGTCCATGTCCTGGGCCACAGGCAGGCAGGGCTAGGTACCCCCGTTCCCAGAACACCGACAATAGCCCCGGGGCCCAAGGCGAGCTCGAGCCGGCTTCGAGGCAAAGCTTTGAGGATGGATCGAGGCTTCTCAAGTCCCTAACGCCTACGGGCCAGGCTTCACACGCGTCGGACGCCTGTGCGGAGATGCCTCCGCTCCCCGAAGGTGTCAGGAACCGCCCCAAGTCAAACCGATGCGACGCCCGCACACAGCGCCAACCAACATTACCTTTCCTTTAGTGTCCTTGCCGCCTCTGCCTCCCCCCCTCGGGCCACACGGACGTGACCCTTTAGAGCTTGCACGCGTCCCGGGATGCGAGGGGGCGTTGGTTGGCCCCCGACTATACATAAGCAAGCGAGGGCAAGAAAACCCTCACTACACCTTCGTCTTCTTCGCCTCCCAACCTCCAAGACACCGCTCTCCCAATCATGGCTTAAGTGAGCAAGCATTCCACCGCTGAGAAGGGGAAGGCCCCCAAGAGGGGGCCACGACCGTCCCCGAAAGTACGTCGCGACGCCAACGGTAGCTCCTTGTGGGCGCAACCATACTCTAGTGCAGTCTGGGATTGTCATCGGTGCCCGTGGTGCAGGACCGACCGACGCGGGCGCCCTCGGTAGTTGAAGAGGTGGCGCCCGTGGTGGGAGGGTGGCGGTGGCGACCCTGCCATCACGCCCGCAGCTCCATACGCCCGACACGGCCCGGGAGTTCGTGGTGTGGGCGGAGAGGTCGGAGGCCGCCTGGCTTCAACTCCCAAACTCCTTCGCTAGAGCACTGCCGGCCGGGGGGCCTAACGGCCTATGGCTGCAGGCCGACGGCTGCTGCAGCGCGACGTCGTGGGTGAAGGTCGAGGTCACCCCAAAGGGCTATGTGTATCTGGTCCGTGGGTGGCAGAGTTTGCCCGCGCCCACGGCCTGGTGGGGAGGCAAACCCTCCATTTCAAGTACGACGGGGAGGTGACGCTCTTCGTCAAGGTCTTCTAGGGTGAGGGCGAGCGCCTCGGGTGCTGCCCGGAATATGTCGGCCACGGCGATCTTGGAGATGAGCTTGGCCTTCATGACGAGCGTCGTACCTCTAGCGACAGCGACACCCCCTCTGATGGGAGTCCAAGCGATAGCAACGACAACAACGACAACAACTATGATGCACCACCGTGCCATCGCGCCCGGACCTTGGGGGTTGCCAGCCGTCGCGACGCCGCTCCTCCGCTCCTAAAGCCTCCGCACCGGCGCGCTTTCATGGTCCCGTGAAGGAGGAGGAGGAGGACACCGACTGAGCGTTGATGCACGGGCCCCAGAGCTCCTGGAGCAGCAGCCCTCGTGCGGGGATTTTTCCTTCTTTTCCTGCCCTTGTAATCAAAGAACCAAGAAAGGCCCTGCGGGCGTGTAATGAACTTGGGCGCTATCCTCTTTTGTCTGTCCTCCGGTTATGCGTCCTAACTTTTGCGTTTTCGTTAATTGAGGCTGCCTTTCGATTGTGATTAGGATACTTAGCTTGGTGTGCTCGTTGTAGGCTCTAGGGGAGGCCTGGCCATGGCGCTTGGTGAGCCCAGACGTCATGTGGTTCTCTTCTCCTTATAGGTGATGCAAGTTGGGAGCCCTTTCGGCACTCTGTGTCTGCAGGCCCCAGTCTCGCACATTTCCCTACAAACGCAGCTGCGTCTGGCCAAGGACGTAACCACAGGGTGAGGCCTCAACGCCCTCGATGCCGACCGGATCACCAAGGATGGCATCGAGGCTGCAAGTGGCTTTATGACCGGTAAGGCTCCTGAGGCATGCTGCTCAGGAGCCCCCTTTGACGCTCAAGCAGCTCTACGTCGGCAAGTCCCAGTCCCGCACATTTCCCTACCACCATGGTATATGACCGGATCACCAAGGACACAACCACAAGGCGAGGCTCTGACACCCCCGATGCAGACCGGATCGCCAAGGACGACATCGAGGCTTCCAAGTGGCTATATGACCGGTAAGGCTCCCGAGGTGTGCTACTCAGGAGCGCCCTTTGACGCTCAAGCAACTCCCCAAAGAAAATTTTGTTTCCTACCCCGGGAGGGGTGGGCCTCTCGAGGCTCCTAGATGGCACGCCGGGCTATGAGTGGATCCCCCAAGTGATTACAAAGTGTCTCGCGCCTACTAACTCACCCGGAACTACCACACGAGGATCCGGGCGCCAAGGCCTTGGCAAGGTGCGAGCACCGTTCCCCTAGCCCCCGCTCACGAGGTGCGAGGGGGAAGGGAGCAGGCGAGTGCCTGTCCTGAAGAGAGAAAACCCAAGATAGGAAATGGCGACGAAAACGAATCCCTGGCCCGTTTCTTGAAAACATGATTTGAAAAAACCCTGAGTTTTGTTCGAGGAAAGTTGGCAAATTCAAATGCGAGAAGAGCAAATAACCACCGTGTCCGACACCTACACTAGTCTTCGTCTTCCCCCAATGCTAAGCATAGGGCATCCAAGTTGCATGGGCATAGCCATTGATGTGCAGTGTTGACTTCTCTGCCAGCGCGGAGCTGTGGTTGCCACATTGCATGGGAGGCACCCCTCCGCGTCCTCGGGGGGCTCTGGGCGTATATAGCCCGCTCATTATTACGTGAGAGTGTCACGGGTAGAATCTCCGGAGGTGCTGGATGTTCTAGGAGTTCGGGATGGGTACCTCGTCTTGAGTCTCCAAGCGCACTGCACCTGGCCTGGAGACATGAGCAAGATTGAACGGGCCCTCCGACATGGGCGACAGCTTGTGCAAGCCCTCCCTGGAGAGAACCCGCCTCGGGACGAGGTCATCGGCTTCGAGGGTCCTGGAGCAAATGTTACGATAGTGCTAGCACCGTAGTGCTTGTTGATACCTTGCAGCTCGGAGCGAGGCTTGGCGACGAGATTCCTACCCAAGCATGAGGTCCGTTTCCCGCGCCGTGTCCTGATGCTCCAAGTCAAATGCCATTACCCGAGGGGAGTGGTGCTTGACCTCGTGGGGGAGGACGGTTTGGCTCCATAGACGAGGAAGAATAGGGTCTCGCCGGTCGGCTTGGTTACGGTGGTGCGGATGGACCACAACACGGACTGGAGCTCATCAACCCAGCCTAGGAGCTGCAAGCCTCCAGTTTCTTCTTGAAGCTCCTTGTCTTGAGGCCTCACGGTACCTATGCGTTGGCAAGCTTTGCCTGGCCGTTGCTCCTAGGGTGGGCTACGGAGGTGTAGCAAATCTGCGTTCCAAGGTTAGCGCAATATGACTTGAAGAGGCTGCTTGTGAACTGCGAACCGTTGTCAGTGAGGATGTGGTTGGGGACGCCGAATTTTCTTACGAAACCATTGACGAACTTGACGGTTGACCCAGTCGGGATGGTGCACACTGGATCCACCTCGGCCCACATGGTGAACTTGCTGATGGTGACGTAGAGGTAGCGGTATCCACCCGCTGCCCGCGGAAAAGGCCCCAGTATGTTCAGGCCCCAAACCGCAAAGGGCCAGGAGAGCGGGATGGTCTGGAGGCCTTGGGCGGGCTGGTGAATCTGCTTGGCGTTGAATTGGTAGGCCTCACAAGACCGAACCATCTCGATGGCGTCCTAAGCGCCAAGGGCCAATAGAAGCCTGATCGGAACACCTTCCCTGCAAGGGTGCGCGATGAGGAGTGGTGCCCGCAGTCCCCTTCATGGATGTCTGCCAACAGCTCGCACCCCTGCTCCTTGGAAATGCACTGCAACGAGACGTCGTTCGGGCGCCTGCAATACAAGTTGTCGTCTTGCAAGCAGTAGGCTGTGGCCTGCTGGGCTATGTGCTCGGCGTCTAACTCCTTTTCCGGCAGCGTTCTGCGAAGCATGTACGCCTTGAGCTCCTGCATCCAGTCATCGTCCTGAGGCTTGAGTGCCAGGAGCAGTCGGGCTCTTGAGGTTGGGCCGCAGAATGGAGCCCCCAGGGGCGACGCTAGGGGGAGCTCCTCACTTCGTGGCGCCGGGTCCTCAGAGGGTGGTACCGCAGAGAGTTTGAAGAGCCGCTCCTCGAAGATGCCTGACTCCTGGGCTCATGTCGTGACACCCTCTTGGCGATGTCATTGGCTTCCTTGTTTGTGCCACGTGGGATGTGCTGCAATTCCAAGCCCTGAAATGTCTTTCAATCTTACGTGCCTCTTCCAAGTATCCCTCCATATGCTCGTCCTTGGGTGTATACTCTTTGCTGGAGAAGTTGAGGAGGAGCTGGGAGTCGCCCATGACGGAGAGGCACCGAACCCCCAAGGCCCCTGCTGCCTTGAGGCCTGGGATGAGGCCCTCGTACTCTGTGATGTTGTTGGTGACCTTCTCCCCGCGCTGGAAACAGAGTTGTACGGCGTACCGGAGCTTGTCTCCCGTCGGGGAAGTGAGAACGACCCTAGCCTCTGCTCCTATGCGCGTGAAGGCTCCGTCAAAATGCATGGTCCAACCCTCTGGTGTCTCATCGCCGGGGGTGAGGGACCGTCTCCCATCCAGCCCCCAGTCAGGGGCGTCTGTCCACTCCGCCATGAAGTCCGCCACGGCCGCCCCATTGATGATCCTGGTCGTGCTGAACTCTATGTTGAAGGCCTGCAGCTTGATGTTCCACTCGGAAACCCTTCCCACCGCGTCGGGGTTGCGCAAGACCTTCTCTAGGGGTATGTGGAGACGACCTTGATGGGATGCCCCTCAAAGTAGTGGCATAGCTTTCTAGAAGCGGCGAGGAGCACTAGGAGGAGCTTCTGTTGCATGGGATAGCATGAGCGTGTGTCCCGTTGCACCGTGCTAACGTAGTAAACCGGGTGTTCAAGGAGGGTGAGGTCTTCCTGGTGTCCTGTCCCACGACAGGCTCAAGAGGCTTGGGCGCCCTGAGGGCCGTCGGAGCGGTCGGGACCTCATGAGTATTAGGCGCCTCAGGGGCCATTGGAGCAGGTGGGGCCTCATGAGGGTTGTGCGCTTCGGGGGCCTATAGAGTGGCAGTGGCCTCAAGAGCTCCATCTTGGGGAGAAACGCGTTTCTCGAGATCTTGATAGCCCCCATGCTCCATGCCTAGGGGGCACTCGTGCTCGGTGATCCGGCGCAAGTGTTTGCCCGCTCTTCCCTGACAGCCACCAATGCAGTGCTGGCGGAGTGGGGGTGGCAGCGAGGTATAGAAGCAATGGATCTCGAGGGCGAGGCGCCACCATCACCGGCGGGCTCGTGAGGTATTGCTTGAGTTCCTCAAAGGCAGTGCCTGCCTTCGGGGTTCGTTCGAAGGGCCCCTTTCTCTTCATGATCTTAAAGAATGGCAGGGCCCGCTCACCAATCTTGGAGATGAAGCGCCCCAAGGAGGTCACGCAACCTGCCAACTTCTGCATTTCCTTGAGGGTCCGGGGCGCGCTCATCTTGCTTATGGCCTTGATCTTCTCCGGGTTTGCCTCGATCCCCCGGTGCGACACCGGGAAACTGAGCAGCTTGCCTGAGGGGATTCTGAAGATGCACTTTTCGGGGTTGAGCTTCAGGTTTACCCCCCGCAGGCTAGCAAACATCTCCTACAAGTCCTCGATTAGGTTCTTGGCCTCCTAAGACTTGACCACGATGTTGTCAACGTAAGCTTCTTCATTTATCCCGAGCTGCACCCTAGGGCGATGTGCATAAGACTTTGGAAGGTTGCCTCGGCTTTCCGCGTCCCGAAGGGCATGCACGTGTAACAGAATACCCCGCACGAGGTGAGGAAAGCAGTCTTCTCGACGTCCTACACTGCCATTTTGATCTGGTGGTAGCCCGACAAGGCGTCTAGGAAGCAGAGGAGCTCGCACTCCTCGGCGGAGTCCACGATCTGGTCAATGATTGGTAGCAGGAATGGGTCCTAGGGGCAGGCTTTGTTGACGCTCATGAAGTCGTCGCACATATGCTCCTTCCCGCACTTCTTTGGGACAACCACCGGGTTGGCAAGCCACTCCGAGTAGCGCACCTCCTAGATGACCCTAGCCTCCTTCATCTTGCCGACCTCCTAGGTGATGAATTCTTGCTTCTCCTGAGCTTGCCTCCTCGCCTGCTGCTTGACTAGGTGCCCGTTCGGGCACACCATGAGGTGGTATTCAATCGCGTCCCTCGGGACCCCCACCAGGTCGGAGGTGCTTTGTGCGAACGCGTCCTTGTTAGTGCGGAGGAACGTCACCCCCACTTCGTCCACCGCCACGCGCTTCGTCTCCACCCGGCTCTGGGAGAACACCTGCCTCTTTTTACAAGCGCGACGTCGAGGACGCCCCCGGAGTCTTCTGTCGCCTGCATGGCATCCCCGACACTGGGGCGCGCTGTGGCGACCGCCTTGTAGGTGAGCCCGAGCGCGTGGGACGCGTCCTTGATGTTTCCCTGGACAGTAAGGATGCCACCACTCCTGGGCATCTTGACGATGTTGTAGCCCAGGTGAGTTGCCGCCATGAACTGGGCGAGTGTGGGGTAGCTGAGTATTGCATTGTAAGGGAGGTGGATGTGGGCGACATCGAAGTCGACCTGCTCGATGTGGAAGTTGGAGCAGGTGAAGAAGGTGACGGGGAGACGCACCCGCCCCACGGGGACGATAGATCCTTTGACCACCTCGACGAAGGGCCCTGAAGGTGTGAGTTGATCACGGGGTAGCTGCAGCGCATCAAAGGCCTCCATGGAAATGATGTTGAGGCAGACACCACCGTCCATGAGGGTCTTGGAGATAGCCACGCCACTGATGGTGGGCGTCCACAACATGGGGAGCGCCCCAGGGGTTGTCGTCGTCTTGGGGTGGTCATCAGGGCCGAAGGTGATGTCGATCTTAGGCCACGCTCGGGGCGGCATGAGCTCGGGATGCAGACGTACTGCTCCTACGTGGCGGAGGAACTGCTTGACTTGACGGTTCGAGGAGGGTGCATGCGGTCCAACGAGGATTCAGGCGACCATGCGGCCGGCCCAGCGCGCCCCGCCGCCAGTGCGCGCCATGGGCCGGCCGACGTCGAGAATCTTGCCCGCCATGGAGTTTCCGAACCAGGGCCTGCCAGTCGCCGAGAGTGGGGATGCTTCGACAAGCCCCCTACCTGGCATGCCAAATGTCGGATTTCGGGCTCCACAAAACCCTCAAGGTTCGAACACAGGGGCGTGTGCGAAGGTTCCCTACAGCCTCGCCCCACTTAGCTCACTACTCGACGGTGAACTGGCTCGATGATGAGGAAGAAGATGAATACAACAATTTACCCAGGTTCGTGCCGCTGTGAAGTGTAATACCCTACTCCTACTTCGGTGGATTGCCTCTCGTTGAGGTTAGGTGGACAAACTAGTACAGTGGGCTTGATCCTCCCAAGGCCCCTCAAGGGGTGTTCTTGGCTCTCTGCCTTGGCATGGTTCGTCGAGTGGCTAAGTGTTGGATCCCCCCACTCTATGGTGTGGCCTAGTCTCTATATATAGTGGTGGCCCGGGCCCTATTACCTTATCGCAATGGCGGGAAGGGATCCCACAACGGCCAAATTTCAAGGGGGACAGGAGTACACCCGCGCCCTGTCCAAAGGTGGTCTTCGCCTGCAAAGTGGCTGTTGGTGATGCAGTGGTGGGCTCGGCGATGACATCCGTCCTGCAGGGCTCGTGGTCGTGGTCTCATTGCACCAAAATGGAAACCTTTGGGTGGCGGTTTGGGAACCCGCATACGTCCTTGCTCCCTTTGCACCAAAGGGGAAACTGTGCCGCCCGGTGCGTTGGCACGCCTGTCCTTCCTTGTGTCACCTTTGACTCTTGAGGCCGGGCTTTGCATAGGGATCTCTACCACTCGGGAGGGGCCTTGAGGAGGCCCATCCTTGCTGGTCTTGGGTCCGTTCTTCCTCACGATCCCTGGGTCCTCGCGAGGGCCTTGTCTTGAGTAGTGGTGCGCAAGGCCACGCCTGGCTGATGAAGTGGACCATGTCCTGGGCCACAGGCAGGCAAGGTTGGGTAGCCCCGTTCCCAGAATGCCGACAACCACCTCATGTTCTTCATCGGGAGGCCAGGTCTGGAGTCAGTTTGGGGCTCTGGAGAGGGGAATCTTCGGTCTTCGACATCATCAACCCTTCTCCATCGCCAATTCCATGATGCTACCTACCGGGAGTGAGTAATTACTTCGTAGGCTTGCTGGTAGGTGAGGAGTTGGATGAGATTCATCATGTAATCGAGTTAATTTTGTTAGGGCTTGAACCCAGGTATCCATTATGTTCTAAGATTTATGTTGCAATGACTTAGTCATGCTCAATGCTTGTCACTAGGGCCCGAGTGCCATGATTTCAGATCTGAACCGTTTATGTTATCATCATTATATCTATGCTCTTGATTCGATCTTGCCTAGTCATATGCACCTGTTACGTGTTATGATCCGTCAACCCCATAGTGACAATATTTGGGATACTTCACAGTGATGACCGTAGTTAGAGGAGTTCATGTATTCACTAAGTGTTAATGCTTTGTTTCGGTTCTCTATTAAAAGGAGGCCTTAATATCCCTTAGTTTCCTTATGGACTCCGCTGCCCTGGGAGGGTAGGACAAAAGATGGCATGCAAGTTCTTTTCCATAAGAACGTATGACTATATACGGAATATGTGCCTACATTACATTAACGAACTACAGCGAGTTCTGTGTCGCCCTAGCTTATGACTTTTATATGATGAATACCATCCAACAAATACTCCAATCCAGTGCCTACGACCTTTCCACTTATTGCCCTCGCTAAGTTACTATTGTTATTGCTACTGTTACACTTGATACAAAATTAGCATTGCTACTGTTACTGCTATTGTTACTATTACTACTGCTATCAACCTATCAAACTATTGTGCTACCGATCACTTTGCTGCAGATATTTATCTCCACGTGTGGTTAAATTGATAACTCGATGGCTAATACTCCCAAATATTCTTTGCCTCCCCTTGTGTCGAATCTATAAATTTGGGTTGAATACTCTACCCTCGAAAACTCTTGCGATCCCCTATACTTGTGGGTTATCAATGATGCCAAGGCTCATTTTGACATGAGAGTGTCATGGGTAGAATCTCCGGAGGTTCTAGGTGTTCCATGCGTTCTGGATGTGGACCGCGTCCTGAGTCTCCAAGCGCAAATGCATCTGGCCTGGAGACGTGAGCGACCTTGAACGGGCCCTCCCACATGGCCGAGACCTTGTGCAAGCCCTCCCTGGAGAGAACTGAAAGCACATTTGCTCCCTTGGTGGTTTTGGTAATTAATAACAACATATATGTCATTGAACTAATGTGTCCACTAAGCATGTTTCAGGAAAAGTTCAATGATGGGTTGGTAAAAGGATTGTGGAATACCCCAAGATGCAAGGAAATAGATTGGCAAAGCTTCAAGCAAAGGACTGTACATTTTACCTTTTTGTGAGAAATCACTTTGAGTCCATAGGAAATCCAATACTATTAAAAGGGGTTTAGGTTTTGTTGGTGAACAAAATGCTCATACGTGCACAAGTGATAGTCACCACATACACCCACAAGCTCTTCCATAAAAGTTTTTCCAAAGCCAAATATCCAAAATCGGTGCAACCAACACTATCCACTCGGTGCCACCGATTCCCAAACTCAGACAGACTCAGCCGAACCCTAGCATTTCGATGCAACCGATTCCACTTTGGTGCCACCGAGTTTGGGTTGCCAACTTCCTATTACGCAAGTTTACAAAATCGGTCCCGCCGAGTTCTGTTTATCGGCGTCATCGAGATTGGCAATCTGACCATTGGTCACCTTATCGATGCAACCAAGTTTTATGTATCGGTGTCACCGAGATTCAATAGTTCCTACCTTTGAGGCAACTCGGTACAACCAAGATTTACACATTGGTTCCACCGAGTCTGACTTATTACGTGTAACGGTTGGATTTTTGGAGATGCCTATATATACCCCTCCACCACCACTCACTCACAAGAGAAGCAATCAGAATAGTTCCCCACTCATACCTACTGATTTTCTAAGAAAGAACCACCTACTCATGTGTTGAGATCATACCATTCCATTCCTACCATATGAATCTTGATCTCTAGCCTCCCCAACTTGCTTTCCACCCAATCAACCTCTTCCACCAAGCCAAATCTGTGAGAGAGTGATTGTGTGTTGAGGAGTCTATCATCTTGAAGCATAAGAGCAAGGAGTTCATCGACATTATCAAGCCTATTACCTTTTGGAGGGTGGTGCCTCCTACATTGGTTGGGCGTCTCTTGGGAGCCTCCTCCTTCGTGTTGTGGAGTGAACCAAGAAGTTTGTACGGGCAAGGATATTGCCTACTTCGTGAAGATCTACCCCGAGTTAGGCTAGTCCTCCATGGACATAGGCCGTCAAGGTATAGTCAAGGTCGCTTCTTCATGGAACCCTCCGTGGGTAGAGCCCTCCGTGAACTCTCACGACTGTTACCCTCTGTGGGGTGAAGACTCCATGAACGTGGACGTACGATAGCAGCACCTATCAGAACCACAGAAAAAATCATCGTGTCACCAATTGCGTTTGATCTTCCTACCCTCTCTTTCCTTACATGCTTGTCTTTACTTTCCGCTGCAATACTCGTAGACATGCATGTGGAGGGGGTACTTGACTTGTTATGAATGCTAAAATCTGCCAAGACTTAAAATTGGGGAAAAGTAGGTTTTTATTTGGTCAAGTAGTCTAATCACCCCCCCTAGCACTACTTTCGATCCTACAAGAACCCGCCTCAGGATGATGTCACCGGCTTCAAGGGTCCTGGAGCAGATGTTATGGCAGTGGTAGCGTCGTAGTGCTTGTTGATACCTTGTAGCTCGGAGCGAGGCTTGGCGACGAGATTCCTACCCAAGCATGAGGTCTGTTTCCCGCGCCGCGTCTTGACGCTCCTCGTTAAATGCCATTACCCTAGGGGAGCGGTGCTTGACCTCGTGGGGGAGGACGGCTTCAGCTCCGTAGACGAGGAATAACGGGGTCTCGCCGGTGGGCTTGGTTATGGTGGTGCAGATGGACCACATCATGGACTGGAGCTCATCAACCCAGCCCTTGCCGCAAGCCTACAATTTCTTCTTGAAGCTCCTTGTCTTGAGGCCTCGTAGGACCTCTGCGTTGGCGCACTCTGCTTGGCCTTTGCTCCTGGGGCGGGCTACTGAGGCACAACAAATCTGCGTTCCAAGGTTAGCGCAATAAGACTTGAAGAGGCTGCTTGTGAACTGCGAACCGTTGTCGGTGAGGATGCGGTTGGGGACGCCAAATCAGCTTAGGATGCCCTTGATTAACTTGATGGCCGACCCAGCCGGGATGGTGCACACTGGCTCCACCTCGGCCCACTTGGTGAACTTGTCGATGGTGACGTAGAGGTAGCGGTATCCACCTGCTGCCCGCAGGAAAGGCCCTAGTATGTCCAGGCCCCAGACTGCAAAGGGCCAGGAGAGCGGGATGGTCTGGAGGCCTTGGGTGGGCTGGTGAATCTGCTTGACGAGGAATTGGTAAGCCTCGCAAGACCGGACCAACTCGATGGCGTTGTTAAGCGTCGAGGGCCAATAAAAGCCTGATTGGAATGCCTTCCCTGCAAGGGTGCGCGATGAGAAGTGGTGCCCACAGTCCCCTCCGTGGATGTCTGCCAGTAGCTCGCACCGCTACTCCTTGGAGATGCACCGCAGCGAGACGTCATTCGGGCACCTATGGTACAGGTCGCCCTCTCGCAGATAGTAGGTCGTGGCCTGCCGGGCTATGCGCTCAGCGTCTTCCTTCTTTTCCGGCAGCATGCCGTGAAGCATGTACGCCTTGAGCTCCTGCATCCAGTCATCATCATGAGGCTCCAGTGCTAGGAGCAGTCGGGCTCCTGAGGTTGGGCCGCAGTCTGGAGTGCCCATGGGTGGCGCTAGGGGGATCTCTCACTTTGCGGCACCGGGTCCTCAGAGGGCGGTGTCGTGGAGGGTTTGAAGATCCGCTCCTCAAAGATGCCCGACTCCTGGGGCTCACGTCATGATGCCCTCTTGGCAATGTCATCGGCTTCCTTGTTTGTGTCACGCGAGATGTGCTGCAATTCCGAGCCCTGAAAATGTTTTTCAATCTTACGTACCTCTTCCAAGTACCCCTCCATATGCTCGTCCTTGGGTGTATACTCTTTGTTGGAGAAGTTTACGATGAGATGGGAGTCACCCATGACGGAGAGGCAACAAACCCCCAAAGCCCCCACTGCCTTGAGGCCTACGATGAGGCCCTCGTACTCCATGATGTTGTTGGAGACCTTCTCCCCGCGCTGGAAATAGACATGTATAGCGTACCGGAGCTTGTCACCCGCCAAGGAAGTGAGAACGACCCCAACCCCTGCTCCCATGCGCGTGAAGGCTTCGTCAAAATGCATGGTCCAACCCTCTGGTGTCTCGTCACCACGGGTGAGGGACTGGATCCCGTCCAGCCCCTGGTCCGGGGCTCTGTCCACTCCGCCATGAAGTCTACCAGGGCCGCCCCTTTGATGACCATGGTCGTGCTAAACTCTATGTTGAAGGCCTGCAGCTCGATGTCCCACTCGGCAACCCTTCCTGCCGCGTTGGGGTTGTGCAAGACCTTCTCCAGGGAGTATGCAGAGACGACCTTGATGGGATGCCCCTGGAAGTAGTGGCATGGCTTTCTCGAAGCGACAAGGAGCACTAGGAGGAGTTTCTTTGCATGGGATAGCGTGAGTGTGCATCCCGTAGCACCGTGCTGACATAGTAGACCGGGTGTTCAACGAGGGTGAGGTCTTCGATGGTGTCCTGTCCCACGGTGATCTCAAGAGGCTTGGGCGCCCTGAGGGCCGTCAAAGCGGTCGGGGCCCCATGAGGATTAGGCGCCTCAGGGGCCGTTGGAGCAGGTGGGGCCCCATGAGGGTTGTGCGCTTTGGGGGCCTCCAGAGTGGTAGTGGCCTCAAGAGCTCCGTCTTAGGGAGAAACGAGTTTCTCGGGATCTTGCAAGCCCCCATGCTCCATGCCTGGGGGGCCGCTCGTGCTCGGTGATGTGGCACGGGTGTTGGCCCGCTCTTCCCTGACCTCCACCAATGCAGCGCTAGCGGAGTGGGGGGTGGTAGCCAGGTATAGTAGCAATGGCTCCCGAGGGCGAGGCGCCACCATCACCGGCAGGCTCGTGTGGTATTGCTTGAGTTCCTCGAAGGCGATGCCTGCCTTCGAGGTCCATTCAAAGGGCCCCTTTCTCTTCATGATCTTGAAGAATGACAGGGCCTGCTCACCAAGCTTGGGGATGAAGCGCCCCAGGGAGGTCATGCAACCCGCCAACTTCTGCATTTCCTTGAGGGTCCGGGGCGCTCTCATCTTGCTTATGGCCTTGATCTTCTTCGGGTTCACCTCGATCCCCCGGTGCAACACCAAGAAACCGAGTAGCTTGCCCAAGGAGTCTCCGAAGACGCACTTTTCGGGGTTGAGCTTCAGGTTTACCCCCCTCAGGCTAGCAAACGTCTCCTACAAGTCCTCGATCAGCATCTTGGTCTCCTTGGACTTGACCACGATGTCGTCGACGTAAGCTTTTGCATTTCTCCCGAGCTGCGGCCCCAGGGCGATGTGCATCAGCCTTTGGAAGGTTGCCTCGGCTTTCCACAACCCGAAGGGCATGGGATGAAGCACCCCAGGGAGGTCACGCAACCCGCCAACTTCTGCATTTTCTTGAGGGTCCGGGGCGCTCTCATCTTGCTTACGGCCTTGATCTTCTTCGGGTTCACCTTGATCCCCTGGTGCGACACTAGGAAACCGAGCAGCTTGCCCGAGGGGTCTCTGAAGATGCACTTTTTGGGGTTGAGCTTCAGGTTTACCCCCCCCACCTCAGGGTAGCGAACGTCTCCTACAAGTCCTCGATCATCGTCTTGGCCTCCTTGGACTTGACCATGATGTCGTCGACGTAAGCTTCTGCATTTCTCCCGAGCTGCGGCCCTAGGGCGATGTGCATCAGCCTTTGGAAGGTTGCCTCAGCTTTCTGCAGCCCGAAGGGCATGCACGTGTAAGAGAATACCCCACACGAGGTGAGGAAAGCAGTCTTCTCGACGTCCTACACTGCCATTTTGATCTGGTGGTAGCCCGAGAAGGCATCCAGGAAGCAGAGGAGGTCGCACTCCGCGGTGGAGTCCATGATCTGGTCGATGCGTGGTAGCAGGAATGGGTCCTGGGGGCAGGCTTTGTTGAGGCTCATGATGTCGACACTCATACGCTCCTTCTCGCACTTCTTTGGGACGACCATCGGGTTGGCAAGCCACTACGGGTAGCGCACCTCCTGGATGACCCTAGCCTCCTTCAGCTTGCCGACCTCCTAGGCGATGAACGCTTGCTTCTCCTGAGCTTGCCTCCTCGCCTTCTGCTTGACTGGGCGCCCGTTCGGGCACACCATGAGGTGGTATTCGATCACGTCCCTTGGTCCCCTCACCAGTTCGGAGGCGCTCCATGCGAACGTGTCCTTGTTCATGCGGAGTAACGTCACCAACACCTCCTCTTGATCTCGGAGTAGGTGTGCGCCCATGGTCAGGGTAGGACCCGGGTTTTCTTCGTCCACCACCACCCGCTTCATCTCCGCCCGGCTCTGGGAGAACAGTTGCCTCTTCTTTACTGGCGCAAGATCGAGGACACCCCCGGAGTCTTCTGTGGCTTGCGTGGCATCCCTGGCACTGGGGCGCATTGTGGCCGCCGCCTTGTAGGTGAGGCCGAGCGTGTGGGACGTGTCCTTGACATTTCCCTGGACGGTGAGGATGCCACCGCTCTCGGGCATCTTGACGACGTTGTAGCCCAGGTGCGTTGCCGCCATGGACTTGGCGAGTGCGGGGTAGTCGAGTATTGCGTTGTAAGGGAGGTGGATGTGGGCAACGTCAAAGTCGACCTTCTCGATGCGGAAGTTGGAGTGGGTGCCGAAGATGACGAGGAGACGCACCGACCCCACGGGGACGACATATCCTTTGTCGGACCCCGGTCCTATGCCATAAGAATCTAGCCTATAACACATCACATCACTTTGCGGTCTCGCGCACGGTTATCTCCACGGCTACCACCTTACCTGGGCCGGGACCATTTGCGTCTTTTGACTCACGTATGTGAATGTGTCGCTAGCATTCAACTATCAAAGAATCTGGGCCGACATGACTAGTCATAAAACTCAAGTGGCACATCCGTACAGGGACAAGCATACGTAACCCAGCAATGCAGGTGTCGATCTCTAGCGTGTGTAGACGAGTCATAGCAAGCTACAAGCACTCCATTACGCCGTGGGACATAAATGTCATCACTGCACGTAGACGAGTCGTAGCAGGCTACAGGGACTCCATTACACTGCGAGACATTTCCCCGAAGGGACATACACAGCAGCAAAGAATGATACATGCCAGTCAGTCAATGTGTCCGGAGCAGTAGCAAGCTACCAAGGCTCGGTGGAAGCACAAAGAGGCAGTTCCCCGTAAATAGTACTACTAAAGGCACACAACTAGGTGTCGGATCCCATACATACCATTGCACGTCACACGTACGCACGACATGCCCGATATGCATAGATACAACTATGGCACCACAACATAACCATACAACATTACAACCTCTATTTAGAAGGCTCGGAAGAGCCAATCCAATAAGATGTTACAAACAGGGGCCACAAGACCCAACATTCAAAGCATTCAATCAATCAAGCGGAAGTTTAAATATGTCTAGGTACAGACATCTACAAAAGTGGCTAATGAAGCCTGAAAATCTACAACGACCCTACCAAAGGAACTAGACCTCTGTCTGGGATTCCCAAGCTAATCTGATCAACATTGAACTTCACGTCGAAAATACCACTAATGAGACTGACGTCTCCTCTGCAAAAACATAATTTAAGCAAATGTGAGTACAAGGGTACTCAGCAAGACTTACATCAGAACTAACTACACATGCATCAGTATCAGTGAAGGGGATTGTGGAGTTTATTGCAGCAAGCCAGCTTTGACTCTTGGCTAACCTATACTACGTCTACAAGTGCTTTGTTGGAGGTGGGATAGCGCACACGAGTGCACATATTCACCAATCAATACACCACTATGGATCCACTCTTGTCTCCCAACGAGAAGGCCATCCATAGCACTCACGCTTATCTTGCGTATTTTAGAAGTATCCATTTCACTTATCTATGAACCACATAAGTTCTCCAAGTAGTCCATATCCGAGGACGCGGCTATTCGAACAGATTATTTCACCCTGCAGGGGTATACTTCTTCACACATGCTCTCACCAATTATCACCATATGCACGTCATGCATCTCGGCAACCTTCAAGCGGAAGCACTGGCATGGGCATCAGCCACGACCGTCAACCGCACAAGACCCTAGTCCAGGTTTATCGCCTATTTGAGACTGAACCCGCACGGAAGTCCGGCCGAAGTTTCCGCTACGGCCTCAAACGATGTGCGCAGGGTTCCCAAGCCCACCGTTCGGGTGCCACTTGGTACACCGTGCCACTGTGCATCTACCGCATCATAGCCCACCCCGTCGGGTAGCGCTATGCACACCCGCCGTCACTTTTCCTACAAACACCAAAAACTAGTTGCGACTCCTGGGCAGAGGACTAGGCGATTAATAAGCCGGGAGGGGTCGAGTTATCGGAGCCCAATGTGTGGTAGTAACTATCTTGGATCACAAACACAGAACTCAGTTCTTAAGGTCGGTCCCAATGAGACAACCCGTCATATACTCCTACATGACCTCTCATGGCTACCTTTACCAAATCATGTTCACACACTTGGCTCTCACACAGTAGGACATGAACACTGCCATTCCGATTCATCACCCGAATGGATCAGACCCGACACGACACGACCCTAAGCATAGCTTGCATAGTAAGTAAGCAGGCATGGATGAGTAAGCACAACAATGGCTCAAGCAGTTGCTACTCATACTAAGTGGTTTCAACTATTTACTATGGCAAAGACAGGTCATGCAAAGGAAGGGGTTCAACTACCGAGAACATGTAACAGTTGAATTGTCAATATCCTAATGCACATGCTGATGTTGATGCAAACAATTTCAAGCAAATTCTAGGGCTGTGACAACTCACCCCCACTAAACAAGAATCTCGTCCAGAGATTCAAACGCAGGGTAAGAGGACAGGAGGGAACACAATACTAACACAACCTTCATGATCCAGTTGCCTTCTCGAAGATGTTGCTTCATTTCATCACCTTGACATTGGCGTCTTTGCTTTCAAGGTCTTCATTCAACACGACGACAAAAAGGAATAAGAAAGCTCTACAAGATTTGATCTTCTCGGAGATCGAGCATCTCATGATCAACTCGTAGAGTGAGACATGATAACATCTCTCGAGCTGGGATACAAAACACATATTGATAATAAAGAATGAGGTAGATGACGGAGGTTTAATTGGTAGGCAACAATTCCATGCTAAAACAGATGGTGATGAGGTTTCAAAGTAGCGAGGAGTTAATTGACATAATACCATTACAGGGCACCATAGGGGAGCTGACTCGTAGGATTATCCCTTAAGTGGCAAAAATAATTACTTTTGATACAGAAATCATTGAAACTCTTTACACCAGCCTAAGACAATTCACAAACGATCGTTGGAAGGAATTCGAAAGAATGGCATACTCAAATCAGAATGGAAACTGTAGTTATAAAATAACTCGGCAATGGAAGGCACATTCCAATTAATACCGAGAGTATAACCCAGTGTCCGAGCGTGCTCTCAAGAACTTGAGCATTTCCATATTCATCAGGGTTTTTACCAACATCCGTGCCAAGGATCCTGGCAACACCTCATACTACCATGATGAATAATGATGGAGGATGCAGATGCAAAGGAAGACAACACTTTCTCAGGTTTCACCTTAGCTATGCCAAGGGAGAAAAATCTAGATGATCGATCGAGAGACATTTAGCACTCCGCTTCTAATGTTCTCCTTGATGTACTAGTGTAACCTCAACGTAGGTCAGGTTTGTTATCTAGTACATCAAGTAAAGGTCAGACTTTGGGCTCTCAAAGGATCCATGAGAAATAACTTCTGGATAAGTCATGTGAAAACCTCATGGGAAGTGGCTAAGGTTGCTAAAACAAGATAATATAATACTAAGTCTTCCGGATAGGTATGTTAGCCACAACATCCCTTTGTCGGGTTATAGAGAGACCATTGTTATAATTCTTGGGGAAAACGTCCCAACCATTATATCTGCCTGAGATTCAGATCTGGTTGGTACCAGGATATTCCAGACTCAGCATGTCTGGAAAGGAAGGTTTTGCAACACAAATCGATGAGATGATGTTGTGAGATTCTCGGGAAATGAACTATGGAATCCAACTCCAAAATATGAGTTGGTTTGCAAGACCCACATGACCACGGTGTCCAAGACAATTGTGGTCATATGAAGAGCTTACAACAAAACACTACCGAGTTCTGGATGGAGCAATCACTGGAGATAGCAAAGTATTGTGCACATCCGTCAAGGCCCTTAAGGAGTAACGCTTAGCTTCTTTTCCTCAAACAAATCAATCAGTGGCTTGGTGTGCTAGGGATTGCATGTGGAATGGAGATGATCAGTCTACCAAACCATAGAATACTTTGCACGTGCATGATTGACTTGGGATGATTCCAAAGAAAACAAAACGACCTTTCTCAAGTTCATGGCGGCAACTTGCACCATATGCACTTGAACTAAGAGTAAGCCACTTCTTACACCATGCATATGCTTCATGTACGGGACACGAAGATATTACATACAAAGTATCCAACACTAGCTCAATGTTCATCATGAATCATGGAAGAGATGAAAATGTTATCGATGTGCCCAACAATTCATCGAGGTATCCAAATGGATGGAATTGCTCAACTATGAGAACAAGGTGATAGCATTGGTCAGACCAAAGGATATAATGGTGTATGCTCGAGGATACATCCACGAGTAAAAACAACATTAGGAAGATCTTTGGTTCTGATTTTGATTTGACGATAGCCCACACTCAAATCAAAGATTGGATAAGATGATAGATGAAACAATTGACCACGAGAATCACTCGGTGAAATATCGCCTTTCCTCGACACACATATCCACAACAAAGACATCCCCCTGGAATGAACTAAGTCAGGCGAAACTTTTATCTTCCAACTCTCCAACTTGTTGTTTAGATTAACCAACTAGATCAGGGGTGTCCAACATAGATTCTTGGAGAAAGGTGGTTTATAGGAAAACCATCTCGATCACGAACTTAACATAACAGTCAAGGAACACCTTGGTAATACTTCCGAGAAGACATTTGGAAAATCACGATCCACCGGTATGTTATCAAGCTCAAGAGCAATCTGGCTTTTCAAGGCAAGACGATATGATCATCATAGCAAAGGATTGACACAATCCTACTCATTGACCAAAAAGTGCACCATGGAAAATGGACTAGGTAGCATGATCATTCTTAGTATGACAATTCAATGATCATCACACCAAGAGTGAGATTATTGTCCATTAACTACCAAGCAAGAAAGTTGCTAGGATTATCGATTTCACACATCACGATTCACTCGTCGGTGTTCTGGTCACAGACAGCATAGAGACCGAGGAATGAATGATGATGGTGAGAAGTATCACTACATCAAGATTTCATAAGAGGGAGCGCAGTTCTCATGATATTCCTCACATGAAGAGGGTAATAACTCAAGGTAGAACAGAGCAAAAGCTGGATTGGCATTTTGGTCTACAGAATACAACTGCTTTGACACAATCCTAGAAATGGATGAGGTATGGGAGTTTGCTTCTCCTAGTCATTCTAGAATAGAATGGCTTGACAGACCACAAGAATAGTCGACATCGATAACACAATGCATGACATACTCTTGACTATCCATTGATAGATAAAGGTCAGAATACAATTGAAGGAGGGCAACTCAAGAGCACCTGATTTTTCCTGAGTTGTAGATGCATGGATTGAATATATCAAACGGAGTTCAACATGTCTCTTCTAGATAATCCATGAAGAAATGAAAGAATTGGCAGACTCACAACTATGAAATGGAGGACTCATCAGGAGCACTCTTGTTGTGATATTATGTTCACAAAGAACTTCTACCATAACTGATTCATTGTATTGGAAGAATGATATACCACAAACCTTGAGGACTATAACAAGGTTACAAATATCCTAAAGGAACGAGCAAATACTATCAACGGGAATGAGCAGAATGATCCTTGGGTTCATGAACCCAGATACGGAATACCTATTGACTAAATAGCATCACAGCATGCTTTTGATAATGATGACTAGAATTATCACACTGGAAACAAAAGACATAACTAGACTATTGGGTGGTTCACTGAAACAACATGGTTTCCTAAAACACTTTCATCAAACACGTTGACGTGTTATAGTACCTCAACTCAAAAATTAGTGTGCTTTGTCTCGCCCGAAAGACATTGACTCAAGATGAAAGAGTTTTGCAATTGCATCAGATAATTTAGAAACCTTGTATAACTCGGACAACATAACGACTGTACGGGCATGAAATATGAGGCAACCTGCACAAGAAAACTGACAAAATGACAAAGAATTCATATGGAGACACTGATCCAGGAAGACAACAACTTTCTTATAGGTCTCCAGCATAGTAATTCGTCCTCCTAATAGATAGATGAGAAGGCCTAGTTCTTAAACCTCATAGAATAACGAAGAGGGTGACTCAGAATTAGAATGACACGAGGAAAGGAGTAAAAAGAGCCTTACGTTCCCTTCCACAATCAATTCCCTTAAATAACTAAAGCCGTTCTAGAGTCAACATCGACCAGTTTGGCTTGGTAATCCTACAGGCAGTCAAGCTCTGATACCAAAGCTATCAGGACCCGATCCTAAGCCATAAGAATCTAGCCTATAACACATCACATCACTTTGCGGTCTCACGCACGGTTATCTCCACGGCTGCCACCTTACTTGGGTCGGGACCGTTTGCGTCTTTTGACTCACGTATGTGAATGTGTCACTAGCATTCAAATGTCAAAGAACCCGGGCCGACATGACTAGTCATAAAAGCCAAGTGGCACATCCGTACAAGGACACGCATACGTAACCCAGCAATGCATGTGTCGATCTCTAGCGTGTGTAGACGAGTCATAGCAAGCTACAAGGACTCCATTACGCCGTGGGACATAAATGTCATCACTGCACGTAGACGAGTCGTAGGAGGCTACAGGCACTCCATTACACTGCGAGACATTTCCCCGAAGGGACAGACACAGCAGCAAAGAACGATACATGCCGGTCAATCAATGTGTCCAGAGCAGTAGCAAGCTACCAAGGCTCGGTGGAAGCACAAAGAGGTAGTTCCCCGTAAAGAGTACTACTAAAGGCACACAACTAGGTGTCGGATCCCATACATACCGTTGCACGTCACACGTACGCATGACATGCCCGATATGCATAGATACAACTATGGCATCACAACATAACCATACAACATTACAACCTCTATTTAGAAGGCTCAGAAGGGCCAATACAATAAGATGTTACAAACAGGGGGCAGAAGACCCAACATTCAAAGCATTCAATCAATCAAGCGGAAGTTTAAATATGTCTGGGTACAGACATCTACAAAAGTGGCTAGTGAAGCTTGAAAAGCTACAACGACCCTACCAAAGGAACCAGACCTCTATCTGGGATTCCCAAGCTAATCCGGTCAACATCGAACTTCACGTCAAAAATACCACTAATGAGACTGACGTCTCCTCTGCAAAAACATAATTTAAGCAAACGTGAGTACAAGGGTACTCAGCAAGACTTACATCAGAACTAACTACACATGCATCAGTATCCGTGAAGGGGATTGTGGAGTTTATTGCAGCAAGCCAGTTTTGACTCTTGGCTAACCTATACTATGTCTACAAGTGCTTTCTTCGAGGTGGGATAGCGCACACGAGTCCACATATTCACCAATCAATACACCACTATGGATCCACTCTCGTCTCCCTACGAGAAGGCCATCCATAGCACTCATGCTTATCTTGCGTATTTTAGAAGTATCCATTTCACTTATCTATGAACCACATAAGTTCTCCAAGTAGTCAATATCTGAGGACGCGGCTATTCGAATAGATTATTTCACCCTGCAGGGGTATACTTCTTCACACACGCTCTCGCCACTTATCACCATATGCACGTCATGCACCTCGGCAACCTTCAAGCGGAAGCACTGGCGTGGGCATCGGCCACAACTGTCAACCACACAACACCCTAGTCCAGGTTTATCGCCTATTTGAGACTGAACCCGCACGGAAGTTCAGCCGAAGTTTCCGTTATGGCCTCAAACGATGTGCGCAGGGTTCCCAAGCCCACCATTCGAGTGCCACTTGGTACACCGTGCCACTGTGCATCTACCGCATCACATCCCACCCCGTCGGGCAGCGCTATGCACGGCCACCATCACTTTTCCTACAAACACCAAAAAGTAGTTGCGACTCTTGGACAGAGGACTAGGCGATTAATAAGCCGAGAGGGGTCGAGTTACCGGATCCCAATGTGTGGTAGTAACTGTCTTGGATCACAAACACAGAACTCAGTTCTTAAGGTCGGTCCCAATGAGACAACCCGGCATGTCCTCCTACATGACCTCTCATCGCTACCTTTACCAAATCGTGTTCACACACTTAGCTCTCACACAGTAGGACATGAACACTGCCATTCCGATTCATCACCCGAATGGATCAGACCCGACACGACACGACTCTAAGCATAGCAGGCAAAGTAAGTAAGCAAGCATGGATGAGTAAGCACAACAATGGCTCAAGCTGTTGCTACTCATACTAAGTGGTTTCAACTATTTACTGTGGCAAAGACAGGTCATGCAAAGGAAGGGGTTCAACTACCGAGAACATGCAACAGTTGAATCGCAATCTCGTAATGCAGTAAAAGAGAGCAGGACCGAGAGAGTGGGTTCATATGAGTATGCTCAAGGGGGGTTTGCTTGCCTAACAGATCTGAAGATATTACTTCTCTTCATTAGTGTCAACATTCACATCGTCAGAACCAGCGTCTACCGAGAGGAAACAACCACCGGCAAACACAAAGGAACAACATTCAATTTATGCAATGCACAATCATGATGCATGATATGACAAGTTAGGTATTAAATTAATCTCGAGGAGTAGTTGGCAAGTTGGTTGAAGTGGAATTCAAACAAGTTTGAATTCTAACTCCAAATGATATTCCATATATTGACCTAACCATAAAATGACCTACTTGGTGATCTTAACTTGCTCAAACATGCATGATCATGGCATAAACAAATTCTTTGGATTTTTCTAATCATTTTTCATATATAAATTATTTTCATCTGATTTACAGATTATTTTTCTATGATTTTTAGAAGTTTTAGACATTTTCTGGAATTTCCTGAATTATTTCTATTATAAAAAACTGATTACTGCGTCAGCCTGATGTTAGGATGACGTCAGTAGGTCAATAGGGCCGCCCAGGGTCAATCCTGACTAGTGGGACCCACTGGTCAGTGACCCAGCTAATTAACCGGGCCCTGGGCCCACTTGTCAGTGGCTAATTAGATTAATTAAGCAGATTAGTTATTTTTTTATCTAACAAATTAAACAGGGTCGGGCTCACCTGTCTACCACCGAGGGTCAACCCTTGGTTAGTCGGGTCAAAGCCACCGGCGATAGCAGACACGGCGGGGGTCGCCAAAAATCCTCCTCCAGCGACCATTTGGGTGGCGGAAGGCACCTATGGGTAGCTAGGGTTCGCGCGCATCCGTTTGCGGCAACGGGAGGACGCGGGGTGGTTGGAGCTGGCGGCAGCGGCGACTTTGGCGGCAGCCGGAGCTTAGCAACGACGGGGTTGGCGGCTAGGGGTCGAGCAGGGCAGCGTGGCTACTGGGAGAAGCAAAGGGAGCTCACAGGGGGCTCGATGGCGTCGAGGGCGGGCTCGGAGGGGCGGCGAGGCGAGCGCAGGGTCGTCGGCGATCTTCGGTGTCCGGCGAAGGAAACGGCGATGCTGGCAAGGAGGGAGGCCGTCCGAGGTCGAATCCATCGGCAAGGAGGAGCTGGGCGACGCTATAGGGCTCTTGGCCAGCTCGGAGCGAGAGAGGGCGATAGCAGCTGCGAGCGGCGGTCGGCCATGGCGGCTCTCGGCAGGGAAGAAGCGAGAGGGAGATGAGGAACAGAGCAGGGAGAGGGGAAAAGAGGGCGAGAGAGAGCGGGACGGGTCCACGGGTCCGCGTGGGGCTCTGTGACAGCCCAAGTGTTGTCCCTACCTTCTATGGCATGTAACCCCTTTGTATGCACCTTGTGTCATGAACTTTGATATGAGTTGCACCTTGTCCCATGTGTTGGTTTGCATCCATGCATCATTTCATCCATCATAGCATTCATCATGCCTTATTGTTTACATGTGCCTTTGTATGATGTGGTGGTTGTGAGTGGGTCTTGTGTTGTGTTGGTGCTTGAGTGTGGTTGGAGCCTTGTGTGCAACCTCTTCTTCTTCCCCTCTCTTTTCCCTTATCAAACATGCCCTTCCACCCCCCTTCTCTCCATATAATTTTATTGTCAGAATTAGGTTATTTTAAAAAAAGATTAAAAATGTTCAAGAGCTAGCCCTATGCATATTATTAATTTTCAGTATGGTTCTTTTGGTGTTAGGGGCTTGTATGATTTGGTGTTTAAATTAAACAGGGGTTGTTCTTTATTAAAGTATTAAAATTACTTGCTCTATAAATCAACTTGATAATTTTATTAAATAGTGCACATTATTTTCTTTGCAAAAATATTTTTGTTTTGCACTAGAACCTTTTCTTTTATTCTGGGGATTTATTTTTGTGTGGCTGGTTTTAAAAATGATAAACCCTTTCTATTTTTGTTTTGAGAGAGGGAGAGGTAGGTGGGCCTTGTCTCTCCTGCGGCCTAGCCTGCAGTGAACAGACGGCCACCTGCTCCCGTCCCCTTCTCCGTTAGTAAGTTCAGAGAGTGAGCGCGTCCGCCGTCGCCATTCCGTCGCTGCCGCCGTCTATCCCATCGCCTATATAGCCCCTCTGCGTGCATGCCCCCTTGCCTAGGGTTCCTCTCTCTCCCTCCGCCACCGCAGCTCTCTTCTTCCCCTCCATCTCTCTCCCTCCTCTCTTCTTTCCCCCTACCAGGTAAGATTCTGAGAGGCTCAGAGAGGTTCAGTTGAGTCCGCCGGTCGTCGTCGCCGTTGTCGCCACGTCTCCGATGGGCGGCGTCCTTGGTGGTGATGGTGTGGAGCTCGGGGGTTCTTTCGGCATTCCATTCCTGCCGCTAGGGGCCTCGGAGGAGCTCTGCAGCGACGGCCCCGTCGTTGCTGGAAGTCTTCGCTCTGCCGTCTCCTTCCCCTGTGTCGTCTCCAGCCGTCTTCTTCCCCTCCGTCAACTCCGTCGTGACCAGCTCGTCGTCGCCTTCCCCCAAGGTGAGCCGCTGGTCCCCGTAGCCCTTTTCCCTCTGTGCATAGCTCGTAGTTGGTCACCGCCGCGTCTTTCGCCACCGGTAGCAAGACGAGCACCTGTCGCTCGCCTCCTTCCTCCTCTCCGCAAGGTGAGCAAGGGAATGGAGCCGTGGATGACCCGTTGTGCGTAGGAGCAGTTTGCATAGCCAGATTCATCGTAGGATCGCCGGAATTGCTGCCGGAGTTGCACTATCGCCATTGCTCTGTTCTGTGCTGCATCTTCAGTTTCGTCAGGGTTGTAGTGTATGTGCGTGTATACTAGAGAGGCAGAGCCATCCCTCTATTAACGCCTGCGACCGTAGTAGAGTGGTGAGGGTGTGGGGGAGATGACCCAGAGGTCATGGGTTCCAGCACAGGCTCCCCCCTTTTTTGTTTTGTGTTTTTCTGTGTTTCTTTTTGTTTTTATTACTTGCTATATGTATATGTGTGTGGCTGCATTCCAGGGTTTGTTTTTATTTTGTTTTCACCCAGTCATGTGTAGAGGTGTGTATGTAAGTATGTGCATATGTTGTGAGAGTGTGTGTGTATGTTATACATACACACACATATGTGTAGGTGGAGTGTGTTGTGTGTGTAGTGTGTAGTGTTGTGTGTGTATGCTATGCATGCACACATGTGTGTGTAGGTGTAGGTGCATGTGTTCATGCACTTTTGCATGTATGTGCATGTGTGGTGTGTGTAGGTGTATGTGTGATGAGCACATGTGCATTGTGCTAGTGTTGTGTGTGTGGTGTGGTGCACTATGCAAGTGCTTGCCATTTGTATGCTTGGTGTGTGTGTAGCAACTTGTGTGTATGTATGTTCTTGAGAGTGTGTGTGTGTGTATCCTTGTGGTATACATGCAAGTGTTTGTGGTGGGTGTGTGAGAGTGTGTGTGTGTGATCATCTACATATGCACATGCATACATGCATTGAGCATATATATATGTATATGTGATGGATGACCACCCACACACATGAGTTGTGTCATGAGTGAAGTGCATTGTGCACTTGTGTGTGTGTGTGTGTAGGGACTATGGGTTTCCCACTTGTCATACCCCTTGTTTATATATGCTTGTCATGTAGGTTTTGTCATCTCATTTCCATTCTTAGCTAAGTTGCCAACATGCTCATGCCCATTTAAGTGCATTTTTCTATCTAGAGTAGTTATGCCATGATTAGTAGTGGATAGATTGCTATTTGTTTGTGCCTTGTTGTTTCACATGGGCATATGAGTATGACCCATGGTTTTGGGGTAAGAAGAGCCAATGAATCCATTGGAACTCTCAGATTCCACTTTTGAGCAAGTTCATAAATCTGTCATTTTAGCTGAGATGTCATTTTGTCATTTTTGCATGATTTAATCCATGCTTGCTTTGGGATATGTGCCAACTAGGGAGTGCTAGTATTTTGTATCTAGTATGCCATGGTATTTTTTTAACATGATAATCACCCATATAAGTGGGAACCATGCTGCAAAGGGACCAACTTAATGTTTCTGTTTCAGCATGCTAAAAACTACAAAGTCTGGGAGTCTGTACTTATTTTTATGCCAAGGAGAGTGGGTGTTATCTAGTGATGTGTTTGGAATTTGCTCATGCTCAGTGTTAGTTATTTGTAGTAGATATTTTCTTCTACCATCCTGTTAATTTTCCTGCCAATAGGAGATCTATAGCATATTTAACTACTGCTGTCAACTTGCTACTTTATTAACTCAGATTCTAGAAAACTGGAATTTTCACTAAGTCCCAGAAACTGTTTCATCATGTCAACTTGACTGCTTCATGCTTATTGATGTGTGCCTTCTTTGCTTATTGTGTAGTTGGATAAGTTGATGTGTGTGTGTTGATTAGATTCTGTCAATATCTTGGTTGTGGCTGTAGGGTTCCTGTAGCTCAAGTTGTGAGATGTAGAAGTTGCTATGATGCTGTTTTGTGGCAGATTGTGTGTTTATTTGTTTTGTGACTTGTGGGAGCTATACTCCATGGAATTGATTGATATTTGAGTCTATTGTGCGTGATTTTTCATAAACTATCCAGTGGATACCTTGGAATGCCAAGAATTAGCCCATGGCTTGGTGGTCTTGTGAATTTGCCTCCGTACCTTGTCGTGAGCGTATCGTGAGAACCGTAACTCCGTTTCTTGCGTTCTTTATATGTATTTCTATTGATTTTTCATGATGCATCCATATTTTCCATGTTCATGCATGTCTAAATAACTCAACATGAGGTTCTGTCCAGATTCATTAATAAACAAACTTTGCATGTGAAACATGACTAGTTTTGGATTGCCATGTTTAATTCTTCATAAATGAATCATGCATCATCTTAGTTGTGAATTGCACCTTGGTTGGATGTTTATTGTTGCGGTTTCTCTTGGGTAGACGCGAGCGTCGATACTGAGTACGAGGACCTAGGAGAGTACCACTACGAGGATCCCGCTACTTGTTCCACTTAAGAACCAACAGGCAAGATGATCGTACCCGGATCCCGATACTATTTTTGCTTGCTAGTTTCTCGCTCTTATCGTTACAATTGCGCTACCTACCACTTGATATCAGCCTCCTAATTGCCATGACAGCCTCTAACCTCCACATCCTAGCTAACCTTTGATTGGCTAAGTTACCGCTGCTCAGCCCCTCTTATAGCATTCTTAGTTGCAGGTGCAGGTTGTTCCATGTGATAACATGGATATGGATATCACCATATTATTTGTCATTTAATTTAAAGCACATATATATCTTGCTATTGGTGGAAGGCTTGGCCTTTTGCTAAGTGATATGTTCTGCTGTTACCGCCATTAGTTCCTTGTTACCGGTATTATGTTTTCCATATTTTGCGCTCCTAACATGCTCGGGGTTGTTATGGGGACCCCCTTGTTTATTCGGTTGAGATTAAAACTTGTCTGGCAAGACCCAACATTGGTACTACATTTGCTAATAATTTAATAAAACTTGCATAGGGCTTTGCAACCCCGTGGATAATTTAATCAACCCCCGGGCCAGTGCTCCGCATGAGTGTTGGTCCAACCCAGAGCAGCTTATTAACGCCGCCCGGGGCAACTCGGTGATTGGCGTGGTAACCATCGCTCATCCGTCGTGTCCTGAGAATGAGATACGCGGCTCTTATCGGGTTCGTCGACACGATGGGAGGTCTTGCTGGATTCGTTTTACCTTTATCGAATGTCTTGCGTGTGGACTCTAACTTTCTTCGGGTTTTCTCAAGGTGTTGGAATTCCTTTGAAATTACCTATGATGATCGTGAGATCCGCGGTCGAGGCTATTCCCACAGAGTGTGGTTAATTTGTGATGGATTAGTTGGAGCACCCCTGCAGGGTTAAATCTTTCGGAAATCCGTGCCCGCGGTTATGTGGCAACTTGGATATTCGTTTAACACCAGGTTATAATAAACTTGAAGTAAACTCTAACTAAAATACACCAACTGTGTGAGTAACCGTGATCGTCTCTACTCATGAACATGATCCGAGAGAGAACACGGTGGGGTTATGATTGACGTAAGTAAGTGTTCAGGATCTCATAGAGATCATACTAGTTTCGATTGTTCATCGTAGGCCACTCATATTTATTTTCATGTTGCGTAAGTTAGCCACCATAAATGCTTAGTGCCGCTGCAACTAAACACTTACCCCATCCCAACCTTCAAGCTTGAATAGTCTTGGTACCCGGGTGCATGATTGCTGAGTCCTTGTGGCTCACAGTTTACTACAACCCTCCAGGTACAGGTTTAGATGAGTACGTGCAGGATGATCTTACCCAGCTCCACTGGGAATATGATGAGGAAAGAGGCAGGATGTACGTGACTTATCCGGATGAGTAGAGGACCATGGTCGTGATCTTTGGGATAGCGAGATAGTATCATTTGCATCTGTTTTTATCGTTTGATTTCGTCCGTAGTCGAACCCTGTCTTCATCTTGATGATTGAACTATGAGTGAATTGTAATTTAGCATGTGGCGAGTGTAAGCCAATCTTGTATACTCATATTTTCGGTATTGTATGATGTGATGATACTATACTTGCTAACGGCAAGATGCGCCGCTATCCCTTGCGAGGCCCTCGTGTCTTAAAATGGATAGGCGCCCATCTTGGGCGTGACAAGTTGGTATCAGAGCCGACCCTCGCGGTTACACGGATGGTTGCCGACAGGTGCGCGGTCATGTTGTTCACGAAGTTGGTGACCCGTCGTGGCACACGGAATGACACATGTATCGGACTGGAAGCACAGACGTTTGTGCCAAGAGGGAACGTTCCTGTGGCCCGACGAGGACGTCGGTTCCTCTGAGTGGTGGTGTATGTGATAGCCTGTCTTATTAGGGATGATAGACTACTCATATCAATAAGGAATTCCTTCTTTTCCGGGAGCCCATTCAAACAGAACTCTCAGGTTAAGCGTGCTTGGCTTGGAGTAGTTTTAGGATGGGTGACCGACCGGGAAGTTGGTCTTGGGTGCGCATGAGTGAGGACAAAGTGCGCAGAAAAGACTAGTATTGATCTGTGAGGCCAGTCTAGATCCCACCAGGAGTAACGGCGAGCAGGCAGGCAGGACGTGGCCATGCGCGTGCCGGCACGCCGCGACCACACTCCCTTGTCCTCTTAGCAAGAGGTGGGGGACGACTGGCAAGGGGGGTTGGTGGGCTGGGCCACCAACTGGGCCGGCCAGGTAAGTCCTTCTCCCCTCTGCTTTTTTTTTCTATTTATGCAATTTGTTTCATAATGTTTGGGCAAAACCACTGAAGTTAAAAATCCTGACATAATTTTTGGGGTTTATACATATTATTTCCAGTCCCCACAATAATTTCCAGAATTTTTGAATTAACTAAAATATTAATTTTTGGGCTGGGCCACCAACTGGGCCGGCCAGGTAAGTCCTTCTCCCCTCTGCTTTTTTTTCTATTTATGCAATTTGTTTCATAATGTTTGGGCAAAACCACTGAAGTTAAAAATCCTGACATAATTTTTGGGGTTTATACATATTATTTCCAGTCCCCACAATAATTTCCAGAATTTTTGAATTAACTAAAATATTTATAGTGCTTTATTGGTCATTTTCAGAACTTTGCTGATTTATTAAATTTTCCAAAATGTTTGTGCAAATATAGTTCACCCCTGTTATGTTGTTGCCAACATTTATCAAAGAGGGGGAACATTTTTAGAGAGCATTTTGAATCATTGAAAAATTCAATTGTTTGAGATTTTGTTTATTCAATGAGGTGCTAGGGTTTGGCATCCCCATTTCAAATTCAGTTGAATTTAAACATGATGACATGATGCACATGCTGATGTTGATGCAAACAATTTCAAGCAAATTCTAGGGCTATGACAACTCACCCCCACTAAACAAGAATCTCGTCCCGAGATTCAAACGTAGGGTAAGAGGACAGGAGGGAACACAATACTAACACAACCTTCATGATCCAGTTGCATTCTCAAAGATGTTGCTTCATTTCATCACCTTGACATTGGCGTCTTTGCTTTCAAGGTCTTCATCCAACACGATGACAAAAAGGAATAAGAAAGATCTACAAGATTCAATCTTCTCAGAGATCGAGCATCTCATGATCAACTCGTAGAATGAGACGTGATATAACATCTCTCGAGCTGGGACACAAAACACATATTGAGAATAAAGAATGAGGCAGATGATAGAGGTTCAATTGGTAGGCAACAATTCCATGCTAAAACAGATGGTGATGAGGTTTCAAAGTAGCGAGGAGTTCATTGACATAATACCATTATAGGGCACCTTAGGGGAGGCGACTCGTAGGATTATCCCTTAAGTGGCAAAAAGAATTACTTCTGATACAGAGATCATTGAAACTCTTTACACCAGCCTAAGGTAATTCGCAAACGATCATTGGAAGGAATTTGAAAGAATGGCATACTCAGATTAGAATGGAAACTGGAGTTATAAAACAACTCGGCAATGGAAGGCACATTCCAATTAATACCGAGAGTATAACCCAGTGTCTGAGCGTGCTCTCAAGAACTTGAGCATTTCCATATTCATCAGGGTTTTTACCAACATCCGTGCCGAGGATCCTGGCAACACCTCATACTACCATGATGAATAATGATGGAGGATGCAGATGCAAAGGAAGACAACACTTTCTCAGATTTCACCTTAGCTGTGCCAAGGGAGCAAAATTTGGATGATCGACCGAGAGACATTTAGCACTCCGCTTCTAATGGTCTCCTTGATTTACTAGTGTAACCTCAATGTAGGTCAGGTTTGCTATCTAGAACATCAAGTAAAGGTCGGACTTCGGGCTCTCAAAGGGTCCATGAGAAATAACTTATGAATAAGTCATGTGAAAACCTCATGGGAAGTGGCTAAGGTTGTTGAAACAAGATAATATAATAGTAGGTATTCCGGATAGGTATGTTAGCCACAACATCCCTTTGCCGGGTTACAGAGAGACCATTGTTATAATTCTTGGGGAAAACGTCCCAACCATTATATCTGCCTAAGATTCAGATCTGGTTGGTGCCGGGATATTCCGGACTCGGCATGTCTGGAAAGGAAGGTTTTGCAACACAAATCGATGAGATGATGTTGCGAGATTATCGGGAAATGAACTGCGGAATCCAACTCCAAAATATGAGTTGGTTTGCAAGACCCACATGAACACGGTGTCCAAGACAATTGTGGTCATATGAAGAGCTTACAACAAAACACTACTGAGTTCTGGATGGAGCAATCACTGGAGGTAGCGAAGTATTGTGCACGTCCGTTAGGGCCCTTCAGGAGTAACGCTTAGCTTCTTTTCCTCAAACAAATCAATCAGTGGCCTGGTGTGCTAGGGATTGCATGTGGAATGGAGATGAACAGTCTACCAAACCATAGAATACTTCGCACGTGCATGATTGACTTGGGATGATTCCAAAGAAAACAAAACGACCTTTCTCAAGTTCATGGCGGCAACTTGCACCATATGCACATGAACTAAGAGTAAGTCACTTATTACACCATGCATATGCTTCATGTACGGGACACGAAGATATTACCTACAAATTATCCAACACTAGCTCAATGTTCATCATGAATCATGGAACAGATGAAAATGTTGTCGATGGGCCCAACAATTCATCGAGGTATCCAAATGGATCAAATTCCTCAACTATGAGAACAAGGTGATAGCATTGGTCAGACCAAAGGATATAATGGTGTATGCTCGAGGATACATCCACGAGTAAAAACAACATTAGGAAGATCTTTGGTTCTGATTTTGATTTGACGATAGCCCACACTGGAATCCAAGATTGGATAAGACGATAGATGCAACAATTGACCATGAGGATCACTCGGTGAAATATCGCCTTTCTTTGACACACACATCCACAACAAAGACATCCCCCTGGAATGAACTAAGTCAGGCGAAGCTTTTATCTTCCAACTCTCCAAGTTGTTGTTTAGCTTAACCAACTAGTTCAGGGGTGTCCAACACAAATTCTTGGAGAAAGGTGGTTTATAGGAAAAACCATCTCGATCAAGAACTTAACATAACGCTCAAGGAACACCTTGGTAATACTTCTGAGAAGACATTCAGAAAATCATGATCCACCGGTATGTTATCAAGCTTGAGAGCAATCTTGCTTTTCAAGGCAAGACGATATGATCAATAGAGTGAAGGATTGACACAATCTTACTCATTGACCAAAAAGTGCACCATGGAAAATGGACTAGGTAGCACGATCATTGTTAGTATGACAATTCAATGATCATCACACCAAGAGTGAGATTATTGTCCATTAACTACCAAGCAACAAAGTTGCTAGGAGTATCGATTTCACACATCACGATTCACTCGTCGGTGTTCTGGTCACAGACAGCACAGAGACCGAGGAATGAATGATGATGGCAAGAAGTATCACTACATCAAGATTTCATAAGAGGGAGCGCAGTTCTCATGATATTCCTGACATGAAGAGGGTAATACCTCAAGGTAGAACGGAGCAAAAGATGGATTGGCATTTTGGTCTACGGAATACAACTGCTTTGACACAATCCTAGAAATGGATGAGGTATGGGAGTTTGCTTCTCCTAGTCATTCTAGAATAGAATGGCTTGACAGACCACAAGAATAGTCGACATCGATAACACAATGCATGACATACTCTTGACTATCCATTGATAGATAAAGGTCAGAATACAATTGAAGGAGGGCAACTCAAGAGCACCTGATTTTTCCTGAGTTGTAGATGCATGGATTGAATATATCAAACGGAGTTCAACATGTCTCTTCTAGATAATCCATGAAGAAATGAAAGAATTGGCAGACTCACAACTATGAAATGGAGGACTCATCAGGAGCACTCTTGTTGTGATATTATGTTCACAAAGAACTTCTACCATAACTGATTCATTGTATTGGAAGAATGATATACCACAAACCTTGAGGACTATAACAAGGTTACAAATATCCTAAAGGAACGAGCAAATACTATCAACGGGAATGAGCAGAATGATCCTTGGGTTGAAGAACCCAGATACAAAATACCTATTGACTAAATAGCATCACAGCATGCTTTTGATAATGATGGCCAGAATTATCACACTGGAAACAAAAGACATAACTAGACTATTGGGTGGTTCACTGAAACAACATGGTTTCCTAAAACACTTTCATCAAACACGTCGACGTGTTATAGTACCTCAACTCAAAAATTAGTGTGCTTTGTCTGGCCCGAAAGACATTGACTCAAGATGAAAGAGTTTTGCAATTGCATCAGATAATTTAGAAACCTTGGATAACTCGGACAGCATAACGGCTATACAGGCATGAAATATGAAGCAACCTGCACAAGAAAACTGACAACATGACAAAGAATTCATATGGAGACACTGATCTAGGAAGACAACAACTTTCCTATAGGTCTCCAGCAAAGTAACTCGTCCTCCTAATAGATAGATGAGAAGGCCTAGTTCTTAAACCTCGTAGAATAAAGAAGAGGGTGACTCAGAATTAGAATTACATGAGGAAAGGAGTAAAAAGAGCCTTACGTTCCCTTCCACAATCAATTCCCTTAAATAACTAAAGCAGTTCTAGACTCAACATCGACCAGTTTGGCTTGGTAATCCTACAGGCAGTCAAGCTCTGATACCAAAGCTGTCGGGACCCCGATCCTAAGCCATAAGAATCCAGCCTATAACACATCACATCACTTTGCGGTCTCACGCACGGTTATCTCCACGGCTGCCACCTTACCTGGGCCAGGACCGTTTGCGTCTTTTGACTCACATATGTGAATGTGTCACTAGCATTCAAATGTCAAAGAACCCGGGCCAACATGACTAGTGATAAAACCCACGTGGCTCATCCGTATAGGGACAGGCATACGTAACCCAGCAATGCAGGTGTCGATCTCTAGCATGCGTAGACGAGTCATAGCAAGGCTACAAGGACTCCATTACGCCGTGGGACATAAATGTCATCACTGCACGTAGACGAGTCGTAGCAGGCTACAGTGACTCCATTACACTGCGAGACATTTCCCCGAAGGGACAGACACAGCAGCAAACAAGGATACATGCCGGTTAATCAATGTGTCCGGAGCAGTAGCAAGCTACCAAGGCTCGGTGGAAGCACAAAGAGGCAGTTCCCTGTAAAGAGTACTACTAAAGGCACACAACTAGGTGTCAGATCCCATACATACCGTTTCCCGACACACATACGCACGACATGCCCGATATGCAGAGATACAACTATGGCATCACAACATAACCATACAACATTACAACCTCTATTTAGAAGGCTCGGAAGAGCCAATACAATAAGATGTTACAAACAGGGGCCATAAGACCCAACATTTAGAGCATTCAATCAATCAAGCGGAAGTTTAAATATGTCTGGGTGCAGACATCTACAAAAGTGGCTAGTGAAGCCTGAAAAGCTACAACGACCCTACCAAAGGAACCAGACCTCTGTCTGGGATTCCCAAGCTAATCCGGTCAACATCGAACTTCACGTCGAAAATACCACTAATGAGACTGGCGTCTCCTCTGCAAAAACATAATTTAAGCAAACATGAGTACAAGGGTACTCAGCAAGACTTACATCAGAACTAACTACACATGCATCAGTATCAATGAAGGGGATTGTGGAGTTTATTGCAGCAAGCGAGCTTTGACTCTTGGCTAACCTATACTATGTCTACAAGTGCTTTCTTTGAGGTGGGATAGCGCACACGAGTCCACATATTCACCAATCAATACACCACTATGGATCCACTCTCGTCTCCCTACGAGAAGGCCATCCATAGCACTCACGCTTATCTTGCGTATTTTAGAAGTATCCATTTCACTTATCTATGACCCACATAAGTTCTCCAAGTAGTCCATATCCGAGGACGCGGCTATTCGAACAGATTATTTCACCCTGCAGGGGTATACTTCTTCACACATGCTCTTGCCACTTATCACCATATGCACGTCATGCATCTCGGCAACCTTCAAGCGGAAGCACTGGCGTGGGCGTCGGCCACGACCATAAACCACACAAGACCCTAGTCCAGGTTTATCGCCTATTTGAGACTGAACCCGCATGGAAGTTTGGCCGAAGTTTCCGCTACGGCCTCAAACGATGTGCGCAGGGTTCCCAAGCCCACCGTTCGGGTGCCACTTGGTACACCGTGCCACTGTGCATCTACCGCATCACAGCCCACCCCATCGAGCAACGCTATGCACGGCCACCATCACTTTTCCTACAAACACCAAAAAGTAGTTGCGACTCTTGGACAGAGGACTAGGCGATTAATAAGCCGAGAGGGGTCGAGTTACCGGAGCCCAATGTGTGGTAGTAACTGTCTTGGATCACAAACACAGAACTTAGTTCTTAAGGTCGGTCCCAATGAGACAACCCGGGAGTACATGACCTCTCATGGCTACCTTTACCAAATTGTGTTCACACACTTGGCTCTCACACAATAGGACATGAACACTGCCATTCCGATTCATCACTCGAATGGATCAGACCCGACAGGACACGACTCTAAGCATAGCAGGCATAGTAAGTAAGCAGGCATGGATGAGTAAGCACAACAATGGCTCAAGCAGTTGCTACTCATACTAAGTGGTTTCAACTATTTACTATGGCAAAGACAGGTCATGCAAAGGAATGGGTTCAACTACCGAGAACATGTAACAGTTGAATCGTCAATATCCTAATGCAGTATAAGAGAGCAGGAACGAGAGAGTGGGTTCATATCGGTATGCTCAAGGGGGGTTTGCTTGCCTGGCAGATCTGAAGATAATACTTCTCTTCATTAGTGTCAACGTTCACATCGACAGAACCAGCGTCTACCGAGAGGAAACAACCACCGGCAAACACAAAGGAACAACATTCAATTTATGCAATGCACAATCATGATGCATGATATGACAAGTTAAGGTATTAAAATAATCTAGAGCAGTAGTTAGCCAAGTTGGTTGAAGTGGAATTCAAACAAGTTTGAATTCTAACTCCAAATGATATTCCATATATTGACCGAACCATAAAATGTCCTACTTGGTGATGTTAATTTGCTCAAACATGCATGATCATGGCATAAACAGATTCTTTGGATTTTTCTGATCATTTTTCATATATAAATTATTTTCATCTGATTTACAGATTATTTTCTATGATTTTTAGAAGTTTTAGACATTTTCTAGAATTTCCTGAATTATTTCTATTATAAAGAACTGATTACTGCGTCGGCCTGATGTCAGGATGACGTCAGCAGGTCAACAGGGCCGCCCAGGGTCAATCCTGACCAATGGGACCCATTGGTCAGTGACCTAGCTCATTAACCAGGCCCCTGGGCCCACTTGTCAGTGGCTAATTAGATTAATTAAGTAGATTAGTTATTATTATTATTTTATCTAACAAATTAAACAGGGTCGGGCCCACCTGTCTGCCACCCAGGGTCAACCCCTGGTTGGTCGGGTCAAAGCCACCGGCGGCTCAATGCCGGCGACAGCAGACACGGCGAGGGTCGCCGGAAATCCTCCTCCGGCAACCATTTGGGCGGCGGAAGGCACCTATGGGTAGTTGGGGTTCGCGTGCATCCGTTTGCGGCAACGGGAGGACGTGGGGTGGTCGGAGCTGGTGGCAGCGGCGACTTTGGTGGCGGTCAGAGCTCGGCAACGGCAGGTTAGCGGCTAGGGGTCGAGCAGGGCAGCACGGCTACGGGGAGAAGCAAAGGAGCTCATAGGGGGCTCGATGGCGTCGAGGGTGGGCTCAGAGGGGCGCCGAGGCGAGAGCAGGGTCGCCGGCGATCTTCGGCATTCGGCGATGGAAACGGCGACGATGCCGAGGAGGGAGGTCGTCCGAGGTCGAATCCATCGGCGAGGAGGAGTTGGGCGACGCTACGGGGCTATTGGCCAGCTCGGAGCGAGAGGGGGCGGCAGCAGCTGCGAGCGGCGAGCGGCCATGGCGGCTCTCGGCAGGGTAGAAGCAAGAGGAAGACGAGGAAGAGAGCAGGGAGAGGGGAAAAGAGGGCAATAGAGAGCGGGACGGGTCCATGGGTCCGCGTGGGGCTCTAAGCGATGTCCACGGCGAGCAGGCAGGCAGGATATGGTCATGCGCATGCCGGCGCGCCGCGGCCACACTCCCCTGTCCCCCTGGCGAGAGGTGGGGGACGACTAGCAAGGGGGGTTAGTGGCTTGGGCCACCAACTGGGCCGGCCAGTAAGTCCTTCTCCCCTCTACTTTTTTTATTTATGCAATCTGTTTCATAATGTTTGGGCAAAACCACTAAAGTAAAAAATCCTGACATAATTTTTGGGGTTTATACATATTATTTCCAGTCCCCACAATAATTTCCAGAATTTTTGAATCAACTAAAATATTTATAGTGCTTTATTGGTCATTTTCAGAACTTTGCTGATTTATTAAATTTTCCAAAATGTTTGTGAAAATATAGTTCACCCCTGGTATGTTGTTGCCAACATTTATCAAAGAGGGGGAACATTTTTAGAGAGCATTTTGAATCATTGAAAAATTCAATTGTTTGGGATTTTGTTTATTCAATGAGGTGCTAGGGTTTGGCATCCCCATTTCAAATTTAGTTGAATTTAAACATGATGACATGATGCACATGCTGATGTTGATGCAAGCAAATTCTAGGGCTGTGACATCCTTCGACCACCCCGACGAAGGGCCCTGAAGGCGTGAGTCGATCGTGGGGCAGCTGCAGCGCGTCAAAGGCCTCCACGGAAATGACATTGAGGCTGGCGCCACTATATATGAGGATCTTGGAAACAGCCACGCACTGATGGTGGGCGTGCACAACATGGGAAGCGCCCTGGCGGCCGTCATCGTCTTAGGGTGTTCTTCGGGGCCGAAGGTGATGTCGATCTCAGGCCACGCCCGGGACAGCATGAGCTCGAGCTACGGCCGGACTGCTCCACGTGGCGGAGGAACTGCTTGACTTGACGGTTCGAGGAGGGTGCCTGCGATGCGTCAAGGATGCACACAACCCCGCGGTCGGCCCCGCGTGCCCCGGCACCAGCTACGCCATGGGCCAACCGGCGTCGAGAATCTTGCCTGCCATGGAGCTGCCGAATCAAGGCATGCCGATCGCCAAGAGTGCGAATGCTTTGACATGCCCCCTACCTGGCGCGCCAAATGTCAGATTTTGGGCTCCACAAAACCCTCAAGGTTCGAACACAGGGGCGTGCGCGAAGGTTCCTTGCAGCCTCACCCCACTTAGCTCGTTACTCAATGGTTACTACGACGAACTCGCTCGATGATGAGGAAGAAGATGAAGACGGCAGTTTACCCAGGTCCGGGCCGCTGTGAAGCATAATACCCTACTCCTGCTTTGGTGGATTGCCTCTCATGGAGGTTTGGTGGATGAACTAGTACAGTGGGCTTGAACCTCGCAAGGGCGCTCAAGGGGTGTTCTCGGCTCTCTGCCTTGTGGTAGTTCATCGAGTGGCTAAGTGTTGGATCCCTCCCCCTCTATGGTGTGGCCTAGTATCTATATATAGTGGTGTCCCAGGTCCTCTTCCCTTATCACAATGGCGGGAAGGGATCCCACAACGGCCAAATATGAAGGGGGACAGGAGTACACCCACGCCCTGTCCAAAGGTGGTCTTCGCCTGCAAAGTGGATGTTGGTGATGCAGTGGTGGGCTCGGCGATGACATCTATCCTGCAGGGCTCGTGGTCGTGGTCTTGTTGCACCAGAATGGAAACCTTTGGGTGGCGTTTGGGAACCCGCGTACGTCCTTGCTCCCTTTGCACCAAAGGGTAAACTGCACTGCCCGGCGCGCTGGCGCCCGCCTGTCCTTCCTTGCATCACCTTTGAATCTTGAGGCCGGGCTCTGCATAGGGATCTCCGCCGCTCAGGAGGGGCCTTGAGGAGGCCCATCCTTGCTGGTCTTGGGGCCCTTCTTCCTCGCGAGCCCAGGGTCCTCGCGAGGGCCTTGTCTTGAGTAGTGCTGCGCAAGGCCACGCCTGGCTGATGAAGTGGGCCATGTCCTGGGCCGTAGCAGGCAGGGCTGGGTACCCCCGTTCCCATAATTCCGACAACCACCTCTTGTTCTTCATCGGGAGGCCTGGTGTGGAGTCTGTTTGGGGCTCTAGAGAGGGGAATCTTCGGTCTCCGTCATCATCAACCCTTCTCCATCGCCAATTCCATGATGCTCCCCACCCGGACTGAGTAATTCCTTCATAGGCTTGTTGGTTGGTGAGGAGTTGAATGAGATTCATCATGTAATCGAGTTAATTTTGTTAGGGCTTGATCCCTAGTATCCATTATGTTCTAAGATTTATGTTGCTATGACTTTGCCATGCTTAATGCGTGTCACTCGGGCCCGAGTGACATGATTTCAGATCTAAACCGTTTATGTTACTATCATTATATCTATGTTCTTGATTCGATCTTGCCTAGTCATATGCACATGTTACATGTTATGATCCGTCAACCCCATAGTGACAATATTTGGGATACTTCACGGTGATGATCGTAGTTTGAGGAGTTCATGTATTCACTAAGTGTTAATGCTTTGTTCTGGTTCACTATTAAAAGGAGGCCTTAATATCCCTTAGTTTCCTTATGGACCCTGCTGCCACGGGAGGGTAGACAAAAGATGTCATGCAAATTCTTTTCCATAAGCACGTATGAATATATACGGAATACGTGCCTACATTACATTGACAAACTAGAGCTAGTTCTGTGTTTCGCCTAGGTTATGACTTTTATATGATGAATATCATCCAACAAATACTCCAATCCAGTGCCTACGACCTTTCCACTTATTGCTCTCGCTAAGTTACTATTTTTGTTGCTAGTGTTACACTTTATACAAAATTATCATTGCTACTGTTATTGCTATTGTTACTGTTACTACTACTATCGACCTATCATACTATTGTGCTAGTGACCACTTTGCTGTAGATATTTATCTCTAGGTGTGGTTGAATTGATAACTCAACTACTAATACTCTCAAATATTCTTTGCATCCCCTTGTGTCGAATCTATAAATTTGGGTTGAATACTCTACCCTCGAAAACTGTTGTGATCCCCTATACTTGTGGGTTATCAATGATGCCAAGGCCCCTCTAGAGCGAAGATCCTACGAGATTCAAGGCCTCCTCCTTTGGGGTGAGGAAAACTATTGGTTACCGTGTATCCTTTTGTTGATTGTGGATATTTGTATCTCATGTGTTTGTGTGTTTCTAGTGGATGTGTGATCGGAGTTCGTCCATGAGTTTGTGATTTCTCTTTGGTTTTCTCCCCTTTCCCCCTCCAAGTGTGAAAAGATCCGTGCTACCGGGTTTGCCCCGTATCAATGGTTCTTCCAGTATCCTCCATGCTTGCGTAACATTTCCTCAAATTGCTTCCATCTGGCAAGACTTTTGTAGATAGCTTTTTCTATAATCCCTTTCAATAGATCATTTTCTTTCTCAAGTGTAACTTGGTTAATAGAATCATTAGTGGAACCAATAGAACTACTAGAAGCAATACCATTGAATTTATCATTTTTATTGCTACTAGTTGAAGAACATTTCTTGCCTTTGTTACTTGTTTGCTTAGCCTTAACTTGTGGAATGAACGTCGATAAGAGGTGTCGTTTGGCTTGATAAGAGGAAGTCTTCTTTCGATGATCATCATTGATGGCTTTAGGGAATTCATGCTCTTGCTCCAAATTGAGCTTCTCGAAGCGGAGCTTCTCATGAGTCCTTACAAGCTCTCTATGATCTTCTAGAGTAGATTCATGGGCTAACTTAAGAGTGTTTAATTCTTTAGTTAGTTGCTCTATTTCCAACTTATCATCATCACACAACTTATCTTGACTAAAGTGTTTACTAACAAGTTCACTTTGACTAATATCACTAGATTTTTCAAATGGCAAGTCATCATCTCCAAGTAAGTCATCCTCGTCACTATTAAAGTCAATGTATTCGGGGTGTGATGCCTTGGGGCCTTTAGCCATGAAGCAACTTTAACTCCCTTCATTTGGTGAATCAAATATGGCATCGGAGTTGGAGGAAATGAGCGCAAGTCCGGCAACACCTTCATCTTGACTATAGTCAGAGTCAGAGTGATAGCTTCCCTCGAAGTGGTTGTTCGATTCGGAGCCGGAAAACCATTCACCAACATGACCTTGATGTCTTCTTCTTGGGTAGCTCTTGGTGTACTTGTCCTTCTTCTCCGAGTCTTTCTTCTCCGGGAGGGTCTTTGTTCATAACAATCATCTCTACTCCTTCTCTCTCTTCGAGGTGACTCATCTCTCGAGCTCTTTATTCTAGGTGACTCTTCCCTTCTTTTGTAGGGGCCATGCATTCATTGGATTAGTGTCCAGGCCTTCCACAATTGTAACAATTCTGGTCACGACTAGATGAACACTTATCTTCATATCTTGAGGTGGAGTTTCTCTCTTTGCCTCTACTCTTATAGAACTTCTTGAATTTCGTGATCATGAGCCTTATCTCTTCATTGGTAACAAGGTTGTCACTTGATGTAGCGGGAGTGTTACTTGAAGCTTTGTAAGCACCGCTAGACTTTTTGTGAAGTTCTTCCTTGTCTTTGAGTGACATCTCATGAGCAACAATCCTTCCAATCACTTCCGTAGGCTCAAGATCTTTGTAATTTGGCATCATTTGGATTAATGTGCATATGGTGTGATACTTTCCATCTAAGGCTCTAAGTATCTTCTTGATGATGAATTTGTCAGTCATTTCTTTGCTTCCTAAGCCGGCAATCTCATTTATGAAGAGAGGAATCCTAGAGTACATTTTGGCGACACCTTCACCATCCTTCATCTTGAACTTGTCAAGTTGACTATGAAGCACATCCAACTTAGATTCCGTGACGGAGTCAGTACCTTTGTGCATATCAACCAAAGTACGCCAAATTTCCTTTGCATTCTCAAGACGGTTGATTTTGTTGAATTCTTCGGGGCATGGGTAGTTGAATAGAATGTCACATGCTTGAGCATTGTATTGCAACATCTTCAATTCTTCCGCGGTCGCTTCACGGTCCGCTTCCTTTCCATCGCCAAAGAATTCACCTTGCAAGCCAACACGAACAACAGCCCATACAGCTGGGTTATGACCAAGAATATGCATTTTCATCTTATGCTTCCAACTAGCAAAAATTGTACCATAAACATATGGACCTATATGATGATAGTTTCCCTCACTAGATGCCATACTCTCCTTGGTTGTGAGATGTGGGGACCTCGACTCATAAGTCATGATCATCGAATGCACGTGTACAATGATCCCACAGATCAATGCTCACTGAACACACCGAAGCTGAATAACAAGAGTCTTACATCCACATTTAGCGTCTTACACAAATAAAGACCATGGAGGTCTAGTCTTACATAGATAGGGCCACAAGAGCCAAACATTTAAACAGAACAAACAGCGGAAATCTTGATCGAAAGTGTGAACCCATTGCCATCTGCCTTAAACCTACAGGCATTCTAACTGGGAAGTGTCCTAGTTCGCATGTTCGTCACCAACGAACTCTTCACCGTACTCCTGTTCTTCCATTCCTGGCCAATTAGATAACCAGTGGCAAGCCAATGAGTACTTTGAATGTACTCGCAAGCAACCCATGTTGTGGAACAAGGTATAACAATTCATGATATAGCACTAATAGGTATTTTGCAGAAAGCTAATTTTGAATGCAATGACATGATCAAGTAACTAGGTAAGCATGCATTAATAGTTGGTAGATATCCATATGAGAAAGCTATAGATATCATCATGATCAGGGGGTTGAACATCTCATGCTCAATCATCACCTCAGATCGTTTGACTTATCTCAAGTGTCACCTCTGTGCCATCCACACACACACACACCAAGTTTGTGAAAACATCTGGACATAGTCTAAGCAGCACCACCCAATTGTCCTTGACCCTGGACACGGCTATTCAAATAGTTTTCACTCTGCAGAGGTTGCACACTTTACCCACAAGACTCAGGGAACTTCCGTGTCATCCATGACTCGCGGTATATTACATACCCGAGGTTAGCACCCGAACAATGCCTTTCCCCTGGTAATACTAAACAAAGAGTCCACTCGATTGGTACCCAGCCCACATGATGTCCATCACTCGTATCATCCATGCAGGGACCAACGGTGTGCCCGGTGCCTGTGAAGACAGTGCATGATCGTCCATACCGGCACGACCCCGTATCGAGAGTGAGCACGCCACTCATGCCACTAGTAATGCGGGCTCCTTGCCAGTACCCACCAAGGTAATCAACAAAGCCCCGTACCATAAGGGGTATCGTGGTTGCACATGTAAGGTTGGGACGGTCGAGAAATCTTAAATCTAATCCATTTTCAAAAACACACCCTCAACTTGTTCCGGCACACCACTTCTTTCTCAAATGGTCACCCAACTTGCCATCATCTCCCTTGGGCATTAGTGGCACCCGACGGGGGTTTCGAAAAGTCTTCGAAATAATTGCCTCATCTCCATCACCATGCATAATCCCCATCCCACTTGTGTAGCATCTACTAGAATCCTATCTACACCCACCCGCACAACCCTCATAAGAATGGTAGGGTCATGCACGATGCAAATATCAATGGTAGAGTATCGGAGGCATCCCACCGAAGGGGGAACACCACATCATGATCAATCATCGAAACAACAAGTGATATATGTCATGCATGAAAAAGTTTCTTAACATGGTCAAAGTGTTGCTTGCCTGGCTCAACAAAGTCTTCGGGGTCTTCAAAGTCTTCGGGTCCAACTCCCTCGTCAATAGCGCAATCTATAGTTGCGGTAAATAACGATAATAATAAGCATCACACAGAAACAGAGCACACAAAGCTACCATTAAAAATGCTACCCTATTCTGATAAATACTAAAAACTATACTAAAAATATTTGTCTAAAGTTTTGCTGTGAAAATATTTTTTTAAAACTATTTAAACAGAGGCAAAAAGATGCCAAAACAGGTTTTAAATTAAATCAGTGCATAAAAAGTTTTCAACATTTTTCACAAATGGCACTATTTAATTCTATGGAATATTCTAGGATGTATGGTGGAAAAATATTGGGCATTGGACAAATATTAAGCTCTGTGGGATTTTTGGAAAACCTACAGAAAATAAAAAGGGAAATGGGCACTATGCCCTGGGCCAGAGCCAGCCAGCTGCTGGGCCGGCCCAGTGGCCAACCAGGCCAAGCGCGTTGGCGCCCCTGCGCGCGTCAGGTCTCAAACTTGACATGCGGGGCCCAGTGGCCAGGGAGAGAGAGAGTGTAGGAGGGGGGAGGTGAGAGGCCGACAGGTGGGGCCCTCCTATCGGATCCTCCTCCCACCTCAGAACAGAGGGGAGAGGCCCTCACTAACGGCGATGTAGGGCACGGCGATGACGGGCGAGCGCGGGGTTGGGCTCGGGGTCGAGCCGCCGATCCCCTGGAGGTCGAAGGAGCGTCGGAGGTGCCGGAGTCACCGGCGGCTAGCACCCGTGGCGGAGGAGCTTCGGGTGGAGGACTCGTCAGTCACCCTATGCATCAAACGGAGGGGAAGAAGGAGGGGAATCTGTCAGGGCATTAGGGAGTCCCAATGGGACAGAAATGGGGGCCGGAGGGGCGCCTCACCAGGAGATCAACGGCAGGGCTGTCGCGGTGGTCCTCGGCTCGATCCCGAGCATAGAGGGAGGGAGAGGAGCTGGGGCTTGGCCGAGCGTCGACTAGGCAGGGAAGGGGACCAGGGGAGAGGAGAGGGGCTTAGGGAAGGCCCTTTTTATAGGGGGAAGTGGCCCACTGCACCGTGGTGCACCGGCAAGGTGAAACGCCCGCTGGAGGGCCCGGGGGAGGAAGAGAGCATGCCTGGGGTGTTCTTGGGCGTGGTCCACATCTAGGGGGAGGGAGAGAGAGCGGAGGTAGGCCCTAGCATCCGTGCGTGTGAGATCATGCGTTGGCCGGCTCGGGCTGTGTCGGGCACGTGCGACCAGGGGTGAGAGAGAGCCAGGGAGGAGGTGGAAGACACTTTGGAGGGTTGTGGACGTCGAGGGCACCTCGGGGGACAGCTTTCCCCATCCCAAAGCTATCGGGGGCCCTCGGGATGCTCCTGCTACAATGCGGGTATGCACTGTAACGTGCTCCAGAGCATGCCTTTGGCATGCCATGGCATGCTTGCATGCTCTGGACGCATCCTCCCATGTCCGTTAGCTATTGGATGACTTGCAGATGCTCTAGGAGCTAGGAGAGGCTAGGGAGAAAAGAAATGGAGTGGGGGAGAGGATAGAAAGGTTGTTGCCATTGCTGTCCAGGAGGTAAATTGAGGGTTTTACCCCACCCACTATTGAGCTGAGGCCACACAAGTTTTACTGGAGGTAGCTGGTAACCCTAAGAGGTTGTGGTAAAAATTTGAGAGCAAGGGGAAGAGTACAAGTGGTGAAAACAGTAGTTTCTAGAAACGACCAGAAGGTGTTTGATGGAGATTAGGGCAAGCAAATGGACTTTGCTTGCCATAGGAATTGATAGGGTCAAATGGTGGTTATAAATAGGCCTGATCACCAAGTTTGAGGTTGATTGGAGAAAGTTCATAATGTAGCTTTGTGAAACCTTAGAAATCAACAGAATCTGGTTTCTGTAGATCTAGTCATGCTAAGCTTATCCCCTTGATGCACCACTAAGTGTATCATCTTTATTTGGTGATTAGAACATGTCCATAAATTTGGGGTCAAGGGAAGAAACTTCACAATGTAAACTTTCTCAAATTTGAATCTGGACAGGGAGGGGTTTGGAATAATTTGATGAATCAAATCAACTTGGATTAAGATGAAACCTTGCAAGATCATCACTTATGACAATGTTGACTTGCTGGAATTTTCTTGGAATTTATTGAGAATATTTCTCACATAAATATTCCAAAAGCTTGATTTGGACAGAAAGGGTTTTGAGGGGTTTTGCCCATTATTTTGAACATGACCATGCGCTGAAACTCATATATATGTAAAATATATGTCCACTCATTTCCCTACATTTTCTCAATATTTTGAAATCATTTAAATATTTTTCCCTATAAAAAACCATTTCTGGTCTTAAGAAAAAGCCTTTAAATAAAATATAAAAATAATCATTAAAATTAATACTTGGTGGTTTTGGAAAGTCATAAATATAGTAGGCTTCAAATAAAGCCTTTGGGGAGAAAGGGTCCATCCAATTTGAGGACTTGCAGTGCAAACCCCATTTCAGGGGGGTTTGAAAACCTAATTTGGATAAATCCTTTTTGGGAAAAATAAAATTTGATAAAAATAGTTTTGGGCACTATTCACATGGCATGATCATTGGGCAAGAAGTTTGGGTCATGGAAGATTAATATGGAGAGGGATAGAATCTAAGAGTGCCATACACAACAACCAAAGAAGCAAACAAGCAACAATTCAATATAAGCACAAGCACGGAAAAAGTTTTAATTGGCTCCAAATTTTGTAAATCCAAGCATAACAAGGTGATACAAACATAGGGTGTGACATGAGACCAATGCAATGGAGACCAAAGCTCTCATGCCACTTGTAGGGATCAAAAGTAGGTCTAGAGGGGGTGATTAGACTACTTGACCGAATAAAAACCTAACTTTTTCCCAAGTTAATTGGTTGGCAGATTTTAGCAATTCTAGCATATCAATTTCACCCTACACATGCATTTCTACGAGTATTGCAGCGGAAAGTGAAGACAAGCATATGTAAGAGTATAAGGGTAGGAAGATCAAACTCAATTTGGAGACACGAAGATTTTTTCCGTGGTTCCGATAGGTGGCGTTATCGTACATCCATGTTTAAGGAGACTTCAACTCATGGAGGGTAACGGTTGCGAGAGTCCATGAAGGGATCCACCCACGTAGGCTCCCAAGAAACACCTAACCAATCTAGGAGGCACCCCCCTCCAAAAGGTAATAGATGCGATAGTAACGATGAACTCCTTGCTCTTGTGTTTCAAATGATAGTGTCCTCAACACTCAACCACTCTCTCATAGATTTGGCTTGGGTAGAAGAGATTGATTGGGTGGAAAGCAACTTAGGGAGGCTATAAACCAAGATCCATAGGGTTGAAGTGGATGATCTTGACCTCAACACAAGGATCGTTGGTTCTCTCTCAGAAATTTGAATATGGGATGTGTGGGTCTGTTTTGAGTGCTTCTCTTGTGAGTGGGATGTGGTGGAGGGGTATATATAAGCATCTCCAAGAATCCAACCATTACAACATTATTGCTCAACTCGATGAAACCGAAGTGAAAACTCGATTGCACCGACTAGTGCAAAATGTGCCAACTTTGGCGATTTCGGTGAGACGGATATAGAATTCTCGATGGTACCGATATGAGTGGCCGAGGGCAGTTACCCAACCTGGTGAGACCGATTCACAATTCTCGGAAATTCTGATTCTTGTGAATGAGGCAAGATGAAGTTGGTCACTGAAACTCGGTTGCACCGATATGGAACTTGGTAGTACCGAGAGTGGGTCTTGGCTAGGGTTTATGTCTAGGGTTTTGACTCGGTGTAGCCGAAGTGATATTGTTGGTGGCACCGATTTTTAAGGGTACGATCTAAGACAAAATATTTGTGGGAGAGCTTGTGAGTGTTTTTGGTGGCTAACACTTGATCATTTTGAGCATTTGATTCACCATTATTACCTCACCCCCTTTTGATAGTATTGGCTTTCATATGGACACAAGGTGTTTTATCACAAAGTAAAATGTAGAGTCTTCATGCTTCTTGCTTGGCCAGTCCTATTCCTTGCATCTTGGTGTCTCCTCGCAATGCTTTGCCAATCACACATTGAACTTTTTCCTGAAATATACTTAGTGGAAAAATTAGTCCAATGAAATATATGTTTTTATTGATTACCAAAACTACCTAGGGAGAAGTTGTGCTTTCACCCTTCATGAAGATCCTCTGAGCCAAAGCTCCGGGTCTTCCATTTCTTGCTTTCAACATGTTGTAGTATCTTCAAAGCTAAGTGGGGATCCAAATAAGCGAATGCATGTGAAAATGGTACCTTTCTAACAACAAGTCGGGTCTGTCTTCTGCCCAGAGTCTCAGAATCAGAGACGTTAGGATTTACCTCTTGTTGTGCCATCTTAGCCCCGCCAGAAAAATCCTAAGAAGAGCCAGCGTCAAAAACTGCATTAAAGAGTCGGCCTAAGGAATCGAGCTCTACCTCATTTGTTTCGTCTTCTTCTTTATCCTCTACCTCCTCTTTAGGAGTGTCGGGAGCTTGCTAATCAGTCTTCCACCACTCGTGGTCAAGCTGCAAAACATAAGCCGGCACTTTTAGGGGGACACAAGGAGATAAATATGCATTGAGGAAATAAAAAGAGCCAACTTACCTCAGGTGTCGAGGGTTAACAACAAAGAATGAAGCCAGACCCACGACTCCAATGTCTTCAATTTTCTCCCCAACCAAGGCTTTGATTGCCTTGGTCATTTCCTTGGAGGAAGGCATGTGCTTTGAAAACCGCAGATCCTCTTTTGGGTCTTTAGTGAACGTCCACATAATCCGGGTGCGGAAGCTGAGGGGCTGAATCCAACATTCCATCCAGAATCGGTTCAAGTCGATATCCATCAAACCATTAGCTGTCAACGCCTTCATGCCTACAAAAACCGGCTTGAATTTCTTCCTCTCTACTACAGCCGCAAAATCACAAAGGGTTTCGTTATAGACGAGCCGGCTATCATGGTAGCCCGGAAAAGGAGACTAGCCATCAATAAAGGTGTCTTTCCAATAAAAGAAGGTCATGTGACACCCTTTCGAATGACATGTCGGTTTGATGCTAGGAAAGATACAACACTTCTGCTTCTGGATGGTTACGGCTCAACATTCGAAGGGAGCCCCGTTGCTGCACTATGTCTGATAGTTGTAGTAAAAGAATTCTAAAAACGGATCCACATTTGGCTCCATCTGAAGATAGACTTCGCAGAAGGTCTGAAAGTTGCTCAAATTAAGGATGGAGTTAGGCCCTAAGTCCTAAGGATGCAAGTTGTAGTGATGCAGGTCATCTCTGAAAATTTTGGTAACCGGTGGTCTGAAACCCTGGGTCAGATGAGCTACAAATACAACCACTTTCCCCTGATCAGGTTCTGGCCAGATTTCCTCCTTACAAGCTCTCCATCATATGTTCCCTTGAGCCGGCAGAAGACCGGCTTGCTCCAATTCCTCAAGTCAGAGCTTGGTCATTTGGGACTTGGCCCAATTCATGTGTTTTTGTTGGTGCAGAGACAGCTCGCCAGCTGGTTCACTAGTTTTCTTCCCCTTGGAAGCCATGGTTTTGGGACGCATAAGCCGACAAGACTACAACGTGAAGTTAAACAGGATGAGATAGTATAGACTAACGCGGGTCAAGGAAAAATGGCTTGTGACTGCAGTATGACAAGTCGGCTCATGGAATAACTACAGGTCAACGAAAAGGCAAGTTGGCTTCATTTCCTTGGGTGGCTTACGGGTGAAATATGCTACTACAAGAGAGCTTAAGCCAGCTGCATTTGAAAGCAAATGTCGGGTCACAAGAGACAAACACAATTTGGTGGAACTGCGACAAAATTACAAATCTGAAAAATGTGTCAAAATCATTTTGAAAATGGAAGTTATGACCTAGCAGTGTGGTAGCAATGGGTTTTGCATCTATAACAGGGAGGATCTATGACTAAGAGCTTAAGGGAAACATGTTTGGATCTGTAGTACGAGCTTAAGAAGATCTAAAACATGCAATTATGGCTGCTTTTCATTCCTACCAACCGAAGAACTCGAGGTGTTCGAGGAACAGTGGTGAACACAAAACCTAATGTAGTAGACGAAGGAGATTCAAAAGGACTCACAGATCCGAAGACCGGTGACGGGTGAGCTCATGGTCGCGGGCAAACTCTAGCTCCGCCGCAGGTGTTGTGGTGACAAGGACAATGGTGTGCATGCTTTGGTGGCTTCGGGGGCGTGGAGTTCGCGAGGCATACAAATGAAGAATAATAAGTGGAGGCAAACATGAAGGGATGGCCTCGGGGGCGTCCTCGCCTATTTATAAGGGAAGGGGCGCAAAACTCGAGGCGTCGACCCAGCAAAATAAGGATACCTTAGGGATATGGATAATCATATCCCGAATGATACGCGAGATTTGTTATGACCCCGAGACATTTCACTTCGAGAAGATCCAGGCAAGAGGTGCAAAAGTGCTAAGTGTAAAAAAGATGAGCCTACCATGGACGCATCCAAGGTAACCTGGGGGCTAATGTTGGGGATATTGCCCCTCGCATAAGCCGACTAGCCCAGGTCGGCTCACGATGTGTGGGCATGGGCATAAGCCGACCCCGAGGAGCAAGACACCATGATTCTGCTAAGGAGGCCCAAAAGAAGCTGCCAAGGTCTGTGGGCTAGCTCTACCGTCTTAGGAGGTCACGACCCAAGCCGGCTTAAGAGGATGCCAACTTAGGAGACCCGCTCCACTCAGGAGGAGGGAAACGGACACAACCCGGATTCGTTGTAACCCCTAAGGCTTGACTCTTTACATAAGGGCATGCCCCGGGTTGTCCAAAGGGACAATTTCAAGTTAGAACCCTTGAGAGCTCAGTAGCGAAAGCAACCCTTGTAATCGAGATCTGGATATCAATAAGTAAACACGGAACAGGAGCAGGCTTTTACCTCACGAGAAGGGACGAACGTGGGTAAATCGTCTCTCTCATTTTGGTCAACCCCGTCCAAGGTTTCGCCCATCTGCTGTGGCCTCACAACTAAGTTCTCCTATGAGGATACATGTGGTGACGTCCCCACGACAGGTGGAGTAGTTGCCGAATTGAATGAATGTGGCACTGCTGCAGCCAAATGATTCGTTAGACAGGGCCGGCTGCATTGGCCATGGTGAGCTTATGGCATAGCCAACAAGGCGAGAGGGGAGCTCGGCCAAGGTAGCAGAGTCCCAAGCTTTTGACATGCTCCGCTGACGTGGGTCCATAACTAAGAGGAGCTACCTATCTACGGACAAGAAATTTGTGAAGAATTGAAATTAATGTGTATTTGAGAAACAAAGGGGCTACCAACACTTCTATATATAGGCAAAACTTAGTGTTGGCGTTCACACAAATGGCGCGACGACACTATATTATGTATCTATGACGTGCATAGAAATCCCACGCCACCAGTATCTTTCGGCTGTTCAGGACACCATGGACCACACATTGGTGGTGTTTCCAGTTATATCCACGCTGGAAGTACCTCTACAAAGCTGGCATACAAATTCGGCCAACGCTAGCACTAAAGTTGTTGCTCGCCATTTCTCCACTAGTGAATTCCTACCTCCAGTTCCTGGGTAGCTTGATCTTGAGGCTTTGGTTGTCCTACTTGGACAACCTGCACCTCCTAACAAAATCACTTTTTTGGGCTCACGTGTATTGATTTGGTGTAACTCTTGTGTGGTACATAGTATCAAGTGTGTTTAATAGGGTTTTACTGCTGGCTGTAGTGTGATATTTATAGACTTTAGTGGTCTCTTGTCCGCCTAGTGAAGTAGGGTGACTCATTTGTGTACTTGCTATGTGTGTTGCTTGTGTTGTGGCAGGCTGGGGGCTCTAAGGTCTACGGTAGTGAAAATAACTGTTTGTGTTTGTTGTGTGAGTTGTTTGAGTTGTCCAGCTCTCCTTGATGCCTATCTACTTAAGATGGTGGTGGCTAAATGCATAGGGACTTGTCCCTGGCCGGATGGCTTTGATCTATACCCCTCAGGGACTTTGTTCTGGTGCTTAACAATGAATTATATCTATTGTCACTTGACAATAGATTTGATACAGTATGTACTATCTAATAGAGGCTTTACCTACTTCTTTGTGGCGTAAGTTAACTTGGAGCTAAGCTTGTGTTGATCCAAGGTTTTGACATGTATCCTTGTTGCTGATTGGTAACTTGGCTTCTCTAGTTTGATTTATTTAGCTCGCAATTCTTTGGTTTGCTCCCTTTGACTTCTCAGATCAAATCAACTTGTGATCTCAATATCATGTCTACAATTGTCATGATCTCAAGTGTTAGCTCCTACATCAATGCATTTCCAAAATGGAAATGCTACATTGTAATCCTCTACACATTTTTCTTTCTTTTACGTTAATTTTGCAGGTTTGAAGAAAAGAAGAAGAAGATCAAGTGAAGATCTTAGTTAGAATAGCTTAGGAAAATAGATAGTTTAGTTTAGGATATTTTATCTATCTAAAATCTTTTGTAATTCAAGAATGTGACTAATAATTGGATATATATTCTTTATTCTTTTTGTAATAAATTTTTGTAATATTGATTTCAATTATCAATAAAGTTTGAATTTATTGTTCCGTTTGTAATTTAAATAGAAATGCATTTCCAATTCATAATTGAAATGTACTTTTGCACTTTAGTACCTTCTTTCTTTTAATTATAATTTGAACCCAAAAATCTTAAGTAAGAGCATAGGTCATGTCAAAACTATTTGAAATGCAGTTGACTTAGAAGTTTGAATGCAAGTTTAATTTAGATGTATGTTTGAAAATAATCCACAACTTATATGCATGAATGCAATGAACATTCAAAACCCCTCTCTCTATCTCTCTCTCTAGCTACCGATCATTAAAGTTTTCGACTTTGTATCATAATATCCGAAATAAGAGTGATACTATTGCACATGTGTTCATATCCTCCCCTCCCGAAGTTTCTTTTAGTCCGAATTTGGTTGACCCCCACCTATTGTTATTCCGTTTGGAATCAGTTAACCCGACACGAGGTTGGAATGGGTTTCATTGGAAACTTACTACATCGGGGTTATTCATTGTTGACTTTATGTATCATGCAGTCATGCGCTTAGAGATTCCAATAGATAATAACGATCAAATATAGAAGTTGACCATACCACTAAAAGTTACAAAAAAATATGTGGTATCTCAGAGGGAAGTTGTGCTAACTAAAGACAATCTTGCTCGACGGCTTGGAATCAAGATGTACAACCATTGTACTCATGAGGAGACAATCAAACACCTTTTCTTCCAGTGCAAGTTTGCGCATTCAACGTGGTGAATAGTCTAAGTAGCATCCAATTTGTATCTTCCCACTAGTGTTGCCAATATATATGGTCACTGGCTTGGTTTGATGGACAGGAAATAGGTTTAGCATGCTAATAACGGTGAGAATGAATGTGTTATTATGGTCGCATTGGCTAAGCAGAAATGATATTGTTTTTAACGACAACAACCCTTATCTCTTGCAGATTATTTTTTGTTGTATGCACTCGCTTTGTACGTGATTTATGTTACATTAAATGGAGTATCAATAACTAAAGGCGGCATGTATGTAGTTGTGGAGGATGGCCAGGGAAGACTTTACCCAATATTCATGGTAGCATAACCTTTAGGGTGGCTCGCCTCCTCCCTTGACATAGGCATATGTCAGTCCAAATGACTCTATTCTTGCCAAAGTGTCATTTTGATTTTTTTGGACTTAATTTTGTAGAGGTGTGCATAGTAGTTATTTAGAGGTTATGTGTCACTCTTAATCCATGTATACGCCTGATACTACATTTTGCGTTAATATAAAAGGTGGCCTTTATATATCAAGAAAAAATAGTTAGAGCAACTCCAACCGGGTAACAAATTTCGTCCGCCACCGTCTGTTTGGGTCGTAGCGGGCAAAAGTGACTGCCCAACGTGCCAACCCATTCCCAAAATGTGTTCGCGCGGACCCATTTCAGGCCCAAATTTGGGGCTGAAATGCGTCGGCGCGGACGCGAAGTGGACAAGCCATGCGTTCTCTCGGTGTCCGCCGCAACCCCACATGTGTTGGAAATATGCCCTAGAGGCAATAGTAAATGGGTTATTATCATATTTCCCCTATTCATGGTAAACGCTTATTATCCATGCAAGAATTGTATTGATCGGAAACTCACATACATGTGTGGATACATAGACAACACTGTATCCCTAGTGAGCCACTACTAGACTAGCTCATTGATCAAAGATGGTTAAGGTTTCCTAACCATAGACACAAATTTTCATTTGATAATAGGGTCACATCATTAGGAGAATGATGTGATGGACATGACCCAACCGTAAGCATAGCATATGATTGTATAACTTAGTTTATTGCTATTGCTTTCTTCATGTCAAGTATTTGTTCCTAAGACCATGAGATCATGCAACTCCCTGACACTGGAGTAATGCCTTGTGTGTATCAAACCTCACTTCGTAACTGGGTGATCATATAGGTACTCTACAGGCATCTGCGTGGCTGTCTGTTGGGTTGGCATGCATCAAGACTGGGATTTTTCACTCTGTTTGACAAAGAGGTATCTCAGGGCCCTCTCGGTAATACAACATCACAAGAATCTTGCAAACAATGTGACTAAGTGACTAAGTAGTCAATCATGGGATATTGTATTATGGAACGAGTAAAGAGACTTGTCGGTAATGAGATTGAACTAGGTATGGATATACCGACGATCAAATCTCGGGCAAGTAACATACCGCTGGACAAAGGGAACTACATACAACATTTATTGAATCCTTGGCATCATGGTTCTACTAACAAATATATTCATGGAATATGCGGGAACCAATATGGGCATCCAGGTACCGCTATTGGTTATTGACCGGAGAGGTGTCTCGGTCATGTCCACATGATTCTCGAACCTGTAGGGTCCACTCGCTTAACATTCAGTGACAATATGGTATTATGGAGTTATGTATATTGGGACTGAATGTTGTTTAGAGTCCTTGATGAGATCCTGGAAGTCACGAGGAGATCCAAAATGGTCTGGAGGTGAAGATTTATATATGGGAAGTCATATTTTGGCTACCAGAAATGTTTCGTGTTTTTTCGATGTTGAACAAGGAAGCTTCTAGAAGGTTCTAGAAACTTCCGGAGGGGTCCAAAAGTCCACCAAGGGTTCCACCATGTCCCGAGAGTTTGCATGGGCTGAGAAGAGGCGCCCTAACCTTATTGGGCCAGGCGCACAAGTCCCTCATGGTCCATGTGGCTTGGGAGAGGTGCAAAGTCCACCTATGTATGGAAAGGGAGGGAATTGGACAAGGAGTCCAACTCCTCCCTCTTGGCTGTGTCCTAGGGTTTGGAGGGGTTGTTCCCCATGCCCCTCCACCTATATATATAGAGTTTCCTCAAAAAAACTATATATATATATTTATATAGGGGAGGGGCGCCCCAAGAGTACACACCAATCCCTTGGCACCCCCCCCCCTCTCTTGCTAGATCAGTTTTTCTTCCGTTCGCGGTTTCGATAGCGCTCGGCGTAGCCCTGCCGGGATAGCTCCACCACCATCTTCATCATGATGGCATGTTGGTTGAGAACCCATCTACTACTCCTCCCTTGCTCGCTGGATCGACGAGGCGGAGACGTCATTGAGCCGCACGTCTGCTGAACGCGGAGGTGTCATCTGTTCAGCGCTGGATCGGATTGGGTCGCGATCGGATCATGAAGAGTACGACTACATCAACCATGTTATATATGCTTCTACTTAGCGATATACAAGGGTATGTAGATACACTCCCCCTCTCCTAGCTATGCATCTCCATGGATAGATCTTGCATGTGCATAGGAAAAAATTTGTTTCCCATGCAACATTCCCCAAGAACATGGCGGCCGGCCAACTACCGCCTGCGTCTTTAATAATGACAACCGACGACTGCGGACCCATGCGTCAGTGACCCCGAGTGTCCTTTTTTAATCCATATGTGCAGGGGGTCCTCAACCGCTACAAGAAGCTTGTCCCCATCTAGCCACCACATGTGCTCCCCCACCAGCGACAAACCCTAGCCACCATGGGTTTCTTCTCACGTACAGGCTCAAGCTCTAGCTCAGCCAAGAACAAGGGCAAGGCCCTGCCGTCCCTTGGCGCTCCCCCATGTTGTCTTCCCGCCCACCTCGACAATAGATAAGCGTCCCAGTGCACTAGGCGAGGTGGCACTGGGAGCACCGCATCTCCCTTCCCTACCCAGATGTGACTCTGCCACATGACTTGAACTTGGATCCATAGAGGATCCTAGTTGATGAGGAAATCGATACCATTGTTACACCCACAGCCCCTGCCGTATACATACTGGACCAGTTACTAGAGCTAGCGCACGTCAATTGATCTACCAGGTACTTTCGTTTCTTGGAAATCCTTCTAATGTCCATGAACATATGATGTTGCCTAAATTAGATACTTTTGTTGTACTTATGAATGAAGGACCTGGTGTGAACAAGAAGGATGGCCATTGGAGAGGGAACAAGCATGGAGAAGAAGGTGCACGCGCGGGAAAGAATAATGGAGCTTCTAGTGGTGATTTCCGCACTTTGAAACCACCATAATAAGAGCATGAAGGCCTGGACGAAATATTCAAGACGCCACTTAATAAATTTCATCCATAAGCTAATATAGGTGTTGCGCCACCTTATTTTTGGGCCACGCCCATGTAATTTTGAAATACCATATCGTAGGCTATTTTTAGAGTCTGTATGTGTGGGGAAACTGAGTTAGGGTTGGTTTCGAACCCCTCTCCAAGGGGACACAAAATCCCCATCTATTCCCCCATATATACAGCCCTTAGGGCGCCGTTTACACTTGGGTTTTGTTTAGATTACAAGTTCTTCATAGATACAACTTCACATTCTTCGTTCGTGTTCCACGACCAGGCAAAGGCGTCACGGAACCCCACTTTCATAAATAAAGCTTTCCTCTTATATTCGCAATATCCAAATTGCAATCTTAGTTTCTTCCTTGTTCTTCATTTGCGTCCAGGACACAGACCCTCCGGGTCAGGTTGATCATGCTTCGGCGTGGTCAATAACCACTCGGAGTCGGTTTAGCGATTGCTAAGGCGAGACGTCCTCACACGTTCGTAGTCGGATCGTCAAAGTCGACTCTACCATAAACAATACACACATCTCATCGAAACACAGGGAAAACTTCACCTCTATCAAGTGGTATGATATTTCCAGGTTGCTCGGTGAGATTTTACCAGTTTTTCATAGTTTAGATCGCATTTGTTCTTCATACCAATAGTACACGAAAAAACCAACAAAAAATTAGGATTAGTTCATCCTATCCGAACTAATCTGAGCCGTTCACAATTTTCCGTTCGGTGTTTTGCTTTGTTGAATTTGTGGTTGCATCGTCGTGTCGAGTTCCTGGTCTTAGCATCTAGTCTTTTCGAGTTTTGAGTTCTGTTCACGGGTTGTCGCACCGCCGCCGCACCATCTTCATCGCTGCCATATATGACCACCACACCATATGTATCACCACTGTCATATATCACCACCAAACCAGATACATCACCACTGCCATCTACCACCACCGCATATCTGCCACACATCTGAGTCATATAGACCACCACATATCCGTCGTCATGCCAATCCGAATCCACCTCCATCACAGATTCATCGCAAGTCTATGTTGCATCACCCCTAAATACATCTGCCACAAGTCCGTGTCACACCAGATTCGTATCCGCCACCAATCCTAGTCCAAGTCCAGTATTTGTTGCTTTGTTGTTGATTTCCATATCTCGCGATATTACGTGTCGTAGGCAAGGCACACTCCCCAACTACGGTGCTACCCATAGAAGAAAAATAGTTCTAGTTTCAAAAAAAGAGGGAAAAAGTCAAAAAAGTCTGGAAAATTCTGGCTATGCAGTTTTGAGACCATTCTAAGACTTTTTCAGAAAAAATATTGTTCCTACACAAAAAAAATATAGGAAAAAGTCAAAAAAAGAAGAAAAAAAATGATGGCTGACCAGGTACAAGACTTCGTAAGCAGTCTTGGAAAGGCCATGGAGAAGCTAGATGGTTTGGAGAAGACATTTGACACCAAGATGGATGCCAAGTTCAATGAGGTGCGTGCATGTCTATCAGCACAAGCTATAGCTACTATCCCTCTCCAATGACGAGTGTGACATGTGCCTCTCGACCAATTCCAACATTCTGGTGTCGTTGATACTGCTACTACTTCTGTGGCCACTATTGCTACTGTTGTTGAGCAGATTGAGGATTATGATGGTGATTACGGTGGTGAGGGAGAGGTTGCTCCAGATCAGCCCCAAGGGTTACCACCACCACACACACCAGGTCGTCCACATGGATACAATCGCAACGGTAGGGCTGCATGATACGTCTCCAACGTATCTATAATTTTTTATGATTGCATGCTATTATATTATCCGCTTTGGATGTTTTATATGCATTAATATGCTATTTTATATTATTTTTGGGACTAACCTATTAATCTAGAGCCAAGTGCCAGTTTTTGTTTTTTCCTTGTTTTTGAGTTTTGCATATATGGAATATTAAACGGAGTCCAAGCTTCGAGTGCACATCAGGGGAGGTGCCAGGGCGCCACAAGCCTGCTAGGTGCGGGCCCCCTGGACACGCCTAGCAGGCTTGTCGCCTCCTGGCAGGTCTCCTAACCCTAATTCTTGGCCTATAAATACCCAAATATTCCCCCAACATCAAAAGGAGCATCGCAAATACTTTTCCGCCACCGGAAGCCTCTGTTCCCGAGAGATCCAATCTTGGAGCCTTTTCCGGTAATCTGTCGGAGGGGGTTTCGATCACGGAGGGCATCTACATCAACTCCATTGCCCCTCCGATGATGCGCGAGTAGTCCACCATAGACCTATGGGTCCATAGGTAGTATCTAGATGGCTTCTTCTCTCTCTTTGATCTTCAATACCATGTTCTTCATGATCTTCATGGAGATCTATCCGATGTAATCCTCTTTTGTGGTGTGTTTGTCAAGATCCGATGAATTGTGAGTTTATGTTCAGATTATCCATCAATCTTATTTGTATCTCCTCTGATTTCTTGTATGCATGATTTCTTATCCTTGCAAGTCTCTTCGAGTTATTGGTTTGGTTTGGCCAACTAGATTGGTAATTCTTGCAATGGGAGAAGTGCTTGGTTTTGGGTTCAATCTTGCAGCGTCCTCACCAAGTGACAAAGTAGGGGTAGCGAGGCACGTATTGTATTATTGCCATCAAGGGTAACAAGATGGGGTTTTCATCATATTGCTTGAGTTTATCCCTCTACATCATGTCATCTTTCTTAATGCGTTAATTTGTTCTTCATGAACTTAATACTCTAGATGCAGGCAGGAGTCGCTTGATGTGTGGAGTAATAGTAGTAGATGCATAATCATTTCAGTCTACTTATCAAGGACGTGATGCCTATATGCATGATAATTGCCTTGGATAACTACATGATTATTTGCTTTTCTATCAATTGCTTGACACTAATTTGTTTATCCACCATGATATTTGCCTTCAAGAGAGGAGCCTCTAGTGAAACCTATGGCCCTCGGGTCTATTTTCCATCATATATTTTTAGATCTATACTTGCTGCAATTTATTTACTTTTTACTTGTTGCACTCGTTACATCTATCTCTATCGAATCTAATCCTTGTAAATAACTATGAAGGGATTGAAAACCCCTTTATAGCATTGGGTGCAAGAGTTTGATTATTTGTGTAGGTGCATCCATTGGTGACTTGCTTGTTCCTCCTACTGGATTGATACCTTGGTTCTCAAAAACTGAGGGAAATACTTATCTACTTTGCTGCATCACCCTTTCCTCTTCAAGGGAAAACCAACGCATGCTCAAGAGGTAGCAAGAAGGATTTCTGGCGCCGTTGTCGGGGAGGATACACATCAAGCCTACCAAGTACCCATCACAAACTCATGTCTTGCAATTACATTATTTTCCATTTGTCTCTTGTTTTCCTCTCCCCCACTTCACAAATTTTCCATTTTATTCGCCCTCTCTTTTTCGTTTTCCTTTTTCTCTACAAATCTCTTGTTTGCTATGCTTGCTTGTGTTGCCATGTGCCTTCTATTTGCTTGCATCTTCGCTTGCTAAATATCTATTGATATGGATCCTCATCCACTTGCTAATATTTTCAAAAGACCAAATTATGATGAACCAATTGCTAGTGAGTTGAGTGCACTTGATTATCTGTATGAAGTTTTCCTCGAACATCATGAAAATTTTGATGAAGTGTTGAAAGAAGAAAATTTTAAAGTGATTCATGATATCTCCTTGAATTAAAAACATGATTGACATGTTGTTAGTATGAATTCTTTGAATATCCATGATGCCAATGATATGCAAAACCACCAGCTTGGGGATGCTATGCTTGATGAAGATGATATTTTTTGTTCCCCAAGTTTTGGTGATGACACATATGCTATAATTGATCATGAAAAGAATGCTTTGTGTGATAGTTATATTGTGAGGTTCCTTCATGATCTTACTAAAAATTACTATGAGATAGGAACATATACTTTTACATATTGCAATATATCAAGTTTCCTCTCTATGTGTTGAAAGTTTGGAAGTTATGCTTGTTTTGCCTTCCTATGATAGTTGATTTTTGTTCTCATAATTTTTTCCTCACAAAATCCCGATGCATAGGAAATGGTTTAGACTTAAATATACTTTCCATGTGATTCATGATGTTCCTATTGTTGCAAATAGGAATTATGTGCCCGTAGATTTCATTGTTCTTGATATAGAATGCAATCCTATATGTCCTATTATTCTTGGTAGACCTTTCCTTAGAACTATTGGTGTAATTATTGACATGAAAGAAGGAAACATTAGATTCCAATATCCATTAAGAAAAGGCATGGACACTTTCCTAGAAATAAAATAAGATTACCTTATGAATCTATTATGAGAGCTACTTTTGGATTGCATACCAAAGATGACAATAACTAGATCTATTGTGTTTTGCCTAGCTAGGGGCGTTAAACAATAGCGCTTGTTGGGAGGCAACCCAATTTTATTTTTCTGTTATGTTTTTTCTTCTGTTTTTTAGTGTTTCCCACATTATTAATTCTGTAGTAATTGTTTTTTGGTGTTTTAATTAGTGTTTGAGCCAAGTAAAACCTTTGGGGTGATCTATGGTAATTGTTGATTTGATCTTGCTGGAAAACAGAAACTTTTGCGCTCAGCCCAGGAATTTTCTAATTTTTTCAGATCTCTGAATCGATCTGAAAATTTTACAAAAGGTTCATATACAAATTTTCCAGGTTGTCCTCATTTTTCAGAATTTTTTGGGTTACAGCAGTATACGAAGTTTCCAGATTGCTACAGGCTGTTCTGTTTTTGACAGGTTCTGTTTTCTTTGAGTTGTTTGCCTATTTTGATGAATCTATGGGTTGTATCATGTGGTACGAGCCATGGATAAGTTATATTACAGTATTTATAACACAAATATAAATAAATAATGCTTTCACAACAGTACCTAAAGTGGTGATTTATTTTCTTATACTAACGGATCTCACGAGTTTTCTGTTAAGTTTTGTGTTGTGGAGTTTTCAAGTTTTGGGTAAAGATCGGATGGACTATGGAATAAGGAGTGGCAAGAGCCTAATATTGTGGATGCCCAAGTCACCCCAAGTCATATTCAAGTATGCCAAATAGCATAAGCTTGGGGATGCCCCGGAAGGCATCCCCTCTTTCGTCTTCAATCCATCGGTAAATTTACTTGAGGCTATATTTTTATTCACCACATGATATGTGTTTTGCTTGGAGCGTCTTGTATGATATGAGTCTTTGCTTGTTAGTTTGCCACAATCCTCCTTGATGCACACATATATTAAGAGAGAAACTCTGAATCGTGAATTTATTAGAATACTCTTTGTGCTTCACTTATATCCTTTGAGTTGGGCAATTTTGCTCTATATGCTTCACTTATATCTTTTAGAGCACGGTGGTGTTTTCGTTTTATAGAAATACTTGAACTCTCATACCTCACTTATATTATTTTGAGAGTTCCTAAAAACATCATGGTAATTGGTAAAGGTTATGAATTTAGTCCTAATATGATAGGCATCCAAAAGGGATATAATAAAAACTTCCATATTAAGTGCATTGAGTGTTTATGAGAAGTTTGATTCCTTGCATGAAGTTTTGAGACATCAAGATGGTAATGTTAAGAGACATGTTAGGAATTAAATTGTGATTTGGTAAAAATACTTGTGTAAAGGTTTGTTATTCCCGTAGCATGCACGTATGGTGAACCGCTATGTAAGGAAATCGGAGCATGACTTGTTTATAGATTGTCGACCTTTCTGTGAGGGTCGGGGGCGCGCGATGGTTAACTCCTACCAACCTCCTCCCCTAGGATCATGCGTTTAATTCTTTGCTTCAATGACTAATAGACTTTTGCAATAAGTATGTGAGTCCTTTATGACTAATGTTGAGTCCATGGACTATACGCACTCTCACCCTTCCACTTTTGCTAGTCATTCTAGTACCGCGCAACTTTTGCCGGTGCAACAAACACCTTCTCAAAATAGACACCATATACCTTCCTCAAAACAGCCACCATATATCTTTCCTCAAAACAGCCACCATACCTACCTATTATGTCATTTCCATAGCCATTCTGGGATATATTGCCATGCAACTTCCACTGTTTCCTTTTATGACATACACCATCACTTCCATATTGCATATAGAGTCATATTTTGTCATAGGTATCGAGTTGTAATTTTCCTTTTGAGTTTTAAGTAAATAAAAGTGTGATGGTTTTCATTATAGAGCATGTCCCATGTGAGGAAAGGGTTATGGAAGCTATGATTCGCTTACTAGTAGGGATGAGAGTCCAGACTTTATGAAAAATTAAGAGGCCAGCGAAGCCCAAATAAAAAAAGAATAAAAGAGGCCTTAGATGCCCAACAAAAAAATAAATAAAATGAAATAAAAGAGAGAAGGGACATCGCTGCTACCTTTTGCCACACTTGTGCTTCAAAGTAGCACCATGATCTTCATGATAGAGAGTCTCCTATTTTGTCACTTTCATATAGCTGGTGGAATATTTTTCTTCATGATGCATGTCCACTTAGTTTATTTTTGAGCTTTCATACACTTATAGCTCTAGTGCATCCATTGCATGGCAATCCCTACTCACTCACATTGATATCTATTGATGGGCATCTCCATAGCCCGTTGATACGCCTAGTTGATGTGAGACTATCTTCTCCCTTTTCCTTGACGACTTCCACCATATTCTATTCCACCTATAGTGCTATATCCATGGCTTGATCTCATGTATTGCGTGAGAGTTGAATTTTTTTGAGAAAATAAAAGTGTGAAAACAATTGCTTGACTTTTCATCGGGGTTGTGCATGATGTAAATACTTTGTGTGGGTGGAGCATAGCCAGACCATATGATATTGTAGGGATAACTCTCTTTTGCCATTATATTTTGAAGAGATACAATTGCTTTGCTAGTATGCTTGAAATGTTATTGTTTCTATATCAATATTAAGCTTTTATTTTGAGTCTTACGGAACTGAATATTCATGCCACAATAAATAATATTACTTGGATAAATATGTTAGGGAGCACTCCACATCAAAAATTCTATTTTTATCATTTACCTACTCGAGGACGAGCAGGAATTAAGCTTGGGGATGCTGATACGTCTACAACGTATCTATAATTTTTTATGATGGCATGCTATTATATTATCTATTTTGGATGTTTTATATGCATTAATATGCTATTTTATATTATTTTTGGGAGTACCCTATTAATCTAGAGCCAAGTGCCGGTTTATGTTTTTTCCTTGTTTTTGAGTTTTGCAGATATGGAATATTAAACGAACTCCAAACAGAATAAAACCTTCGGAAGGAATTTTTCTGGAAGGAAACAAGTCATCCAAGCTTGGAGTGCACGTCAGGGGAGGTGCCAGGGCACCACAAGCCTGCTAGGCATGGGGCCCCCTAGAGGCGCCTAGCAGGCTTGTCGCCTCCAGGCAGGTCTCCTAACCCTAATTCTTGGCCTATAAATACCAAAATTTTCCCCCAACATCAAAAAGAGCATCGCAAATATTTTTCCGCCACCGGAAGCCTCCGTTCCCGAGAGATCCAATCTTGGAGCCTTTTCTGACAATCTGTCGGAGGGGGTCTCAATCATGGAGGGCATCTACATCAACTCCATTGCCCCTCCGATGATGAGTGAGTAGTCCACCACAGACCTACAGGTCCATAGCTAGTAGCTAGATGGCTTCTTCTCTCTCTTTGATCTTCAATACCATGTTCTTCATTATCTTCATGGAGATCTATCCGATGTAATCCTCTTTTGTGGTGTGTTTGTCAAGATCCGCTGAATTGTGAGTTTACGTTCAGATTATCCATGAATATTATTTGAATCTCCTCTGATTTCTTATATGCATGATTTCATATCCTTGCAAGTCTCTTTGAGTTATTGGTTTGGTTTGGCCAACTAGATTGGTAATTCTTGCAATGGGAGAAGTGCTTGGTTTTGGGTTCAATCTTGCGGTGTCCTCACCCAGTGACAAAGTAGGGGTAGCGAGGCACATATTGTATTATTGCCATCAAGGGTAACAAGATGGGGTTTTCATCATATTGCTTGAGTTTATCCCTCTGCATCATTTCATCTTTCTTAATGTGTTACTCCGTTCTTCATGAACTTAATACTCTAGATGCAGGCAGGAGTCGGTCGACGTGTGGAGTAATAGTAGTAGATGCAGAACCGTTTCGGTCTTCTTGTCAAGGACGTGATGCCTATATGCATGATCACTGCCTTGGATAACAACATGATTATTCGCTTTTCTATCAATTGCTTGATAGTAATTTGTTTACCCACCATGATATTTGCCTTCAAGAGAGAAGCCTCTAGTGAAACCTATGGCCCCCAGGTCTATTTTCCATCATATATTTTCAGATCTATACTTTCTGTAATTTATTTACTTTTTACTTTCCGCACTCGTTACATCTATCTGTATCGGATCTAATCCTTGCAAATAACCGTGAAGGGATTGACAACCCCTTTATAGCGTTGGGTGCAAGAGTTTGATTATTTGTTCAGGTGCATCCATTGGTGACTTTCTTGTGCCTCCTACTGGATTGATACCTTAGTTCTCAAAAACTGAGGGAAATACTTATCTACTTCGCTGCATCACCCTTTCCTCTTCAAGGGAAAACCAACGCATGCTCAAGAGGTAGCACTGCACCACCCCCTCAGGTATGGGATCGTGACCATCTCCCTAAACTTAAATTGAATATTCTGACATTTGAGGGTAGATATGTTCCTGATATATATCTTACTTGGGACTTAGAAACAGAGCAACGTTTTACATGCTAACAATTTCCTGAGGGTAGACGTGTTGTTGATGTTGTTTGTGCATTCACTAGTTTTGCTTGTATTTGGTGGTAACATTGTAAAATATATTATGATCATATCCCTACTACTTGGGCTGCTTTGAAAACTGCTATGCGTAATCGTTGGGTTCCGCCATATTATCAACTTGAATTGCTTCAAAATTTGAAGCGTTTATGACAAGGAATTTTTTTGTAGAGGAATATTATCAGGAATTACAATCTGGGATGATTAGATGTGGTATTGTTGAGGATAATGAAGCTATGCTTGCAGGTTTTATGGATGGATTAAATAGAGAGATTCATACTATTCAGGAGTATAAGGAGTATAACACTATTAGTCATTTATTCCATCTTGCTTGCAAACATGAACGTGAAGTGCAGGATCAACAGGCGATGGCGAGAACTAAATTTTATATAGGTCGCACTTCATCATGGACACCACGTAGCTCCTCTACTTCAACATGTCCTGTTGCAACACCGCCTACTTTAGCCTCCAACTCCAACCGAGATACTAGGAAACGGCCCCTGCCCCACCTTCGCGAAGAGCACACCTTTTGGGCCTACACAGAGCTCTTCTTCATCCATTACATCCACAGAGCAAACACATGAGGTTATATGTCATCGTTGCAAGGGTGGAGGTCACTATGCGAGGGAATGCCCATGCAAGCATGTGATAATTGTGATAGAGGATGGTGGATACGAATCCGCTAGTGATTATGATGAGGATACTTTGGCGCTTATTGCAAGTGTAGAACGGGGTGTCCATGATACTGAACAAGAGACACACTACATGGTACTGACTACGTCGATGGGTATGAAAGTTTAGTTGCTCAACATGTTCTGAGTGTGCGGGTTACAAAGGCTGAGCAAGATCAGAGGCACAAGTTGTTCCATACAAAGGGAGTTGTGAAGGACCGTTTTGTTTTCACTATCATCGATGGCGGGAGTTGCAACAACTTGGCTAGCATGGAGATGGTGGAGAAGCTGTCTCTAACCACCAGACTGAGGGAAATATGCCCTAGAGGCAATAATAAATTGGTTATTATTATATTTCCTTGTTCGTGATAATCATTTATTATCCATGCTATAATTGTATTGATTGGAAACTAAATACATGTGTTGGTATATAGACAACACTATGTCCCTAGTATGCCTCTGGTAGACTAGCTCATTGATCAAAGATGGTCAAGGTTTCCTAGTCATGGACATGAGATGTCATTTAATAACGGGGTCGCATCATTAGCAGAATGATGTCATGGACAAGACCCAAACTATAAACCTAGCATATGATCGTGTCAGTTTATTGCTATAGTTTTTTGCATGTCAAATTATCTGTTCCTATGACCATGAGATCATGCAACTCACTGACACCAGAGGAGTACCTTGTGTGTATCAAACATCGCAACGTAACTGGGTGACTATAAAGGTGCTCTATAGGTATCCCTGAGGGTGTCTATTGACTTGGCATGGATCATGATTGGGATTTGTTACTCCATGTAGAGGTATCTTAGGGCCCACTCGGTAATACAACATCACAACAAGCCTTGCAAGCAATGTGACTAAGTGTTAGCCACGGGATCTTGTATTAGGAATGAGTAAAGAGACTTGCCGGTAACAAGACTGGACTAGATATAGAGATATCGATGATCGAATGTCGGGCAAGTAACATACCGAAGAACAAAGGGAACTGCATACAAGATTAACTGAATCCTTGACATAGAGGTTCAACCCATAAATATCTTCGTATAATATGTAGGAACCAATATGGGCATCCAAGTCCCGCTATTAGTTATTGATAGTAGAGGTGTATCGGTCATGTCTACATAGTTCTCTAACCCGCAGGGTCTGCACGCTTAAGGTTCGATGACATTTTGGTAGTATAGAGTTATGTATGGTGGTGACCGAAGGTTGTTCGGAGTCCCGGATGAGATACCGGACGTCACGAGGAGCTCCAGAATTGTTCGAAGGTAAAGAATGATATATAGGAAGTCCTGTTTTGGTCACCAGAAAAGTTGCGGGCTCATTGGTAGTGTACCGGGAGTGCTGGAAGGGGTACCAGGGACCATCAGGAGGGGTGTCTTGACCCAAAGGGCCTCATGGGCTGTGGGAGGAGTCAAGCCAGCCCTTAGTGGGCTGGCCGAACCCCCCACTAAGGCCCATGTGGCTAGGGGTGGGAAAAACACAGAAGGTGGAGAGGTGGAAAGAGTTTCCAAGTGGAAAGGAGGAATCCTAATCCTAATAGGATTGGAGTAGGACTCCTCCACCTCCAATTTCGGCCAACTCTTGAGGGTTTGAGGCTTCCTCCTCCCCTTCCTCCCTCCTATATATACTAGAGGATTTAGAGGGGAAATCTAACCCTAATTGCCACGTGCTCCCTCTACTTCATCTAGATCAGTTTTCTCCTCTAGTCTAGTACGGCGGTGCTTAGGCGAAGCCCTGCCGGAATAGTTCCACCACCATCGTCGCCATGCCATCGCGCTGCCGGAGAACTCATCTACCTCTCCCGCTCCCTCTTGCTGTATCAAGAAGGCGGAGATCGTCATCAAGCTATAAGTTGTGTGGTGAACGCGGAGGCGGCGTTCGTTCGGCGCTAGATCAGAAGAACCATGATCAAGATCACGAGACGATTCGTGATTTGATCACGATACGGATCGTGATGGGATCGTAGGACGGATAGTGATTGGATCGTGAGAAGGATTGTGATGGGATCACAGGATTGTGATGGGATCGTAGCCGGTGCTTTGGAGATGGAGATCAAAAGCACAAGTTCATGGCCATATCATGTCACTTATGATTTGCATGTGATGTTAATCCTTTTATGCACCTTGTTTTTCTTAGGACGACGGTAGAATTATAAGGTGATCCCTAATTTAAATTTCAAGATGAATTGTGTTCTCCCCGAATGTGCACCGTTGCGGAAGTTCGTCGTGTCGAGACACCACATGATGATTGGGTGTGATAGACTCTACATTCACATACAACAGGTGCAAGCCAGTGTTGCATGTGCGGAACACTCGGGTTAAACTTGACGAGCCTAGCATGTACAGACATGACCTCGGAACACAAGAGACCGAAGGTCGAACATGAGTCATATAGTAGATATGATCAACATGAAGATGTTCACCATTGAAACCACCTCAACTCACGTGATGATTGGACTTGAGTTGGTGGATTTGGATCATGTGACACTCGAATGACCTAAGGGATTTCAATTTGAGTGGGAGTTGTTACGTAATATGATTAACTAAACTCTTTATCATGAACATGGTCAAAATATCTTTGCAAATTATGTTGTAGATTACTAGCTTGCGTTGTATCTCCCTTGAATTTTTATATGTTCCTCGAGAAATAGAGTTGAAAGTTGATGGTAGCAATAATGTGGTCTAAGTTCGTGATCTGAGGATTGTCCTCATTGCTGCACAGAAGGCTTATGTCCTTAATGCACCACTCGGTACACCACCCCCTCTAGCATCGTCTGTAGATGTTGTGAACATCTGAGAGGCACGTTCTGATGACTACTTGATAGTTTAGTGCATCATGCATTATGGCTTAGAATTAAGGCTCCAAAACATTTTGAACGTCATGGAACATATGAGATGTTCTAAGAGCTGAAATTGGGATCTCAGGCTCGTGCCCGTGTTGTGAGGTATGAGACCTCCAACAAGATTCTTTGCCTGCAAGATGAAGGAGAATAGCTCAATTGTTGAGCATGTGCTCAGATTGTCTGGGTGCTACAATCGCTTGAATCGAGTGGGAGTTGATCTTCCAGATAAGATAGTGATTGATATAGTTCTCCAAGTCACTGTCACTAAGCTACTAGAGCATTGTGATGAACTATAAAATGCCAGGGATGGAAATAATGATCCCTGAGCTATTCGCGATGTTTGACGTTGCGAAGGTAGAAATCAAGAAGGAGCATCAAGTGTTGATGGTTAGTGAAACCACTGGTTTCGAGTAGGGAAAGGGCTAGGAGGGAAACTTCACGCATGGCAAGTCAGTTGCTGCTCCATTAAAGCAACCCAAAGTATGAACCCAAACCCGAGACTAAGTGCTTCTATTATGAGGAGAACGGTCGCTGAAGTGGAACAACCCTAGATACTTGGTAGATAAGAAGGCTCGCAACGTTGACATAAGTATATTTGATATATGTGTTATTGATGTGTACCTTGCTAGTACTCCTACTAGCACCTGGGTATTGGATACCGGTTCGGTTGCTAAATGTTAGTAACTCAAAATGAAAGCTATGAAATAAACGGAGGCTAGCTAAGGGTGAGGTGACGATGTTGGAAGTGTTTCCAAGGTTGATGTGATCACCATCGCACGCTCTCTCGACCCTCGGGATTAGTGATGAACCTAAATAAACGTTATTTGGTGTTTGCATTGAGCATGAACGTGATTAGATCATGTTTATTGCAATACGGTTATTCATTTAAGTTAGAGAATAATTGGTTATTCTCTTTACATGAATAATACCTTCAATGGTCATGCACCCAATGAGAATGGTTTATTGAATCTTGATCGTAGTAAATACACATGTTCTTAACATTGATGCTAAAATATACACAGTTAGTAATGACATACCACATACTTGTGGCGTTGCCGTTAAATGTCATATTGGTGTAATGCGCGTGTAGAAACTCCATGCTGATGGATCTTTGGACTCATTGGATTTTGAATCAATTGAGACATGCGGACCATGCCTCATGGGCAAGATGACTAAAGACCTCGTTTTTCAATATGATGGAGCGGCAAGTACCTTATTGGAAATGATACATGTTGATGTATGCGATCCAGTGAGTGTTGTAGAGGGCAGTGAATATTGTTATTTTCTTACCTTCACTGATGATTTGAGTAGATATGGGTATATTTACTTAATGAAACACAAGTCTAAAACGTTTGAAAAAGTTCAAGCAAATTCAGAGTGAAGTTTGAGATCATCGTGACAAGAAGGTAAAAATGTCTACAATATGATCGTGGAGGTGAATGTCTGAGTTGCGAGTTTGGTATGAAACTTAAGACAATGCGGAAATTGTTTCACAACTCAAGCCACCTGGAACACCGTACTGTGATGGTGTGTCCGAACGTCGTAGTCATGCTCTATTGGTTATGGTGCGTACTATGATGTCTCTTATCGTTTTGCCACTATCGTCTTGGGGTTATGCATTAGAGATAACTACATTCACTTTAAAAAGGGCACCATCTAAATCCGTTGAGATTACACCATATGGTTTGGTAGAAACCTAAGCTATCATTTCTCAAAGTTTGGGAATGCAACGCATATGTCTGATAAGCTCGAACCCAAAGCGGAAAAGTGCATCTTCATAGGATACCCTAAGGAAACATATGGGTATACCTTCTATCTCAGATCCAAGGGCAAAGTGTTTGTTGCTAAAATGGGTCCTTTCTCGAGAAAGAGTTTCTCTCAAAAGAATTGAGTGGGAGGAATATAGAACTTGATGAGGTTGTTGAACCTTTGTTTCAACCAGAGAGTAGTGCATTGCGGAAAGTTGTTTCTGTGGATCCTATGTTAGTTGAAGAGGAAGCTAATGATGATGATCATGAAGCTTCGAATCAAGTTACTATCAAACCTCGTAGGTCGACAAGGGCACTATTACTCGGTACGGTAACCCTGTCTTAGAGGTCATGTTGTTGGACAACGATGAGCCTACGAGCTATGGAGAAGCGATGATGGGCCTGGATTCCGAAAAATGGCTAGGAGCCACGAAATCCGAGAAAGGGTCCATGTGTGAAAACCAAAGTATGGACTTTGGTAGACTTGCCCGTTGAACGGCAGGTCGTTGAGAACAAATGGATTTTTAAGAAGAAGACAGACGATGATGGTGAATGTCACCATTTATAAAGCTCGACTTGTCGCAAAGAAGTTTCTGACAAGTTCAAGGAGTGGACTGCGATGAGACTTTCTCACCTGTAGTGATGCTAAAGTCTATTGGAATTATGTTAGCAGTTGTTGCGTTTTTCAATTATGAAATCTGGCAGATGGATGTCAAAACATCGTTTCCTTCCTTGAGGAAAGGTTGTATGAGATACAACCAGAAGGTTTTGTCAGTCCTAAGGATGGTAAAAGGTGTGCAAGCTTGAGTGATCCTTCTATGGGCTGGACCAAGCATCTCGGAGTTGGAATATACGCTTCGATGAGGTGATAAAAGTTTTTGAGTCTATACAAAGTTTATGAGAAACTTGTATTTACAATAAAGTGAGTGGGAGCACTATAGAATTTCTGATAAGTATATATGGATGACATATTGTTGATCGGAAATGATGTAGAATTTCTGGAAAGCATAAAGGGTTGTTTGAAAAGGAATTTTTCAAAGGAAAACCTAGAATTAAGCTACTTAATTGTTGGGCATCAAGATCTATAATAGATAGATCAAGACGCATGACAAGATTTTTCAATGAGTGAATACCTTGACAAGATTTTGAAAGTGTTCAAAATGGATCAGTCAAAGAAAGAGTTGTTGATCAGAAATGATGTAGAATTTCTAGAAAGCATAAAGGGTTGTTTGAAAAGGAATTTTTCAAAGGAAAACCTGGAATGAAGCTACTTAGTTGTTTGGAATCAAGATCTATAAGAGATAGATCAAGACGCATGATAAGATTTTTCAATGAGTAAATACCTTGACAAGATTTTGAAAGAGTTCAAAATGGATTAGTCAAAGAAAGAGTTCTTGCCTAATTTGTAAGGTGTGAAGTTGAGTAAGACTCAAAGATCGACCACGACAGAGGAAAGAGAAAGGACGAAGGTTGTCCCCTATGCCTCAACCATAGGCTCTATATAGTATGCCATGGTGTGTACCGCACCTGGTGTGTGCCTTGCCATGAGTCTGTCAAGGGGTACAAGAGTGATCCAGGAGTGGATCACTGAACAGCGGTCAAGATTATCCTTAGTAACTAAAGGACTAAGGAAATGTTTCTCGATTATGGAGGTGATAAAGAGTTCATCATAAAGGGTTACGTCGATGCAAGCTTTGACACCCTTCCGGATGACTCTGAGGAGTAATCCGGATACGTATAGTGGAGCAGCCATTTGGAGTAGCTCCAAGTGAAGCGTGGTAGCAGTATCTATAGTATGACATAGAGATTTGCAAAGTACACACGGATCTAAATGTCATAGGCCCGTTGACTAAAAGGCCTCTCTCACATGCAAAGCATGATCAAACCCCAGAACACATTGGGTGTTAGATTCATAAGAATGTAAATCACATGGTGATGTGAACTAGATTATTGACTCTAGTGCAAGTGGGAGACTGATGGAAATATGCCCTAGAGGCAATAATAAATTGGTTGTTATTATATTTTCTTGATCGTGATAATCATTTATTATCCAATCTATAATTGTATTGATTGGAAACTAAATACATGTATGGGTATATAGACATCACTATGTCCCTAGTATGCCTCTAGTAGACTAGCTTGTTGATCAAAGATGGTCAAGGTTTCCTAGCCATGGACATGAGATGTCATTTGATACGGGGTCACATCATTAGGAGAATGATGTGATGGACAAGACCCAAACTATAAACATAGCATATGATCGTGTCAGTTTATTGCTATTGTTTTCTGCATGTCAAAGTATCTGTTCATATGACCATGAGATCATGCAACTAACTGACACCGGAGGAGTACCTTGTGTGTATCAAATGTTGCAACATAGATGGGTGACTATAAAGGCTCTACAGGTATCTCTGAGGGTGTCTATTGAGTTGGCATGTACGAAGACTGGGATTTGTTACTCCGTGTGATGGAGAGGTATCTCAGGCCCACTCGGTAATACAACATCACAACAAGCCTTACAAGCAATGTGACTAAGTGTTAGCCACGGGATCTTGTATTACGGAATGAGTAAAGGGACTTGCCGGTAACGAGATTGAACTAGATATAGAGATACCCACGATCGAATCTCGGGCAAGTAACATACCGAAGAACAAAGGGAATTGCATACGGGATTAATTGAATCGTTGGCATAGAGGTTCAACCAATAAATATCTTCCTAGAATATATAGGAACCAATATGGGCATCCAGGTCCCGCTATTGCTTATTGACCGTAGAGGTGTCTCGGTCATGTATACATAGTTCTCGAACCCGCAGGGTCTGCACACTTAAGGTTCGATGATGTTTCGGTAGTATAGAGTTATGTATGGTGGTGACCGAAGGTTGTTCGGAATCCCGGATGAGATCCTGGATGTCACGAGGAGCTCCAGAATGGTCCGAAGGTAAAGATTGATATATAGGAAGTCCTGTTTTGGTCACCGGAAAAGTTCTGGGCTCATTGGTAGTTTACCAAGAGTGCTGGGAGGGGTACCGGGGACCATCAGGAGGGGTGTCTCGACCCAAAGGGGCTCATGGGATGTGAGAGGAGTCAAGCCAGCCCTTAGTGGGCTGGCCGAGCCCCCCACTAAGGCTCATGGGGCTAGGGGTGGGAAAAACCAAAAGGTGGAGAGGTGGAAAGAGTTTCCAAGTGGAAAGGAGGAATCCTACTCCTAATAGGATTGGAGTAGGACTCCTTCACCTCCAATTTCGGCCAACTCTTGAGGTTTTGAGGCTGCCTCCTCCCCTCCCTCTCTCCTATATATACTAGCGAATCTAGAGGGGAAAGCTAACCCTAATTGCCACGTGTTCCCTCTACTTCATCTAGATCGATTTTCTCCTCTAGTCTAGTTCGGCGGTGCTTAGGCAAAGCCCTGCCAGAATAGTTCCACCACCATTGCCATCGTGCCATCATGCTGCCTGAGAACGCATCTACTTCTCTATCCCCTCTTGCTGGATCAAGAAGGCGGATATCATCATCGAGTTGTACGTGTGCTGAACGCGGAGGCATTGTCCGTTCGGCGCTAGATTGGAAGAACCGTGATCAGGATCACGGGACGATTGATGATTTGATCTCGAGACGGATCATGATGGGATTGCAGGACGGACCGTGATGGGATCGTGAGAAGGATCGTGACGGGATCACGGGACGTTCGCCGATTTTGATCGTGAAGACGTTCGACTACATCAACCATGTTTCTTAACGCTTCCCGCTTAGCGATCTACAAGGGTATGTAGATCCACTCTCCCTCTCGTAGATGCTCATCACCATGGATAGATCTTGCGTGTGCATAGGAAATGTTTTGTTTCCCATGCAACGTTCACCAACACAGACCACATTCACGTCCTTATTATATCCAATGGTTCAAAAACAGTGGCAAGGTTAAGGTAACACGTACTGTTCGTGTGCACTTTAGCATTGCTACATATTCTGATTATGTTGATTGTGATGTGGTACCCATGCAAGCATTTCCGTTTTACTTGGTAGGCCATGGCAATTTGATAATAAAATTGTACACCATGGTATGACAAATCAGTATACTCTCGTTCATAAGGATAAAAATATAACTTTGCTTCCTATGTCTCTTGAACATATTATGAAAGATGGCATTGCTAGAGCTAGTAAAGCAAAACAGGAGCAAAGTGAGAGTGAAAATCAAATCATGGCAAAGGAATTTGAGCAACATCATAAGCCTAATAACCATCATCTAGTGTTGCATTTGAAATTAAACTAAACAGTGCTTGTTTACTTGCCACTAAATCTGATATTACTGATTTGGATGTTACTACATCTGTTTGTTATGCTTTCGTATGCAAAGAGGTATTATTTACATTCGAGGACATGCCACCCTCTTTGCCTCATGCTGTCATTAACATTTTGTAGGAGTTCACTGACGTATTTCCACAAGACGTGCCACCGGGATTGCCACCTATTAGAGGGATTGAGCATCATATTGACTTAATTCCCGATGCATCGCTACCAAACCGTGCACCATACAGTACCAATCCAAAGGAGACGAAGGAGATTATGCGTCAAGTATAGGAACTTCTCGACAAAGGTTATATACACGAATCTCTTAGTCCTTGTGTTGTTCCTATTGTTCTAGTGCCGAAAAAGGATGGTACATCATGTATGTGTGTTGATTGTAAAGGCATTAATAATATTACTATTTGTTATTGTCATCCTATTCCTAGGCTAGATGATATGCTTGATGAATTAAGTGGCTCTACAATTTTCTCTAAAATTGATTTGTGTAGTGGATACCATCAAATTCGTATGAAATTCGGAGACGAATGGAAAATTTCATTTGAAACTAAGTTTAGATTAAATGAGTGGTTAGTCATGTCATTTGGGTTCACTAATGCACCTAGCACTTTAATGAGATTAATGAATGAGGTTTTACGTGCTTTCATTGGATGATTTGTGGTAGTCTACTTTGATGATATAGTGATTTATAATAGATCTTTGGAGCAACATTTGGAACATTTGCATGTAGTTTTTATTGCTCTACGTGATGCACTTTTGTTTGGTAACCTTGCTAAGTGCACCTTTTGCACTGACCGAGTATCTTTTCTTGGTTGTGTTGTTACTCCATAGGAATTGAAGTTGATAAAGCCAAGATTGAGGCTATTGAGAGTTGACCGCAGCCCAAAACGGTCACACAAGTGAGGAGTTTTCTTGGACTTTCAGGTTTCTATAGGTGTTTTGTGAGGGATTTCAGCACCATTGCTGCACCTCTCAACGATCTTACAAACAATCATGTGCCTTTTTCTTGTGGTACCGCACAGGAAGAAGTCTTCACGGTATTGAAAGATGAGCTAACACATGCTCCCTTACTTCAACTTCCTGATTTTAATAAGACTTTCGAGCTTGAATGTCATGCTAGTGGAATTGGATTAGGAGGTATGTTATTACAAGATGGTAAACCTGTTGCATACTTTTCTAAAAAATTGAGTGGGCCTACTCTGAATTATTCTACTTATGATAAGGAATTATATGCTCTTGTTCGGACTTTGGAAACATGTCAACATTATTTGTGGCCCAAAGAATTTGTCATACATTCTGATTGTGAATATATGAAACATATTAAAAGTCAAGCAAAATTGAACCATTGACATACTAAATGGGCTGAAATCATTGAGACCTTCCCTTATGTTATTAAATACAGGAAGGGTAAACAAAATGTTATTGGTTATGCATTGTCTCATCGTTATACTATGCTTTCACAACTTGACTTTAAAATATTTGGTTTGGAGACCATCAAAGATCAATATATGCATGATCCTGAATTTAAAGATGTGTTGGAGAATTGTAAATAAGGGAGAAAATGGAACAAGTTTGTAATTAATGATGGATTTGTGTTCTGTGCTAACAAGCTATCCATTCCAGTTAGCTCCGTTCGTCTTTTGTTGTAGCAGGAGGCGCATGTAGGAGGCTTAATGGGACACTTTGGTGTGAACAAGACACGGGACGTACTTGCTACACATTTCTTTTGGCCAAAGATGAGACGACATGTTGAGCATTTTGTTGCTCGCTGCACTACATGTCAAAAAGCTAATTCACGACTCAATCCTCATGGTTTATATATGCCTTTGCTTGTACCTAGTGTTCCTTGGGAGGATATACTATGGACTTTGTTTTAGGTTTACCTCGAACAAAGAAGGGGAGGGATAGCATATTTGTTGTCGTGGATAGATTATCAAAAATGGCACACTTTATACCATGTCATAAAAGTGATGATGTTGCTAATGTTGTTGATTTGTTCTTTCGTAAAATTATTCACTTGCATAGTGTGCCAAATACAATTGTTTCAAATCGTGACGCTAAACATCTTAGCCTCTTTTGGAGATGTTTATGGGCTAAGTTGGGAACTAAACTGCTTTTTAGTACTACATGTCACCCCCAAACTGATGGACAAACTGAAGTAGTCAATAGATCATTTTCTATTATGCTTAGGGCTGTTTTTAAGAATAACCTGAAAATGTGGGAAGAATGCTTGCCTCATATTAATTTGCTTATAATCATCCATTGCATTCTACTACTAAGATGTGCCCTTTTGAAGTTGTGTATGGTTTCCTACCTCGTGCACCTATTGATTTGTTGCCTCTTCCATCTTCGGAGAAGGTTAGTTTTGATGCTCAAGAACATGCTGAATTGATATTAAAAATGCATGAGTTAACTAAGGAAACATTGAGTGTATGAATGCTAAATATAAACTTGTTGGAGATAAAGGTAGAAAACATGTTTTCTTTGCACGTGCAGATCTTGTTTGGTTACATTTGCGTAAGGACAGGTTTCCTAATTTGTGCAAGTCAAAGTTAATGCCAGGTGTTGATGGCCCTTTTAAGGTGTTAGAGAAAATAAATTATAATGAACATAGACTTGGAATGCCTGTAGAGTTTGGGGTTAGTCCCACTATTAATATTGCAGATTTGAAGCCTTATTTGGGTGGGGAAGATGAGCTTCCGTCGAGGACGACTTCAGCTCAAGAAGGGGAGGATGATGAGGACATCAATACCATTGTTACACCCACAGCCCCTGCTGCTATACATACTGGACCAGTTATTAGAGCTCGCGCATGCCAATTGAATTACCAGGTACTTTTGTTTCTTGGAAATCCTTCTAATGTCCATGAACATATCATGCTGCCTAAATTAGATACTTTTTGTACTTATGAATGAAGGACCTAGAGTGTACAAGAAGGATGGACATTGGAGCGGGAACAAGCATGGAGAAGAAGGTGCACGCGCAGGAAAGAACAATGGAGCTTCTAGTGGTGATTTTCGCACTTTGAAGCCACCATAATAAGAGCATGAAGGCCTGGGCGAAATATTCAAGACGCCACTTTATAAATTTCGTCCATAGGCTAATATAGGTGTTGCGACACCTTATTTTTGGGCCAGGACCATGTAATTTCAAAATACCATATCATAGGCTATTTTTAGAGTCTGTATGTGTGGAGAAACTGAGTTAGGGTTGGTTTCGGACCCCTCCTCCAAGGGGCCACGAAATCCCCCTCTATTCGCCCATATATAAGGCCCTTAGGGCGCAGTTTAGACTTGGGTTTTGTTGAGATTACAAGTTCACCATAGCTGCAACTTCGTATTCTTCGTTTGTGTTCCATAACCAGACAAAGGCGTCACAGAACCCCACTTTCATCAATAAAGCTTTCCTATTATATTCGCCATATCCAGATTGCAATCTTAGTTTCTTGCTTGTTCTTCATTTGCATGCTGGAAATAGACCCTCGTGGTCAATTTGATCGTGCTCTGGCCGGGTCAATAACCTCTCAGAGTTGGTTTAGCGATTGCTAAGGCGCGCCATCATCGCACGTTCATAGTCGGATCGTCAAAGTCGACTGTACCAAAAAACGATAGCCACATCTTATCGAAAGACAGGGACAACCTTGCCTCTATCACCAGTGTCAGTGGTGCCGCGGTCGACGCGGGCACTTGCAGAGGAGGTGAGGCACCAGCGGTAGTAGCTCATGCCTGAGAAGAGGCTCAACCCCGCCTATGATGTAGAGTCTCCCAATTGGGGGGTCTGGTTTGCGTTTGAGCACGAGGAGCAGCTCCGGCGCGGCATCCGCGGTGTGTGGGCTGGCATGCCGCCACCCCTCGTCTTGCGCGACAAGGACCAAGAACCGGAGGATGCCTACCAGGACGTACTGGCGGCTGCCCTACGTGAAAGCAAGGAGGAAGAGAGGCGCAAGGAGGAGGAGGCTTACCAGGTGCGCCTAGTGGAGGACATGGCGCTCTCCGCAGTCGGCGGCTGCGTCGTGCCACCACTGGCCCCGCCGTCTCCCGCCAAGACTAAGTTGAGGCCACCCATAGGGGTGAGCTACGCATGGGATGGGCTAGTGCGTGAGTGGGTGAGCATGCCACCCGTCTGGTTGAAGGCGACGCCGACGCAGGAGCAAATCTACCTAGAGCACTAGTGGCAATTGCGGCTCGCGGAGGAGGGCCTCCAGGGGTGAGAGCTTGAGCAGTTGGAGTGCAAGGCCGAGGCAAAGGAGGAGGAGTGTCATGATAGAGGCAAAGTTGCCCCTTTCTTCCAATGAGATGTGGCTATCGTCTTTTTGTAGAGTCGACATTGACGATCCGACTACGAACGTGTGAGGACGTCGTGCCTTAGCAATCACTAAACCAACTCTGAGAGGTTATTGACCACGTCGGAGCATGATCAACCTGATCACAATGGTCTATTTCCTGCACGCAAATGGAGAACAAGCAAGAAACTAAGATAGCAATCTGGATATTGCGAATATAAGAGGAAAGCTTTATTGATGAAAGTGGGGTTATGTGACGCCTTTGTCTGGTCATGGAACACAAACGAAGAACGCGAAGTTGCAACTATGGCGAACACATAATCTAAACAAAACCCAAATATAATTGGTGCCCTAAGGGTTGTACATATGGGGGAATAGAAGCGGAATTTCGTGACCCCTTGGAGGAGGGGTCCAAAACCGACCCTAACTCCGCTTCCCCACACATACAGAATCTAAAAATAACTTATAAAGTGGTATTTCGAAATTACATGGGCTTGGCCCAAATATAAGGTGACGCAGCACCTATAATAGCCTATGGACGAAATTCATGAAGTGGTATCTTGTATATTTCGTCCAAGCCCTCATGCTCTCCTTATGGTGGCTTTAAAGTGCGAAAAAACACCACCGGAAATTCCATTGTTCTTTCCTGCATGCGCACCTTCTCCTCCATGCTTCATCCTGCTCCAATGACCATCCTTCTTGTCATGCTAGGTCCTTCATTCATAAGTAAAACAAAAGTATCTAATTTAGGCAGCATCATATGTTCACTAACATTAGAAGGATTTCCAAGAAAAGAAAGTACCTCGTAGTTCAACTGGCGCGTGCGAGCTCTAGTAACTCGTCCAGTATGTATAGCAGCAGGGGTAGTGGGTGTAAAAATGGTATTGATGTCCTCATCATCCTTCCCTTCTTGAACTGAAGTCGTCCTCGATGTAAGCTCATCTTCCTCACCCAAATAAGGCTTCAAATCTGCAATGTTATAAGTAGGACTAGGCCCAAACTCTGCAGGCAGCTCAAGTTTATATGCATTATCATTTATTTTCTCTAACACGTTAAAAGTACCATCAGTGTGTGGCATTAGCTCTGACTTTCGCAAATCAAGAAATCTATCCTGACGCAAATGTAACCAAACAAGATCTCCAGGTGCAAACACAACATGTTTTCTACCCTTATCTCCAACAAGTTTGTATTTATCATTCATACGCTCAATGTTTTCCTTAGTTACCTCATGCATTTTTAAGATCAATTCAGCACGTTGTTTAGCACCAAAATTAACCTTCTGCGAAGATGGAAGAGGCAAAAAATCAATAGGCACATGAGGTATGAAACCGTACACAATTTCAAAGGGGCACATCTTAGTAGTAGAATGCAATGAACGAGTTCATTATAAGCAAATTCAATATGAGGCAAGCATTATTGCCATATTTTCAAGTTATTCTTCAAAACGGCCGTAGACAATGATCTATTGACTTTCAGTTTGTCCATCAGTTTGGGGGTGACATGTAGTACTAAAAAGTAGTTTAGTCCCCAACTTAGCCCATAAACATCTCCAAAAGTGGCTAAGAAATTTAGCATCGCGGTCTCAAACAATTGTGATACGGGGCAAGACCCGTGGGACTCGATCTTTCACGAATTAGAGGGGCGAAACACGAAGAACACGGGAAAGAACAAGAGAAACACTCAAAGAACAAACCCCAATGACACATCCACTAGATCCATGATCATCACAAGAGTTACAAAGATCCCAAATCAACCAACGATACAAAGATCCCAAATCAACCAACGATACAAGGGGGAGGCATGGGCACGGGACACGGCCGTGCACACAGGGTCGTCGATGTAGCTTCCTGGGAGGCTCGTATGCACGGGGTCTTTTAGGCCCGTATGCATGGGGTCGTCGTTGTAGCTCCTGGGAGGCTCGTGTGCACGAGGTCTTCTGGGCCCGTGTGCATGGGGTCTTCTCTTGTCACTCGGTTACCCTCGTTCGCACGGGGTCCAGCAAGCCCGTGCACACGGGGTTGGCTGTAGCTGGCCTTCTTGTCTACAGCACCGTCTCCATCTTCCGTGTGTCCTCGTGGTTCCTCCCCTTAGCCTTGGATGTCTTCCTCATACCTAATGATGCATAACATCCCGAGGTGAGGTAGCATCCAAGTTCCATTAGCATTCATGTTAAGCTCAAAGAGGAGTAAGTTCACCTTAGCTTCTATTGCGTGTGCGGGATCTCTTGTCATAGGGCCACTTGTGTCTTGTGGAGATGGTGTAGGCTTCATGGGGATGAGCGAGGGATGCTCCGCATCATCACCCCCCCCCCTTGGGGAAGAACAGACCTCGGATCAAGATCTTCATCACCATGAAATGGGGAGAGGCCGGTGACGTTGAAGGTGTCGCTCACGTTGTACTTGTCACGTGGAATGTCGATTTTGTAGGCAATGTTGTTGTAGCGTGCCAACACCTTGAATGGACCATCGGCGCGAGGTAGTAGTTTGGATTTGCACTCATTGGGAAAACGCTCCTTCCCGAGATGTAGCCACACAAGGTCGCTGGGCTTGAACACCATGGTGTGTTTGTTGGTGTTGCACTTGGCGATGATGTGTTCCACTTGACGCTTGATTGTGTGCCTTGTATCTTCGTGAATCTTCTTGATGTAGCTTGCCCTTGCACTTGCATCCATGTTTACGCGCTCTTATAGTGGTACCGGGAGAAAGTCCAATGGGGACAACGGGTTGAAGCCATAGACCACCTCGAAAGGAGATTTGTTGTTGGTGAAGTGTCGTGCGCGATTGTAGGCGTACTCGGCGATGGGGAGGCAATCTTCCCATTCCTTGATGTTCTTCTTGATCAACACGCGTAGGAGAGTTGTAAGCATCCGGTTCGTCACCTCTGTTTGGCCATCGGTTTGTGGGTGGTAGGCTGAAGAGAATAGTAGCTTGATGTCGAGCTTGGTGCAAAGAGTCTTCCAAAACTAGCTCAAGAACTTAGCGTCGTGATCCGGGACAATGGTCTTGGGCACTCCATGTAGGCGTAAGATGTCCCTACAAAATAGATTGGAAATATGTGAAGCATCGTCTATCTTGTGACAAGAAATGAAATGTGCCATTTTGGAAAAGCGATCTACAACGACAAAAACAGAATCATGGCCATTTTTTGTTTGTGGCAAACCAAGCACAAAATCCATACTAATGTCTTCCCAAGGTTGGAAAGGTATAGGAAGAGGCGTGTAAAGACCATGGAATTGAGATTTAGACTTAGCTTTGCGGCATGTAGAGCATTGCTTGGTGAAGCGTGCGACATCATGAAGCATCTTTGGCCAATAGTACTTGTTGGATGGTGTGGCATATGTCTTGTCATGTCCAAAGTAACCCATTAGTCTCCGCCATGAGCCTCTTGCAAAAGCAACAAACAAAGAGAAGACTCGGGTATACAAAGTTTGCTAGCATGCATAAGATATCCATCTTTCAAATAGTAGTTCTCCCAACAAGTTTTCACTTGGCAATTGGCATATGGAGTAGCAAAATAAACCTCATGCTCATGCAAGTCTTTTATGTGCTCAAAACCAATAACATTCAATTCAAGTTGAGCAACAAGCATGCATTTGTGGGAAAGAGCATCCGCCAAAACATTTTCTTTCCCCTTAATGTATTTGATGACATAAGGGAAAGACTCAAAAAATTCACTCCATTTAGCATGTCGTTTGTTCAACTTAGTTTGACCCTTTAGGTATTTGAGAGTTTCATGGTCGGTGTGAATGACAAATTCATGCGGTCGCAAATAATGTTCCCAAACATGTAAGACTCTCACCAATGCATACAATTCTTTTTCATATATAGGATTAGTTTAGTTGAGTGCCGGAAATTTTCTCACTAAAATACGCAATTGGGCGCTTTTATTGCATAAGCACGCCACCTATGCCATTACCACTAGCATCACAATGCACTTCAAAAGTTTTATCAGAGTCAGGCAAGGCAAGCAAAGGCGCATGAGTGAGCAAATTTTTAAGTTCATGGAAAGCGGTGTCTTGGGAAGGTCCCCAAACAAATGGTGCGTTTTTCTTGCTCAAAGTATGGAGAGGATATGCAATGGAGCTAAAGTCTTTCACAAACCGACGATAGAAACTGGCTAGTCCTAAGAAACTATGCACTTCTTGCAAAATCGGTGGGTGTGGGCCAATTTTTAATGGACTCAATCTTAGTTTCATGAACATGGACCCCTTAAATGAAACCACAAATCCTAGGAAAATAACTTTTTCAACACCAAAAATGCATTTGTCCATGTTCGCATAATTTTTTTCTTTTCGAAGAGTTTGCAAGATATCCCTAACATGTGTTGCGTGTTGTTCTAGAGAGTCGCTAAAAACAAGGATGTCATCAAAATAGACCACAACACAGTATCCAATGTAGGGGCGCAAGACATGATGCATCATTCGCATAAATGTACCCGGTGCCTTGGATAAGCCCATGGGCCTCACTAGCTATTCATATAGACCAAATTTAGTTTTGAAATCCGTTTTCCACTCATCACCCTCTTGGATGTGTATTTGGTAGTAACCACTTTTTAAGTCTATTTTGTAAAATATAGTGGTGCCACTAAGTTCATCTAGCATGTCATTTAAGCGATGAATAGGGTGGCGATATCTAATGGTGATAGCATTTATAGGTCAGCAATCGGAACACATGCACATACTTCCATCTTGCTTAGGTACTAGGATCATAGGAACCACACAAGGACTCAAACTCTCACGTACATTTCCTTTATCTGCGAGTTTTTGGACTTGCCTTTGTATTGTTTCGTTGGGGTTGATGCGGTAGGGTGCCTTGTTAGGGAGCGGTGCACCGGGGATGAGGTCGATGCGGTGTTCGATCCCTCGCTTTGGTGGTAGTCCCGGAGGTAGCTCATCAGGAAAAACGTCTTGAAATTCCTGCAACAATTGAGACAACATAAGAGGAAGATGTTGTGAAGGGTTAGTCCGGACGACATCATCCTTGCACACTATCACGTAGTGAAGGACGGTCGATGGTCTCTCACTCACATCCTTCAATCTCTTTTGGTGGCAAAAAGTACTAGGTCACTCTTGTCCTTTATCGTGGAGTCACTCAATTTTGGCTTCTGGCGCTCACTCGCTTTGAGGTGGATCACTCTCTCACTTTTCTCTCAACGATGGGATGTAACTTGCTTGTCGGCGCTCACTTGACTTGGAGACATGGGTCAAAGAACATATTTGGTGCCCTTCATCTTGAAGCTATAGTGATTTGTCCGCCCATTGTGGATGACTCCACGATCGAATTGCCAAGGTCTCCCAAGGCGCATGTGGCAAATGGACATGGGTACCACATCACACTCCATGGTGTCTTCGTAAGCTCCAATCTTCAAGGAAACTTGCACGGTGTGGTGGACTTGTATTGTGTCGGAGTCACTTAGCCATTGGACCTTGTAGGGGCGAGGATGCTTTTTCTTGACAAATTGCAACTTGGAGCAAAGTTCCTTGCTTGCCAAATTGTGGCAACTTCCTCCATAGATGATGACATTGATGGATCTTCCTTGGATACCGGCCTTGGTATGGAAGATGTGGCAACGTTGGTCTTCGTGTTGTTGTTGTTGTGTCAAAACCTTTGAGACAACGAGAGCGGGGCTCGGACCGTTGTCACAAAAGATTTGAGAATCCTCATTGTCATTGACTTGTCGATGCATGGCCACTTGTTCCAAAGCTTCCATCTCATCTTCACTCATGGATTCATACGTGTCATCATCTTGAAGGATCATGATATTCCTTGTGGGACACTCGTAAGTCTTGTGGCCTCGGCCTTGGCACGTGAAACACTTGATGGAGCTTGTTTTTGTGGCATCTGGTGTTGATGTAGAGGATGACGCTCTTGGTTTACTTGTAGTAGCAGTGTGGGTTGACGAAGACGGTTTGTCCTTGTGGCTTGACTTGTCATCTTTTTTCATGGAAGTTCTTGTAGAGGAAGGTGCCATGGTTGGAGAATCTTGAGTACTTGCACCGTAGGTCTTGTAGGAGGTCTTGGAGTACTTGTAGTCCTCTTGAACTTGACGTTCTGCCTTGGTAGCTTGATGCACTAGCTCGAGCAAGTTGGAGTAGGGTTGGAAATCTGCAATTTTCTTGACTTGGTAATTGAGACCATTCAAGAAATGTGCCATAGTTTTCTCATCGTCTTGCTTTACATTGGCTCTTATCATGGCTATCTTCATCTCTTGGTAGTACTCTTCCACCGACTTGGTGCCTTGCTTGAGGAGCTATAGCTTCTTGAAGAGATCACAATGGTAGTGTGTTGGGACGAAACGAGCTTGCATGAGGTCCTTCATTTGTGCCCAAGTGGTGATTGGAGTTTCACCTCTTTCTCTTCTTCGCTCAATCACTTGTTCCCACCAAATGAGAACGTATTCTTGGAACTGGAGGGAGGCCATGGCAATCTTCTTGACCTCTTCATAGTTGTGCAACCGGAATATCTTGTCAACCTTGAGTGCCCAAGAGAGATAGTCTTTGGGGTCATAGCTTCCGGAGAACTTAGGCATGTTGAACTTGAGCTTGCCAAAGCATTTTTCCTTATTGTTATTGTGTTGGTGGTATCCTTGTCGTGGCGGAGCATAGTTGTCTTGTTGAAGTTAGCCTTGCCTTGGAGCTTGATCATCCACATGGTCAAAGAGATTTGCTTGAGGTTGTTATTCTTGTAGTGGAGGGGCATTGTTGTCATGTTGATGTTGTCCTTGCCTTGTAGCGAGATCATCAATGTGTTGCTCCTCTTGCCTTGGGTGTCGTTGATGTGGTGGTCGCATCCGTTGTTGGCATTCTTGGTGCTCCTCTGGACGTGCGGATTCCTCTTGGCATTCTCGAAGTAGAGCTTCTTATTCCTCGCGAGCTTGACAGTTGCGTTCTTGCAAGGCATATGTTGAGTCATGAAGCGTGCGATGTGTCTCATTTTCTTGTTCTTCACGGTGTCGGTCTTCCTCACGACAGTGACGTGGTCGTTCTTGCTTGAATGTGTCTTGCTCTTGTTGGTGACGGTGGTCACGCTCACGATGTTGACCTTGGGGATCGTTGTCATGGAAGGGATTGCTCGAGTCTTGAAAAAGGCAACGGTCGTCACGTTGTTCTGGTCGAGCTCGAGGAGGAGGACTCTCGCCGAAGGAGTCCTCGGAAGAGTGGTGACTTGATGTGCACCGTCGAGTTTAAGTAGAAGTTGATTATGTGTGGTTCACCATCAAGGCGCGGAGCTCATCCATTTGGGTTGTAAGGAAGTCCCTCATGTGCTCCTCGGATTCGTGTATGATGGTGGTGAGGTGCTCGATGCGGTATATGATGACATCTTGTGCTTGGCGCATTCCTTTTTGTGCATCGAAGAATTGTAATTTGGTGACGTAGTTGTTTGTGTCATCGTCGCGCTCCTCGAAGGCCAGGTTCATCATAGTAGTCCTATCCATAGCACTCAAGTAGATGTAAGTGGGAGAATGAGAAAAACACATACCAAATAATGTTCCGAAGGTTGAAAGAGGATCAATCACTCAATGTGATATCATGGAAATAGTAGAAATGGTACCGGAGTTTGCCCTTCTCACACCTACACAAGGTAATGCTTTTAAGAGTATCTTGGTTAGGATGAGTGGCACAAAATTTGAGCAAATGCGAACCAAGATGTTGTAAATGTTTAGTAAGATTCACAAAATAGCAAGACAAAGCAAATAGACCAAAAGCTTTCGAGGGCACTAGGAACTCGGAACGCACACACGGATAGATATAATGGGATCCGCGCAACCAAGGAATGAGCAATATGAAATCTCCGCAAGGCTCGTGTTGCACGGATACAAGAGATGCACTAGCTCCATTGTTGTAATGGGCTAGATATGCACTTGTGCACCAACCTATGAGAGTAACCTTGACGTCTATAATCCCAAGTATCTAGTATGTATGTGACAGGATATATGCTATTGCTTACAAGCTCTTTGGAATCATTCTCTTTGCTTAAAATATTTTTGTTCTTTTTGTTCTTTTTTTCTTTTTTTATGCTTCATACTCGAACCAAGATATGAGACAAGTATGATGGATATGCACGGGAGAGACTTATGGCACAAATTAGACAACAATGGAGGTGCACGCTAAACTAGCTATGCGTCATATGAGTGTCACTACAGTGCACAAGTAACGTGGCCCGGCTTCTCAACTTGCTAGTCTCGATGGGTAATGTACACAAAGAGGCTCAGAGCTATCAATGCAATGGCAAGGGATGGGCAAAGATGTCATCGAAGTTACCGTCCTTGCCTATGGTTGAAGGTGGCCGAATTCGAAGTCGAGGTCGGTGATGATGAATGGTGGTGGTGATGACGTCCAACCGTCCCTAAGTAGCCGAAACACCTTAGGAAACGGAAGCCACAAACTCAAAATCACGAAGAAAACCTGTCAATGGAGCGAAGGATATGTGTGTGGGTGTTGGAACCAAATGGCTAAAAACTGGAAAAGTGGTGTTTCTTAGGAGGGCCCGTGCGCATGGGGTCTTTTTGGGCCCGTGTGCACGGCATGTCCAGGAAGTTTCGCGGGGGCCCGTGCACATGAGGTCCGGGCTCCGCGGACACGGGGTGAGGGGGAAAAATCGGGCAGATCACGATTTCGATGGATTTCAGAAAAAATAGGATTCTTTTGGATAAAAATCTAGATCCACTTGCTAAGCATCTATTCCATGGATCAAAATCAACAAAAACTCACAAGATTCAACAATTGCAAAAAAATCGGTATGCCTATTTTTGGTGGGGATTTTTAGATTGGGATGATAATCAAAAATAGGCTAGAAAACAAAGGGGGAGACTCCAAATTCATGATTAACATGGCTCATGATACCATATGATACGGGGCAAGACCCGTGGGAGTCGGTCTTTCATGAATTGGAGGGGGAAACACGAAGAATACGGGAAAGAACACGAGAAACACTCAAAGGACAAACTCCAATGACACATCCACTAGATCCATGATCATCACAAGAGTTACAAAAATCCCAAATCAACCAACGACACAAGTAGCGGTAGTGTTCTCTCACTCCGGAGGAGGTGCCTTGAATCCACTAGGGATCTTCCCTCTGGAGGGGCCTTGGCATCACTTGGATCTACTCCCAGTGGAGTATAAGCCCCCCAAGAGAGACAAGTAATGGAGCTATGCTCACAAAGTGTATGCAAAACAGTAGCTAACCCTAAGTAGCGGTAGTGTTCTCTCACTCCGGAGGAGGTGCCTTGAATCCACTAGGGATCTTCCCTCTGGAGGGGCCTTGGCATCACTTGGATCTACTCCCAGTGGAGTATAAGCCCCACAAGAGAGACAAGTAATGGAGCTATGCTCACAAAGTGTATGCAAAACAGTAGCTAACCCTAACTAGAGTCTCAGGGACCAAATATATAGGTAGCAAGAGGTAGGGGATGAAGAGGGGTCGAAGTGGGGCGAGATGGGCCGACTGGGTCGGCTGGCCTAGGAGGCCCGTGTGCACGGCCTAAGTAAGCCCCGTGTGCACAGGGTGGGGGGCACGGGCCACGGTCGTGCGCATGGGGTCGCCGATGTAGCTTCCTGCGATGCCCGTGTGCACGGGGTCTTCTGGACCCACGTTCACGGGGTCGTCGATGTAGCTCCTCGGAGGCCCGTGTGCACGGGGTCTTCTGCTGTCAATCGATTACCCTCGTGCGCACAGGGTCCAGCAAGCCCGTGCGCATGGGGTCGGCTGTAGCTGGCCTTCTTGTCTACAGCAGCGTCTTCATCTTTCATGCGTCCTCGTGGTTCCTCCCCTTGGCCTTAAATGACTTCCTCGTACCTAATGATGCATAGCGTCTCAAGGTGAGGTAGCATCCAAGTTCCATTAGCATTCATGTCAAGCTCAAAGAGGAGTGAGTTCACCTTAGATTCCATTGCGCGTGCGTGAGCTCTTGTCATAGGGCCACTTGTGTCTTATGGAGATGGTGTAGGCTTCATAGGTATGAGTGAGGGATGCTCCACATCAAATTGTATTTGGCACACTAGGCAAGTGAATAATTTCACGAAAGAAGAATCAGCAACATTAGCAGCAGCATCACTTTTATGACATGGTATAAAGTGTGTCATTTTTGAAAATCTATCCACGACAACAAATATGCTATCCTCCCCTTCTTTGTTCGAGATAAACCTAAAACAAAGTCCATAGATATATCCTCCCAAGGAACACTCGGTACAGGCAAAGGCATATATAGACCATGAGGATTGAGTCGTGACTTAGCTTTTTGATATGTAGTGCAACAAGCAATAAAGTGCTCAACATCACGTCTCATCTTTGGCCAAAAAAAATGTGTGGAAAGTACGTCCTCCGTCTTCTTCACGTCAAAGTGTCCCATTAATCCTCCTCCATGCGCCTCCTACAACAACAAAAGACGAACAGAGGTAGCTGGAATGCATAGCTTGTTAGCACGGAACAAAAATCCATCATTAATGACGAACTCGTTCCATGTTCTCCCTTCTTTACAATTGTGCAACACATCTTTAGATTTAACATCATGTTTTGATGGTCTCCAAACCAAATATTTTGAAGTCAAGTTGTGAAAGCATAGTATAGCGTCGAGATAATGCATCAACAATAACATTTTCTTTTCCCTTCTTGTGTTTAATAGCATAAGGGAAAGTTTTAATGAATTCAACCCATTTAGCATGTCTATGATTCAGTTTTGCTTGACTTTTAATATGTTTCAAAAATTCATGATTAGAATATATAACAAATTCTTTGGGCCATAAATAATGTTGCCATGTTCCGAAGTACGAACAAGAGCATATAATTCCTATCATAAGTAGAATAATTCAGACTAGGCCCACTCAAATTTTCAGAAAAGTATGCAAGTTTTACCATCTTGTAATAAAACACCTCCTAATCCAATTTCACTAGCATCACATTCAAGCTCGAAAGTCTTATTAAATCAGGAAGTTGGAGTAAAGGAGCGTGTGTTAACTTATCTTTCAATACCGTGAACGCAGCAAAAGGCACATCCTTCTTTGCAAGTTTATTGAGAGGTGCGCAATGGTGCTGAAATCTCTCACAAAACGCCTATAATGACCAGTGAGGCCAAGAAAACTCCTCACTTGTGTGACCATTTTGGGCTACGGCCAACTCTCAATATCTTCAATCTTGGCTTTATCAACTTCAATTCCCTGCAGAGTAACAAAATAGCCAAGAAAAGAGACTCGGTCGGTGCAAAAGGTGCACTTACCAAGCTTACCAAACAAACATGCATCACGTAGAGCAATAAAAACAGCACATAAATGTTCCAAATGTTCCTCCAAAGATCAGCTATAAATCAGGATATCATCGAAATATACTACCACAAATCGTCCAATGAAAGCACGTAGAACCTCGTTCATTAATCTCATGAAGGTGCTAGGTGCATTAGTTAACCCAAAAGGCATGACTAACCACTCATATAATCCAAACTTAGTTTTAAATGTCATTTTCCATTCATCTCCCAATTTCATACGAATTTGATGGTATCCACTATGCAAATCAACTTTGGAGAAAATTGTAGAGCCACTTAATTCATCAAGCATATCATCTAGCCTAGTAATAGGATGATGATAACGAATAGTAATATTACTAATGCCTCTACAATCAACACACATACGCGATGTACCGTTCTTTTTTGGCACTAGAATAATAGGAATAGCACAAGGACTAAGAGATTCACGTATATAACCTTTGTCGAGCAGCTCCTGTACTTGACGCATAATCTCCTTTGTCTCTTCTGGATTGGTACGGTATGGTGCATGGTTGGGTGGCGATGCACCAAGAATTAAATCAAGCTGATGCTTAATCCCTCTAATAGGTGGTAATCTCAATGGCATGTCTTGTGGAAAGACGTCAGCGAACTCCTGCAAGATGTTAATGACCGCAGGAGGCAAAGAGGGAGGCATGTCCACGAATGAAAATAATACCTCTTTGCATATGAAAGCATAGCAAACAGATGTAGTAACATCCAAATCGGTAATATCAGATTTAGTAGCAAGTAAGCATCCACTCTTCAATTTTATTTGAGATGCAACACTAGATGATGGTTTATTAGGTTTATGGTGTTGCTCAAATTCCTTTGCTACAATCTAATTTTCACTCTTATTTAGCTCTTGTTTGCTTTACTAGCTCTAGCAATGTCATCTTTCATAATATGTTCACGAGACATAGGAAGCAAAGTTATATTTTGATCCTTATGAACAAGACTATACTGATTTGTCCTACCGTGTACATATCTTTTTATCAAATTGTCATGGTCTACCAAGTAAAACGGAACATGCTTGCATGGGTACCACATCACAATCAACATAATCAGAATATGTAGCAATGCTAAAATGCACATGAATAGTATGTGTTACCTTAACCTTGCCATTGCTGTTGAACCATTGGATGTAATAAGGATGATGATGTGGTATGGTGGTTAGAGACAGCTTCTCCACCGTCTCTATGCTAGCCAGGTTATTGCAACTCCCTCCATCAATGATGACGCGAACAGAACGCTCCTTCACAACTCCCTTTGTATGGAACAAGTTGTGCCTCTGATTTTGCTCAGCCTGTGTAACCTACACACTCAGTACACGTTGAGCAACTAAACTTTAATACTTGTCCGCGTAGTCAGCAGCCATGTAGTGTGTCTCTTGTTCAATATCCTCGACACCTTGTTCTTCACTCACAATTAGAGCCAAAGTCTTATCATCATAATCACTAGCACAGACATATCCACCATCCTCAGTAACAATCATCACAAGCTTGGAAGGGGATTCTCTCACATAGTGACCTCCACCCTTGCAACAACAACAAATAACCTCATGAATTTGCCCTATAGATGCCATGGATGAAGAAGAGCTCTATGCAGGCCCTGAAGGTGTGCCCTTGCTAGAGGCTAGTGGTGGTGCTTGTTTTCTTGTATCTCTATTGGAGTTGACAACTGAAGGAAGTGGTGTTGTAGTAGGACGTGTGGAAGTAGATGATGTGCGAGGTATCCATTATGAAGATCGTCCTGCGGAAAAATTAGTTCTTGTCATTGCGTGTCGATCCTGCACTTCACATTCAGCTTTGCAAGCAGGATGGAATAAACGAGTGATAGTATTATAATCCTTATACTCGAGAATAGACTGAATCTCTCTATTTAATCCACCCATACATGCAAGCATAGATTCATTGTCCTCAACAATACCACATCTAGTCATGCGAGTTTGTAATACCTGATAATATTCCTCTACAAAAAAAATCCTTGTCTTAAACGCTGCAAATTTTGAAGCAATTCACGTTGATAATATGGGGGAATGCAACGATTACACATAGCAGTTTTCGAAGCAGCCCAAGTAGTAGGGATATTATCATGATATATTCTACAATTTTCAGACCACCAAACACAAGCAAAACTAGTGAATGCATAAACAACAGCAACACGTCTATCCTCAAGAAATTATAGGCATGTAAAACATTGTTCTGTTTCTAACTCCCAAGTAAGATATATACCAGGAACACATCTACCCTCAAATCTCGGAATATTCAATTTAAGTTTAGGGAGATGGTCATGATCCCGTACCTGAGGGGGTGGTGCAGCCCTACCAATGTGATTGTATCCATGTGGACGACCTAGTGCGTGTGGTGGTGGTTGCCCCTGGAGCTGATCTGGAACAACCTCTCCCTCATCATCATAATCGCCATCATAATCATCAATATGCCCAACGACAGTAGTAGGAGCAATATCAACGACACCAGAATGTTGGATTTGGTCGAGAGGCACACATCGCTCTCGTCGTTGGAGAGGGATAGTAGCTGCACCTCGTGGTGATAGACGGGCAAGCACCTCACTGAACCTTGTGTCCATCTTGGTGTCGAATGTATTCTTCAAACCATCTAGCTTCTGCATGGCCTCTCCAAGGCTGGTCACAAAGTCTTGTACCTGGTCAGCCATCATTTGTTGAAATTTATCATGGAGTGCCTTGTTGGTCATGCTCTCCTAGTCGATGTCGTCAGCTTGTGCTCCTGGCATGGTTAGCAGTAATAGGAACACACAAGAATATGAACCTATAGACTACTAGGAAGTGGTGGTGGTGGTGATGGTGTGTCAGAAATCCGTCAAGCAAATCTCAAATTCTTACTAGTTCTAACCCAGCAACAGGTGGTGAGCGGCAACTTGAGTAGTCAAAACTCTCAAAGCTTGGACAGAGCGATTGTCAGGTGGTGTCAAACACACGAAGTACATGCATGTGGAGCTGGGATGGCTTATAATATGGTAGCAAAAGGGGTCAGCAATAATCAATTTAGGAGATGTAAAGTTGAATAAACACTCACGACGGTACTGTGCTGGTCCTAGGATGGACCGTGCTAGAGACACGAGCCTAAAACACCAACAAAATCACGACGTTACACATAAAGGGAAGAGCGCACTCTGATTTTTGTCGTCTTTTTTTGCTCAGAAATCACTATAATGGCAAGTACCTCAAAACTCTTCCCAAGTCGTATAAACAGGATAGCCACACAAAAATTGACTTTTTTTCGGGAGCGATTCTGGGCTACGACGACCAAAAAATGCGACAAAAATCACTATGATGGCAAGTGTCTCAAAACGCTCCAGAAAGCCTAAAAATAGGATAGGGAAAATTATTTTCAAATTCCAAAATTTTGGCCTAAGAACTGCTCTGAAAAGCATGTCTCACTCTTTTTTTCGAAACCTACTCAGGTAAGGAAACGCAAAATCGAAAACAAAGGGATCTCGAAACTAAACCTAATATGTAAAGGACTCGAATAGGTGGTGGGATATGTGGACACCAATTGATGGTGATGGTGGGTGGTGATATATGGCAAGGTTAACAATGATGGTGGGTGATGATATATGGCAGCAGTGAAGATGGAGTGGTGGCGACATGACAACTTGTGAACAGAACTCAAAAATCTAAAGGACTAGATGCTAAGACCAGTAACTTGACACGATGATGTAACCGCAAATTCAACAAAGCAAAACATCAAACAAAAAATTGCAAAAGGCTCAGATTTGTTTCGATATGATGAACTAACCCTAAATTTTTGTGGCTTTTTCATGGACTATAGGTATGAAGAACAGATGCGACCTAAGTACAAAAACTGGAAAAATCTCACTGAACAACCTGGAAATCTGATACCACTTCATAGAGGCAAAGTTGTCCTTGTCTTTCGATGAGATGTGGCTATCGTTTTTGATAGAGTCAACTTAACTACAAACGTGTGAGGATGTCGCACCTTAGCAATCGCTAAACCAACTCCGAGAGGTTATTGACCACGCCGGAGCATGATCAACCTGACCACGAGGGTCTGTTTCTTGAACGCAAAGGAAAACAAGCAAGTAACTAAGATTCCAATATGGATATTGCGAATATAAGAGGAAAGCTTTATAGATGAAAGTGGGGTTCTGTGACGCCTTTCTCTGGTCGTGCAACACAAACGAAGAACGCGAAATTGTAGCTATGGCGAACTCGTAATCTAAACAAAACCCAAATCTAATCGGCGCCCTAAGGGTTGTATATATTGGGTGATAGAGGAGGAATCTCGTGACCCCTTGGAGGAGGGGTCCAAAACCGACCCTAACTCTGTTTCCCCACACATACAGACTCTAAAAATTACCTATAAAGTGGTATTTCAAAATTACATGGGCCTAGCCCAAAGATAAGGTGATGCGGCACCTGTAATAGCTGGATGAAATTTATGAAGTGGCATCTTGTATATTTCGTCCAAGCCTGCATGATCTCCTTATGGTGGCTTCAAAGTGCGAAAAACACCACTGGAAACTCCATTGTTCTTTCCTGCGTGCGCACCTTCTCCTCCATGCTCGATCCCGCTCCAATGGCCATCCTTCTTGTCAATGGTAGGTCCTTCATTCGTAAGTAAAACAAAAGTATCTAATTTAGGCAGCATCATATGTTCATGAATATTAGAAGGATTTCCAAGAAACGAAAGTACCTGGTAGTTCAACTGGTGCGCGCGAGCTCTAGTATCTGGTCCAGTATGTATAGCAGCAGGGGGAGTGGGTGTAACAATGGTATTGATGTCCTCATCACTCTGTGTCGGAGCCCATCCAGTGGCGATGCAGACACTGATATGTCTGCAACGTATATATAATTTTTGTTTGATCCATGCTATAATATTATCATTATAGGTTACTTTTTGGGCAATTATATGTCAATTAATATTACTTCTGAACAGTAACCTATTAACCCGGTGCCAAGTGTGAGTTTATTTTTTTGCGTGTTTGTAGCTTTTCAGGTTTACAGTACCAAACGAAGTCCAATTAACACAAAGATTTTTGATAGTTTTTTTGGACCAAAAGAAGACCTAGAAACTCCATGAGAAGACCGGAGGTCGCACGAGGGAGGCAGCACACAATAGGGCGCCCCCTAGGGGGTGGTCACGCCCTAATGTGTGTTGGCCCCCTCGGGTGCCTCGCGACGCCCCTCTCTAGTCTATAAATTCTAATAAATCCCCAAAACCCTAGAGATCCTCCCAAAACACTTTTTCTGCTGCCGCAATTCTTTGTTCTGTCATGTGCCCATCTGGAGTCGTCTTTCGGTGCCCTGTCGGAGGGGGGATCGATCATGGAGGGCCTCTACATCAACCTTGTTGCTCCCATCGTGATGTATGAGTAGTGTACCATAGACCTGCGGGTCCATAGTTAGTACCTAGATGGCTATCTCTCTCTCTCTTGATCTTAAATAGTGAACACAAAGTTCGCTGCGTCTTCGCGGTGATCTATTTGATGTAATCTTATTGTGTAGTGCGTTTGTTCGGATTCGATGAATTTTGGGTTTATGTTCAAATTATTCATGATAAAAAAAATTGAGTCTTCTCTGAAATCTATTATGATTTTTATTTGCATGATTATTATAGCTTCGTAAATATCTCCGATCTATTGATTTGCTTTGGCCAAGTAGATTGATCTTTCTTCGGTGGGAGGTGTGCGTTGTAGTGGGTTCAATCTGGCGGTGCTCTATATCATAGTGACAAAAAGGGACAAGACAAGTCTTTGTATTGTTGCCAGTAAGGATAAAACAATGGGGTTAATTCATATTTATTGAGTTTTCTTTGTCTACATCATGTCATCGTTCTCCAAGCATTACTCTATTTGTCATGTAGTTAATACTTAGAGAGGCAAGCATAGAAGCGCTCTTGACGTGGAGTAATAGTAGTAGGTGCAGGAAGGACTCAACCTATTTGCTTATGGACGTGATGCCTATATACACATGATCATTGTCGTGAATAAATATTGCATAACTATGTGCTTTTTTATCAACTGCCCAACAGTAATTTGTTTACCCACCGTATGCCTACTTCATGAGAGATGCCACTAGGGAAAACTATGGCCCCCGAGTCTATCCAAACATATAGGTACAAAAATATCATTTACTTTGTTGTTCTTATTTTATTTTTATTTATTTTTGCAATTTATAATTATCTACTATCATCCACACTACTTATTAGCTTGCAAGTAACGAGTCCAAGGGGATTGACAACCCTCTTGCCCATGTTGGATGCGAGTGTTTGCTTCTTTGTGTGTAGTCGCTGAAGATGGGGGTTGTGTCCTATTCTTTTTGGTTCGATAAACCTTGGTTCTCTACTAAGGGAAATACTTATCTATATTGTGTTGCATCACCCCCTCCTCTTCGTGAAAAACCCAACGCAGATCACAAGTATCAGGAAAGATTTCTGGCACTGTTGTCGCGGAGTATCACCAACCTACTATCAAGTACCTTCACGCAAAATATCATTCACTAGTTCTACTATTTATTTGCAGATATATTTTTTGCTTTCTTTATAAAAATAAAAATACAAAATACTTATCTTTGTTAGTTGTTAGTTTACTCGTTTGCTTGTTTACTTGTTTGCTTGTTTGCTTGTTTCTATGGCTAGTTCTTCTTTGTTCGGTTTACTCCCAATAATGAGGTGCTTAATTTTAAACAAAGGGGAGGAGAAAGTTTAAAATATGCTTGGCATAGCATTTGCATTGCTCAAAATAAATCAACTCATAAGCAATCCCCCAACACCTTGCTTCGTATATTTTATGTTGGTATTGCTACTTGGTATAGATTTGTACTTGATACTATTACCGGTGGTAATTTCTTAATGAGTCATACTTCATATGCTTTCAAGGCCATGGAAAATTTAGTTGGGTCACCACCTATTAGCATTAATGAAACTATTTTGACCTTAGAAAATGTTATGCAAAGGCTTGATGTTATTGAAAATAAAATGGCCACTGGAGAACAAATTAAGGAGTTGGATAAAAAGATTCATAATCACATCACTCAATTTAGATCAAACGTAGGAATTACTTTGAAAACATTAAAGGATAAAGATGCAACTATTAATGAGGGGCAGAGCAAGGATTGATTAGAATTCATAAAATGGAGGAGGTTATTAATAAAGTGGGTTCTGCTTTCACTCCCTCCAAGACTAATGCTAACACCTCTCAAAATAAAAATCCCAAGCTTATATATGTCCCCAAGAATGTTAGTATCACTCATATCAAGAGAAGCGAAGATCTTAAAATGATTAGTGTGCATCCTAATCTTATAAACTTGCTAAGAGACATATTTTCAAGCCTCCTATTTTCCCAAGTATGATTGTGTCATTGAGGAGATTGATAGGAAAGATGAAAACACTTGAATTATATGCATTATGCCTAGCTAGGGGCGTAAAACTATATCACTAGTTGGGAGGCAATCCAATAGTTATCTTATCTTTTTTGCTTTCTTTTTATACTTTCTATTTTTTTAATAACATGATTATTGCTACTGTAATGATTATGTTTTTGTATTTCAATTAGTGTTTGTGCCAAGTAAAGCCTTTGGGATGACTTGCATGATGAGTAGAATCGGTACGGTGCAAAAACAGAAACTTTCGCGTCCAGTGCATAATTTCTCTCATCTGACTAAACGTATTATTGATCTGAAATTTTTACACAGTATTACTATACAAATTCCTCAGAATTTCATAATTTTTATTAATTTTTGGAGGTACAGAAGTATGGTTTCTTTATAGATCGTTAACTGTTTGGTTTTAGACAAATTATGTTTTTTACTTGGATAGTTTGCTTGTTTTGATGATGCTATGGATTGTATCGGGGGTATAAGCCCTGGAGAAGTTAGAATACAATACCTTATGCAATAATAAAATAAGAATCAATGTAATAGTACCTAAAGTATTTGATATGTTTATTATACTAATAGATCTCACGAAGGTTTCTGTTGAGTTTTGTGTGCTGAAGTTTTCAAGTTTTGAGTGTTATCACTATGGATGAACGAATAAGGAGCGGCAAAAGCCTAAGCTTGGGGATGACCAAGGCACCCCAAGTTAAGTTCTAAAAAGACTCAAGCGTCTAAGCTTGGTGATGCCCCGGGTGGCATCCCCTCTTCCGTCTCAATCCATTGGTATGTCACTTGGAGCTATATTTTTTATTCATCACATGATATGATTTTTGCTTGGAGCGTCGTTTGTTTTTGTTTTAGTTTTCCAAAATCATTGTTTACTGGACACACCCAATTGAGAGAGATACAAAATCATCTTGGTTTATTAGAATACTCTCTGTGCTTCACTTATATCTTTTGAGCTAAGCAGTTGCTCTAGTATTTCACTTATATCTTTTAGAGCACAGTAGTGTGTAGATTTTAAAGAAATAATTGGACTATTGTTCTTCACTTATATTCGTTTGAGAGTTAATACAAAGTGACGGTAATTTGCATGGGTTATAAGACTAGTCCCAAAATAATAGGTATTCAAAGAGTGCATAATCAAACCTTCATGTAGCACATAAAAGAGAAATCTTGAGTTAATGATATTAATGTGGTAACGTGAATGGGCATGAATGCATGATTGTTAATTAGTCAGAGTATCATGAATTATAGTTTGTTAACTTGTTGTCCATATAAATATTTTATAGCATGGTGATGATGTGTGAGCATTCTTATTCCTCGTTGAAATCCTAGTGTTATTTAAGTCGGAGGCACGCGATGGTTAACTCCTGCCAACCTCCTTCCTAGGGGCACGCGAGTAGTACGTTGCTTCGAGGGGGCTAATAAATCTTGCAATAAGTATGTGAGTTCTTTATGACTAATTTGAATCCATGGACATACGCACTCTCACCACCTCATATTTGTTAGCCTCTTAGGTACCATGCATTGCCCATTCTCACCTCGAGGATTGGTGCAACCTTCGCCAGTGCATCCAAACCCCGTGACATGATACGCTCGGTTGCACATAAGCCACCTTATATCTTCCTCAAAACAGCCACCACACCTACCTATTATGGCATTTACATAGCCATTCCGAGATATATTGCCATGCAACTTCCACCGTTACACTTTCATCATCATATTGCTTTGCATGATCATATAAGCTGACATAGTATTTGTGGCAAAGCCACCGTTCATCATTTTTGATACATGTTATGCTTGATCATTGCACATCCTGGTACACTACCAGAGGCATTCATATGGAGTCATATCATCTTATCAGTTCTTCATGTTGAGTTGTAAGTAAATAAAAGTGTGATAATCATCATTATTAGGACACTGTCTCAGTGAGGAAAGGATGATGAAGACAATGACTCCCCCACAAGTCGGAATGAGACTCCGGACGAAAAAATAGAGAGAGAAAAAGGGAAAAAGAAAGAAAGAAAAAGAAAGAAAGAAAGAAAACAGGAGAAAAAAAAGAAAATAAATGAGAGAAAAGAGAGAAGGGACAGTTCTACTACCTCTTTTTCCACACTTGTGCCTCAAAGTGGCACCATGTTCTACATATAAAGAGTCTCTTGTTCTGTCACTTTCATATGCTAGTGTGAATTTCTCATTATAGAACTTGCTTGTATATTCTGATGACGGGCTTCCTCAAATGCTCGAGGTCTTCATGAGCAAGCAAGTTGGATGCACATCCACTCAGCTCCGGTTAAGTTTTCATACACTTATATCTCTAGTGCAGCTGTTGCATGACAATCCCTACTCCTCGCATTAATATCTATTGATGGGTATCTCCATAGTGTTGGGGAACATTGCATGGGAAACAAAACATTTCCTACGCACAAGCAAGATCTATCCATGGTGATGAGTGATACATCTCCAACGTATCTATAATTTATGAAGTATTCATGCCATGTTTACAATAATTCTATATGATTTTGGTATGATTTTATTAGAACTAACCCAGAGTGACGTTGTTTTCAGCAGAACTGTCGTGGTGTTGTTTTTGTGCAGAAATAAAAGTCCTCGGAATGGGCTAAAAATTTATGGAGAATATTTTTGGAAAATATAAAAATACTGGAGTGAAGAGCTGGGCCAGGAAGTGGACGAGGAGGCCACAAGCCTGCTAGGCGCAGCCACCCCCTAGGTCGCGTCCCTGTGGCTTGTGGACTCCTAGAGCACCCCCTTGACGTGAGACCGACTCCAAAAATTCCTATAAATACTAAAAAACCAGAAAGAAACCTACATCAGGAGTTCCGCCGCCGCAAGCCTCTGTATCCACTTGATTTTAGTCTATAAAATAAAACTACAAAAAATAATTGAGGTTGCCTCATATGCTTCATATTTTTAATGTCTTTCGTGAAAGTGATAGAAAGGAAAATTGTGATCAAGTGTTAGAAGAATAAGTTATTAAAATGTTTGGCACTAAATCTTTGAGTGATGAGCATGATTGCAATGTTGTTAGTATGAATTCTTTGAATCTCCATAGTACTAATGATGATTGGACTAGTCATGATAAAAATATTTCTTATAAGCATGTCAATTTTTGTGGAGTGCATAGAGTTTGTGAATACATTCCTAAAAGGGAAGATAGATTTTGTAAGAGGCATAAGTATTTAGAAACTAAATGGTTGCAAGAGAGGCTATATGTTTGTGCTGAAAGACTTAATATTTCTCGCCGTCCTTGTGAACTTTGCAATGAAAATGGTCACTTTAATTTCCAATGTGAATTATTTCATGATCGAATTGTGTCCAAAAATTGTGATAACCTCATTACCCTTGAGCATCATAATGAACTTAGTCTATTTTTTGGGGTATGAAGAAATGAAACATAAACCTAAGGATGTTCCAGCTTGGGTTCTCATGAAAATGATTGATTTTGATCTAAATGAAATCTATATGTATTGCGTGGTAAATGGCATCGAGAATCCTTATACTGCCACTTACTTAAAGATAAGAAAACAAATAGAAGATGAAGATAATACTAATGAAGGGGAAGAGGTTTCCCAATATCCTCCTATTTTTTCTTATGATGAATCAGGTAACGAGGAGGAGCTTTTTATTCAACCGACCTCTTCAAAAAGAAGCTTGGAGGAATTAAGTAAACCCACACATAATGTGGTGAAGAAGAAGAAAAGAAGGAAAAGTAAAGGTAAAGAGGTATCTCTCCCAAATAATGTTGCTCCCATTATTGATAGGCCTCATGAGAATGAATCAAAAATAGATGTGGAAGATGATACACTTGAGGATGATTTGTTATGCCTATTGCTTGTTATGATAATTATGAATGGGAAGATAATGATACTTCTTATAATCTTGAAAATATTTAAGGCGCCAATTTGGAGGATGATGATAATAATTGCTATACTATTGGTGCTATTCATACCATTAACGATGAGAGTGATTATGTTTATGATATAAAAAGCTACAAGCTTGGGGATGCTATGCTTAATGAAGATGATCTTTTTATTCCCCCTACTTTGAATGATCAAATTTGTTATAATGATTGCATGCCTCCTACTGATGATGATAATTGTGATGATACTTATGCGATGAAAAAGAGTGATGATTACTATTATGATACTTGTCATAATTATGAATATCCTTTTACTAAATATTAATCTTTTAATGTGGAACCAGTTTGTAGTATTCAATTGTTTTATGATAATCCCACTATTAGGCATGAGAAGAAATATTCTTGTGTGGGGAGTAGTAAATTTTCTATGCTTGTAGATCATGAAAATAATGCTTTATGTGCTGGTTATATTGTGGAATTCCTTCATGATGCTACTAAAAATTATTATGAGGGAGGAGCATATGCTTTTAGGAACTGCAATAATATCAAGTTTCCTCTCTATGTGTTCAAGGTTTCGAAGCTATGCTTGTTTTGCCTTCCTATGCTAGTTGATTCTTGCTCCCATAAATTGTTTGCTCACAATATCCCTATGCATAGGAAGTGGGTTAGACTTAAATGTGCTTGCCATGAGATTCATGATGCTCTTTTGCATGTTTCAATTATTATTCCTATACGAGCATCATTGAAATCATCATGCCTAGCTAAAAGGCATTAAAGAAAAGAGCTTGTTGGGAGACAACCCAAAACCTTTACCTTCTCTTTTTATGTGTTCACATGATTAATCTACTGTAGTAATCATGTTTTGTGTCTTTTATTTCAATAAAATGCCAAGTAGAGCCTTTGGGATAGTGTGGATACTTGCTTGTTTGATTCTGCGCAAAAACTGAAAGTTTTGTGTCCACGTATGAATTATCTGATTTTACTGGAGAGTCAAAAAATCTGAAATTTTACACAACATTGCTATGAACATTTTGTGATATGTCCTAAGTTTGCATAATTTTTAGAGTCAAGGAAGTTTGGTGATCATGCAGATCTTTATAGACTGTTCTGTTTTTGATAGATTCTGTTTTGCATGCATAGTTTGCTTGTTTCAAGTGTTCCTATAGCTTACATTGAGTAATATAAATTGTGGGAATTATGGAGTACAGTAGGTATCATGTGGGAATAATTATTGTATTGACAGTACCTAAGTGAATGATCTATCTTTATTACACTAACCCTTCTCACAAAGTTCCGTATGTTTTGTGTGATTGAAGTTTTCAAGTTTTGGGTGAGATACCAATATAAGGAGAATAAGGAGTGAAAAGAACCTAAGCTTGTGGATGAACAAGGCACCCCAAGGTAATATCCAAGGAATATTCAAGCGCCTAAGCTTGGGGATGCCTCGGAAGGCATCCCCTCTTTCATCTTCAACACTATCGGTATATCTCACTTGGAGCTATATTTTTATTCGTCACATAATATGAGTTTTGCTTGGAGAGTCATTTTATTTTTTTTGTTCTTTGTTAGGTGTTATTTATAATCTTTTTTTTCAATAAAAGTTCCAAGAATTGCCTTAGGATGCTTGCATTGCATGTTTTGATATGTGCTGGGTAAAAACAGAAACTTCTGTTGTGGTGTTTGAATTTTCATATTTTACTGGAACGTGGAAAGTTCCTGAAATTTTTACACAGTATTGCAATATAAATTATTTATCATGTCCTAAATTTTCATAATTTTCGAGTTACAGAAGTACACTGGTTTAATAAATTGCTACAGACTGTTCTGTTTAGACAAATTGTTGTCATAGTTTTGTTATCTACTTATCATATAGTTTCCATAACCTATTTTGGTAGGTATAAATTGTGGAAATGATAGTATACAGTACCTAATGTTTGAAATTATTGTGCAACTTGTCTTGTCAGTACATGAAGTGTCGATTTGTTCTTATGTGTACTGACGTATCTTACGAGTTCTTTTTGAGTTTTGTGTGGATGAAGTTTTTGAGAGTAGGTGAAACTGGGATATGAGAAAATTGAAAAAGATACAAAAGCTCAAGTTTGGGGATTTCCAAGGCACCCCAATTAAATATTTCAAGAACTCTCAAGCATATAAGCTCGGGGATGTTACACATCCCACCTCTCTTCGTCAACTATCGGTTAGCCTATGTTGAGCCTAAATTTTTATTCGTTCACATGATGTGTGCTATTATTGGAGTGATTTTTTTGTTTTTCTTGTTGTTTAAATAAAATACTCAGATCTGAAAATCTTTATTGAGAGAGAGAGAGAGAGAAAGTCCTCACATAGCTACTTAATTTTTTGACTACTCATTGGTTTCCACTTATATGTTTTGGAGTAGTTTTGTCATTTACTCTCGCGCTTCACTTATATCCTATGAGTAAATGATTGAATGAATTTAATATCATAGATTGGAAATTATATATGTTTTATATGCTTATCCCATGGGGATTAATGACTTCACATATAAGAAGTATAGGTGGTAAAATTTATTGAAAGTTAGCAAACACCGCATTGGTCACTTGAACAGTTCATGAAAGAATATTGAAGGAAGAGAGATTTCGCATATAAATATACTATCTTGGACATCTTATATGATTGTGAGCCCCATTAATTATTTTCAAACTTGAGCAAATTAGTTGAAGTTGGACAAGGAAGACAACGTAATGAGTTATGCTTGGGCATATTTGTGTAAAAGTTATATTGTTGTGGATCCTCCAATGTGTGGTGCTTGCTTCCACCTCATACTAGCCAAAACTTCCGCACCAAGTAGAAATAATACTTGTGCATCCAAACACCCTTAAACCCAAAGTTGTTCCATATGAGTCCACCATACTAACTATACGCGGTATTTACCTATCGTTCCAAGTAAATTTGCATGTGCCAAACTCCAAACCTTCAAATAATATTCTGTTTTGTATGCCCGGATTGCTCATATAGTGACTAGGGGTTGTCAGTATATTCCATGCTAGGTGGGTTATTCTCACGATATGTGTTGATTCACTATCATTCACGAGAAAGTGGCTGGTATTCGGGATGCCCAGTTCCATGCTCAAAAATCAAATCAAAGTATAATGAAACAAAACTCCCCCAAGATTGTTTTTTGTATGGACGGTACCCATGGTTTCGGCTCGCTGTGGAGTGTGATTGATTGGTGGAGGGGGAGTAAAAACTTTACCATTCTGTTTGGGAACCGCCTATAATGTATCTAGCATGGAAGATACCGAGATCTCTCGGTTGTTATGTTGACAATGAAAGCATACCGCTCAAAATTGTTATTCATCTCTGTTTTAAAAGCTCGAGCTTTGGCACCTATGCAAATCAATGCTTCCCTCTATGAAGGGCCTATCTTTTATTTTCAGGTACTTACCTTTATACAAGAGTCATGGTGATCTTCACCACTTCCTATATTCGCCTTTTTCTCTTGGCAAGCATCATGTGGTGTGGAAAGATCCAAAAATATATGGCCATTCAAATATATTGGATCATGAATTTATTATTGTTGACAATTATATATATGATAAATGTTGGGAGGCGACAATTTAAGCCCCTATCTTTCTTTGTGTTTGACGGATGCCATTTGCACTAAAAATATGCTTTGAAAGTTAGCAATCATGGAAGACTATATGATAGTTGAGTATGTGGAATTTGCTAAATCAAAGCTCTTACATAGACCCTTCCTGAAAATAAGATGAATTGCAATTGTTTGGTGACCGAAAGCATAGTTTGTTAGTTTTCAAGAAAGTTTATGGTCTATACTTTAACTTGTGAATAGCTTGTTACTTCATCATGAGAAGTTTTATGAGATGAGATACTGTTTATGATATATAATGATGCTAGAAAAAGTGTTTGGAACTATCATTGGTCAAATTTATGCACTATACTAGCATTCACACTTCATAAATTATTTCTTTTATCATTTACCTACTCGAGGACGAGCAGGAATTAAGCTTGGGGATGCTGATACGTCTCCAACGTATCTATAATTTATGGAGTATTCATGCCATGTTTACAATAATTTTATATGATTTTGGTATGATTTTATTAGAACTAATCCGGACTGATGTCGTTTTCACCAAAACTACCGTGGCGCTGTTTTTGTGCAGAAATAAAAGTCCTCGAAATGGGCTAAAAATTTACGGAGAATATTTTTGGAAAATATAAAAAAATACTGGAGCGAAGAGCTAGGCCAGGAAGTGGAGGAGGAGGCCACAAGCCTGCTAGGCACGGCCACCCCCCTAGGTCGTGCCCCTATGGCTTGTGGACTCCTCGAGCACCCTCTTGATGTGAGACCGAAGCCAAAAATTCCTATAAATACTAAAAACACCAGAAAGAAACCTAGATCGGTAGTTTCGTCGCCGCAAGCCTCTCTAGCCATGAAAAACCAATCGGGGCCTGTTTGGCACCCTATCGGAGGGGGAAACCATCTCCGGAGGCTATCTTCATCATCCCGGCGATCTCCATGATGAGGAGGGAGTAGTTCACCCTCGGGGCCGAGGGTATGTACCAGTAGCTATGTGTTGGATCTCTCTCTCTCTCTCTCTCGTGTTCTTGAGATGGCACGATCTTGATGTACCATGAGCTTTATTGATATAGATGAATCATATGGAGTTTTCCCCCTATCTATCTTCTTGTGATGAATTGAGCTTTGCCTTTGAAGTTTTCTTATCGAATTGAGTCTTTAAAGATTTAAGAACACTTGATGTATGGCTTGCGATGGGATATCCGTGGTGACAATGGGATGTTCTATTGATCCACTTGATGTATGTTTTGGTGATCAACTTGCGGGTTCCGTGACTTTGGGAATCTATGCATGGGGGTTGGCACATGTTTTCGTCTTGACTCTCCGGTAGAAACTTTGGGGCACTCTTTGAAGTTCTTTGTGTTGGATTGGACATGATGAATCTGAAATTGTGTGATGCATATCGTATAATCAAGCCCATGGGTACTCGTGGTGACATTGGAGTATCTAGGTGACATTAGGGTTTTGGTTGATGTGTGTCTTAAGGTTTTATTTTAGTATGAACTCTAGGGCTGTTCATGACACTTATAGGGATAGCTCATAAGATTGATCGGAAAAGATAACTTTGAGGTGGTTTCGTACCCTACAATAATTTCTTCGTTAGTTCTCCGCTATTTGTGACTTTGGAGTGAACTCTTTGTCGCACGTGAGGTATTTACATATGATTCAACTATGTCAGTATTGTTGAGAGAAATTGCACTAGTGAAAGTATGAACCATAGACCTTGTTTCTAAACATTGCAATACCGTTTGTCTCACTTTTGTCATTAGTTACCTTGTTGTTTTATATTTTCAAATTACAAAAACCTATATCTGCCATCTATATTACACTTGTATCACCATCTCTTCGCCGATCTAGTGCACCTATAAAATTTACCATTGTATCGGGTGTGTTGGGGACACAAGAGACTCTTTGTTATTTGATTGCAGGGTTGTTTGAGAGAAACCATCTTCATCCTACACCTCCCATGGATTGATAAACCTTAGGTCATCCACTTGAGGGAAAATTGCTATTGTCCTATAAAACTCTGCGCTTGCAGGCCCAACAAAGTCTACAAGAATAAAGTTGCGTAGTAGACATCAATGAGCATCTATGTGAGGGAGAGTGGATCTACATACCCTTGTAGATCGCCAAGCGGGAAGCGTTAAGAAACATAGTTGATGTAGTCGAACGTCTTCGCAATCCAAATCGCCGAGCATCCCGCGATCCAATCACAACCCGTCCCGATCTAGCGCCGAACGGACGGCACCTCCGTGTTCAGCACACGTACAGCTTGATGATGATCTTTGCCTTCTTGATCCAGCAAGAGGGAACGGAGAGGTAGATGATTTCTCCAGCAGCGTGACGGCACGGCGGTGGTGGTGGTGGAACTATTCTGGTAGGGCTTCGCCTAAGCACCTCCGAAAACTAGAGGACATGCACTATCGGGGAGAGAGGGCTGGATAGGGTTTTCTCGTCCGGCTGCCCTCTCTCCCCTCCAGTATATATAGGAGGAAAGGGAGGGATTCCAGCGCCCCTAGGGTTCCCCCCTAGAGTCGGACGAAGTGGTGGAGGTAGGAGAGTCCACCTCCGATCCTACTCCTAGTAGGATTCCACTTGGAATCCTTCCCCTCTTGGTTTTTTTCCTCCTCCCACCTCCTTGCCACATGGGACCTTAGGGGATGGCTTGCCTAGCTCACTAAGGGATGGTGAGCCACTCCTAAGGCCCATGTGGCCTCTCGACGTGGGTGGCCCCTCCCGGTGGTCCTCCGGAATCCTCCTGGTACTCCCGGTACATTACCGAAGTACCCAAAACTTTTTTCGGTAACCAAAACAGAACTTCCTATATATCAATCTTTACCTCCGCACCATTTCGGTGCTCACCGTGACATCCATGATCTCATCCGGGACTCCGAACAACCTTCGGTCACCACCATACATAACTCAATACTACCGAAATGTCACCTAACCTTAAGTGTGCAAACCCTACGGATTCGAGAACCATGTAGACATGACCAAGACACCTCTATGGTAAATAACCAATAGCGGGACCTAGATGTCCATATTGGTTCCTACATATTCTACAAAGATCTTTATCGGTTGAACCTCTATGTCAAGGATTCAGTTAATCATGTATGTTGTTCCCTTTGTTCTTCGGTATGTTATTTGCTCGAGATTCGATCGTTGGTATATCTATACCTAGTTCAATCTTGTTACTCGCAAGTCTCTTTAGTCATTCTGTAATACAAGATTCCGTGGCTAACACTTTAGTCACATTGCTTGCAAGGCTTGTTGTGATGTTGTATTACCGAGTGGGCCCTGACATACCTCTCTGTCACACGGAGTAACAAATCCCAGTCTTGATCCATGCCCACTCAACAGACACCCTCAGAGATACCTGTAGAGCATCTTTATAGTCACCCAGTTATGTTGTGATGTTTGATACACATAAGGTAATCCTCCGGTGTCAGTGAGTTGCATGATCTCATGGTCATAGGAACAGATACTTGACATGCAGAAAACTATAGCAATAAACTAACACGATCATATGCTATGTTTATAGTTTGGGTCTTGTCCATCACATCATTCTCCCAATAATGCGATCCCGTTATCAAATGACATCTTATGTCTATGGCTAGGAAACCTTGACCATCTTTGATCAACGAGCTAGTCTACTAGCGGCATACTAGGGACACGGTGTTGTATATGTATCCACACATGCAATGTGTTTCCAATCAATACAATTATAGCATGGATAATAAACGATTATGATGAACAAGGAAATATAATAATAACCATTTTATTATTCCCTCTAGGGCATATTTCCAACAGTCTCCCACTTGCACTAGAGTCAATAATCTAGCTCACATTACTATGTGATTTACATTGTAATGAATCTAACACCCATACAGTTCTGGTGTTGATCATGTTAGCCCTTGGAAGAGGTTTAGTCAATGGGTCTCCGATATTCAGATCCGTGTGCACTTTCCAAATATTTATGTCCTCCTCCTTGATGTAATCGTGGATGGAATTGATGCGTCGCTTTATGTGGCTGGTCCTCTTGTGAAACCTTGGTTCCTTAGCCTGAGCAATGGCACCAGTGTTGTCACAGAACAGAGCTATGTCTGTACATGCTAGGCTCGTCAAGTTTAACCCGAGTGTTCTGCGCGTGCAAAACTGGCTTGCACCCGTTGTATGTGAACATAGAGTCTATCACACCCGATCATCACGTGGTGTCTCAACACGATGAACTTTCGCAATGGTGCACACTCGGGGAGAACACAATTTTATCTTGAAATTTAAGTGAGGGATCACCTTATAATGCTACCGCCGTACTAAGCATAACAAGGTGCATAAAAGGATTAACATCACATGCAATTCATAAGTGACATGATATGGCCATGAACTTGTGCTTTAGATCTCCATCTTGAAAGCACCGGCATGATCTTCATCATCACCGGCACAACACCATGATCTCCATCATCTTGATCTCCATCAACGTGTCGCCATCGAGGTTGTCACGCTCTGCATGCTTCTACTACTATTGCTACCATTTAGCGATAAAGTAAAGCATTACATAGCGCTTAATGATTGACACGCATGTCATACAATAATTAAAAACAACCCTATGGCTCCTACCGGTTGCCGTACTCATCGACATGCAAGTCATGAAATTCTATACATCACATGATCATCTCATACATCACATATATCACATCATGTAATTGGCCATATCACATCACAACATACCCTGCAAAAACAAGTTAGACGTCCTCTAATTGTTGTTGCATGTTTTACATGGCTGCTATGGGTTTCTAGCAAGAACGATTCTCACCTACGCATAAACCACAACGGTGATACATAATTTGCTTTTCAACCTTCTCAAGGACCGCCTTTGTCGAATCCGATCCAACTAAAGTGAGAGAAACTGCCACCCACAAGCCATCTAGGCAACAAGTTGCGTCAAGGGAACCGGTCTCTCGTAAGCGTACGAGTAATGTTGGTCCGGGCCGCTTCATCTCACAATACCGTTGAACCAAAATCTGACCAAGGAAGGAAGCAATCTAAGCATCAACGCCCACAAACCTTTTGTGTTCTACTCGAGATCTCATCGAACCATCAACCTAGCTCATGATGCCACTGCTGGGGAATGTTGCATGGGAAACAAAAAAATTCCTACGCACATGCAAACCTATCCATGGTGATGAGCATCTACGAGAGGGGGAGTTGATCTACGTACCCTTGTAGATCACTAAGCGGGAAGCGTTAAGAAACGCGGTTGGTGTAGTCGACCGTCTTCACGATTCAAATCGCCGAGCGTCCCGTGATCAAATCACGATCCGTCCCACGATCTCGTCATGATCCGTCCTGCGATCCAATCATGAACCGTCCCGTGGCCTTGATCACGGTCCTTCCGATCTAGTACCGAACGGACGGCACCTCCGCGTTCAGCACACGTGCAGCTTGATGACGATCTCCACCGTCTTGATCCAGCAAGAAGAAGTGGAGAGGAGGAAGAGTTCGCCGGCAGCGTGACGGCTCTCCGGCGATGGTGGTGGAGCAATTCCGGTAGGGCTTCGCCTAAGCACTGCGGAAATACGATCTAGAGGAGAAACTATGCACCGGTGGAACGGGTAGCACGTGGCCGGAAAAACTAGTGCAAACAGCCCCAAATCCACCAGTATATAAAGTAGGGAGGGAGGAGGGCTGGCTTGGCGCAAGGGCCAAGCCAATTCGGCCGCAAGAGGGAGGGAGAGAAGGACTCTCCTTCTCCAATCCTAGTTGGACTAGGATTGCTCCCTATTGGCCCTTTTTTCACCTTTTCTTTAGGCCTTTTTTCCTCCTGGCGCCATGGGCCTTTTGTGGCTGTTCCACCAGCCCACTAAGGGCTGGTTATTAATCTCCCACAGCCCATGGACCCTCTAGGGTCGAAATACCCCTCCTGGAGGTCTCCCGGTACACTACCGGCACTCCCGGTACACTACCGATGAGCCCGAAACTTTTCCGGCGACCAAACTGGGACTTCCTATATATGAATCTTTACCTCCGGACCATCCCGGAGATCCTCGTGACGTACAGGATCTCATCCGGGACTCCGAACAAACTTCGTTCACCACCATACATAACTCTATACTATCGAAACGTCACCAAACCTTAAGTGTGCAGACCCTGCGGGTTCGAGAACTATGTAGACATGACCGAGACACCTCTACGGTCAATAACCAATGGCGGGACCTGGATGTCCACATTGGTTCCTACATATTCTACGAAGACCTTTATCGATCGAACCTCTATGTCAAGGATTCAGTTAATCCCGTATGATGTTCCCTTTGTTCTTCGGTATGTTACTTGCTCGAGATTCGATCGTCGGTATCTCCATACCTAGTTCAATCTCGTTACCAACAAGTCTCTTTACTCTTTCCGTAATACAAGATTCCGCAACTAACAATTAGTCACATTGCTTGCAAGGCTCATTGTGATGTTGTATTACCGAGTGGGCCCTGAGATACCTCTCCGTCACACGGAGTAACAGATCCCAGTCTCGATCCATGCCAACTCAACAGACACCCTCGAAGACACCTGTAGAGCACCTTTATAGTCACCCAGTTACGTTGCAACGTTTGATACGCACAAGGTATTCCTCCGATATCTGTGATTTGCATGATCTCATGGTTATAGGAACATATGCTTGACATGCAGAAAACAGTAGCAATAAACTGACACGATCATAAGCTACGTTTGTAGTTTGGGTCTTGTCCATCACATCATTCTCCTAATGATGTGATCCCATTATCAAATGACATCTCATGTCCATGGCTAGGAAACCTTAACCATCTTTCAATCAACGAGCTAGTTCACTAGAGTCATACTAGGGACATTGTGTTTGTCTATGTATCCACACATGTATCCATGTTTCCAATTAATACAATTATAGCATGGATAATAAACGATTATCATGAACAAGGAAATACAATAATAAACACTTTATTTATTGCCTCTAGGGCATATTTCCAACACTCCATTCCTGGATCACGTTGAAACTTTCCGACCATACTTATGGCAAGACTGACATCGGGTCTTGTGCACAACATTGCATACATGATAGAGCTTATGGGTGAAGCATAGGGGATGACACTCATCTTTTCTCTATCTTCTGCAGTCCCTGGGCATTGAGTCTTACTCAACTTCACACATTGCAATACAGGCAAGAACCCCTTCTTGGACTGATCCATTTTGAACTTCTTCAAAACTTTGTCAAGGTATGTGCTTCGTGAAAGTTCTATTAAGTGTCCCGATCCATCTCTATAGATTTTGATGCCTAATATGGAAGCAACTTCTCCTAGGTCCTTCATTGAAAAACTCTTGTTCAAATATTCCTTCATGCTTTCCAACATTTCTATATTGTTTCCAATCAACAATATATCATCCACATATAATATTAGAAACGCTATAGAGCTCCCACTCACTTTATTGTACATACAAGCTTCTCCGTAAACTTGTATAAACCCGAACACTTTGATCATCTCATCAAAGCGTAGATTCCAACTCCAAGATGCTTGCACCAGTCCATAAATGGATCACCGGAGTTTGCAAACTTTGTTAGCATTTTATGGATCGACAAAACCTTCTGGTCGTATCATATACAACTATTCCTTAAGGGAACTGTTAAGGAACGTTGTTTTGACATCCATCTGCCAAATTTCATAATCGAAAAATGCAGTTATTGCTAACATGATTCTGATGGACTTAAGCATCGCTACGGGTGAGAAGGTCTCATCATAGTCAACTCCTTGAACTTGTGAAAAACCCTTTGCTACAAGTCGGACTTTATAGACGGTGACATTATCGTCCGCGTTCGTCTTCCTCTTACAGATCCATTTGTCCTGAATGGCCTTTCGCCCTTCAGGTAATACTTCCAAAGTCCATACTTTTTTTCTTACATGGATCCCATCTTGGATTTCATGGCCTCTAACCATTTCTTAGAATCCGGGCCCATCATCGCTTCTACATAGCTCGTAGGTTCATTGTTGTCCAACAACATGACCTCTAAGACAGGGTTGTCGTACCACTTAGGAGCAATACTCGTCCTTGTCGACCTACGAGGTTCAAAAGTAACTTGATCTGAAGCTTCATGATCATCATCATTAACTTCCTCTTCAACCGATGAAGGCTCCATAGAAACATCTTCCTGCGCTGCGCTACTCTCTGGTTGAAGTAAAGGTTCAATAACCTCATCAAGTTCTATCTTTCTCCCACTCAATTCTTTCGAGAGAAACTCTTTCTCAAGAAATGTTCTGTTTTAGTGACAAACACTTTGCCTTCGGATCTGAGATAGAAGGTATACCCAACTGTCTCTTTTGGGTATCCTATGAAGACGCATTTCTATGCTTTGGGTTCCACCTTTTCAGGCTGAAGCTTTTTGACATAAGCATCACATCCCCAACCTTTAAGAAACGACAACTTTGGCTTCTTGCCAAACCACAATTAATATGGCATCGTCTCAGCGGATTTCGATGGTGCCCTATTTAAAGTGAACGCAGTTGTCTCTAATGCATAACCCCAAAATGATAGTGGAAAATCGGCAAGAGACATCATAGAACGCACCATATCTAACAAGGTTCGATTACGACGAGCTCTTCATCACCTCCATAAACGAGAAACATTTCCTTAGTCCTTTTCAGGTACTTAAGGATATTCTTGAACGCTTGCCAGTGCTCCATTCCAGGATCACTTTGAAACCTTCTGGCCATACTTATCGCAAGGCTGACATCGGGTCTAGTGCACAGCATTGCATACATGATAGAGCCTATGGCTGAAGCATAGGGAATGACACTCATCTTTTCTCTATCTTCTGCAGTTACTAGGCATTGAGTCTTACTCAACTTCACACCTTGTAATACAGGCAAGAACCCCTTCTTGGACTGTTCCATTTTGAACTTCTTCAAAACTTTATCAAGGTATGTGCTCTGTGAAAGTGCTATTAAGCGTCTCGATCTATCTCTATAGATCTTAATGCCTAATATGAAAGCAGCTTCTCCTAGGTCCTTCATTGAAAAACTCTTGTTCAAATATTCTTCACGCTTTCCAGCATTTCTATATTGTTTCCAATCAGCAATATGTCATCCACATATAATACTAGAAACGCTATAGACTTCCCACTCACTTTCTTGTAAATACAAGCTTCTCCGTAAACTTGTATAAACTCAAACGCTTTGATCACCTCATCAAAGCGCTTATTCCATCTCCGAGATGCTTGCACCAGTCCATAAATGGATCGCTGGAGTTTGTAAACTTTGTCAGCATTCTCTAGATCGACAAAACTTTCGGGTTGCATCATATACAACTCTTCCTCAAGGAAACCGTTGAGGAACGCTGTTTTTACATCCATCTGCCAAATTTCATAGTCGAAATAGGCAGCTATTGCTAACATGATTCTGATAGACTTAAGCATCACTACGGGTGAGAAAGTCTCATCGTAGTCAACTCCTTGAACTTGTGAAAAACCCTTTGCCACAAGTCGAGCTTTATAGACGGTGACATTACCGTCTGCGTCTGTCTTCTTCTTAAAGATCCATTTGTTCTGAATGGCCTTTCGCCCTTCAGGTAATATTTCCAAAGTCCATACTTTGTTTTCATACATGGATCCCATCTCGGATTTCATGGCCTCTAACCATTTCTCGGAATCCGGGCCCATCACTGCCCTCCATAGCTCGTAGGTTCATTGTTGTCCAACAACATGACCTCCAAGACTGGGTTGCCGTACCACTCAGGGGTAGTACGCGGTCTTGTCGACCTACGAGGTTCAATAGCTGCTTGATCCGAAGCTTCATGATCATCATCATTAACTTCCTCTTCTACCGTCGTAGGTTCCACAGAAACATCTTTCTGCGCTGCGCTACTTTCTGGTTGAAGTAAAGGTTCAATAACCTCATCAAGCTCTATTTTCCTCCCACTCAATTCTTTCGAGAGAAACTCTTTCTCAAGAAATGTTCCATTTTTAGCGACAAACACTTTGCCTTCGGATCTGAGATAGAAGGTATACCCGACTGTCTCTTTCGGGTATCCTATGAAGACGCATTTCTCCGCTTTGGGTTCCAGCTTTTCAGGCTGAAGCTTTTTGACATAAGCATCACATCCCCAAACTTTAAGAAACGACAACTTTGGCTTCTTGCCAAACCACAGTTCATATGGCGTCGTCTCTACGGATTTTGATGGTGCCCTATTTAAAGTGAATGCAGCTGTCTCTAATGCATAACCCCAAAACAATAGTGGCAAATCAGCAAGAGACATCATAGAACGCACCATATCTAATAAGGTTCGATTACGACGTTCGGACACACCATTACGTTGTGGTGTTCCAGGCGGTGTCAACAGTGAAATAATTCCACACTGTCTTAAGTGACTGCCAAACTCATAACTCAGATATTCACCTCCTCGATCAGATCGCAGGAACTTAATCTTCTTGTTACGATTATTTTCAACTTCACTTTGAAATTGCTTGAACTTTTCAAACGTTTCAGACTTGTGTTTCATTAAGTAAATATACCCATATCTACTTAAGTCATCAGTGAAGGTGAGAAAATAATGATATCCACCACACGCTGTAACATTCATTGGACCGCACACATCAGTGTGTATGATTTCCAATAAGTCACTCGCCCGTTCCATTGTTCCAGAGAACGGCATTTTAGTCATCTTGCCCATGAGGCATGGTTCACATGTGTCAAGTGATTCAAAATCAAGTGACTCCAAAAGTCCATCAGCATGGAGCTTCCTCATGCGTTTTACACCAATATGACCTAAACGGCAGTGCCACAAGAAAGTGGTACTATCATTATCAATTCTACATCTTTTGGCATCAATGTTATGAACATGTGTGTCATTACTATCAAGATTCAATATGAATAAACCCCTAAAATTGGGTGCATGACCATAAAAGATATTACTCATATAAATAGAACAACATTTATTCTCTGATTTAAATGAGTAACCGTCTCGCAATAAACAAGATCCAGATATAATGTTCATGCTTAACCCTGGCACTAAATAACAATTATTTAGGTTCATCACTAATCCCGATGGTAATCGAAGAGAGAGCGTGCCGACGATGATCACATCAACCTTGGAACCATTTCCCATGCGCATCGTCACTTCGTCCTTTGTAGCCTTCGTTTATTCCGTAGTTCCTGCTTTGAGTTGCAAATGTGAGCAACCGAACCGGTATCAAATACCCAGGCACTACTACGAGAGCCAGTAAGGTACACATCAATAACATGTATATCAAATATACCTTGTTTGTCGTTGGCCGCCTTCTTGTCAGCCAGGTACTTGGGGCAGTTCCACTTCCAGTGACCAGTTCCTTTGCAATGAAAGCACTCGGTTTCTGGCTTGGGTCCATGCTTGGGCTTCTTTGCAGGAGTAGCAACTGCTTTGCCATCCTTCTTCGTTTTACCCTTCTTACCCTTGCCCTTGACTTTGCCATTTTTCTTGAAACTAGTGGTTTTATTGACCATCAACACTTGATGTTCTTTATGGATTTCAGACTCAGCGACTTTTAGCATCGCAAACAGCTCGGCGACTGACTTGTTCATCCCGTGCATGTTATAGTTCATCACAAAGCTCTTGTAACTAGGTGGCAGTGATTGAAGAACTCTGTCAGTGATCGCCTCTGGCGGAAGGGCAATTCCCAACTCCGCTAGACGAGTTGAATACCCAGACATTCTGAGTATATGTTCACTGATATACCCGTTCTCCTCCATCTTGCAAGCATAGAACTTATCGGAGGTTTCATACCACTCGATCCGGGCGTTCTTTTGAAAGATAAACTTCAACTCCTAGAACATCTCATATGCTCCATGACGTTCAAAACGTCTTTGAAGTCCCAGTTCTAAGCCATACAATATTGCACACTGAACTATTGAGTAATCTCCAGTACGTGCCTCCCAAGCGTTCTTAACGTCTTCAGAGGTCATGTCTTCTGGTTGGTCACCAAGCGGTGCATCAAGGACATATGATTTCTGGGAAGCCGTGAGGATAATCCTCAGATTACGGGCCCAGTCAACAAAGTTACTTCCATCATCTTTCAGTTTAGCTTTCTCTAGGAACGCATTAAAATTCAAGGGTGCTACTGCGCGAGCCATTGATCTACAACATAAATCTGCAAAGTTCATTTAGACTATTGTTCAATATAATGAGTTCAGTTAATCAAATTACTAAAGCTCCCACTCAAATTGACATCCCTTAGGTCATATGAGTGTCACATGATCCAAATCCACCAACTCAAGTCCGATCATCACGTGAGTTGAGGTGGCTTCAATGGTGAACATCATTATGTTGATCATATCTACTATATGACTCATGTTCGACCTTTCGGTCTCTTGTGTTCCGAGGCCATGTCTGTACATGCTAGGCTCGTCAAGTTTAACCCGAGTGTTCTGCGCGTGCAAAACTGGCTTGCACCCGTTGTATGTGAACATAGAGTCTATCACACCCGATCATCACGTGGTGTCTCAACACGATGAACTTTCGCAATGGTGCACACTCGGGGAGAACACAATTTTATCTTGAAATTTAAGTGAGGGATCACCTTATAATGCTACCGCCGTACTAAGCATAACAAGGTGCATAAAAGGATTAACATCACATGCAATTCATAAGTGACATGATATGGCCATGAACTTGTGCTTTAGATCTCCATCTTGAAAGCACCGGCATGATCTTCATCATCACCGGCACAACACCATGATCTCCATCATCTTGATCTCCATCAACGTGTCGCCATCGAGGTTGTCACGCTCTGCATGCTTCTACTACTATTGCTACCATTTAGCGATAAAGTAAAGCATTACATAGCGCTTAATGATTGACACGCATGTCATACAATAATTAAAAACAACCCTATGGCTCCTACCGGTTGCCGTACTCATCGACATGCAAGTCATGAAATTCTATACATCACATGATCATCTCATACATCACATATATCACATCATGTAATTGGCCATATCACATCACAACATACCCTGCAAAAACAAGTTAGACGTCCTCTAATTGTTGTTGCATGTTTTACATGGCTGCTATGGGTTTCTAGCAAGAACGATTCTCACCTACGCATAAACCACAACGGTGATACATAATTTGCTTTTCAACCTTCTCAAGGACCGCCTTTGTCGAATCCGATCCAACTAAAGTGAGAGAAACTGCCACCCACAAGCCATCTAGGCAACAAGTTGCGTCAAGGGAACCGGTCTCTCGTAAGCGTACGAGTAATGTTGGTCCGGGCCGCTTCATCTCACAATACCGTTGAACCAAAATCTGACCAAGGAAGGAAGCAATCTAAGCATCAACGCCCACAAACCTTTTGTGTTCTACTCGAGATCTCATCGAACCATCAACCTAGCTCATGATGCCACTGCTGGGGAATGTTGCATGGGAAACAAAAAAATTCCTACGCACATGCAAACCTATCCATGGTGATGAGCATCTACGAGAGGGGGAGTTGATCTACGTACCCTTGTAGATCACTAAGCGGGAAGCGTTAAGAAACGCGGTTGGTGTAGTCGACCGTCTTCACGATTCAAATCGCCGAGCGTCCCGTGATCAAATCACGATCCGTCCCACGATCTCGTCATGATCCGTCCTGCGATCCAATCATGAACCGTCCCGTGGCCTTGATCACGGTCCTTCCGATCTAGTACCGAACGGACGGCACCTCCGCGTTCAGCACACGTGCAGCTTGATGACGATCTCCACCGTCTTGATCCAGCAAGAAGAAGTGGAGAGGAGGAAGAGTTCGCCGGCAGCGTGACGGCTCTCCGGCGATGGTGGTGGAGCAATTCCGGTAGGGCTTCGCCTAAGCACTGCGGAAATACGATCTAGAGGAGAAACTATGCACCGGTGGAACGGGTAGCACGTGGCCGGAAAAACTAGTGCAAACAGCCCCAAATCCACCAGTATATAAAGTAGGGAGGGAGGAGGGCTGGCTTGGCGCAAGGGCCAAGCCAATTCGGCCGCAAGAGGGAGGGAGAGAAGGACTCTCCTTCTCCAATCCTAGTTGGACTAGGATTGCTCCCTATTGGCCCTTTTTTCACCTTTTCTTTAGGCCTTTTTTCCTCCTGGCGCCATGGGCCTTTTGTGGCTGTTCCACCAGCCCACTAAGGGCTGGTTATTAATCTCCCACAGCCCATGGACCCTCTAGGGTCGAAATACCCCTCCTGGAGGTCTCCCGGTACACTACCGGCACTCCCGGTACACTACCGATGAGCCCGAAACTTTTCCGGCGACCAAACTGGGACTTCCTATATATGAATCTTTACCTCCGGACCATCCCGGAGATCCTCGTGACGTACAGGATCTCATCCGGGACTCCGAACAAACTTCGTTCACCACCATACATAACTCTATACTATCGAAACGTCACCAAACCTTAAGTGTGCAGACCCTGCGGGTTCGAGAACTATGTAGACATGACCGAGACACCTCTACGGTCAATAACCAATGGCGGGACCTGGATGTCCACATTGGTTCCTACATATTCTACGAAGACCTTTATCGATCGAACCTCTATGTCAAGGATTCAGTTAATCCCGTATGATGTTCCCTTTGTTCTTCGGTATGTTACTTGCTCGAGATTCGATCGTCGGTATCTCCATACCTAGTTCAATCTCGTTACCAACAAGTCTCTTTACTCTTTCCGTAATACAAGATTCCGCAACTAACAATTAGTCACATTGCTTGCAAGGCTCATTGTGATGTTGTATTACCGAGTGGGCCCTGAGATACCTCTCCGTCACACGGAGTAACAGATCCCAGTCTCGATCCATGCCAACTCAACAGACACCCTCGAAGACACCTGTAGAGCACCTTTATAGTCACCCAGTTACGTTGCAACGTTTGATACGCACAAGGTATTCCTCCGATATCTGTGATTTGCATGATCTCATGGTTATAGGAACATATGCTTGACATGCAGAAAACAGTAGCAATAAACTGACACGATCATAAGCTACGTTTGTAGTTTGGGTCTTGTCCATCACATCATTCTCCTAATGATGTGATCCCATTATCAAATGACATCTCATGTCCATGGCTAGGAAACCTTAACCATCTTTCAATCAACGAGCTAGTTCACTAGAGTCATACTAGGGACATTGTGTTTGTCTATGTATCCACACATGTATCCATGTTTCCAATTAATACAATTATAGCATGGATAATAAACGATTATCATGAACAAGGAAATACAATAATAAACACTTTATTTATTGCCTCTAGGGCATATTTCCAACACTCCATTCCTGGATCACGTTGAAACTTTCCGACCATACTTATGGCAAGACTGACATCGGGTCTTGTGCACAACATTGCATACATGATAGAGCTTATGGGTGAAGCATAGGGGATGACACTCATCTTTTCTCTATCTTCTGCAGTCCCTGGGCATTGAGTCTTACTCAACTTCACACATTGCAATACAGGCAAGAACCCCTTCTTGGACTGATCCATTTTGAACTTCTTCAAAACTTTGTCAAGGTATGTGCTTCGTGAAAGTTCTATTAAGTGTCCCGATCCATCTCTATAGATTTTGATGCCTAATATGGAAGCAACTTCTCCTAGGTCCTTCATTGAAAAACTCTTGTTCAAATATTCCTTCATGCTTTCCAACATTTCTATATTGTTTCCAATCAACAATATATCATCCACATATAATATTAGAAACGCTATAGAGCTCCCACTCACTTTATTGTACATACAAGCTTCTCCGTAAACTTGTATAAACCCGAACACTTTGATCATCTCATCAAAGCGTAGATTCCAACTCCAAGATGCTTGCACCAGTCCATAAATGGATCACCGGAGTTTGCAAACTTTGTTAGCATTTTATGGATCGACAAAACCTTCTGGTCGTATCATATACAACTATTCCTTAAGGGAACTGTTAAGGAACGTTGTTTTGACATCCATCTGCCAAATTTCATAATCGAAAAATGCAGTTATTGCTAACATGATTCTGATGGACTTAAGCATCGCTACGGGTGAGAAGGTCTCATCATAGTCAACTCCTTGAACTTGTGAAAAACCCTTTGCTACAAGTCGGACTTTATAGACGGTGACATTATCGTCCGCGTTCGTCTTCCTCTTACAGATCCATTTGTCCTGAATGGCCTTTCGCCCTTCAGGTAATACTTCCAAAGTCCATACTTTTTTTCTTACATGGATCCCATCTTGGATTTCATGGCCTCTAACCATTTCTTAGAATCCGGGCCCATCATCGCTTCTACATAGCTCGTAGGTTCATTGTTGTCCAACAACATGACCTCTAAGACAGGGTTGTCGTACCACTTAGGAGCAATACTCGTCCTTGTCGACCTACGAGGTTCAAAAGTAACTTGATCTGAAGCTTCATGATCATCATCATTAACTTCCTCTTCAACCGATGAAGGCTCCATAGAAACATCTTCCTGCGCTGCGCTACTCTCTGGTTGAAGTAAAGGTTCAATAACCTCATCAAGTTCTATCTTTCTCCCACTCAATTCTTTCGAGAGAAACTCTTTCTCAAGAAATGTTCTGTTTTAGTGACAAACACTTTGCCTTCGGATCTGAGATAGAAGGTATACCCAACTGTCTCTTTTGGGTATCCTATGAAGACGCATTTCTATGCTTTGGGTTCCACCTTTTCAGGCTGAAGCTTTTTGACATAAGCATCACATCCCCAACCTTTAAGAAACGACAACTTTGGCTTCTTGCCAAACCACAATTAATATGGCATCGTCTCAGCGGATTTCGATGGTGCCCTATTTAAAGTGAACGCAGTTGTCTCTAATGCATAACCCCAAAATGATAGTGGAAAATCGGCAAGAGACATCATAGAACGCACCATATCTAACAAGGTTCGATTACGACGAGCTCTTCATCACCTCCATAAACGAGAAACATTTCCTTAGTCCTTTTCAGGTACTTAAGGATATTCTTGAACGCTTGCCAGTGCTCCATTCCAGGATCACTTTGAAACCTTCTGGCCATACTTATCGCAAGGCTGACATCGGGTCTAGTGCACAGCATTGCATACATGATAGAGCCTATGGCTGAAGCATAGGGAATGACACTCATCTTTTCTCTATCTTCTGCAGTTACTAGGCATTGAGTCTTACTCAACTTCACACCTTGTAATACAGGCAAGAACCCCTTCTTGGACTGTTCCATTTTGAACTTCTTCAAAACTTTATCAAGGTATGTGCTCTGTGAAAGTGCTATTAAGCGTCTCGATCTATCTCTATAGATCTTAATGCCTAATATGAAAGCAGCTTCTCCTAGGTCCTTCATTGAAAAACTCTTGTTCAAATATTCTTCACGCTTTCCAGCATTTCTATATTGTTTCCAATCAGCAATATGTCATCCACATATAATACTAGAAACGCTATAGACTTCCCACTCACTTTCTTGTAAATACAAGCTTCTCCGTAAACTTGTATAAACTCAAACGCTTTGATCACCTCATCAAAGCGCTTATTCCATCTCCGAGATGCTTGCACCAGTCCATAAATGGATCGCTGGAGTTTGTAAACTTTGTCAGCATTCTCTAGATCGACAAAACTTTCGGGTTGCATCATATACAACTCTTCCTCAAGGAAACCGTTGAGGAACGCTGTTTTTACATCCATCTGCCAAATTTCATAGTCGAAATAGGCAGCTATTGCTAACATGATTCTGATAGACTTAAGCATCACTACGGGTGAGAAAGTCTCATCGTAGTCAACTCCTTGAACTTGTGAAAAACCCTTTGCCACAAGTCGAGCTTTATAGACGGTGACATTACCGTCTGCGTCTGTCTTCTTCTTAAAGATCCATTTGTTCTGAATGGCCTTTCGCCCTTCAGGTAATATTTCCAAAGTCCATACTTTGTTTTCATACATGGATCCCATCTCGGATTTCATGGCCTCTAACCATTTCTCGGAATCCGGGCCCATCACTGCCCTCCATAGCTCGTAGGTTCATTGTTGTCCAACAACATGACCTCCAAGACTGGGTTGCCGTACCACTCAGGGGTAGTACGCGGTCTTGTCGACCTACGAGGTTCAATAGCTGCTTGATCCGAAGCTTCATGATCATCATCATTAACTTCCTCTTCTACCGTCGTAGGTTCCACAGAAACATCTTTCTGCGCTGCGCTACTTTCTGGTTGAAGTAAAGGTTCAATAACCTCATCAAGCTCTATTTTCCTCCCACTCAATTCTTTCGAGAGAAACTCTTTCTCAAGAAATGTTCCATTTTTAGCGACAAACACTTTGCCTTCGGATCTGAGATAGAAGGTATACCCGACTGTCTCTTTCGGGTATCCTATGAAGACGCATTTCTCCGCTTTGGGTTCCAGCTTTTCAGGCTGAAGCTTTTTGACATAAGCATCACATCCCCAAACTTTAAGAAACGACAACTTTGGCTTCTTGCCAAACCACAGTTCATATGGCGTCGTCTCTACGGATTTTGATGGTGCCCTATTTAAAGTGAATGCAGCTGTCTCTAATGCATAACCCCAAAACAATAGTGGCAAATCAGCAAGAGACATCATAGAACGCACCATATCTAATAAGGTTCGATTACAACGTTCGGACACACCATTACGTTGTGGTGTTCCAGGCGGTGTCAACAGTGAAATAATTCCACACTGTCTTAAGTGACTGCCAAACTCATAACTCAGATATTCACCTCCTCGATCAGATCGCAGGAACTTAATCTTCTTGTTACGATTATTTTCAACTTCACTTTGAAATTGCTTGAACTTTTCAAACGTTTCAGACTTGTGTTTCATTAAGTAAATATACCCATATCTACTTAAGTCATCAGTGAAGGTGAGAAAATAATGATATCCACCACACGCTGTAACATTCATTGGACCGCACACATCAGTGTGTATGATTTCCAATAAGTCACTCGCCCGTTCCATTGTTCCAGAGAACGGCATTTTAGTCATCTTGCCCATGAGGCATGGTTCACATGTGTCAAGTGATTCAAAATCAAGTGACTCCAAAAGTCCATCAGCATGGAGCTTCCTCATGCGTTTTACACCAATATGACCTAAACGGCAGTGCCACAAGAAAGTGGTACTATCATTATCAATTCTACATCTTTTGGCATCAATGTTATGAACATGTGTGTCATTACTATCAAGATTCAATATGAATAAACCCCTAAAATTGGGTGCATGACCATAAAAGATATTACTCATATAAATAGAACAACATTTATTCTCTGATTTAAATGAGTAACCGTCTCGCAATAAACAAGATCCAGATATAATGTTCATGCTTAACCCTGGCACTAAATAACAATTATTTAGGTTCATCACTAATCCCGATGGTAATCGAAGAGAGAGCGTGCCGACGATGATCACATCAACCTTGGAACCATTTCCCATGCGCATCGTCACTTCGTCCTTTGTAGCCTTCGTTTATTCCGTAGTTCCTGCTTTGAGTTGCAAATGTGAGCAACCGAACCGGTATCAAATACCCAGGCACTACTACGAGAGCCAGTAAGGTACACATCAATAACATGTATATCATATATACCTTGTTTGTCGTTGGCCGCCTTCTTGTCAGCCAGGTACTTGGGGCAGTTCCACTTCCAGTGACCAGTTCCTTTGCAATGAAAGCACTCGGTTTCTGGCTTGGGTCCATGCTTGGGCTTCTTTGCAGGAGTAGCAACTGCTTTGCCATCCTTCTTGGTTTTACCCTTCTTACCCTTGCCCTTGACTTTGCCATTTTTCTTGAAACTAGTGGTTTTATTGACCATCAACACTTGATGTTCTTTATGGATTTCAGACTCAGCGACTTTTAGCATCGCAAACAGCTCGGCGACTGACTTGTTCATCCCGTGCATGTTATAGTTCATCACAAAGCTCTTGTAACTAGGTGGCAATGATTGAAGAACTCTGTCAGTGATCGCCTCTGGCGGAAGGGCAATTCCCAACTCCGCTAGACGAGTTGAATACCCAGACATTCTGAGTATATGTTCACTGATATACCCGTTCTCCTCCATCTTGCAAGCATAGAACTTATCGGAGGTTTCATACCACTCGATCCGGGCGTTCTTTTGAAAGATAAACTTCAACTCCTAGAACATCTCATATGCTCCATGACGTTCAAAACGTCTTTGAAGTCCCAGTTCTAAGCCATACAATATTGCACACTGAACTATTGAGTAATCTCCAGTACGTGCCTCCCAAGCGTTCTTAACGTCTTCAGAGGTCATGTCTTCTGGTTGGTCACCAAGCGGTGCATCAAGGACATATGATTTCTGGGAAGCCGTGAGGATAATCCTCAGATTACGGGCCCAGTCAACAAAGTTACTTCCATCATCTTTCAGTTTAGCTTTCTCTAGGAACGCATTAAAATTCAAGGGTGCTACTGCGCGAGCCATTGATCTACAACATAAATCTGCAAAGTTCATTTAGACTATTGTTCAAGATAATGAGTTCAGTTAATCAAATTACTAAAGCTCCCACTCAAATTGACATCCCTTAGGTCATATGAGTGTCACATGATCCAAATCCACCAACTCAAGTCCGATCATCACGTGAGTTGAGGTGGCTTCAATGGTGAACATCATTATGTTGATCATATCTACTATATGACTCATGTTCGACCTTTCGGTCTCTTGTGTTCCGAGGCCATGTCTGTACATGCTAGGCTCGTCAAGTTTAACCCGAGTGTTCTGCGCGTGCAAAACTGGCTTGCACCCGTTGTATGTGAACATAGAGTCTATCACACCCGATCATCACGTGGTGTCTCAACACGATGAACTTTCGCAATGGTGCACACTCGGGGAGAACACAATTTTATCTTGAAATTTAAGTGAGGGATCACCTTATAATGCTACCGCCGTACTAAGCATAACAAGGTGCATAAAAGGATTAACATCACATGCAATTCATAAGTGACATGATATGGCCATGAACTTGTGCTTTAGATCTCCATCTTGAAAGCACCGGCATGATCTTCATCATCACCGGCACAACACCATGATCTCCATCATCTTGATCTCCATCAACGTGTCGCCATCGAGGTTGTCACGCTCTGCATGCTTCTACTACTATTGCTACCATTTAGCGATAAAGTAAAGCATTACATAGCGCTTAATGATTGACACGCATGTCATACAATAATTAAAAACAACCCTATGGCTCCTACCGGTTGCCGTACTCATCGACATGCAAGTCATGAAATTCTATACATCACATGATCATCTCATACATCACATATATCACATCATGTAATTGGCCATATCACATCACAACATACCCTGCAAAAACAAGTTAGACGTCCTCTAATTGTTGTTGCATGTTTTACATGGCTGCTATGGGTTTCTAGCAAGAACGATTCTCACCTACGCATAAACCACAACGGTGATACATAATTTGCTTTTCAACCTTCTCAAGGACCGCCTTTGTCGAATCCGATCCAACTAAAGTGAGAGAAACTGCCACCCACAAGCCATCTAGGCAACAAGTTGCGTCAAGGGAACCGGTCTCTCGTAAGCGTACGAGTAATGTTGGTCCGGGCCGCTTCATCTCACAATACCGTTGAACCAAAATCTGACCAAGGAAGGAAGCAATCTAAGCATCAACGCCCACAAACCTTTTGTGTTCTACTCGAGATCTCATCGAACCATCAACCTAGCTCATGATGCCACTGCTGGGGAATGTTGCATGGGAAACAAAAAAATTCCTACGCACATGCAAACCTATCCATGGTGATGAGCATCTACGAGAGGGGGAGTTGATCTACGTACCCTTGTAGATCACTAAGCGGGAAGCGTTAAGAAACGCGGTTGGTGTAGTCGACCGTCTTCACGATTCAAATCGCCGAGCGTCCCGTGATCAAATCACGATCCGTCCCACGATCTCGTCATGATCCGTCCTGCGATCCAATCATGAACCGTCCCGTGGCCTTGATCACGGTCCTTCCGATCTAGTACCGAACGGACGGCACCTCCGCGTTCAGCACACGTGCAGCTTGATGACGATCTCCACCGTCTTGATCCAGCAAGAAGAAGTGGAGAGGAGGAAGAGTTCGCCGGCAGCGTGACGGCGCTCCGGCGATGGTGGTGGAGCAATTCCGGTAGGGCTTCGCCTAAGCACTGCGGAAATACGATCTAGAGGAGAAACTATGTACCGGTGGAACGGGTAGCACGTGGCCGGAAAAACTAGTGCAAACAGCCCCAAATCCACCAGTATATAAAGTAGGGAGGGAGGAGGGCTGGCTTGGCGCAAGGGCCAAGCCAATTCGGCCGCAAGAGGGAGGGAGAGAAGGACTCTCCTTCTCCAATCCTAGTTGGACTAGGATTGCTCCCTATTGGCCCTTTTTTCACCTTTTCTTTAGGCCTTTTTTCCTCCTGGCGCCATGGGCCTTTTGTGGCTGTTCCACCAGCCCACTAAGGGCTGGTTATTAATCTCCCACAGCCCATGGACCCTCTAGGGTCGAAATACCCCTCCTGGAGGTCTCCCGGTACACTACCGGCACTCCTGGTACACTACCGATGAGCCCGAAACTTTTCCGGCGACCAAACTGGGACTTCCTATATATGAATCTTTACCTCCGGACCATCCCGGAGATCCTCGTGACGTACAGGATCTCATCCGGGACTCCGAACAAACTTCATTCACCACCATACATAACTCTATACTATCGAAACGTCACCAAACCTTAAGTGTGCAGACCCTGCGGGTTCGAGAACTATGTAGACATGACCGAGACACCTCTACGGTCAATAACCAATGGCGGGACCTGGATGTCCACATTGGTTCCTACATATTCTACGAAGACCTTTATCGATCGAACCTCTATGTCAAGGATTCAGTTAATCCCGTATGATGTTCCCTTTGTTCTTCGGTATGTTACTTGCTCGAGATTCGATCGTCGGTATCTCCATACCTAGTTCAATCTCGTTACCAACAAGTCTCTTTACTCTTTCCGTAATACAAGATTCCGCAACTAACAATTAGTCACATTGCTTGCAAGGCTCATTGTGATGTTGTATTACCGAGTGGGCCCTGAGATACCTCTCCGTCACACGGAGTAACAGATCCCAGTCTCGATCCATGCCAACTCAACAGACACCCTCGAAGACACCTGTAGAGCACCTTTATAGTCACCCAGTTACGTTGCAACGTTTGATACGCACAAGGTATTCCTCCGATATCTGTGATTTGCATGATCTCATGGTTATAGGAACATATGCTTGACATGCAGAAAACAGTAGCAATAAACTGACACGATCATAAGCTACGTTTGTAGTTTGGGTCTTGTCCATCACATCATTCTCCTAATGATGTGATCCCATTATCAAATGACATCTCATGTCCATGGCTAGGAAACCTTAACCATCTTTCAATCAACGAGCTAGTTCACTAGAGTCATACTAGGGACATTGTGTTTGTCTATGTATCCACACATGTATCCATGTTTCCAATTAATACAATTATAGCATGGATAATAAACGATTATCATGAACAAGGAAATACAATAATAAACACTTTATTTATTGCCTCTAGGGCATATTTCCAACACTCCATTCCTGGATCACGTTGAAACTTTCCGACCATACTTATGGCAAGACTGACATCGGGTCTTGTGCACAACATTGCATACATGATAGAGCTTATGGGTGAAGCATAGGGGATGACACTCATCTTTTCTCTATCTTCTGCAGTCCCTGGGCATTGAGTCTTACTCAACTTCACACATTGCAATACAGGCAAGAACCCCTTCTTGGACTGATCCATTTTGAACTTCTTCAAAACTTTGTCAAGGTATGTGCTTCGTGAAAGTTCTATTAAGTGTCCCGATCCATCTCTATAGATTTTGATGCCTAATATGGAAGCAACTTCTCCTAGGTCCTTCATTGAAAAACTCTTGTTCAAATATTCCTTCATGCTTTCCAACATTTCTATATTGTTTCCAATCAACAATATATCATCCACATATAATATTAGAAACGCTATAGAGCTCCCACTCACTTTATTGTACATACAAGCTTCTCCGTAAACTTGTATAAACCCGAACACTTTGATCATCTCATCAAAGCGTAGATTCCAACTCCAAGATGCTTGCACCAGTCCATAAATGGATCACCGGAGTTTGCAAACTTTGTTAGCATTTTATGGATCGACAAAACCTTCTGGTCGTATCATATACAACTATTCCTTAAGGGAACTGTTAAGGAACGTTGTTTTGACATCCATCTGCCAAATTTCATAATCGAAAAATGCAGTTATTGCTAACATGATTCTGATGGACTTAAGCATCGCTACGGGTGAGAAGGTCTCATCATAGTCAACTCCTTGAACTTGTGAAAAACCCTTTGCTACAAGTCGGACTTTATAGACGGTGACATTATCGTCCGCGTTCGTCTTCCTCTTACAGATCCATTTGTCCTGAATGGCCTTTCGCCCTTCAGGTAATACTTCCAAAGTCCATACTTTTTTTCTTACATGGATCCCATCTTGGATTTCATGGCCTCTAACCATTTCTTAGAATCCGGGCCCATCATCGCTTCTACATAGCTCGTAGGTTCATTGTTGTCCAACAACATGACCTCTAAGACAGGGTTGTCGTACCACTTAGGAGCAATACTCGTCCTTGTCGACCTACGAGGTTCAAAAGTAACTTGATCTGAAGCTTCATGATCATCATCATTAACTTCCTCTTCAACCGATGAAGGCTCCATAGAAACATCTTCCTGCGCTGCGCTACTCTCTGGTTGAAGTAAAGGTTCAATAACCTCATCAAGTTCTATCTTTCTCCCACTCAATTCTTTCGAGAGAAACTCTTTCTCAAGAAATGTTCTGTTTTAGTGACAAACACTTTGCCTTCGGATCTGAGATAGAAGGTATACCCAACTGTCTCTTTTGGGTATCCTATGAAGACGCATTTCTATGCTTTGGGTTCCACCTTTTCAGGCTGAAGCTTTTTGACATAAGCATCACATCCCCAACCTTTAAGAAACGACAACTTTGGCTTCTTGCCAAACCACAATTAATATGGCATCGTCTCAGCGGATTTCGATGGTGCCCTATTTAAAGTGAACGCAGTTGTCTCTAATGCATAACCCCAAAATGATAGTGGAAAATCGGCAAGAGACATCATAGAACGCACCATATCTAACAAGGTTCGATTACGACGTTCGGACACACCATTACGTTGTGGTGTTCCAGCAGGTGTCAATTGTGAAACAATTACATATTGTCTTAAGTGACTGCCAAACTCGTAACTCAGATATTCTCCTCCTCGATCAGATCGTAGAAATTTAATATTCTTGTTACGATGATTCTCAACTTCACTCTGAAATTGTTTGAACTTTCAAATGTTTCAGACTTGTGTTTCATTAAGTAAATATACCCATATCTACTTAAGTCACCAGTGAAGGTGAGAAAATAACATCCACCGCACACCTCAATTCTCATCGGACCGCACACATCAGTATGTATGATTTCCAACAAGTCACTTGCCCGTTCCATTGTTTTAGAGAACGGGGTCTTAGTCATCTTGTCCATGAGGCATGGTTCACATGTGTCAAGTGATTCAAAATCAAGTGACTCCAAAATTCCATCAGCATGGAGCATCTTCATGCGTTTTACACCAGTATGACCTAAGCGATAGTGCCACAAGAAAGTGGTACTATCATTATCAACCCTACATCCTTTGGCATCAATGTTAGGAACATGTGTATCATCACTATCGAGATTCAATAAGAATAAACCCCTCACATTGGGTGCATGACCATAAAACATATTACTCATATAAATAGAACAACCATTATTCTCTGATTTAAATGAGTAACCGTCTCGCAATAAACAAGATCCAGATATAATGTTCATGCTTAACGCAAGCACTAAATAACAATTATTCAGGTTCATTACTAATCTCGATGGTAATCGAAGAGCGAGCGTGCCGACGGCGATCACATCAACCTTCGAACCATTTCCCACGCGCATCATCAATTCGTCCTTAGCCAGCCTTAATCTATTCCGTAACTTCTGTTTTGAGTTGTAAATGTGAGCAGCCGAACCGGTATCAAATACCCAAGAACTACAACGAGAGTTGGTAAGGTACACATCAATAACATGTATATCATATACACCTTGTCTGGTGTTAGCCGCCTTCTTGTCGGACAGATACTTGGGGCAGTTCCGCTTCCAGTGACCAGTTCCTTGCAATGAAAGCACTCGGTTTCTGGCTTGGGTCCACTCTTGGGTTTCTTCACGGGAGGGGCAACTACTTTTCCACTCTTCTTGGAGTTACCCTTCTTACCCTTGCCATTCTTCTTGAAACTAGTGGTTTTATTGACCATCAACACTTGATGCTCTTTCTGGATTTTAGACTCAGCGATTTTCAGCATCGCAAACAGCTCGACGACTAACTTGTTCATCCTGTGCCTGTTATAGTTCATCACGAAGCTCTTGTAGCTAGGTGGCAGTGATTGGAGAACTCTGTCGGTGATCACCTCCGGCGGAAGGGGCATCCCTAACTTAGCCAGACGGTTCGAATATCCAAAAATTCTGAGTATATGTTCACTGACAGGCACGTTCTCCTCTATCTTGCAAGCATATAACTTATCGGAGGTCTCATACCTCTCGATCCGGGCATTCTTCTCAAAGATAAACTTCAACTCCTGGAACATCTCATCTGCTCCATGACGTTCAAAATGTCTTTGAAGTCCCGATTCTAAGCCATACAAGATTGCACAGTGAACTATTGAGTAATCTCCAAAACGTGCCTCCCAAGCGTTCTTAACGTCTTCGGACAACACGGAAGAGGGTGGATCACCAAGTGGTGTATCAAGGACATAAGCCTTTTGGGAAGTCATGAGGATAATCCTCAGATTACGGGCCCAGTCTACAAAGTTACTTCCATCATCTTTCAACTTGGCTTTCTCTAAACGCATTAAAATTCAGGGGATCTACTGCGCGAGCCATTGATCTACAACATAAATATGAAAAGGTTACTAAGACTATTGTTCATGATAATGAGTTTAGTTAATCAAATTACAAAAAAACTCCCATTCAAATTGACATCCTTCCGGTCATCTGAGTGATACATTATCCAAATTCACCAACTCAAGTTCGATCATAACGTGAGTTGAGGTGGTTTCAATGATGAACATCATCATGTTGATCATATCTACTATATGACTCATGTTCGACCTTTCGGTCTCTTGTGTTCGTAGGCCATGTCTGTACATGATAGGCTCGTCAAGTTTAACCCGAGTGTTCTGCACATGCAACACTGGCTTGCACCCGTTGTATGTGAACGTAGAGTCTATCACACCCGATCATCATGTGGTGTCTCGACACGACGAACTTTCGCAACAGTGCACGCTCGGGGAGAACAAAGTTTTATCTTGAAATTTTAGTGAGGGATCACCTTATAATGCTACCGTCGTCCTAAGCAAAACAAGGTGCATAAAAAGGATTAACATCACATGCAAATCATAAGTGACATGATATGGCCATGAACTTGTGCTTTTGATCTCCATCTTCAAAGCACCGGCATGATCTTCATCATCACCATCATGACACCATGATCTCCATCATCTTGATCTCCATCAACGTGTCGCCATGAGGTTGTCGCGCCAATTGTTGCTTCTACGACTATTGCTAACTCATAGCGATAAAGTAAAGCAAAACAAATAATTAAAGACAACCCTGTGGCTCCTACCGGTTGCCGTACTCATCGACATGTAAGTCGTGATATTCTATACAAAACATGATCATCTCATACATCACATATATCACATTATGTAATTGGCCATATCATATCACAAAATACCCTGCAAAAACAAGTTAGACATCTTCTATTTTTTTTGCATGTTTTATGTGGCTGCTACGGGTATCTAGCAAGAACAATTCTTACCCACGCAAAAACCACAACAGTGATACACAAATTGCTATTCAATCTTCTCAAGGTCTGCCTTTGTCGAATCCGATCCAATTAGAGTAGGAGAGACAAACACCCGCCATCCATCTTTATGCAACAAAGTCACACGTCAGTCGATGGAACCGCTCTCTCGTAAGCGTACGGGTAAGGTTGGTCCGGGCTGCTTCATCCCACAATACGACTAAATCAATCAAGACCAAGGGAGGAAGCAATCTGAGCATCAACGCCCAGAAACTCCTTTGTGTTCTACTCGTGATCTCATCTACACATAAACCTAGCTCATGATGCCACTGTTGGGGACGCTGCATGGGAAACAAAAAAAATTCCTACGCACACGCAAGATTTATCCATGGTGATGAGCATCTATGAGAGGGAGAGTGGATTTACATACCCTCGTATATCGCTAAGAGGTAAGCGTTAAGAAACGCGGTTGATGTAGTCAAACGTATTTGCGATCCAAATCGCCGAGCGTCCCGCGATCCAATCATGATCCGTCCCGATCTAGCACCGAACGGACGACACCTCCACCTTGAGCACACATACAGCTTGATGATGATCTCCGCCTTCTTGATCCATCAAGAGTGAGCGGAGAGGTAGATGAGTTCTCTGGCAGCACGACGGCACGACGACGACGGTGGTGGAACTATTCTGACAGGGCTTCGCCTAAGCACCGCCGAAAACTAGAGGATATGAACTATCGGGGAGAGAGAGGGCTGCATCGTGGCTTTGGGTTTTCTGGTCCGGCTGCCCTCTCTCCCCTCTAGTATATATAGGAGGAAGGGGAGTGAGGCCGGCGCCCCTAGGGTTCTCCCTAGGAGTCGGCCGAAGTGGTGGAGGTGGTAGAGTCCACCTCCAGTCCTACTCCTAGTAGGATTCCACTTGGAATCCTTCCCCTCTTGGGGTTTTTTCCTCCTCCCACCACCTTGCCACATGGGCCTTTAGGGGCTGGCTTTCCCAGCCCACTAAGGGCTGGTGAGCCACTCCTAAGCCCATGTGGCCTCTCGGCGTGGATGGCCCCTCCCGGTGGTCCTCCGGAATCCTCCCAGCACTTTCCGTACATTACCAAAGTACCCAAAACTTTTCCAGTAAACAAAACAGGACTTCATGTATATCAATCTTTACCTCCGAACCATTCCGGAGCTCCTCATGACGTCCGGGATCTCATCCGGGACTTTGAACAACCTTTGGTCACCACCATACATAACTCAATACTACAAAAACATCACGTAACCTTAAGTGTGCATACCCTGCGGGTTCGAGAACCATGTAGACATGATCGAGACACCTCTATGGTCAATAACCAATAGCGAGACCTGAATGTCCATATTGGTTCCTATATATTCTACGAAGATATTTATCGGTTGAACCTCTATGTCAAGGATTCAGTTAATCCCGTATGTTGTTCCCTTTGTTTTTCGGTATGTTACTTTCCCGAGATTCGATCATCGGTATCTCTATACCTAATTCAATCTTGTTACTGGCAAGTCTCTTTACTCGTTCCGTAATACAAGATCTTGTGGCTAACACTTTAGTCACATTGCTTGCAAGGCTTGTTGTGATGTTGTATTACCGAGTGGACCCTCAGATACCGCCTCGTCACACGGAGTAACAAATCCCAGTCTTGATTCATGCCCACTCAACAGACACCCTTGGAGATACCTGTAGAGCATCTTTATAGTCACCCAGTTACGTTGCAACATTTGATACACACAAGGTACTCCTCCGGTGTCAGTGAGTTGCATGGTCTCATGGTCATAGGAACAAATACTTGACATGCAGAAAACCATAACAATAAGCTGACACGATCATATGCTATGTTTATAGTTTGGGTCTTGTCCATCACATCATTCTCCCAATAATGTGATCTCGTTATCAGATGTCATCTTATGTCTATGGCTAGGAAACCTCGACCATCTTTGATCAACGAGCTAGTCTACTAGAGGCATACTAAGGACACAGTGTTGTCTATGTATCCACACATGCAATGTGTTTCCAATCAATACAATTATAGCATGGATAATAAACGATCATCATGAACAAGGAAATATAATAATAACCATTTTATTATTGCCTCTAGGGCATATTTCCAACACATAGTCCGTTGATACGCCTAGTTGACATGAGACTTTTTTCTCCACTTTTACACTTTTGAAACCTACCACCATATTTTATTTCACCATCATGTTATATCCATGGTTCACTCTCATAAATTGCGCGACTAATAAAAAGCTTAAGCGTGCTTAAAAGTACGATCCAATTGACTGACTTGACACCGTGGTGCTTAACATCTGTATTTGTGTGGTGAAAACGGAGCCATGCTATATTTATATGATAAAATGAATAGGGGGTTAACATTCTGTAAGGATTGTATATTTTGAAACTTGATGATTATGCTACTTATGTTTATGATTTTACTATGTTGATGTTTATTAATCCATCATTTCTCAATGATAAAACCTGCAATAGATTACATGTTGGGTAGCATGTCACATCAAATTCTGTGTTTATCATTTATCTACTTGAGGACGAGTAGGAATTAAGCTTGGCGATGCTGATATGTCTTCAATGTATCTATAATTTTTGATTGATCCATGCTATAATATTACCATTCTAGGATACTTTCTAGACAATTATATGTCAATTAATATTATTTTTGAGCATTGCCCTATTAACACAGCGCCAAGTGCCAGTTGTTGTTTTTTGCGTGTTTTTAGCTTTTCAGGTTTATAGTACCAAACGATGTCCAATTGCCACGAAACTTTTTTAATGATTTTTTTAGAACCAAAAGAAGACATGTAAGCTTTGGGAGAAGACCGGATGTCGCACGAGGGAGGCAACACACAACAAGGCACACCTAGGGGGTGGTCACGCCCTGATGTGTGCTGGCCCCCTCGGGTGCCTCCCGGCATCCCTCTCTAGCCTATAAATTATAATAAATCCTCAAAACCTTAGAGAGCCTCCCGAAACACTTTTTCCACCGCCGCAAGTCACTATTCCGCCGTGTGTCAGTCCGGAACCTTGTTCTGGTGCCCTGTCGGAAGGGGGATCGAACATGGAGGGCCTTTATATCAACCTTGCTGCTCCCATCATGATGTGTGAGTAGTCTACCACAAACCTACATGTTCGTAGTTAGTATCTAGATGGCTCTCTCTCTCTCTCCTTTGATCTTCAATACAAAGTTCATTGCATCTCCGCGATGATCTATTTGATGTAATCTTCTTGTATCGTGCGTTTGTTGGGATCCGATGAATTGTGAATTTATGTTCAGATTATTCATGATAAAAGATTTAAGCTTCTCTGAAATCTATTATGATTCTTATTTGCATGATCATTATAACTTCGTAAATCTCTTCGGTTTATTGAAATAGTTTGGCCAACTAGATTTATATTTCTTCGATGGGAGATGTGCGTTGTAGTGGGTTTAATCTGGCGGTGCTCTATATACCGGTGACAGAAAGGGGCAAGACAAGTCTTTATATTGTTGTCAGTAGAGATAAAATGATGGGGTTAATTCATATTGATTGAGTTTTTTTGTCTACATCATGTCATCGTTCTCTATTCCAAAATTTTGGCCTAATAACTGCTCTGAAAAGCATGTCTCACTCTTTTTTTCGAAACCTACTCAGGTAAGGAAACGCAAAATCGAAAACAAAGGGATCTCGAAACTAAACCTAATATGTAAAGGACTCGAATAGGTGGTGGGATATGTGGACACCAATTGATGGTGATGGTGGGTGGTGATATATGGCAAGGTTAACAATGATGGTGGGTGATGATATATGGCAGCAGTGAAGATGGAGTGGTGGCGACATGACAACTTGTGAACAGAACTCAAAAATCTAAAGGACTAGATGCTAAGACCAATAACTTGACACGATGATGTAACCGCAAATTCAACAAAGCAAAACATCAAACAAAAAATTGCAAAAGGCTCAGATTTGTTTCGATATGATGAACTAACCCTAAATTTTTGTGGCTTTTTCATGGACTATAGGTATGAAGAACAGATGCGACCTAAGTACAAAAACTGGAAAAATCTCACTGAACAACCTGGAAATCTGATACCACTTCATAGAGGCAAAGTTGTCCTTGTCTTTCGATGAGATGTGGCTATCGTTTTTGATAGAGTCGACTTAACTACAAACGTGTGAGGATGTCGCACCTTAGCAATCGCTAAACCAACTCCGAGAGGTTATTGACCACGCCGGAGCATGATCAACCTGACCACGAGGGTCTGTTTCTTGAACGCAAAGGAAAACAAGCAAGTAACTAAGATTCCAATATGGATATTGCGAATATAAGAGGAAAGCTTTATAGATGAAAGTGGGGTTCTGTGACGCCTTTCTCTGGTCGTGCAACACAAACGAAGAACGCGAAATTGTAGCTATGGCGAACTCGTAATCTAAACAAAACCCAAATCTAATCGGCGCCCTAAGGGTTGTATATATTGGGTGATAGAGGAGGAATCTCGTGACCCCTTGGAGGAGGGGTCCAAAACCGACCCTAACTCTGTTTCCCCACACATACAGACTCTAAAAATTACCTATAAAGTGGTATTTCAAAATTACATGGGCCTAGCCCAAAGATAAGGTGATGCGGCACCTGTAATAGCTGGATGAAATTTATGAAGTGGCATCTTGTATATTTCGTCCAAGCCTGCATGATCTCCTTATGGTGGCTTCAAAGTGCGAAAAACACCACTGGAAACTCCATTGTTCTTTCCTGCGTGCGCACCTTCTCCTCCATGCTCGATCCCGCTCCAATGGCCATCCTTCTTGTCAATGGTAGGTCCTTCATTCGTAAGTAAAACAAAAGTATCTAATTTAGGCAGCATCATATGTTCATGAATATTAGAAGGATTTCCAAGAAACGAAAGTACCTGGTAGTTCAACTGGTGCGCGCGAGCTCTAGTATCTGGTCCAGTATGTATAGCAGCAGGGGGAGTGGGTGTAACAATGGTATTGATGTCCTCATCACTCTGTGTCGGAGCCCATCCAGTGGCGATGCAGACACTGATATGTCTGCAACGTATATATAATTTTTGTTTGATCCATGCTATAATATTATCATTGTAGGTTACTTTTTGGGCAATTATATGTCAATTAATATTACTTCTGAACAGTAACCTATTAACCCGGTGCCAAGTGTGAGTTTATTTTTTTGCGTGTTTGTAGCTTTTCAGGTTTACAGTACCAAACGAAGTCCAATTAACACAAAGATTTTTGATAGTTTTTTTGGACCAAAAGAAGACCTAGAAACTCCATGAGAAGACCGGAGGTCGCACGAGGGAGGCAGCACACAATAGGGCGCCCCCTAGGGGGTGGTCACGCCCTAATGTGTGTTGGCCCCCTCGGGTGCCTCGCGACGCCCCTCTCTAGTCTATAAATTCTAATAAATCCCCAAAACCCTAGAGATCCTCCCAAAACACTTTTTCTGCTGCCGCAATTCTTTGTTCTGTCATGTGCCCATCTGGAGTCGTCTTTCGGTGCCCTGTCGGAGGGGGGATCGATCATGGAGGGCCTCTACATCAACCTTGTTGCTCCCATCGTGATGTATGAGTAGTGTACCATAGACCTGCGGGTCCATAGTTAGTACCTAGATGGCTATCTCTCTCTCTCTTGATCTTAAATAGTGAACACAAAGTTCGCTGCGTCTTCGCGGTGATCTATTTGATGTAATCTTATTGTGTAGTGCGTTTGTTCGGATTCGATGAATTTTGGGTTTATGTTCAAATTATTCATGATAAAAAAAATTGAGTCTTCTCTGAAATCTATTATGATTTTTATTTGCATGATTATTATAGCTTCGTAAATATCTCCGATCTATTGATTTGCTTTGGCCAAGTAGATTGATCTTTCTTCGGTGGGAGGTGTGCGTTGTAGTGGGTTCAATCTGGCGGTGCTCTATATCATAGTGACAAAAAGGGACAAGACAAGTCTTTGTATTGTTGCCAGTAAGGATAAAACAATGGGGTTAATTCATATTTATTGAGTTTTCTTTGTCTACATCATGTCATCGTTCTCCAAGCATTACTCTATTTGTCATGTAGTTAATACTTAGAGAGGCAAGCATAGAAGCGCTCTTGACGTGGAGTAATAGTAGTAGGTGCAGGAAGGACTCAACCTATTTGCTTATGGACGTGATGCCTATATACACATGATCATTGTCGTGAATAAATATTGCATAACTATGTGCTTTTTTATCAACTGCCCAACAGTAATTTGTTTACCCACCGTATGCCTACTTCATGAGAGATGCCACTAGGGAAAACTATGGCCCCCGAGTCTATCCAAACATATAGGTACAAAAATATCATTTACTTTGTTGTTCTTATTTTATTTTTATTTATTTTTGCAATTTATAATTATCTACTATCATCCACACTACTTATTAGCTTGCAAGTAACGAGTCCAAGGGGATTGACAACCCTCTTGCCCATGTTGGATGCGAGTGTTTGCTTCTTTGTGTGTAGTCGCTGAAGATGGGGGTTGTGTCCTATTCTTTTTGGTTCGATAAACCTTGGTTCTCTACTAAGGGAAATACTTATCTATATTGTGTTGCATCACCCCCTCCTCTTCGTGAAAAACCCAACGCAGATCACAAGTATCAGGAAAGATTTCTGGCACTGTTGTCGCGGAGTATCACCAACCTACTATCAAGTACCTTCACGCAAAATATCATTCACTAGTTCTACTATTTATTTGCAGATATATTTTTTGCTTTCTTTATAAAAATAAAAATACAAAATACTTATCTTTGTTAGTTGTTAGTTTACTCGTTTGCTTGTTTACTTGTTTGCTTGTTTGCTTGTTTCTATGGCTAGTTCTTCTTTGTTCGGTTTACTCCCAATAATGAGGTGCTTAATTTTAAACAAAGGGGAGGAGAAAGTTTAAAATATGCTTGGCATAGCATTTGCATTGCTCAAAATAAATCAACTCATAAGCAATCCCCCAACACCTTGCTTCGTATATTTTATGTTGGTATTGCTACTTGGTATAGATTTGTACTTGATACTATTACCGGTGGTAATTTCTTAATGAGTCATACTTCATATGCTTTCAAGGCCATGGAAAATTTAGTTGGGTCACCACCTATTAGCATTAATGAAACTATTTTGACCTTAGAAAATGTTATGCAAAGGCTTGATGTTATTGAAAATAAAATGGCCACTGGAGAACAAATTAAGGAGTTGGATAAAAAGATTCATAATCACATCACTCAATTTAGATCAAACGTAGGAATTACTTTGAAAACATTAAAGGATAAAGATGCAACTATTAATGAGGGGCAGAGCAAGGATTGATTAGAATTCATAAAATGGAGGAGGTTATTAATAAAGTGGGTTCTGCTTTCACTCCCTCCAAGACTAATGCTAACACCTCTCAAAATAAAAATCCCAAGCTTATATATGTCCCCAAGAATGTTAGTATCACTCATATCAAGAGAAGCGAAGATCTTAAAATGATTAGTGTGCATCCTAATCTTATAAACTTGCTAAGAGACATATTTTCAAGCCTCCTATTTTCCCAAGTATGATTGTGTCATTGAGGAGATTGATAGGAAAGATGAAAACACTTGAATTATATGCATTATGCCTAGCTAGGGGCGTAAAACTATATCACTAGTTGGGAGGCAATCCAATAGTTATCTTATCTTTTTTGCTTTCTTTTTATACTTTCTATTTTTTTAATAACATGATTATTGCTACTGTAATGATTATGTTTTTGTATTTCAATTAGTGTTTGTTCCAAGTAAAGCCTTTGGGATGACTTGCATGATGAGTAGAATCGGTACGGTGCAAAAACAGAAACTTTCGCGTCCAGTGCATAATTTCTCTCATCTGACTAAACGTATTATTGATCTGAAATTTTTACACAGTATTACTATACAAATTCCTCAGAATTTCATAATTTTTATTAATTTTTGGAGGTACAGAAGTATGGTTTCTTTATAGATCGTTAACTGTTTGGTTTTAGACAAATTATGTTTTTTACTTGGATAGTTTGCTTGTTTTGATGATGCTATGGATTGTATCGGGGGTATAAGCCCTGGAGAAGTTAGAATACAATACCTTATGCAATAATAAAATAAGAATCAATGTAATAGTACCTAAAGTATTTGATATGTTTATTATACTAATAGATCTCACGAAGGTTTCTGTTGAGTTTTGTGTGCTGAAGTTTTCAAGTTTTGAGTGTTATCACTATGGATGAACGAATAAGGAGCGGCAAAAGCCTAAGCTTGGGGATGACCAAGGCACCCCAAGTTAAGTTCTAAAAAGACTCAAGCGTCTAAGCTTGGTGATGCCCCGGGTGGCATCCCCTCTTCCGTCTCAATCCATTGGTATGTCACTTGGAGCTATATTTTTTATTCATCACATGATATGATTTTTGCTTGGAGCGTCGTTTGTTTTTGTTTTAGTTTTCCAAAATCATTGTTTACTGGACACACCCAATTGAGAGAGATACAAAATCATCTTGGTTTATTAGAATACTCTCTGTGCTTCACTTATATCTTTTGAGCTAAGCAGTTGCTCTAGTATTTCACTTATATCTTTTAGAGCACAGTAGTGTGTAGATTTTAAAGAAATAATTGGACTATTGTTCTTCACTTATATTCGTTTGAGAGTTAATACAAAGTGACGGTAATTTGCATGGGTTATAAGACTAGTCCCAAAATAATAGGTATTCAAAGAGTGCATAATCAAACCTTCATGTAGCACATAAAAGAGAAATCTTGAGTTAATGATATTAATGTGGTAACGTGAATGGGCATGAATGCATGATTGTTAATTAGTCAGAGTATCATGAATTATAGTTTGTTAACTTGTTGTCCATATAAATATTTTATAGCATGGTGATGATGTGTGAGCATTCTTATTCCTCGTTGAAATCCTAGTGTTATTTAAGTCGGAGGCACGCGATGGTTAACTCCTGCCAACCTCCTTCCTAGGGGCACGCGAGTAGTACGTTGCTTCGAGGGGGCTAATAAATCTTGCAATAAGTATGTGAGTTCTTTATGACTAATTTGAATCCATGGACATACGCACTCTCACCACCTCATATTTGTTAGCCTCTTAGGTACCATGCATTGCCCATTCTCACCTCGAGGATTGGTGCAACCTTCGCCAGTGCATCCAAACCCCGTGACATGATACGCTCGGTTGCACATAAGCCACCTTATATCTTCCTCAAAACAGCCACCACACCTACCTATTATGGCATTTACATAGCCATTCCGAGATATATTGCCATGCAACTTCCACCGTTACACTTTCATCATCATATTGCTTTGCATGATCATATAAGCTGACATAGTATTTGTGGCAAAGCCACCGTTCATCATTTTTGATACATGTTATGCTTGATCATTGCACATCCTGGTACACTACCAGAGGCATTCATATGGAGTCATATCATCTTATCAGTTCTTCATGTTGAGTTGTAAGTAAATAAAAGTGTGATAATCATCATTATTAGGACACTGTCTCAGTGAGGAAAGGATGATGAAGACAATGACTCCCCCACAAGTCGGAATGAGACTCCGGACGAAAAAATAGAGAGAGAAAAAGGGAAAAAGAAAGAAAGAAAAAGAAAGAAAGAAAGAAAACAGGAGAAAAAAAAGAAAATAAATGAGAGAAAAGAGAGAAGGGACAGTTCTACTACCTCTTTTTCCACACTTGTGCCTCAAAGTGGCACCATGTTCTACATATAAAGAGTCTCTTGTTCTGTCACTTTCATATGCTAGTGTGAATTTCTCATTATAGAACTTGCTTGTATATTCTGATGACGGGCTTCCTCAAATGCTCGAGGTCTTCATGAGCAAGCAAGTTGGATGCACATCCACTCAGCTCCGGTTAAGTTTTCATACACTTATATCTCTAGTGCAGCTGTTGCATGACAATCCCTACTCCTCGCATTAATATCTATTGATGGGTATCTCCATAGTGTTGGGGAACATTGCATGGGAAACAAAACATTTCCTACGCACAAGCAAGATCTATCCATGGTGATGAGTGATACATCTCCAACGTATCTATAATTTATGAAGTATTCATGCCATGTTTACAATAATTCTATATGATTTTGGTATGATTTTATTAGAACTAACCCAGAGTGACGTTGTTTTCAGCAGAACTGTCGTGGTGTTGTTTTTGTGCAGAAATAAAAGTCCTCGGAATGGGCTAAAAATTTATGGAGAATATTTTTGGAAAATATAAAAATACTGGAGTGAAGAGCTGGGCCAGGAAGTGGACGAGGAGGCCACAAGCCTGCTAGGCGCAGCCACCCCCTAGGTCGCGTCCCTGTTGTTGGAAATATGCCCTAGAGGCAATAATAAAATGGTTATTATTGTATTTCCTTGTTCATGATAATTGTCTATTGTTCATGCTATAATTGTGTTAACCGGAAACCATAATACATGTGTGAATACATAGACCACAACATGTCCCTAGTAAGCCTCTAGTTGGCTAGCTCGTTGATCAATAGATGGTCACGGTTTCATGGCCATGGACATTGGATGTCATTGATAACGGGATCACATCATTAGGAGAATGATGTGATGGACAAGACCCAATCCTAAGCATAGCACAAAGATCGTGTAGTTCGTTTGCTAAAGCTTTTCAATGTCAAGTGTCATTTCCTTAGACCATGAGATTGTGTAACTCCCGGATACCGTAGGAATACTTTGGGTGTGCCAAACGTCACAACGTAACTGGGTGGCTATAAAGGTACGCTACGGGTATCTCCGAAAGTGTCTGTTGGGTTGGCACGAATCGAGACTGGGATTTGTCACTCCGTGTGACGGAGAGGTATCTCTGGGCCCACTCGGTAAGACATCATCATAATGAGCTCAATGTGACTAAGGAGTTAGTCACGGGATGATGTATTGCGGAACGAGTAAAGAGACTTGCCAGTAACGAGATTGAACAAGGTATGGGGATACCGACGATCGAATCTCGGGCAAGTATCATACCGATAGACAAAGGGAATTGTATACGGGATTGATTGAATCCTTGACATCGTGGTTCATCCGATGAGATCATCATGGAGTACGTGGGAGCCAACATGGGTATCCAGATCCCGCTGTTGGTTATTGACCGGAGAGGTGTCTCGGTCATGTCTACGTGTCTCCCGAACCCGTAGGGTCTACACACTTAAGGTTCGATGACGCTAGGGTTATAGGGAAATGGTATACGTGATTACCGAAGGTTGTTCGGAGTCCCGGATGAGATCCCGGACGTCACGAGGAGCTCCGGAATGGTCCGGAGGTAAAGATTGATATATAGGAAGTCCAGTTTTGGTCACCGGAAAGTTTTCGGGCTCATCGGTAGTGTACCGGGAGTGCCGGGAGGGTGCCGGAGGACCCCCGGGAGGGGTGTGACGACCAAAGGACCACATGGGCTGTTAGATAAAGTGTGCCAGCCCTTATTGGGCTGGGCAAGACTTTTGCTAAAGGCCCATGTGGCTGGAGATAAGGAGATAAGGCAAAAAGGATTTAAAAGGAGGAGATCCACCTCCCTTGTGGGAGGTGGACTCTCCCTTTAAGTCGGCCGGCCATCTCCTCTTTGGAGTAGAGGCCAAGCCAGCCCTCCACGTCCCTCCTCCTATATATACTTGAGGTTTTGGATGTTTTGAGACAAGATTTGATCTCTCTCTCTCACGGCGAAGCCCTACCTCTCTTCTTCCTCCTCCGCAGCGCTTAGGCGAAGCCCTGTCGGAATACCTTGCTACTCCACCACCACCACGCCGTCGTGCTGCTGTTGGAGCCCTTCCCCAACCTCTCCTTCCTCCTTGCTGGATCAAGGTGTTGGAGACGTCACCGGGCTGCACGTGTGTTGAACGCGGAGGTGCCGTCCGTTCGGCACTTGATCGGATCTACCGCGATCTGAATCGCTGCGAGTACGACTCCATCAACCGCGTTCTTGTAACGCTTCCGCTTAGAGATCTTCAAAGGTATGAAGATGCAATCTCTCCCCTCTCGTTGCTGGTTTCTCCATAGATAGATCTTGGTGAACGTAGGAAAATTTTGATTTACTACTACGTCTCCCAACAGTGGCATCATGAGCTAGGTCTATGCGTAGAATCTATGCACGAGTAGAACACAAAGCAGTTGTGGGCGTCGAGTTTGTTAATTTGCTTGCCGCTACTAGTCTTATCTTGATTCGGCGGTATTGTGGGATGAAGCGGCCCGGACCAACTTTACACGTACGCTTACGTGAGACCGGTTCCACCGCCTGACATGCACTAGATGCATAAGGTGGCTAGCGGGTGTCTGTCTCTCCTACCTTAGTCGGATCGGATTCGATGAAAAGGGTCCTTATGAAGGGTAAATAGCAATTGGCAAATTACGTTGTGGTGTTGACGTAGGTAAGAAACGTTCTTGCTAGTAACCTATAGCAGCCACGTAAAAACTTGCAACTACAAATTAGAGGACGTCTAACTTGTTTTTGCAGCATGTGCCTTGTGATGTGATATGGCCAAAGGATGTGATGTGATGCATTGTGATGTATGAATTGATCATGTTCTTGTAATAGGATTCACGACTTGCATGTCGATGATTATGACAACCGGCAGGAGCCATAGGAGTTGTCTTATTTATTGTATGACCTGCGTGTCAATCATAAACGCCATGTAATTACTTTACTTTATTGCTAAGCGTTAGCCATAGTAGTAGAAGTAATAGTTGGCGAGACAACTTCATGAAGACACAATGATGGAGATCATGATGATGGAGATCATGGTGTCGTGCCGGTGACAGTGATGATCATGGTGCCCCGAAGATGGAGATCATAGGAGCAAAATGATATTGGCCATATCATGTCACTATATTGATTGCATGTGATGTTTATCATGTTTACATCTTATTTGCTTAGAACGACGGTAGTAAATAAGATGATCTCTCAATAAAATTTCAAGAGAGGTGTTCACCCTAACTGTGCACCGTTGCTAAGGATCGTCGTTCCGAAGCACCACGTGATGATCGGGTGTGATAGGTTCTAACGTTCGCATACAACGGGTGTAAGCCAGATTTACACATGCGAAACACTTAGGTTGACTTGATGAGCCTAGCATGTACAGACATGGCCTCGGAACACGGAGGACCGAAAGGTCGAACATGAGTCGTATAGAAGATACGATCAACATAGAGATGTTCACCATGGATGACTAGTCCGTCTCACGTGATGATCGGACACGGGCTAGTTGACATGGATCATGTATCACTTGGAAGACTAGAGAGATGTCTATCTAAGTGGGAGTTCATTAATAATTTGATTAAATGAACTTAATTATCATGAACTTAGTCTAAAAATGTCCTTGCAAATTATGTCGTAGATAGCTCGCGCTGTAGCTCCACAGTTTTATTGATACAATCCTAGAGAAAAGTAAGTTGAAAGTTGATGGTAGCAATAATGCGGACTGAGTCCGTGATCTGAGGATTGTCCTCATTGCTGCACAGAAAGCTTATGTTTTTGATGTACCGCTAACTGCACCACTCCCTCAAGCGTTGTCTGTAGATGTTGTGAACATATGACATGCACTTTTTGGTGACTACATGATAGTTCAATGCGTCATGCATTACGGCTTAGAATTGAGGCTCCAAAACGCTTTGAACGTCACGGAACATATGAGATGTTCTAGGAGCTGAGATTGTGATCTCAGGCTCGTGCCTATGTTGAGAGGTATGAGACCTCCAACAAGATTCTTTGTCTGCAAGATAAAGGAGAATAGCTCAATCGCTGAGCGTGTGCTCAGATTGTCTGGGTGCTACAATCACTTGAATCAAGTGGGAGTTAATCTTCCAGATGAAATAGTGATTAATGGAGTTCTCCAAGTCACTGCCACCAAGCTACTAGAGCTTCGTGATGAACTATAACATGCCAGGGATGGATAAGATGATCCCTGAGTTGTTCGTGATGTTTGACACCACGAAGGTAGAAATCAAGAAGGAGCATCAAGTGTTGATGGTTAAGTTAAACCACTAGTTTCAAAAGGGGCAAGGGCAAGAAGGGAAAACTTCAGGAATGGCAAGCCAGTTGTTGCTCTAGTGAAGAAACCCAAGGTTGAGCCCGAACCCGAGACTAAGTGCTTCTGTTATGAGGAGAATGTTCGCTGAAGCGGAAAACCCCTAGATGCTTGGTAGATAAGAAGGCTGGTAATGTCAATGGAAGTATATTTGATATACATGTTAGTGATGTGTACCTTGCTGGTACTCCTAGTAGCACCTGGGTATTGGATACCGGTTCGGTTGCTAAGTGTTAGCAACTCGAAATAAAAGCTACGGAGTAAATGGAGACTAGCTAGGTGAAAGGTGACGATGTGTGTTGGAAGTATTTCCAAGATTGATGTGATCACCATCGCACGCTCTCTCTACCTTCAGGATTTGTGATAAACCTAAATAAATGTTATTTGGTGTTTGCGTTGAGCATGAACGTGATTAGATCATGATTAGTGCGATACGGTTATTCATATAAGTTAGAGAATAATGGTTATTCTGTTTACATGGATAATGCCTTCAATGGTCATGCACCCACTCGAAATGGTTTATCGAATCATGATCGTAGTAGTACACATATTCATAACATTGGTACCAAAAGATACAAAGTTAATAATGATAGTACCACATGCTTGTGGCACTGCCACGTAATGTCATATTGGTATAAATCGCATGAAGAAACTCCATGATGATGGATGTTTTTTGACTCACTCGATTTCGAATCGGTTGAGACATGCGAGCCATGCCTCTTGGGCAAGATGACTGAGACCCCGTCATCCAATATGATGGAGCGGGCAAGTGGCTTATTGGAATTAATACATGTTGATGTATGTGGTCCAATGAGTGTTGAAACACACAGTGGATATCGTTGTTTTTCTTTACCTTCACTGATGATTTGAGTAAATATGGGGATATTTACTTAATGAAACACGAATCTGAAATGTTTGAAAGGTTCAAGGAGTTTCAGAGTGAAGTTAAAGATCATCGTGACAAGAAGATAAATGTCTATGATATGATCATGGAGGTGAATATCTAAGTTACGAGTTTGGTATGCAATTTTAGACAATGTGGAAATTGTTTCACAGCTCACGCCTCCTGGAACACCATAGTGTGATGGTGTGTTCGAACGTCTAGTCGTGCTCTATTGGATATAGTGAGTACTATGATGTCTCTTATCGTTTTACAACTATCGTTATGGGGTTATGCATTAAAGACAAATCCATTCACTTTAATAGGGCACCATCTAAGTCTGTTGAGATGACACCATGAGAATAATGGTTTGACAGAAGCCTAAGCTGTCATTTCTTAATGTTTGGGGCTGCGACGCTTATGTGAAGATGGGTTTTTCACCTAGCGAGCTCGAACTCAAAGCAGACAAATGCATCTTCATAGAATACCCTAATGAGACATTGGGTATACCTTCTATCTCAGATCCAAGCGCAAAAGGTGTTTGTTGCTAAGAACGGGTCCTGTCTTGAGAAAGAGTTTCTCTCGAAAGAATTGAGTGGGAGGAAGATAGAACTTGATAAGGTTGTTGAACCTTTGTTTCAACCAGAGAATAGCGCAACACAGAAAGATGTTTCTGTAGAGCCTACTCAGTTGAAACGGAAGTTAATGATGATGATCATGAAGCTTCGGATCAAGTCACTATCGAACCTCGTAGGTCGACAAGGACGCATACTGCTCCTGAGTAGTACGACAACCCTGTCTTGGAAATCATGTTGTTGGACAACGATGAACCTACGAACTATGGAGAAGCGATGGTGGGCCCGGATTCCAACAAATGGCTAGGAGCCATGAAATCCGAGAAAGGATCCATGTATGAAAACCAAGTATGGACTTTGGTAGACTTGCCTGTTGAATGGCGGGTCATTGAGTACAAATGGACCTTTGAAATAAACATAGACGCTAATAGTGAAATGTCACTGTTTATAAAGCTCGACTTGTCGCAAAGAAGTTTCCGCCAAGTTCAAGGAGTTGACTGCGATGAGATTGTCTCATCTGTAGCGATGCTAAAAGTCTATTAAAATTTTGTTAGCAGTTGCTGCATTTTTCGATTATGAAATCTGGCAGATGGATGACAAAACAAGGTTTCCGTAATGGTTTCTGTGAGGAAGAGTTGTATGTGATACAACCAGAAGGTTTTGTCAATCCTAAGGATGCTAATAATATGCAAACTCCAGCGATCCTTCTATGGACTGGAGCAAGAATCTCGGAGTTGGAATATATGCTTTGATGAGGTGATCAAAGTGTTTAAGTTTATACAAAGTTTATGAGAAACTTGTATTTGCAAGAAAGTGAGTGGGAGCACTATAGAATTTCTTATAAGAATATGTAGTTGACATATTATTGATCGGAAATGATGTAGAATTTCTGGAAGAGCATGAAGGGTTGTTTGAAAAGAGTTTTTTTTTTCAAAGGAAGACCCAGATAAAGCTACTATTTTATTGAGCATCAAGATCTATAGGGATAGATCAATTCGCTTGATAAGTTTTTTCGACGAAGACATACCTTGACAAGTTTTTGAAGGAGTTCAAAATAGATGGGTCAAAGAAGGAGTTCTTGGCTGTATTGTAAGGTGTGAAATTGAGTAAGACTCAATACCCGACCACGGCAGAAGATAAAGAAAAGATGAGTGTCATCTCCTATGCTTTAGCCATAGGCTCTATATAGTATGCCATGCTGTGTACCGCACCTGTGTGTGCCTTGCCATGAGTCTGTCAAGGGGTACAAGAGTAATCCAAGAGTGGATCACTGGACAATGGTCAAAGTTATCCTTAGTAACTTGAAAACTAAGGAAATATTTCTCGATTATGGAGGTGATAAAGAGTTCATCGTAAAGGGTTACGATGATGCAAGCTTTAACTCCAATCCGGATGACTCTTAGTAGAAATCTGGCTACGTATAGTGGAGCAGCCATTTGGAATAGCTCCAAGTGGAGCGTGGGAGTAGTGTCTACAAATATGACATGGAAAGTTTGCAAGGTACACACGGATCTGAATGTCGCAGACCCATTGACTAAAAACCTCTTTCACGAGCAGAACATGAACAAACCCCGGAACTTATTGGGTGTTAATCACATGATGATATGATCACATGGTGATGTAAGTGTTAATCACATGGTGATGTGAACTAGATTATTGACTCTAGTGCAAGTGGGAGACTGTTGGAAATATGCCCTAGAGGCAATAATAAAATGGTTATTATTGTATTTCCTTGTTCATGATAATTGTCTATTGTTCATGCTATAATTGTGTTAACCGGAAACCATAATACATGTGTGAATACATAGACCACAACATGTCCCTAGTAAGCCTCTAGTTGGCTAGCTCGTTGATCAATAGATGGTCACGGTTTCATGGCCATGGACATTGGATGTCATTGATAACGGGATCACATCATTAGGAGAATGATGTGATGGACAAGACCCAATCCTAAGCATAGCACAAAGATCGTGTAGTTCGTTTGCTAAAGCTTTTCAATGTCAAGTGTCATTTCCTTAGACCATGAGATTGTGTAACTCCCGGATACCATAGGAATACTTTGGGTGTGCCAAACGTCACAACGTAACTGGGTGGCTATAAAGGTACGCTACGGGTATCTCCGAAAGTGTCTGTTGGGTTGGCACGAATCGAGACTGGGATTTGTCACTCCGTGTGACGGAGAGGTATCTCTGGGCCCACTCGGTAAGACATCATCATAATGAGCTCAATGTGACTAAGGAGTTAGTCACGGGATGATGTATTGCGGAACGAGTAAAGAGACTTGCCAGTAACGAGATTGAACAAGGTATGGGGATACCGACGATCGAATCTCGGGCAAGTATCATACCGATAGACAAAGGGAATTGTATACGGGATTGATTGAATCCTTGACATCGTGGTTCATCCGATGAGATCATCATGGAGTACGTGGGAGCCAACATGGGTATCCAGATCCCGCTGTTGGTTATTGACCGGAGAGGTGTCTCGGTCATGTCTACGTGTCTCCCGAACCCGTAGGGTCTACACACTTAAGGTTCGATGACGCTAGGGTTATAGGGAAATGGTATACGTGATTACCGAAGGTTGTTCGGAGTCCCGGATGAGATCCCGGACGTCACGAGGAGCTCCGGAATGGTCCGGAGGTAAAGATTGATATATAGGAAGTCCAGTTTTGGTCACCGGAAAGTTTTCGGGCTCATCGGTAGTGTACCGGGAGTGCCGGGAGGGTGCCGGAGGACCCCCGGGAGGGGTGTGACGACCAAAGGACCACATGGGCTGTTAGATAAAGTGTGCCAGCCCTTATTGGGCTGGGCAAGACTTTTGCTAAAGGCCCATGTGGCTGGAGATAAGGAGATAAGGCAAAAAGGATTTAAAAGGAGGAGATCCACCTCCCTTGTGGGAGGTGGACTCTCCCTTTAAGTCGGCCGGCCATCTCCTCTTTGGAGTAGAGGCCAAGCCAGCCCTCCACGTCCCTCCTCCTATATATACTTGAGGTTTTGGATGTTTTGAGACAAGATTTGATCTCTCTCTCTCACGGCGAAGCCCTACCTCTCTTCTTCCTCCTCCGCAGCGCTTAGGCGAAGCCCTGTCGGAATACCTTGCTACTCCACCACCACCACGCCGTCGTGCTGCTGTTGGAGCCCTTCCCCAACCTCTCCTTCCTCCTTGCTGGATCAAGGTGTTGGAGACGTCACCGGGCTGCACGTGTGTTGAACGCGGAGGTGCCGTCCGTTCGGCACTTGATCGGATCTACCGCGATCTGAATCGCTGCGAGTACGACTCCATCAACTGCGTTCTTGTAACGCTTCCGCTTAGCGATCTTCAAAGGTATGAAGATGCAATCTCTCCCCTCTCGTTGCTGGTTTCTCCATAGATAGATCTTGGTGAACGTAGGAAAATTTTGATTTACTACTACGTCTCCCAACACCTGTGGCTTGTGGACTCCTAGAGCACCCCCTTGACGTGAGACCGACTCCAAAAATTCCTATAAATACTAAAAAACCAGAAAGAAACCTACATCGGGAGTTCCGCCGCCGCAAGCCTCTGTATCCACTTGATTTTAGTCTATAAAATAAAACTACAAAAAATAATTGAGGTTGCCTCATATGCTTCATATTTTTAATGTCTTTCGTGAAAGTGATAGAAAGGAAAATTGTGATCAAGTGTTAGAAGAATAAGTTATTAAAATGTTTGGCACTAAATCTTTGAGTGATGAGCATGATTGCAATGTTGTTAGTATGAATTCTTTGAATCTCCATAGTACTAATGATGATTGGACTAGTCATGATAAAAATATTTCTTATAAGCATGTCAATTTTTGTGGAGTGCATAGAGTTTGTGAATACATTCCTAAAAGGGAAGATAGATTTTGTAAGAGGCATAAGTATTTAGAAACTAAATGGTTGCAAGAGAGGCTATATGTTTGTGCTGAAAGACTTAATATTTCTCGCCGTCCTTGTGAACTTTGCAATGAAAATGGTCACTTTAATTTCCAATGTGAATTATTTCATGATCGAATTGTGTCCAAAAATTGTGATAACCTCATTACCCTTGAGCATCATAATGAACTTAGTCTATTTTTTGGGGTATGAAGAAATGAAACATAAACCTAAGGATGTTCCAGCTTGGGTTCTCA